>CAVLGL010000084.1:33259167-34459167 GCA_963668995.1 Parnassius mnemosyne
GAAAAGTAAATTGTACAACCACTGCGTGTTACCAGTGATGACTTACGCATCTGAGACGTGGTCCTTCACTGCTGGCCGTATGAGGAAGCTCAAGGTCGCTCAGCGAGCTATGGAAAGGGCTATGCACGGGGTTTCCCTGCGTGATAAACTTAGAAATGAGGATATCCGCAGTAGAACCAGAGTAACCGACATAGCCCAACGGATTAGTGGGCTGAAGTGGCAGTGGGCCGGCCATATAGCTCGAAGAACCGACCACCGATGGGGAAGAAAGGTTCTCGAGTGGCAGCCTCGTACCGGTAGGCGAAGTGTAGGACGACCCTCCACTAAATGGAGTGAGGACCTGGTAAGAGATGCAGGAAGTCGATGGATGCAGGTGGCTCAGGACCGTGCTTTGTGGCATTCCTTGGGGGAGGCCTATGTTCAGCAGTGGACTTATGAAAGGCTGTAATGGTGATGATGATGATGAGCCTAAGAGGTGACTATAGGAAAAGCGGGAAATATCTTATAGACTTCGACAGATTGTGGTATAAACTCTCGTATACTACTTATAATATACCAAGAGCAACGTCGGGACGTAGCGTTATATTGCGAAACGTCTGTTGCTGCGAACCTTCTAGCTTTTAGAGTTTATTGATCCTTTAGTTTAGAGACTAATCACCAACTATGGGGCAGGCAGGTGCCCAACAGTAGATTGTTACAGGTATACGGCCGTGCTCGAGGATAAGGTCACGCATTCCCTCTGTCTGAATCTGAGAAATTAAAATGTTTCGAAGACATGCGAAATCTAACAATACGCTACCGAGAAGTGCGACGGATTAATTTAATTGTTCCTTATGCCTCTCAGATATTATAGGAGGCCTGTGCCTAACAGAAAGACTAGAGTATACCATAAAGGCTATAACTAGACTGGAACTCAGAATCGTCGTTGATACTAATGTCCTCCAGACCGAATTTCGGTCACGGCGGCCAGTCTCAACGAAGACTAGCCATCGGCGCAGGACGGGATTATACTGCCCAAGAGTATGCGTATTTTATATGTAGTAGAGCCATTCTGCAGCTATATTAATAGTATAATTGTAGCACGAATGGGTCGGCTCGACCGCAGAAAGACCACGCTCTCACAGAATACCAGCGTAAAGTAGCAGCTTAATGCTGCTGTGTTTCGTATGGTGAGTGTAGAGAACCGGAGACCCTCTTTACTGGAAAAGAGGCATTCTGTCTTAGTCCTCACGGCCGACAACGCATCTGTATTTTAATTCGTAAACGAAGATAGATGTAGATGTCTATGGGCCACAGTAACCACTTACCATCAGGAGAACTGTGTGGTCGTTTGTCACCCTTATTCTATAAAAAAAATGCGCCAGCACAGGTGCACTCTCTGTTCCCTCACTATCATTGTCCGATGTACGACACGACCGGAGAGAGATCAGCTGCAGGACCAACGGCTTTAAGTGTTTAAGATTTCGATAATATACATATAACGACAAAAACGATCATTTAACAAACTTTTATCACCTTTCCACACATCATCACACATTTTACACATTCTTCAATGAAATTTAAAAGTTGATCTTATTCCTTCATCATTTATTATAATCTATTAAAAGTCCAATGGACCGTGTGGTGGCGGTGTAAGAATATCCACTACTCCATATTATTCCGTGGGGAAACAAATCAGGAGTTAGGCACCAGCGTCTTCTTAATAACGACTAAAAATAATTGGCTTCTTTCGATAACCACGTGATAATATGCAGTGGTGAATTCTCTCATACATCACATCCATTCACAAGTCCATTGTTTGACGTAGGCTACTCCTAAGGAATGCCACAAAGCAAGGTCCAAGGTGCATCCATTGACTTCCTGCATCTATAAGAAAAGTGTATGTCGGCCCCTACTAGATGAATTGAACTGCCGTTTCACGGTGTCAAAAGTAGATCTGTTGAAGCCAAATTCTTTATTTGCAGTTTGGATGACAATGTCACTTCAGTATATAGCAACGGTATTACGAACATGGGCGCGAGCCTGGATAGCGTGGTCACCCAGCAGCCCCACAACAACAACCACCTCCCACCTACAGCTGTCGTGGGTAGGGAGTTGAAGGAGCTTCCGATACACGCTGATAAAATTTATGAGGTAATTATTTACAAGTTTATTAAAATCGAGGGCGGAAGTGTTGATATGACGATGATTGACTAACACAAAATCCATAAATAAATCGCGCGCAAAAGGTTTACCTGTAGCGTCAATACGTCACGGGTCACTGAAGCGTTGTTATAGATACTATATAGGGTGATCATCGGTAAAACTTCTGCGCGCGGTTGTACGCTTGACCCAGTGAGGACAGCCACGACTTATCTGCCACCAGGGCGGCGCCACTTAAAAGTGAGGTATAATATTTGACAGATTTCATAGCGGGGGAGTTAATTTTTTCGGAAAATGAAAAGGTTAATGTTTCTTTCTGTACTATTAGCTCTACTTTATATTAATTGGATTAAAAAGAAATAAACCAAACCACAGATATTCACAAAAGTAGAAAAATTAAAAAAGAGTTAAATATGTGCAAATAATTATGGATCAAACCGCTGAGGCATTGTTTTGTGTATTAATATAGAAACTGATAAACTTTTATTAAAAACTAAGTAACTTCTCTATTAAATGACATTGTGTAACAAAAAACTTTACCTCAGTGTCAACTAGCGACATCTGGTGAGCAGAAAATTATTAGCCCTCATTCCCACAGACTTGTAACGGATAACAGCATTACCAGGCGAGAAAATTATCACTTAGCTTAAATACCAGCTCGCTCAGTGGGTGAGTATGGGCCAAATCATATATCCATCTATGGATTTTGACTAAAAAAAGATTGATTAAAAATCAAAACGGGATGGCAGCGCTTTCTCGTTTTCAAGTGTATATACACATGAGTGTTAATTCATACATGGTAGAGCCATGCTGCAGCTATATTAGTAGTATAGTTGTAGCACAAATGAGTCGGCTCGAATGGGGATGGACCACGATCTCACAGTATACCAGCGTAAAATGGCAGCTTGATACTGCTGTTTCGTATGGTGAGCGCAGAGAACCGGAGACACATTTTACTGGAAAAGAGGCATTCCATCTTAGTCCTCACGACGCATCTGCATTTTGATTCTTTATTGAGGATAAATGTAGATGTTTATGGGTCACAGCAACCACTTACCATCAGGTGGACTGTGTGCTCGTTTGTCTCCCTATCCTATAAAAAAATGTTGTGCATTTAATCCTAAAGATTAAGGTGAGAACATGTTCTCTGCAGTTATGACGAGAGCTGGCAGTAGGATAATGAAGTTAACAGTAACGGGAGAAGGACATGCCGAAGTTACGTCCGTAATGATTTTGGTAGAGCGTGCGGGTTGGCTAATCATCCGATAAAACTTGTCGGAATCTAATAAACCGTTTGATATAGAATTTTAATATTAGGGTGATAAGCGCACACACAGTCCATCCGATAGTGTGTGGCCGCTACAGCACATATACACCTACGTCTAACCTCAGTTAGGAATCAAAATACAGATGAATAGTTACCCTTGAGAACTAAGATGACATGCCTCGTTACCAGTAAAATGGGTTTCCAATTTTCGTCCCTCTAATACAAAACACAGCTGCATTCTTTCGCCAATGAGGGCTAATAATTTGCTGCTCACCAGATGTTGCTAGTTGACACTGAGGTAAAGTTTTTTGGTACACAATGTCATTTAATTGAGAAGTTAGTTTTTAATAAAAGTTTATCAGCTTCAAAAGTGTTATATTAATACACAAAACAATGCCTCAGTGGTTTGCTCTTTAATTTTTTCCACACTATTAACGTTTTTTTATACTTTTCTACTTTTATGAATATCTGTGGTGTGATTTATTTATTTATAATTCTAATAATATAAAATGTAGCTAATATTACAGAAAGAAACATTAACCTTTACATTTTCCGAACAAATTAACTTCCCCGCTATGATATCTGTCAAATAATATACTTCACTTTTAAGTGGCGCCGTCCTGGTAGCAGAAAAAGTCATTGCACACGTGGTGGCGTGAAATGCCGAAATAATACAGCACGGATAAATCGCTCCATATAATTATTCGGCATTCAGAGGATCTGTTTCTTTTCAGGACGTGGGTGTGAAAGAAAACTTAGTGAAGAAATAGGAATGCTTAAAAAATAAAAACGTTGCGTGGTCTACCGACACCCACTGCAACAAGACCCATTCTGCTTTTTTTGTTGCTTGTAAATAAAACTGTTGATCAAGTGGCCTTGGGTTCGGATCTCGGATCAGGTCAAAAATTAGTTATAGCATTTTTCTGTCAAAAATTTTTCAGTACCAGCCAGTTTTCAGTTTCAACGGACTATGACAGTGAAGGAATAGGGAGAGCACCTGTGTTTGGGCATACACTCGTGACTCTTTGAGATGTCTCTCATGACGTTTCTGTTGAGAGATTTTATTATTATTATACATTTTCAAAAATAAATATTTCGTACTATTTTCTAATTTTATCTAACTCTTGATAAAATTTGTGGTATTGTGTTTATTTTATGATTTACGCTTTTGCATCCGTAGATACAGTCCGTTCAATACGAAACAGTCTTTAAAATCTCTGTTATTTTTTACAGGTTTTCTCTAAATCACTGATATTTAGAGACGATCATGAACTCAAATCAGGAGGCAGCAGCGATACTTTGGACGATATAGAGACCAAATCTGAACCGGATTACCTATCCGATAGACCAAATAGAACGAAAGTCTACTTTGAAGATGAAGTAGATTCACCAGTGACAGACTTCGAGATAATGTTCAAAGATGAACTGCTTGCGAGCTACGACATGTTTAAAATAGACGAAGAAGAAGAGGACAGAAAGAGTCAAGACACTGAAGATGGCTTAACGATGAGTGTGGCAGTAAAGAAGCAAGACGTGATCAAACCCAGCACTGTTACACTAAAAGGAGAACCGAAAATGACAACACAAAATCCAGTTTACGAATACGATCCTATATCAGTAGTGAATTTACCTCTGAATTTAACTTTACCAAGGGTTGAAAGTGTAAAGGGGATTTTGCGACAGAAAAACAACATCCATAGAAGTGACAGTGCGAAGACCTTAGAACGAGTTGACAGTGGTAACAAACTACTGAAGTCAACGTTAAACCGAGTTGAAAGTTTAAAGAACATAGATCCAAATAAAATAAACATGCTCTTGTCGAAAGTACCACACAGGAGCGCTTCATTCCTGAACATACCAGAGCATTTGATACCAGAGAAGCCGCCGTTAATGAAAAGTAAATCTACGGTCGGTGTGACGTCACTAGCGGAGCACGAACTCAAGCTTAGCCAACTTCCAGACACGCCGATCATAAAAAGCAATAACCTTCCAAGATTCTTCGCTGATAGTCCTTCCCTATCTGAATATAAAGGTGAAACCAGCTTGCAAAGTATCAAACAGAAGACGGAGTTAATGTTCCAAGAAAACGACTTCAGTATGCCTCGGTATTACGGAGCAGTGAAACCTGCGGAGTCGCTGCCTGTTCACGAAAGCAAATCTATGCCGGATCTAAGAAATCCGAATTCAAACGCAAAAGTCAGTAAGCGACTAGTTAAACTGAGGAGCAAACTGAAACCTTTAGTCATTAGGAAGAGCTCTGATGAACGGTTATAGGAGTTTGAAGGAATAGCGTGTAAATGAGAATATGATGAAGAATGTGATGAAGTTATAAAATTGATTAGTACATTTTCGATTTAATTTCAAAAATATGTTATTGTAAATCCTTAAAATAAACTTTTGTAATTTTTTTGATTTGAAAAATGTTGTATGCCTAACGAATTGTAAATATTGTGTGTAGGGTATAACGAATTATAAATATTATGCATCGATTAAAAAGAAATGATGCTCTGTTTTCACTATTATTGCAAAAGTATATTACTGTTTTCTTTTAATTCGAAGCATATATTTTTATCTGGTAATTTCAGACCTGTTTTTCTCTGCTTTTTGCTGTATTGATTTCTAAACTTCTAATTTATTTACCACTTACGATCCGCCCCGGCTTTGCACGGGGGATTTCTAGATCTCGACAATAGTGCCACCTACCGGATTCAATTGTAAATTTAAATCATCCAGAAACCCACTCAAATGCACACAAAACATTTCATTAAAATCTTCGAGCCGTTTTCGTGTTTTAGCGAGACTAACGGCCAGCTATTGATTTTTATATAAAGAGATAATGCATAATAAGTATTTTACAAATATCAATCATTGAGTTATATGTACTACGTACTAGAGAAGCCATTCCGAACATTGACTATGTTCAACTGAACTGTAGTGTAATCCATACAAACTAAATATTGCGTAAATTGAAGATTTGTGAATTCCATAAAATTATTATTATTACATTTTATTTAGAAATATGTTTGTTTAGATTAAATTAAGATATTTTATAATAAATTAAAGTCTTCATGCGCGACTACTACTCCCGCGCATGCGCGATGACAGGACAGAGTAGGACACAATTTTTGTTTGGAATGGCTTCTCTAGTACGTAGTACATATAACTCTATGATATCAATAGTTTCTGTTATAGGAATGTTCTATATTATATTTGTATAAAATTCAAATTTCCTAGATAAAATATTACAACAATCATCACAAATAATCACAGTATGAATATTAAACTTTATTAAATTTTACGGATAATTTATATCTTTATTTTTTTTTCTTAATATTTATTAAAAATAAATATTATATCTTCTTAAACTAACATAGTAAGTTTTGATAGGAATATTTACAAAGACTAACATTTTGAAAAAGTATTTTATTGCTCAAATCATGTAATTAGATTAAATCTCTATTATGATAACGGTTATAAGGATTGTTAACACATGTTACCTACACCGTCATCGTTATAAAACACAACCATATAAGTATAAGTGCGTTTAGTGAAAAATTAATTGTAACTTTTGATTATATAAAATAAGATCAATTTGTATACGTTAAAAGTTGTAATTGTCTAGTCAGAATCGTCAAATAAAATTTGAACATATTTGGAGCATTTTTTTTTGCAATTTTTCAGAACAAAAAAATTACTAGGGATTTAACACTACAACTTGGCCATAAAATTAGGCGCATTACAGGAATGCGGTTTCGGTGCCCACACCCCGTCTCTGTCCACGCGATTATTTGTTATCAAGAAGAAGGGCATGCAACTTAGAACATTATTTTACGAACAAAATGATACGTTTTATGTGCTTCCATCTAAATTCCGAAGCGCTAGGCTAGACTTATTTTAATCTCACTAGAGGGCACACTTATGTATTAAGTCTATGTATACGCAATAATCCATGCGCACTACGCAGTTAGTAGCGGTCACTGGTAGTTACGCTTAAATTGTTATTAATATTCTTTGAACATTATTCTATTTTCTCGTACGATGCGTGTGTTATCTTTCATAATAATTAATTTTTCTTACACAATGACCAATTTGGTAAGAATTTTAGTGTGCAGGGGTTTCGGGGACGATAAATTGATTTGGCTAGGATTTATTTTTAGAAAATGCCGTTCTTCTCCGAATCTCCGAATCTGTGTGTTCAGGCAATGAAAAACTACTAAAATATCATTAGAATACGAAGTTAAATTTCGCCACTACGTACAAGATTATAATAGCTCAGGCGGGAAATCGGGCCGTCCCGAAATCAAAAGACCCTGATTCGAGTCCCGATGTGTTAATTTTTCCCTTTTTTTCAAGTTCCTTCTTTTGTAAGAATTAAGCGCCATCTGTTAGGCAAAGCACTGCGCAATAACGAAAATGAAATTTGAGTTGCGCATCTATCTATACAGTAATCTATGCAAGAAGATGCTGCTGCCCATTTCAGTTTGCCCTCTGTCGCCTCTTACAACACCCACAGGAGGACAGCCTCTATACGGTAAAACTTTTAACCCTACTTAAAAAATAAAGAGTATTACGTAACATACCTACTCGACAATGAGGAATCATTTTTAATTATTATAATTTTATTAAATAGGTTGTACCTTCCCATTTAAATGTATGCTATTACAAACATAATTTATTGATAAAAAAGATTACAAAGGGCGAAGTTAATGCCTTTTCGCGTTCTCTCCCAGTCTCCGAGTTAACCCGGGAGGGATGGAAAATAATGTGATATATATAAAATACTATAAAAATTATATGGATGACACTCTGGTTGGTTACCTTCTACTTGTAAAATAGGTTAGTCCACTCAAAAGGGTCGATAATTAAACTTTTAAAATAGTAAATACCGACTTCGAAGGTATAAAAAGAATAAAATAATTTTTACGCAATTTAGTAACTTTTGATGTAAGAGTTTTACTTAATAGCAGAAGAATAGAGAGTCGCAAGTGAATTTGCGCTCCATCTAAGGGTAAGAAACCACCTGTAGTCAATAGATACCTCCTCCTCCTCCTCCAAGTTGTCTTTCTATAAATATTTTAAAAATAAAAACAATGGACAGACAACAAACAATCTCATTGGGATAGTAGAAAGTCATTTTTTATATATGATAAGGGTGAGAAACGAGCACACAGTTCACCTGATGGTAAGTGCTTGCTGTGGCTCATAGACATCTACATCAAAATGTAGATGCGTTGTCACCCGTGAGGACTAAGACGGAATGCCTCGTTTCCAGTAAAAATGAACTACACTCACCATACGAAACACAGCAGCGTTAAGCTACTATTTAACGCTGGTATTCTGTGAGAGCGTGGTGCTTCCCCGGTCGAGCCGACCCATCCGTGCTACAACTATACTAATGACTAGCTGTGCCCGCGGCGTGGCTCGCGTATATAGATTTTACATACTAAGAGAATTTGACATTCAGGTAAGAGAATATTAAACGATTTATATCATTACTGTATCAATAAATTAGTGATAACGTCAGTGTAACAGACGTCTCTGGTTAGTGCGTATATACACTAAACGCTCTGTCTCTATTTTCGCATACATGTCCACTATATTGGTTAAACAACCCCGGAAATCTTTGCTGATACGCAAGACTATTATGCCTTACATGTAACAGGTGCGAATAAAATTGCAGAGTAAATATTTTTTTTAATTAAAATTGGTCTCTCTGGTATTAGGATTAACTTGATAAATTCAGAAATTGCACCCATTTTCACCGTGACAATATATTAATGGATATTGTAGAGCATCATAATATTGATGCGTTTCATAAATCCCTGACAGTCGATCGTCATGTGTGTGCAACACGACGTCACGTCTATCGCACTCCTGGTCAACTAATACCACTGCCACTTCATTAGTGACAGGAACGTTGCTACCGCGGTGTTCAGTAACAGGACGTCTGTCAGCGTTAATAACTATTTTATAATTGTTTATTAAATCTTGACGGATCGATTGCAATGCAACCCTAATACTATGAACGTATGCATTTATTTCACGTAGCATCCTTTGAAGTTGGGATATGAGTTCTCTATTGAGTTGCGGGAAGTTGTGATTTCGGATATTAGTATGTTCATTATAATCTGATACAAAATAAATTGACTATTTTACTTATATATATATTTATAACTCATAATAAACTCATAATATATATCATTTAATTTAATTTAATTTATTAAGTTGAAATTGAAATTGAAAATATATAATATTTACATTGGTTCTGGGTAATGTATGGTTATTTGTGAGACTGTGACTGCAGTCAGTCAGTGTCAGTGAGTCTCAACACGATTCGGAGAGAAAAGAATGTAATTTGTACAATGCCATCTATTACGTTCTTTGTGAGGAAACTTTTTTAATTTAAGGAAAACTATTCTTTACTGTGTTTTAAGTATAAATATATTATAATGGAACTTTTTTTACACACAAATCTTTTTATTACTTTTTCGCCATTGAACAAATTCGAACCTACATTTTAAACTAATAATCACAACTTTCGATAGAATTAACCAAATTTAATAAAACAAAAATTAAATATAACTTGAACATACGCTCTATGATTTTCTTAACGATTTCTTTAAGAAAAATATTTATTTTAGATGTGATGCGTTTATAAACAAACAGACAGACAGACAGACAATTCTAAAAATTATAAAAATGTGCTAATTTCATTATTTTAATTTCCCTGTAATGATTTTAGTGACAAATATTCTATACAATGTACAAAAACAGACAAAACATGTTATCACCATTTTTATTATAAGTATATATTTAAAGAGAGATGGCGCTGCTAACAGCAATTCAATTTCAACAACATCAATTCTAAAAATAAAAGAGATTAATTGACGCGATTGGTACATTATTATATATATAAAACATAAAAGAACTTATAAACCAGTGTCTGCATAGTAAGCAAAACGCCTTTTTGTATTACATTTGCACTATACCGTCATCTATGGATGAAATTGGTTAACTATTTCACTTTAGATTTAGTTAATAAGGTTATAATATATTTTTGTATATTTTATTTAATACGTTCTTTAATACTTTTGTTTACTGGGTTTTAGATTCGTATCTATACTTCGTATTCATACTTCAGAATATTTATCATAACTTTTGATTGAATGAACTGATTTTAATAAAATAAAGACTAAATGTAACACGAACATACACTTCATATTTTCCTTAATGATTCTTATGATATAAATTAGTACTTTATACGTGATACGTTAACAAACAAGCAGACAGACAGACAGAAAATTCTAAAAATGGTAGAAATGTATTTAGTTACTTATTTTTAGTACCTCTCAATCACTAATATTACAAAAATATAAAATGTACTGACGTCTGCTTTTTACATTTTTATTATATGTATAGATTTAGCTGCAGCATGGCTCTACCACGTATAAATAATTTAAAAATTAAAAATGGACAGACAACAAGCAGTCTTATTGCGATGGTAGAAAGTCAATCTTATCAAGAAAATAAAACTACAGATTAAAAAGCGCATAATTTATTAAAGTAATATAACTTCTACAACAAGTCGAATTGTTGTTACATTTCTAAACTATTTTAAAATCTTAACATTATTCGATAGTACAGGTAATAATAAATATCTAAAGTCATTAATGTGTTTCGAAATGGCTATAAAATCGACGCTCTATTCTACAACTTTAATACTAAAACTTCAATTTTCCTAGATATTTTTTTGCTAATTTAATTGATTACCAATAAGGCTACACTTATTTTATAAGTTGTTTCGAGAAAAAAACTACAATTTAATTATATATAAAGTTCTATTTATAAAGTACAAGGCAAATGTTTAATAATTATGGCCGTGTTTATTTTACGTAGATTAAAAAGAAAAGCTTTTAATTCTATCTGTGGCACATTTTTTAAAACAATTTACGATAGAGTTTCGTTCCATTTAATTACAACTAGAAGGTTAAAGATGAAGAATTGCATACACTGCAAAACGTTAAAATTTTTTACGTCTTAGCAAATATTTGACGCCTTTAATTCTCTACAAAAGATCTATTTGAAATTTTATTCATACTTCGTAACTAATAACATAGTTATAATACAGTTAATACATTGTTACCAGGAAGATATTTTATACACTTTACATCGATTTAGAATCAGGCTACGCTGAACGTTATTTAACGCTTTTAAATACACTATAAAAACTTTACTAGATAATACATACTAAAAACAACTTACATTTTTACATCTCAGAATAACAAAAAAAAAAAACAACAAAACGCTGTGACGCAAAAGTCATGCTTAACTTATAGTGAGAACACGCACGTACACATTTAAAATCGTTTTGCAATTAACAAGGTGTTTTAGGTGTATATGTGCGTCCAGTGGTGAACTTTCCTAGATATATTCACACATTCTTCAGTTTTATTTAACAAAAAAAAAGCAATATCGTTTTAAGCAGAAATCAATTGCTCGTTTTTAAAGGCCTCATTTATGATCAAGGTTATGAAATTGTAAAATATAATAATTTAAATACAATTGTAGAGTAATTGACAATAAGACTTTCGTGTAGAGATATTTATAATTGTTATTGAAAGAATATGGTTTTCTTTAATTGAATTATTTATTATAGCGTAATAAAGGAAACAACGCAACATGATTTTACTATATAAATTAAAAAGACGCTGTGACAGTTTGCGGGTATATAATTTCACCTGTATTTTAAAATTGAAAACTTCTTTAGCCGCGTTGAGTGTTTTTTGGTAGGGGAAAAACTTATGGATTCGCGTCACCGATGACCTCGACGTGCTATTGATGTAATGCGCGCAAACGGAATACGTCGCTAGCATGACTACTACGCGTCGCTAGTCTGGTTTGCACCATAGCGGCCTGTAATACAGGTATCACGCATATATCATTGAGTTTTAACTTCTGTCCTCAGTTCTTATGACTCCCTCTGTTTTTTTTTTAAATATGAAAGTGCCAGTGCTTGACTGCTACCCTACCTAATGGTAAGTAGTGATGTAGCCGAAGATTGTAAAGCGTATCACAAAAGCCTATTCACTTTTACCTTGAAGATGTAATCAGCAGGTAGAGATACTGGCAAATTATTCTCCTTTGCTGTACACAATACGAAATACCAATTGTTTTAATTTGTTCATTAAAACGGAATAAACAATAACAATGAAATAAACTTTCTGGCAATATGAATTGCTCGAGATACAATATTTATATATTATTATATTTTGATACAATATTTTTTTAACTAATACTATTATTATGTTAAAACTTTATTATTTTAAAACTTAGAACATAATATTATGTTATCTCAGTGTTAAAATTATGCTCCTTCACAGTTAACATTTAGAAAATGCATTCCTTATTTCTCAGTCCTATTTTGATTTTACTAGATACCTCTTTAATAAGCTTTACCAAAAAATCTAAACAAAAGAAAGCAATAATTTTTTTTTACAGCTAAAATTGCAATGAAAATCTGTTGTTGCTGACTACTCATTTCTTTCTACTGTCAAAGCTGTAGTGAATATCTATGTAATATACTAATGTAACTGCAAATGTAAATTAACTGTTTTATTTAATTTTACCCGACTTCGACAGAGCCCAATAGGAAGATACATAACTTTTTTTGAACATACTTGTTGCTGTTACGTTTCGCCAATTAAGGCAGGCAAAGGTCTTAGATCATACAGCCTAATCTTATTTGTGTTTTGTTTAGAATACTCTTCACAATATTACGCTGATGCGTCACAATACGAACTTCTTGGGAGATTTGGACAACAGATAACCCCTGGACGGTCGATGACAATAATAACTCAAGGCCAGATCGAAAAAAAAAATAACATTGTTTCTACTAAAACTTCACATGTGCAGAAATTTAGTACACAAAGTCGAGCCACTTCAACATATCAAAATCCACTCCATTGGCTGTCAAGTTCTTGCTAAATATTTTTTTAATGATTTATAGGCAAAGGAATCTATATATTACCTAGTCTGACGTGTATTATGTTTTTAGTAATATTTTACTTTTAATATTATATGTTATAACAACATCGATTTAACAAAATATTTAGAAATACGCTCACTATCTTAATCAAGAAATTCGATTATTTTTGATTAAGCTTCTTGGGGCATGAGATTTCCTACATCATGTTGCATCTAGCTTCCTAATATGTTGAATATACTAAACATGTTTATATCTAATTATTTTCTATCAGATCATGCTAGATATATACCATGCACATAGTAATTGAAGTCTTGGACTTCTCGCAACATCTACCATCTCATTAATATCTGCTTTCTCTTTCAGACTTGCTCCTTACACTTTATATTATTCGCCTATTTACTATATTACACTAAACACTATATAGAAAAATGGACTAGATTTATGAAAGAAATTATTTAATATATCGCTATGTTCATTTAGCACTGATTGAGGTCATTCACAATGTACTTAAAAAAGATTATTTTTTGTGTAGTGCCTTTAACACAAGACATATAAATGTATAGATAACATTGTATTGAATTTAAACCTAAAATAGTGTAGAGTTACGGAAAATTTTAACTGCGAACGGTCGACACATCACATTAAACGACGTCAGTGACAGGAACGTTGCTACCTCGGTGGTCAGTAACAGGACGTCTGTCAGCGTTAATAACTATTTTATAACAAAAACAAAATATTAACTAAATTTAATTAAAAAAAATTATCAACAAATTATCCGGTCACATAAAATTAAATCATACATAAATAAATATAACGTCTTACATACATATAGAATAACGGAGTCCATAACATATACTTAATTAGCGACCTGCTCGTCGCTACATTTTGCTACTGAGCAGTTTTTGTCTATTTTATATATTTTGTTCATATGTAATTATTACATTAGTTGAGTCACAGTTACCGTGTGCTTATTTTGATCTGATAAACTGGTTTTGTGAAAGCGTCAAAATAAATAAAGTTATAATTTAGTAATTTATTAAAAACTAACAAGTGAAGAGTTATTGCGGCCTAATTTAATGGAGATTAAATTTTATTTAACGCATCTTAACATCATAAGAATACTGTATTATTTTTATTTTAGAAATCATAATTTGAAGTGCATGATATATTTTTTAAAAACTTTAAATGAACGAATTTTTAAAACAAATTACATATTATATATAACGATATAAAATTTATATAAAATAAAATAGATATAGCTTGTTCATTAATTAAGTACAATAAAAATAGCTATAAGTTTTTGTCAAAAATTTAACGAAGATTAGATTATATGTGATAATTGTTTTTTTTTACAAATAAACATTGTGTAAGAAACGGTATTAAGAGTGGACATTAAAAACGAAAACAAAATGGCACGCTTCTATCTTAGGGCAATTTAATATGGTCTAAGGTATGTGTAATATATTAATTATTAATAGACATTAAGGATACTGGTTAACGCATTAGAAAGTACCTATATTTAAAAAAAAAAAAACTAAATAGCTCTACAAGAAGTATTTTTATTATTATCTGTATATTTGGCGTAAACCCTTGTGAAGTTTTTGTGTTAAAATACAAAATAGGCACATTTATAATTTTTGGCAAGAACATGGAAAAAATTAAGGTAATATTTACTGCAAAATTCCATGACTTATTTACGATCTAGGCAGATAATTATAAGACCTAGTTCTAGAATACAATTGAAGTGAAATACCTACTTTTTCTTAAGTATGTAGATATAATATTCTTATAGTAAAAGCCATTAGATAAACTCAAAATTCTTATTGTCTAGTCACTTTTAAAATGTATATATATATATAAGTATATTATGGCATAGGTACATATACAGTCGTACAAAGGCATCGATCAGTAATAAAAAACTAGATACACAACCCCATGCAAAAGTTCTCTAAAAACTGTCGGCAATTGTTTTAACGTAATTCTAGTTGAAATAAATATACATTGATGTAAATTCAACCTTAAATGCATTGCCTAAAGTTGTATTCAAAAAGCTACGTACAAATTAAAAGCGCACCTAAATGTTCGAGGGGGCGCTCATTCGGTAAGGACATTTTTTGTCACTGATTGTGTATCTAGTTTTTTTATTACTGATCGATGTACAAAGGGATGTAAACAAGATATTAGTAAAATTTATAAGTAAGTATAATAAATACTAAATATACAAAAATCGAGAAGTTTTATAATTATAAAATAATGGTAGCCGTTCTATTGATACCTATTGAAATATTAATATTTTAAAATGCTTGCTAATTATTCTTCGCTTCGAGAAATCTAAAATTTAATTTAAAATAATGGTAAATTAATAAATTTCTTTAAATTTCTAATTCATTAGAATACTTTGGCATAATAAAAAAAGATTTACCGATATCCGATAAAAGTCTATTGATAACAACGTTAATTTACATTATACAGCGTGATGCAAATTACAAATTAAGTAATATTTCAGCGTTATACCTTGGTTTGGTTTTTAGGAACGTCTCAGCTGAACGGCTTAGTGGAACTTGCTCAAATTTAAATTTTACAGAACAGGGTTCGGTTTCATTAAAATGATCAGTGAGCTCCTGTTAGTGTTGCGGTGTGGTGTTCAATATCAATCGGATAAAAAAATCAAAAGTAAAACAGCTTGTCGACGGCGGAATTTACACCTACCCTGAAGCGAAGTATTATTTAAATACTTAGTCCTATCAGTTATTATCAGAAATCGAGGTTCTTAGGTCCGCTTTTAGACGTTTTTTTGTTTATTTAAGATTATGTAACTAGTCGTCACAAGCATTTTTGTGTGTGATTTAAAGTGCCGATTTTGGCAGTGCTATTTTGGGTTAAAAGAAAAACTTGGCAAGAAAAGTCAGCCTCTTCGGATACCGTGGTATAACAATATTAAAATGAATAGAAACCATATAATTGTTATTCATAGATTACGTTCTGGGCACTACCCCAATAAAAAATTTGTATTTTTAATGAAAAAAGCAGACTCGCCCAATTGCGATATTTGTCATATTATAGAAGATGTACAACATATGCTAGCAGAATGTGTCAAATATCAAAGGGAAAGGGAGAATCTGGTACAAAAATTTAGTATCAATTTGTGTGAAACGGGTTGGTTTTTGAGTATACTTGCGGAGCCACACTCAGCGGTAGCAAAATCAGTCAGTACCATATTTTTACCACATTGATTGCCCCTTTCCAAATAGCATTGGTGAAACGGGAACAAGCTAGGTTACGATAAGGCTGACATATCCTTGTAGGATAAAAGCCTTTTTAAATAAAGATAGATAAAAAAAAAGAAATACTGTGTGATTGTAAAAATATAAAGTCATATAAAAAATGCCAACAGATTTTTCTTTTTTCTCTAAGCCTGTCTTAAGAGAAGTCCTTTACTCTAGTAGGCATTATAAGTTTATCAATTCCATTGTATTATTTATTATAAAAAATGCGTGGTGTTGCCAAGCAGTAGTTGCATTATGGTTGCAATACGAATGGGTCGGCTCGACCGGGAAAAGACTACGTTCTCACGGAATACCAGTGTAAAATAACAACATAATTCTGCTGTGTACCGAATGTAAAGTGACCCTTTTCACTGGGAACGAAGCATTCTATCTTAATAGATGCAATGCATTTCAATTTCGAATCTTACACAACTTACCATCGGTTGGGCTGTGTGCTCGTTTGTCACCTATGCTCCTATTAGAAAACTAATATCAATGGTACGTCTTTTAATAGGAGCAAGGAGGACTTTTTCGGATCTGGTTGATATTTTTCAAAAAATTCAATGGTATTATGTAGTATATCCAATGGTAATATTGGTCGGTGGGTGTCTTTAAGCATTTTAAATATGTTCTTTGTTTGTTAGTTAGGCTTGAAATCCTCCTACGCTGACGTCGGTCGCGTACGTTGGTCGCGCGTACTAATGTACATTGTGTTCTATACAGCCCCACACTACGACGCTGACGACAGTGGCACGTAGCTTGCTGCACGCTGTAAGCTACCGACCGTACGCAACCGACGTCAGCGTAGGATGAATTCAGGCCTAAGTTTTTCTCCTTTATCGGAAAACTATAATTGAATTAATCGATTCTAGGTATCTTTTTAAAATAACTTGCGCTCTTGTTTTCATATCGTGGAAATGCATAACATTAAAAAATATACAATATGTTTTTTTTTGCCAAAATAATGAAATCGGTAATGTCAATTACAGTCAGCCCTAAGTTAAATGGATCTAAGTGTAAATGACCATTAAAATTGAAACAATTTGTATATGTTACATTCAAAAACATAATATTACCTACTTATGAAGAATTAAAAAAAGCATGTTACTTTATTGAAACATGAAGCAAAAACTGAACTTTTTAAAAATAATTATATTATTTTAGCTAATATTAGTAATGGTTTCAATCGCTTAAATATTTACACAATTCACTTAAAACATAATTAACAATTATTAAATACTTCTTAAGAATTGTTGCGATAATAAACAAATAATTTATAGACACCATGTATATTCATCATGGTGTTTGAATTCAAGTATCTCGCATCAAACTCTATTTTTTTTTAAATTTATTACAAAATAATTAAAAAATAGCTGCATAACCTAAAACATCAAGTAAGTAAGATTGTTTTAAAAGCATCAAACTTTGAGTAGAATGAGAAATAAAATTACAAACTATACAAGTATGAAATCATTTTTGTTTATCCTTACACGGCCAATTTTGAAAATAAATCTAAAACCTTTATTTTGGTATAACAATAACAATAAAATGCAAGCTTGAAATGCCACACAATTGCAATCTTTAGATTTATGAAAATAAAAGCTCTTTTCGGTTACACCTACGCATTAATATAAATTCTTGTTATAAATTACAAAAGCTTATTTCCATTTGAAAATAAAATTTAGGTGTACATTAAAGAAAAAAATACTTCGAATTAGTTAAAATAAATACTATATTACATTGTACAACAATCTAAACTGATGCCAAAGTAAATTTAACTTTATAACAAACTAAATAGAATCGAAATTGCATTATAACCCTATGTTTTATATATAAATACAATTATTTGCTAATAATTTTGAACCTTTTCACTTTGATTTTGATTTTGTTCCCGCAGAGCTTCAGTGCAGTTGCGGCTCCTAAGTAATCCGCACTGGATACGTCTTTGCCATCGACTGCTACCAAGAAATCTCCCTTTTGGAGTCTACCGTCAACTTCCGCCGGGGATCCGGGAAGCTGTAATCACATAGCCTCAGCTTTAATCTCTCTCCCTCACACACAAACACATACTCTATTACTGTCATAGTGCATACATACATATACATATACATTACAGCATACAGAGATGTATGCTCCGTCAGATACTTTTTGTGACGTGTGTTACCTTCAATATCCTACTTTTAGCTCTCGCCATAGTGCAGAGACTTATGTTCTCTCCCTAATTAAGTGATTTAGGTCCGGATAAGGATCCTTTCCTTGAGGATTGGATGCACATTAAAGGAGACGGATACGCTTTCATACATTATTGGGCCCAGATTGTAAAACGATGAAAGTGATGTCAATTAATAGCTTATATATTATCAAAACATCACTGAACATTCTGCGGACTTTGGCAATCTGAGAGCAGAATTATAAGAGATTTTGTAAAAGTGAGGTTTTGCAACAAGCTGGCAAAAACATATACTAAACAGCTGATTTTTGAAGTGCGTTTGCTATTTTGGAAGAATCGTGGGCCTAGTGTATTACAGCGACTAGTCGCTATGCGACAATTCACACAGCGATCCATTGAGTCAGTATCTAATAGATAAAACCCAGGCCGTAATATCCACAATAACGAGCCAAAGTCAAACGAGTAAACAAGATTATCGGTGCTCGGTATATTAGCAAGCGTCGTACAAATTAAGTAAGATCAAAAGTCCGTAGAAAGAAAGCAGTGGTCGAGCAATATAAATCAATAAAACAACGGGAAACACTTAAATCACACACGTACCTAAACGATACGAGACGAGTGATCATAGATTGAGTTGAGTCAGGCAGGAGCTATCACTATCAGCACAGATTAAAAATGCAGTTGATAAAAACAAGTAATAAACCGAACTGTAAACGTGAATCGATTTTAAGATTTATTTTTATTATGTTGATATTTAATTTTTTAAACTGTTAACACTATGTTAATATACTGTAATGTATCTTTTTACTTTGATTGAATCAATCATCTGATGTCAGTTGTTTGTATGTTTAATTGTTAAAGCTCATTCACATTAATCGATTAAAGTAATCGATTTCCTATTTTATTCGTGACATACACTTATTTTCAAGATTTCTCGTCTTCCAGATTGTGGATTGGGCAAATCTTTTATATTTTGAAATAGAAAAATATAACGCTTTTTTTAAACCATATTTCAACTTATTACAATTGGGCCCAAAAATCCCCGTCTCCTTTTATTTATATATAGAATAATACTACTTGTACTGATATTGCCGCGTTTAATTATCTTGTTTTTTATTGATTCCCGACGTTTCGGGTGCTTTCCAGCACCCGCGGTCACGGGGGACTGAGGTGATTGACGTTCCGAAGTCAGAGTTAACCCGAAGTACCTTCAGCTTTTTTAATTATTAATTTGGGTCCGATCTACGCAGAATGAACTTACTGTGTCTTAAAGTCTTGCAGTGGTATGCTTGGGTTTAGTTTTAATTTTATTAATTACAGGATCCCAAGCAGATGATAGTACCCAGCCTCTCTCACGTATCGATGTTCTTTCGCGAGAATTTGTGGTTTATCAAATCTAATGTAATGGCGGGGGCCATATAGTTATGTGTTCTTTTACGCGGGTTTTGATAGATTATCAATGTGTAGTGTTCGCGTAAATATAAGAAATCATTATTTTATTTATATATTTATTTATAAAGAGCGTATGGTACCAGTCTTTTTCAATCAGAATACAAAGCTCATTTGTCACCGTTATTCTATAAAAAAAACTAGTTAGGTTGTGATGGTGTGTGATGAAGGAATGCTCACCAGCTCGCCGATGTACACGCCGCTACCCTGTACGGGCGCCACACACGCCAGGCCCAAGGCGCGACCACTTTTCCTGGACAACTCCACTTCCACTTCATCGTACTGGATCGGCTCGGGGCGGAACACTGTCAGCTTTAACTGTAATAAGTTTCATTAACATCATCATCATTAAGGCTTAGCATAGCTTTTTATACGTGATAGAGAAACGCTGCAGACATATTGTGGTTGCAATACAAATGGACCATAAAACATGGTTTAGCAGTTAGATGCGGATCGACCGGGGAATCAAAAAATAATTGTTTCTGGAATTATGAATTTAACGATGGCAGCTCGAAGTAATCAAAATATAATGGTCAGCAAGACGGAGCGAAGGAACTAAAATTAAATGGACTGTATCAGTGGTGATCGAAGGAGCCAAAACAAATTAGTGTAGACGGAGCGGCGCTGCGGTATATATTTGTTGCGCGCCAGTATTAATGTCTTGTACATGGCAACGCTAGTTACCACTAGCGCCCTCTAGTATCGAGTAGCAGAACTAGGAGAGTCAAGATCCTTCTAGAAATATCGGGACCGATATGTACTCGAACATTCTAGATGTTACTATAGTAGAAGGTTCTGGAAACTACCTGAGGCCCTATATAAGGTATGTATAGACCGCGACCGGGACAGTATTGAATGGGCGATATAAGCGATAATTCGAAGCGATACAACAGCAAAATAAAGTGATCAGTACTGTAATTGTGTTTTATTATTAGTGTGGTTTAAGTTGTAATTAGTGTTTTGTAATGAAAGTGTCAATTTTGGTAATTCAATCGGTAGTTTTTAATTGTTTCGAACCCCAAGCTCGTAATATATTCAATATACTTTGGACAATACACTTTGCGTAAAATTGATTTAATTCGTTAGCTGACACGAAAGGAGGTGCGTTGTTGCGGATTGGGTGCAATAAATAAGACAGCTCGCGAAAAAGGACGAGTAAAACACAGTACTTTTAAGAGCGGTGTGTCTCGTATCTCTTGACGACTCGATGACACGATGAGCTATGACACTAAAATTCACAATAGAACAGTTCTGATCTCTTGTCAATAAAATCATGTGCACCATATAAACTTCCAACGAATAAATAATTTTAAGAATTTTTTAGAAGAAATGGCCGCGGCGTTCTATAAAATCTTCGCCATCCTCTTTCTAGTAGCGCACGTCGACTACTGGCTGTCCTAGAGGGATTTAGCGGTTCGCGATGACGACTCGTCTCTCGGACGACCGACCTATGCCACACTAGGTATGTGCGGGAAAGGGAGAGATAGGGGAAGTGTATTGTGTCAGCCAATCTAACTAATAAAAAACGTCATGAGCGTTGGTGCAACCAGATTGGAATAATGTGATTTTTCTTTAACATACCTTCGCAGCACGCAGTTTTATGCTCAAGCAAATTCTCTCATGCGCCATTTTGTTGGTGATTGCTATACCGTTGCACTCACGAATCTGATCGCCAACTTTAAGCCGGCCATCTTTGTCTATAGCTCCGTTCTTATAAATGTCTAATATAACCGCCGCTGCCCCCTGAAAAGAAGTTGATGAACTGAGAACTCCATTTCACCCAATGTCACAATCTAATATATATGTATAATATTTTAATGGTATTCAAAAATATTTAAAAAAAAAACCTATAGTAACATAACTAAAACTAAAAATTAATTATTATACAATCCTACTTGCCGTGGTTTCCTCGCTGAATGGCTATATTTAGACTTTGAACGAGAAAAGAACCAGCTCTCTTATCACCAGCAGCGACTTCACCGCACGTGGACCTCACGGACCGATAGTCTGTCTCTACAGCAAATGGCACAAATATGTAGTCATCTCTCAGAGACTCATGTTTGCGCCACTTACTCAGTTCAGCTGCCTCTGATGCCGCCCCGGCTCTAAACCAGGTACCCCTGAGAAAAGTGCTTCCAAGGGACCAAAGTCATACTGTCGGGCCGATTTAAAAATTTTTTTTATTTATTTATTATTTTTTACATCTACCTTATAATAAGGGATATAAAGGGCGGACTTAATGCCTTGTGGCATTCCCTACCAGTCAACGCTGGATGATTTGAGAAGCTGTGGTAGGTGCAACACCACTTAAAATTTAATTTTAAAGTTAAGTAATCATTTAAAAGTTAAGTAAATGTTGTTTTAATTTACCTATAACTTTATCTATGATATTAAAGTATTTTACATAACTTACGTTGATCAAGGTATCACTTCCGCCCAAAAGGATAACTCCGAGATTCTCATTCGCCGAGTTGATCTCGATCACCATCTCTTGGTTGGGCACTACCTGAGCTGTCGCTGGATCGGGAGGTGGTTCCGCTGTAACAAAAGTGTTTATAAATCCCACTAATGGACAAAGAAGTCTCTTTTTGAGCATAATGCCCGTTAAATAATGTAATGCTATGATTGAAATGTTGGACTAAAGTTCATCATCATCATTACAGCCCTTCACAAGTCCACTACTGAACATAGGCCTCCCTCAAGGAATCGTATATATTTGAATGTATTGGTATATCACACAATGCATTTACTTGGCTTTGACTAGTAGATGTTACAAAAGTAGTTATTGCGCTAGGTAAACATACAACTACTGAAAAATATTAAGAGATAATTATTTATTATATGTTATTACAAATGTCATAATTTCATCCTCATTACAGCCCTTCACAAATCCACTGCTGAACACAGACCTCCTCCAAGAAACCAACAAAGCACGGTCCTGATACACCTGTATCCATCGACTTCCTGCCAGGTCGTCACTCCATCTTGTGGGGGAACGCCCTACACTTGGCCTACCGGTACAATGCTGTTACTCAAGTGCCTTTCTTCCCCATCAATTGTCGGTCCTTGGAGCTATATGGCCGGTTCGTTGCCTTTTGCTTTGCCATTGCTTGCTAATCCGTCCGTACAGGCAATCACATTTTTTTTTTCAATTATCTTACTCGTACGAACGAAGTGTGTTTGTCGTGTTAATATCTGTGTAAGTGTGAGCGTAGTAAATGTGTGTGTGTGTGTGTATGTGTGTGTGTGTGTGTGTGTGTGTGTGTGTGTGTGTTTGTGTGTGTGTGTGTGTGTGAGAGAGAGAGAGATACAGAGTGAGCGTGTGTGCGTGCGAATGTGCGATTATAGTAAGAAAGAACTGGCTTATAATACTTAAGAAATACATTGTTATTATAATTAAAAAAACTTAAAAAACCTACTTATTGTGGTGAACTATGATGGCAAACAATCAGTTTTACCTTTTGCAGGCGAGGGCCTTGGTGTCTGCGGTCGGGAAGCGCCAGCGGATAGTGCGTCTGGAGTTTGGTTCCCTTTTGTATTAATAACAAAACATTATTATAACCTCAAAATCTTCCAAGCAATTTAAAATTAAAACGAGAATATAACTGATGTCTAATTGATAGGATTAGGCGTTACTTTGCAAAAATACATTCAATTAAAGATGGCAAATTATTTAGCTAATAAAAATAATGTGGCTTATCTCACCACTAATCCCACACCTTTATGTTGACGGGGATAATGCACGCAATTGAGGGAGGGTGGGAGTTGCACTTCAAACTTGGTAAGACACGTTATTTTTTATTTTTTTTACGCGGATCTTACCAAAAAATTTGTTATTTTTAATTCATGTTTTTCTTCCTGAATTCCTTGCGAATTTTTCCTATGATAACTTAGGCTCAATTTACATTGCGGCGGAATGGAATGGAAGCGAATTTTTGTAACGAAATTCTACATAGTAAAATGAATTATATGTTAATTGTGTAACGTGCAAACTACATATGATCAAAAAAAGAAGTCGCGCGTCTCCATTCTATGCCGCCACAATGTAAATTGAGGCTAACTTTTCAATTTCTTTGAATTTTCAGCTCTGGGAAGAATCGCTAGAAAATCAAGCAGGACTTATAAAATCTTAATACAATTTTAATTCAAAAAGTTAATATGACCATCATGAGATATACTATACTATCTCATGATGGTCATATGGAGATAGTATATCTATATGTCATGATGATTATACTCATATATTCATACCTGAGGTGCCTGAGGGGTCTTCTTTATCTGGATCCTTCAT
Organism: Parnassius mnemosyne; assembly: GCA_963668995.1. Lineage (NCBI taxonomy): Eukaryota > Metazoa > Arthropoda > Insecta > Lepidoptera > Papilionidae > Parnassius > Parnassius mnemosyne. The sequence goes on from CAVLGL010000084.1 coordinate 33,283,738, forward strand.
ATTCGGACTGCATACTGTTAATATGACCACGCCTTCTGTCTGTTTCAGTTTGGCGGCCGCCTAGAGAAAGTACGTAAGATAACATTTAACGAATAGAATATAATATTTTTTATTCATTTCTTATTGAATTCGTTCAATTCTTATTGAACGTCATTCTTTATTTTTACCACTGGTTCACTGATGATTCCTAAAATATCTAATAATTGATCACTAGTAACTATCTACGTGGTAAAAATTCGATATAATTATGTGCTCCAGATTCAATCATGGCTGCCAGTCTTAACTAGAGCATGCAATACCATTATATCGTTACCGCAATTTCGCGCTGTATTTCATTACCGCAGAAGCGAGATTACAGGTGCGAATTTCGCAATATTAAAAACGAACCCGGTGTGAAATCGGAGTAACACTGGGTAAATATCTAAAGACTGTGTATAAACTATATCTTTTTAACTCACGCAAGCATAGACACAAACACACACACACACACACACACACACACACACACACACACACACGTATACATAAGTAAATAAACTAAGAATAGAATTAATATGGAATTTAAGTAATATATAACATTAATATGGATATAGAATATGTTTATCCATACTGCCTTGTAACATGGATATAGTAATGGAAGGGCGGACCCTCCAAACACAGGCATTATTTGCTTAAATGGAGGTTCCAATCTACTAGTTTTTAAAGGCATGTACTTTTTAAAAACGAAATAAAATTTATTTATTTATTTATTTACTATTTATCTGCTAAGCATTCGACCGACGAGCGTAGAAGTTGAGAGAGCATTTTCGGCTGCTGGATACATATGTAATAAAATTAGAAGTTCTTTAAATGACAAGACAGTGGATATGCTTTGTTTTTTACATAAACATTTCCAAGGTAAAAATTAAGATTAGGGTTGTATGTGTGATTAATTGTAGTTATCTCATGTTAGTGTTTTAATTTAACACCCGTTAAAGATTTTTTAACTCATGTTATTTTTTTTAGCTAAACCGCCACTTAAGGATTTTTTTTTAATTTCGCAATATCGCAAATGTTCCGATATTACAAGTTCCGATACCGCAATATGTACTGCGACATTGCATGCTCTAGTTTTATCAGAGATTAACCACTGCGCAGCACAGGGTTCTAGTGCATAAGTGTGTACGCAAGCACACTTGCACTCTCCATTGCCTCAGGAGTGGGGGCAAACGAGCTTTCGGCTCACTAAATAGTCTGATGGGACGGTAATCCAACTCGGATTACGGAGATAGATCAGGCGGAGGACTAATCTATGACTAATCTCCGTTGAGACACCCCGTGACCGATTCGGTCTGGAGTACATTATTATACTTGTCGAATGACGACTTATATATATATAGACAAACGAGCACACAGTCCACCTGATGGTAAGTGGTTGCTGTGGCCCATAGACATCTACATCTATCCTCGTTTGCGAATCAAAATGCAGATGCGTTGTCACCCGTGAAGGCTAAGATGGAATGCCTCTTTTCCAGTGAAAATGTTCTCCGGTTCTCTACACTCACTATACGAAATACGGCAGTTTTAAGCTGCTACTTTACGCTGGTATATTCTGTGAGAGCGTGGTCCTTCCCCGGTCGAGCCGACCCGTTCGTGCTACAACTATACTACTAATATAGCTGCAGCATGGCTCTACCACGTATAAAATATATGCGAGAAACCTTTCATTCTTTCTGAAATTTCTCTGATAATCCCCCGGGACTAAATAGGGTGATGATTCTTTAACGCTGCCACCGCATGGCCTAGTAGGTCAAAAACCGATTGTTAAAGAAAGGAGGCTCTAGAGTTTCATCCTTGTACCATATAAAGCGATCCGTCTAACTAGCTGAAACCATTCCTCTGGGAGAGATGCGGGATATCGATAAATACAGGCGATTTAAAATCATGTTGTGTGACACTGTCAAGGTCTTTAGTACGAAGTAAAATTTTAGGAGTGATGTAATTAAAATAATATTTACTGATGATTAAATTAAAATTAATTTCCACTATCGTCACATGGTTGTGGTGGTGCAGTAAGCAGCGACAGAGGGAAACAAACTAGGAGATGGGCAGCATCTTCCTAATCCAACTTAAAATTTAACAAAAACTAACGTTGTCAACACACCTGCCGGGGGGCGGGGCAGCGGGACAACTATGGCAAATAAATTTTTTACATGGTAGAGACAAGCTACGTTTATATTAGTAGTATAGTTGTAACACGAATGGGTCGGCTCGACCGGGGAAGGACCACGCTCTCACAGAATATACCAGCGTAAAGTAGCAGCTTAAAACTGCCGTATTTCGTATAGTGAGTGTAGAGAACCGGAGACCCTTTTTACTGGAAAAGAGGCATTCCATCTTAGTCCTCACGGGTGATAACGCATCTGCATTTTGATTCGCAAACGTGGATAGATGTCTATGGGCCACAGCAACCACTTACCATCAGGTGGACTATGTGCTCGTTTGTCACCCTATCCTATAAAAAATCCCCTATGAGGAAAGGGGGAGGCCTATGTTCAGCGACGGACCTTTGATGAACAGTAACGGTAAATGGAAGCATGAAAAAGGAAAGAGGTCTAACGACCTGATAAGAGATGTTGGAAGTCGATTGAGGATACAAGTGGCCCAGAACCTTGTTTTGTGGCATTGTTTGGGGGAGGCCCATGTTCAGTAGTGGACTTGAGATGGGTTGTGATGATGATGATTAGAAAAAAATGGAAAAGCTAGCTAGCTCACAAAACGCGAACATTTCTTTTTCACCCGACTGCGGAGGGCAATGTGTTTATCAGCCATACATATATGTTTGTTATTATGTGGCGCGCTAGAGATCAAACATGTGGGCCGATTTTGCTGATTCTTACGTCAGTAGATTTGTCGTGAGTGTCTATGTCTGTAATTAAAATTCAATATGGCGACAACCAGACGCCATATTGCTCAAAAGAAAAAAATGAAAGTCTCGACAAACAATGTCAAGTGAGGTTCATTGATTAGGTTTCTCTAGTCATTTTTCATTTTGAATGACCATTTATGATCTATAACTATTTAACGTTGGTCTGCGACCATACTCGCTTAAATTTTCCAAACTTATAATAGAGCTGCGATAAAATTCTTATATAATCTTATAACGGGCATTATTGGTATTTTTTTTACGCAGTTGGGTTTTTTTTAAACAGTATTAACTTTTCCTTGTTTATATGTATATCGATGACAAGCCTTAAGATTACGTTTCTGAGATAAAATATGCGTGTATTATTTAAGAACGTATTTTCAAGGTATTCTCAAAATAATAGTAAAAACCGCATCAAAATAAAAAAATGAAGTTTTGAGCTTGATTACGGTTTTATAGTATTAAGTGATAAAAACTATGGTCATTTAAACACATGACTTGCAATATATTCATGACATGGTGTGGTACAAGTTACAACAGCAAGCGACAGTAGTCTAAATGTTAACGATACGCGTCTGCGAAACTAAAGGTCAAATACTCAAACGCTACCAATTTTAAGACGTTGAGTCTCGTGCTGTCACAGTCACTTTGACTTAAAGTGATAGAGACAGAACGAGACTTAACTGCGTCTTAAAATTGAGCAGTTTGAGTATTTGGGCATAATAAGTGCAAATTGTGGGATTTAATACGTTCTTCGACTACCTACTGTCATGATATATTCCTGGCACAAGCATTTTAAGCTTATTTATAGTGCTAAGTGCTATTTAAAGTGCATTAGTTAGCACTAATATAGCATTATTAGCATTCGACGGCTCCGTTGGTGTAGTGGTCGGATGAGTGATTTTTGATCATGAGGTTTCGGGTTCAAATCCCGGGGCGGGCTAAATCAGTGATTGGGTTTTCTGTCAAAAAAATTTCGAACATACGTAAAGTCCGATCTTGCGCCTGATCTCTATCCAGTCGTGTCGGATTATTGTCCAATCGGACTATGAGAGTGTCCTATCCTGGGCAGATGGTTAATCTCCGTTGAAACTGGCTGCCGTTACCGAAATTCGGTTTTGGGGGACATCATTTCATTGCTATTATTAGTATAATGGTAAATAATGATTTAAAAAAAGAAAATTAATAGAATCAGGCGTTGCATTGCGCAAGTCCATTATAATAAAGTTGACAAAAAATTACTTTGCGTCCATCCACTCGATAAAATAAAATTATGTGTCTTACCTAGTTTGAAGAGCACCTCCCGCCCTCCCTCAATTGCGTGCACTATCCCCGTCACCACTAATCCCAGCACCACTACTCCCAACACCACAACACTAGGAAATACACACCACTGACCACAATACGACACGTGTTTCGCCTCTACACGAGGCATCCTCAGGTGATATAGATTCTACGGTGGCTAACCGCTAAGATCACTTAGAACAAACAACAAAAGAACACTTACAACCCCCGACTACGTGTAAAAGTTTACTGAAAGAGAAAATATTTATAACCTATGTTACTTACACAACTAAGAAGAATCTAACGATGCCGTATATGGAAAAATTCATCAACCAGTTGAGGCTACAGAGTGTGCCAAAGAAATTCACATAATACAACCACTTAAAACCGCTGTCATGCAGAAAGAATAAACGAGGAAAGAGCGACAAAGCAAATGTATGTTGCAGAAGCGAACGGCAGAGTTAGGAAGCCCTAGACAGAAGTTTACCGACCAAATTGGTGATATATTGAAGATGGGGCAGATTAAGAACGAGTTTAAAAACCATCTGGTCCGATACATCCGTACACATCCCAACACGCGCTTCTATTCAAGCGCGCGTCGGACGCGTGCTGTCAGATTTTGGTTAGAACGCTCGTTACGCTTTTAGATACATAGACCGCCATTTTCTTGTACATTAGATCGCGCGCTTTCGTGTAGAGCGGACGTACGCTGACAAAAATGGAGATCATTTTGATTTTGATTTGTGAGCATTTGATACAAATTTCCTTATCGATGAATTCCAAAAACGACCAGTTATTAAGGATTCGCTTTGCTAACGCTCGTCGAACGCCTCGCTGAGCGCAGTATATGTACGTTATCAATGCGCACCGAACGCAACGCCGAGCGCCCAATGTGTACTAGATCTAAGAGTATCCTCAATCGCTGAGCATGTAGGCATAAGGATGTAAAGGAGGCGTGAGAGGTGTGTCAGGATCGTGCCAAATGGAAGTCCGTGGTCACTGCCTACCCCTCTGGGTGACAGACGTGATTGTTTATGTATTTATGTAGTACAACCATGAAGCAAATACAAAGAGGAGGTGTAATTAGATTTCACTATGTAACAACCATGAAGCAAATTCATGAGTACAATCACATAAAAACAGTTTAAGTTGCTTCTAAATTTGTAACTGTAGTGTGTAAAGTACTTACGGCATCATAACTGCAGCTTAATAAGGAATCCCTGTTGACGGCTAAAATCATGTCACCAATTTGCAGACCAGCCTGAAAGAAATGGAAACATGTTGTTAACAAGTATGATAAAAGGATCTAACTATTTAAAAAGATAAAACGAGGCTTAGTTTCGCCTTATTACGAATAAAACAAGTGCTGAAATTAAATATTTTTAAAAATCGAATTCAATACAAATAAAATGAGATAATCATCAATGTAGTCGAAGTCAATTAAATACGAATTATTAAGGATAACTCAAAAACTACTGGCCAGATCTTGATGAAATTTATATTCTCTGCTTTCGAATAAAAAAAAAGAATTTATTTGTAATTTATGATTTATAATATAGTTAGTCGATGAGGTACTAGCCTAAAGTGCTATCGACATTTTTAATCTGTACCTGTATGCGCACTGCGCAACGTAGTTCGTGACTTCAGTTTTTATTACTATAAGTGTCTCGTCAGGTGGAAATTCGACTATTTAATTGGTTAAAGTTTTGTATGGAAAAATTGTGTGTTTACACTTTATTTTACCTGCCTTTACATATTTTTATCTATTGCGTCGTACCGTTCAAATTATACAAGCTTCATACTCAACCGTTTATAATAAATAATTAGAAAAAGACAAAACTTTAATTCCCTACGTGAAACAGTGTCAGAACAAAAACCTACATAACAGACAGATAGACGGACTCCAAGGCTATTTCATGTGTTCAGTTATGAAATAAAGTATGTATATGAAATAAGGATAGTTAAAGTAAATTTTAACCTTTAAAATATTTAGTATGTAATAATATTAATACATAATTTACAGTGGTAGTTTAACATTTAACAGTGGTAGAGCCACGCGGCAGCTTTTGCCGCCGCACGGATGGGCCGGCTCGAACCGGGGTGGTACCACGACCTCACAGAATACCAGCGTGAAGTAGAGGTTTACCTCTGCGTTTCGCTTGGTGAGTGCAGGTGGCCGGAGGCCCTTTTTACTGGAAATGAGGCATTCCATCTTAGTCCTCACGGGTGACAACGCATCTGTATTTTGATTTGTAATAGAGGATAGATGTAGATGTCTATGGGCCGCAGCAACCACTTACCATCAGGTGGACTGTGTGCTCGTTTGTCACTCTTATCCTATAAAAAAAAGTTACTAATATTTAATAGATATTAACTAAAGTTAAAGTAACATATACAGTCTATATATTCCTACAGTTGGGCTCAGGACTCCTCTCATTTTTGAGAGGGCTTTTAGAGCAGAAAAATGTCCGCCGCGCTGCCCCATTGAGTGTTAGTTAACTTAACATGTCTCCGAAATTTTTTTCTTATATATCAGACATGCACGTTTTCTCACAATGTTTTCCTTCACCGCCGGGCACGTGGTAAATCAGCGCTTAAAATTGCAATTTACAATTTTGATCGGTGCCGGCGGGTTCGATATTAACCGATTTTGTTGCAATTCAGTTAAGTTCTCTATACTATGCATGTTAGATAGATAAATAGATAGATAAATCATTTATTTGTTTCTCCAATCACACACGTAAATTCAGTAACTAAACTAAGTACAAAGTAACATATTACGAAAAAAATAATTTGCAAAAACTTAAAATCTAAATGTACATGTGTGTTCACGATAAGGCAAATATCTTTGTCGTGAAAATATCTTAAAAATGAAGATATCCACAGCAGAACCACAGTAACCGACATAGCCCAATGGATTACTAAGCTGAAGTGGCAATGGGCAAGCAACTATAGCTGGAAGAACCGACAACCGATGGGGAAGAAAGGTTCTCGAGTGGCAGCCTTGTACCGATAGACGAAGTGTACGGCGGCCCACCACTAGACATTTAGGAAGGGTGCATGTAGGTGGTTCAGGTCCGGGCTTTGTGACGTTTCTTGTGGAAGGCCTATGTTCATTAGTGGACTTGTAAAGGGCTGTGATGATGATGACGAATGTAGGGAACTAGTATGCATTCCCTTAATTTATACTAGCCTGGTTTGAATATATTAATGAGACGTTATTTAAATTATCGTGAAAGTACATTTATTTTATCGATATCGATACTTATAAATAAATCTAAAAAGTTTTTTCGTTTAAAATACAGCATAGATCACTCGTGGCATTGCTCTCTTTCACAAGTATTTGTACCTATTGTACTAATTTGTAATAGGTACAAATACTTACATCTACCTTATAGTAAGAGATTAAAGGCTGAACTTAATGCCTTATGGCATTCTCTACCAGTCTCGCGTACTGTGAAGCAGCGAGTGCTTATCACCTAAGCTAACACGGCTCGTGATCTTATTTACAGTACATAATATTAGTCAATGGTCAACATATAGCTTATAACATTTAATTAAAAAAAAAACAATTATTATACAGGCGGCTCCGTGGCGCAGTGGCTTAGCAATGAGTCACAACGCTAAGTGCCACGGGTTCGAATCCCGCACGGAACAAGTACTTGTATGGCCTGCAAATAATTGTTCCGAGTCTGGATGTTTGTCCTTGTGCAATTTATGCTTGTAAACTGCCTCCACGATACAGGAGAAAATCCTAGTGTGCAGGTAACGTTTTTATAAAAATGTAGAATGAAATGAATGAAGGTTCAGTCATTCTGAAGATTATCCGGGACAAAAAAAAATTATAAATTGGTCTTTCATGTGATAATAGCACGCAAATAACCGCCTTAGTTCAACAAAAGATAGTTATTTCGATGTTACAGACATACACTTCAATTTTATTTTATGTACTAGCTGTTCCCCGCGACTTTGCCTGTATAATTTAGGGTTTTAATTATTTTGCGCGGAACCCAATTCTTTTTGTAAAATATAAGTAGCCTAAGTTACTCCTTATAAAACCAGCTATCGTTCAGTGAAAGTTCCGTTGAAATCGGTCCAGCCGTTTCGGAGATTAGCCGGAACAAACAGACAGACAGATATATATACAGACAAAAAATTTAAAAATTGTGTTTTTGTTATAGGTAACGTATATACTTCCATATGCATTTAGTAAAAAAGCTGTTATTTTGACATTATAAAAAGACACTTCAATTTTATTTATTTGTATAGATAAATCAGTACTCGCAGTTTATTCGAATATCCAGATCATTCGCAGTCGTCTATAGTTTATCTATTTAGGTTTAAATATCAATTCTAAATCCTTACCTGTTCCGCTGCGCTACCCTCTTGTAGATCCGACACGAATATCCCACGACCGGCCTCCTGGTGCCGACCTTCTATTATCATGATGCCTAAACCGGACGGACCCTGGAAATTAATCAAAGTTAAGTTAGATTATCAACCATTCCCGGCTTTGCCTGGAAAGTATCTACTAATGTGGCCTTATTCACATTTAAAATGGTCAATGACCTTTTTATAATTTTTTGTTTTAAAAAAAATCTTTAAGCTTTTCGAAAAAAAAAAACATAGCCCAGACCTAGACCCCTCCTGACATTATTCTCTATTTATATGTGAAGTGTTATCACAATCAGGTCTACCATTCCGTAGATTAGTACGGACAGACAGACAGGCAAACATTTTGAAAGTGGTTATTTATGTCCTAATAACATTCGAATAACCCCCTGCCGGGCCAGCATGGGCAGGCGACAATTTTATCCCCGGGGAAAGGAGAAAATGTTTATCCCCTCGCTTAGTTTTATCCACATAGAGTATGGGCACACCGGTGGGTATAATATCCACAGTAGATAAAATGTGAGATAGACTTACCCCCTTATTCATAAAAAAATTAGTTAAATAGTGTTTTGTCTCATTCTGACATTTGCGAGACACTTGTTGCTAGAAAGTGACAAAACACTATTTAACCAATCAAGTGTTTAAAAATGTATATGAATAAGAGAGTTTAGACTTTATAGATTTTTTGTATGAATATAACCTTAAACCCACATCCAATGAACTAGAATAAAATTGTCCCTTTCAGATTTCAAAAAAAGCATAATTTTTTATCTTTCATTTGGCTCCATGCTACGGAATGGGGATATATGTCTACTCGTTACGTCAAACGGGGATAATACTTTTCTCGTTGTCGTGTTTTGGCATAAGGACAAGATAATTCTATCCCTTATCAGTGGATATAACCGGTGGATAATTTTTTTGTCCCCAGCCCATGCTAGCCATGCTGAGTTTAATGGAATCCAGTTATTTCAACGACGCTTAATTTCCTAATGTACATACTTTGCATAAAATACAAAAAAAAAAATAACTTGCTTATAGTGTTTTACATACAATAAATGGACCCACACTCATCCCTGGGATCAATAATGACTAACCGGCCAAGTGCGAGTCGGACTCGCGCATTTAGGGTTCCGTACCATCGTAATACACGATTTTAATAAGTCCCCTTTAATTTTTATTTTTATAATTTGTTGTTATAGCGGCAACAGAAATACACATTCTGTGAAAATTTCATTTGTCTGCCTATTACGGATCATGAGATACAGCCCGCTGACAGACGGACGGACAAACGGCGGAGGCTTGGTTAATAAAGTCCATTGGTTACCCTTCGGGTACGGAACCCTAAACAGCTTAATTTTGTAATATGCATTTTGCAAAATTTACACTGGGGTTTATTAAACTCTTCATTTTGTAAAATTAACCAAATACTATAGAGGTATTGCTCTATCTAGCATCATGCCTAGTGCTATACACCGTAAATATATACATAGATGTGAACACTACTTTTTTACAGCAGCTGTTATAGCCATTTATTAAAATATAACAGTTGTGACGACCGCGGCGATTCCAACATCGACACTTTGATCTCGAATATTATCGCAATCACTCAATCGAAATATTTAGTTTAAAATCTAATTTAATAAAACTTACATTTTATTAATTATCGTCTGCAACAGTAGGCGATACAAAAAACCGCTGTGCGATCGAATAGAACTGTCCGCCAGTCCGCCAAAACGTTATTCGATAGTCTAATTACGTTTTTAATCGATTATAGGCTTAGATAAATGATTAATAATCGATTACCAATATTCATACTTTTTTGGTCAGGTTAAAATTACCGGCATGGAAACATTTCATAGTAATCTGTAAGTTTAAATAAATCTATATACAGGGTTATTTTGCAATTTATGAACGTTCAGAATAATTAATATAGGAAAATGTAGACGAAAAATTAATTTAAAAACTACCCGTTTTTTAACTTTTATTTTAAAATGCGTGGTAATGAATTTTAATTGATTATTTTCTGATTTTACTGCGCACGCACACATTTACACAAATTTTGACATTGTGTAGTTTGAGCTTATACTCAAGATTGTACCTGGATACTGGCCATAGTATATAGAAGAACTAACGCCCCGACTGTACAAGCTATCATGTGAAAATTAATTGAGTGTTTTTAATTCTTTGAAGCAGGCGTATAACATTTAAAGATTTTTTACATCAATTTATACAGGGTTATTTTGCAATTACCAGCCAAATTTTCAGAGAAGGTTCAGAATAAGTAATATAGGAAAATGGTTAAGAAAAATTAATTAAAAAATCCCAAACATTCTGTCCTTTTTATCCTTTAATTTAAAATGCATGGTAATGAATTTTAGGTGATTGTTATAACTGATTTTACTATGCACACACACATTTGTATGGGTCGATCGGTAGGCAAAAACGTTGTTGCCCATAAATCACATTCAATGTGGGTAATTTCAAATAAAAGTAGAAGCCTTATTCATTCGTATCTTCAAAAACTGCACTAACAATATACCATTATTTATATATTATTTTAATTAAGTTTAAAATTTGGCAACTCTTTGAAAAATAACCATGTATATAAGTATAAAGTTTGATTACCTTCTTGATAGTAATGTCGCGAACGCCTTTGTATCCAGCAAACCGATCCTCCGACTGGAAAAGAAAAGGTTAGGTTGTAATATATTTCATTTAAGTAAGCAAATCATAATAGTGTATGTAAAAATTGGGAAGAAAGACTCTCAAAAAAAAAAGTAATAACCCTTCATGTGCCGCGCCATTTTATTTTTTTACACTTCAAAGTGTCAGAAGCCGTTCGGGATGTCGCCCGATAGCGGCAGGCGCTAATGTATAAACAATGATATCTTTTTAATTTTGTATGCCAGCTATATATAATATATGTACCCATGCGGCGGAGGTAACATATAGAGACCAAACAATCGAAGACAGTCACGCTATCAAAGTTACTAAACAGCTCTGCATATAACCATCTCCGTTCTATCACATGGTACAAAATCCAACTCCACGGGTTGAACCCCTTGTGTGGCGTAAGATCTCCTCCTAGTACAACCATGCTGCTATATTAAGGTCGGCTCGACCGGGGATGGACCACGCTCTTACAGAATAAAAGATAAATCCTGCTATGTTACGTATGGCCCATAGACATCTACATCTATCCTCGATTGCGAATCAAAATGCAAATGCGTTGTCACCCTTGAGGACTAAGATGGAATGCCTCTTTTCACGTAAAAAGGGTCTCCGGTTCTCTACACTCACCATACGAAACACAGCAGTGTTAAGCTGCTATTTTACGCTGGTATTCTGTGAGAGCGTGGTCCTTCCCCGGTCGAGCCGACCCACTCGTGCTACAACTATACTACTGATATAGCTGCAGCATGGCTCTACCACGTATCACATGTTCTATAATAAAAATAATCCTCATAATATGTTCTTTCAGCGCCGAGCACATGCTAAATTATAACTTGAAGTAAGAACTCTGGTTCCTCGCATAATATACAGACTGAAATTGAAATCAAAGCAAGAAAAGAAAAGAAAAAAAAAGGAAAAATATTTATTGCAAATACGCCACAATCATTCAATCTACACAGGTATAATAATTTAAAATTTAAAATTTTGTACAGCCGACTTTAATATAAATTATTAAAAATAACTCAAAAAGTATTGATCTGACATTGATCAAATTCATATCTGACCACATGTGAAGTACTAGCTTTCAAATGAAAAAAAGAATCATCGAAATCGGTACACCCAGTAATAAGTCATGAGGTAATACACAAAAAAAAAGAAAACATACAGTCGAATTGAGTACAGTCTCCTTTTTAAAGTTGGCAGAAAAAATTAGAAAAATAAACTTGAACAGATATAATATACCATTTAACAAAAGTATGTTACATTTACAAAAAAAATTACTGCCTCGTTGGTCCAGTGGTAGTCAATGCGTTTGTTGATCACGAGGTCCTGGGTTCGAATCCCTGGTCGGGCCAAGATCAGTTATTGGGTATTTCTGATTAGAAATTCTCATCAGCCTGCCGAAGTCAGGAAATTGACGGTATTTACTTCCCCGTGCCTCGGAAACACGTATAGCCGTAAGTCCTGCGCCTGATCTCTCTCCGGTCGTGTCAGTTTACAGTCCCATCGGACTATGAGAGTGAGGGAATAGAGAGTGCACCTGTGCTTGCGCGTACACTTGGGCACTATAATCCTGTCCTGGCAGATGGCTAATCTCCGCTGAGACTGGCCGCCGTGACCGAAATTCGATCTAAGGACATTATTTACATTAACTGAATACATTTAAAATACGTTCCCTAAGTGTGTTGTGGCGCGTTAGGCAAACAAACCTTATCCAGCTTTTGATGTTGCCGAAACAACAGCGCTGATTTATCGATAGAATCCGTTTCAATCAAGAATATTATACTCGTGATACGTTGGGACTAAAATTAGATAGACCGAAAATTCTTCATTGCACTCAAACAAAAAAAAAATTGGTACAAAGACGAACTTAATGCCGAAAAGGCATTCTCTGCCAGCTAACCTTTGGTAGTGTGGTGAGGACTATGGGTAGATCCGAAAGAGAAAAACTAACTTATTTATACATATTATAAACATACACATACCTATATGTATATATATATATATATATATATATATATATATATATATATATATATTATACTACTTATATATATAAATGAATAAATAATGGATAATATACCAATAAATACACACAAGTATCTATTGGTATATTATCTAGTACAGGAAATTACACAAATCTTAAGTTGTATTATTGCAGGAAAGGAATACTTTAAAAATCATATTATTAATTTTTCAAAATTTTCGTAAATAAACACGAAATAAATAATTATTACACGATAATTAAATAAAAAGCCTCAATAAATCAAACTAAGAATGTGGAAAATACTGTTAATCGTTCAGAGACAATGGCCAGAACAAAGGTGAATTCAAGGATGCATGCATTCTGAACAAATGAAAGAAATACGTGACTGCCTGCGAGCATCACTCACCAGAGGCTTTGCATAAGTTTCAAATTTTTATGTTGCTTTTTAAGTTATTAATTTAAATAATTTTAAAAATTATTAATTTTATACGTGGTAGAGCCACGCTGCATCTATATTATGGTTGTAGCACGAATGGGTCGGCTCGACCGGGGTGGGACCACGCTTCAACGGAATACCAGCGTAAAATAGCAGCTTCATGCTGTTGTGTTTTGTATGGTGAGATTAGAGAACCGGATACCCTTTGTACTGGAAACGAGGCAGTCCATCTTAGTCCTCAGGGGTGACAACGCATCTGCATTTTGATTGTAGATGTAAATGTAGATGTCTATGGGCCACAGAGACACTTACCTCAAATGGACTATGTGCTCGTTTGTCACCCTTAATAAATATATATAAAAAAATATTCTTCAATACGATTAGAATAATAGGTTCAATGGATGCCAATGACTTCAACCTGTGAAATTTAAAGTGCAGCACCACGGAGAGACTAGACTTGGGAAAAAATATCGATATATCGAAATATTTTTTTTATAAAATATTGATACCGTAAAATGCTCTAACTTGACCTACCTAGCCTTACTTTGCCTAAACCGATCATTTGGATTTCATTAGTAGGCTATAGCCTTATTTTGCCTAAACAGATAATTTGGATTTCATTTTTTTATCTCATTTAGAAAATTGAGTCTACGGTAGGATTTTATCTCATGGCAACGTTTACTTTTGGTCCCAAACAAAAAGTTGTGAAATGTCAGTGAACTTCAGAATTGCGCAAATTGTGGTTGCTGATATTTTGACTGCACTTCAAAATTTTATTCTGTGAATATTTTAAACTATTTTTACGGATTTGATGAACCATATGAAATGAATAATAGTCTCATATCCTTGTCTCTATGTCTTGTTATTGTAAAACGAGTTTAAGGTGGAAAAATCAAGACAAACAATTGTCTGTCGATTTTTCATAAAAAGTGACAAAACTTTTCCCAGTGGTAGGGTTGTCAATTATTAGTTTGATAATAAAACTAGTGAAATTCCGCGGTTTCTTATGCGCAAGCGTATATATAACAGAAGTATATATAACCTTTACTTTTACATAAATACCCTGAAAAATACTTATTGTTGTACACGTGGGTGAATTATTCTACCGAAGTGCTAACTTCATTTAGTATGATATATGAGGTTGATCTCATAAACTCTAAGAAATTATCATCGTATGAAACACAAAAACAATTCGGGATTCTCACAGACATACCATTTTAAATCAAGTCAACAAATATCATTAAAAATCTTGACGACTGACGAATATGTTTTAATGTGGTATGAAGATAATATAAATTTTTCTTGATTACCAATTTTCGATTGCTTAATTTAGCCATTTATATACCTACCCGCCTTATCACGTTGATCTATAAAAATTCTAAAACCATGCCAAAGATGTCAAGCTATTATAACCTGATTAAAATATACCTGATTGAAATACAAAATTACCGATATTTATTTTTTAGTTATTATTATTTTGTAAGCATAATTATATTACTGCGTAAGTACAGATTGTTACCTACGAAATGTACGTTAAAACCAAATAATATTGATGTTTTCTGAATTTTTAACATATAAGTTGTTTAGTTTGTTTGTGGCTACAAGATGGCAGCCCTGAAAGTTTCTCCATAAAAGGACTAAATGTTCAAAATACATGCCTAAATTTGCCTACCTTCTAAATTAAAAAAAATTAAAAGTTTTACACTTTGTGACATGGATAAGTAGGAACAATAAACCGTTACTATAAGGAAGCGGAATCTGTTTATTTGAAAACAAATTTTCAAATGCGATATTTTCACCTAGGCAAAGTAGAGGAAATGCTATTAACTGTGCCTGGCCTTTTCAAAGCTTATTTCTCAGAAAATATAAGGTGTAGGCTATAGTGGGTTGTTTTTCTAGGCGTATAAAATTCTGATTTGCAATTATTTTTACATGTCAAATATCAATTTTCTATTAGTGTCAAAAATATCACAAAAATCTCAAAATTCGTGCAGAGTTAGGGCATTTTACGGTATATTGATATTTATTTTAGAGTATTGAATTGGTATCAATTTCTATATATTTTAAACTGTTGCATTAATGGGCAAAACATGAAACAACAAAAGGAGCTAAAAAGCATTCATGTGTGGTTGTGGTTGGTTTTTTCGTCGTCCAACCGTCAATAATGTAAAATGTTTGGCCTTATCCTTACATCATGCAAATGATGCCGATATATTGATATTTATCACGCGGTATATATCGATACTGTTTAAAATATCGATTCGATATATATCGATACATTTTTCCCTTGCCCATCCCTAGGAGAGACGTTTCCTCTTGAATGAACTTCACACAAACAAAATCTTATTTCGAATATTAAGTGTTTTGTTGAAATTTTGTAGACGCGATCAATGAAATAACTACTGTGTATGGTTTTTCTGATTTCCATTCAAACGTGTAGTTTCAAAGGAGAACAAGTAGAGTTCGTAATTATTAAGAGAACTATTACACAAAAAAGCGAAAAGGTTAGGTTTCCTCGCTGAAATTGTGCGTTTTTCGTTCGTTGCATTAAATAACTTAATGATTTCTTATATTTACACGAACACTACACATTGAATAAAACTACTTTTATGGATTTTATCGCGTTTAGTTATACTTATTTTTAAATTCCCGACGTTTCGGGTACTTTCCAGCACCCACGGTCACGGGGGACTGAGGTGATTGACGTCCCGATGCCAGAGTTCACCCGGAGTACCTTTAGCTTTTAATTATTAGTTTTGGTCCGGTGTACGCAGAATGAACTTAACTGTGTCTTGAAGTATTGCAGTGGTGTGCTTGGGTTTAGTTGTTAACTCTGACATCGGGACGTCAATCACCTCAGTACCCCGTGACCATGGGTGCTGGAAAGCACTCGAAACGTCGGGAATTAAAAAAAAAATAAGTATAATTAACCGCGACAAAATCCGTAAAATTAGTTTTAAACAATTACTTGTTAAAAATGGTTCGTTTTCTTTACTACAGTAACAATAAAGCAAAATTTAGATAACTTATTTATTTATTTAGTAATAATAATTCTACACTGCTACTAAACTCGATATTTGATCAAAAAGGGGCCTACAAAATTTTAATTGTTTAAGACAATATATAAATTTGAAAGTATTTGAAAAAACCACAGACATAAAATGATGATTATCCTTGAAAAAGTAGGTTTACATACACCATAACAATCAAATAAACACAAAAACTTACGAAATGTTATTTTTATATCTTTACAGCTACCTAATATATTTGATGAATAATAATCTGTTCTTTTTCTCTTATTAAAAAACGTTACCACCACACTAGGATTTTCTACTGTATCGTGGAGGCAGTTTACATATATAAATTTCGCAAGGACAAACATCCAGATCCGGAACAATTATTTGCAGGCCATCCAAATACTTGTTCCGTGCGGGATTCGAACCCGTGGCACTTAGCGTTGTGACTCATTGCTAAGCCACTGCGCCACGGAGCCGCCTTTATAATAATTGTTTTTTTTTAAATTAAATGTTATAAGCTATATGTTGACCATTGACTAATATTATGTACTGTAAATAAGGTCACGAGCCGTGTTAGCTTAGGTGATAAGCACTCGCTGCTTCACAGTACGCGAGACTGGTAGAGAATGCCATAAGGCATTAAGTTCAGCCTTTATATCTCTTACTATAAGGTAGATGTAAAAAAAATTTAAAAGGAAAATAAAAGCAACCCGGGTTCGACCCCGCCGGAGTAATGTAATTCTTAATTGCAGTTATAAGTGCTGATTTACCAAATGAATTTGAATCTGAATGACAGGGTGGGAAATTGCGTGATAAGAGAAAACTGTGAACCAGGATGAAGAAAGGAATGCTTCAGTGGTTTGGTCATGTAGAAAAAATTAACGAAGAAAGAGTGACAAAGCAAATCTATGTTGCAGAAGTGAACGGCAGAGTCGGAACGGGACGCCCTAATCGAAAGTTTATCGAACAAATTGGCGATATATTGAAGGTGGGCCTGATTAAGAGTACCCTTAACCGACGAGCGTGTATACGTAGATATATGAATGTAAAGGAGGCGAGAGAGGTGTGTTAGGATCGTGCCAAATGGAAGTCCGTAGTCTCTGCCTACCCCTCTGGGTACTAAGTGCTGACGGTGAAGGAAACATTATAAGGAAACACGCCAACATGCATTGGGGCAGCGTGGCGGACATTTCCTTGGTCTATAACTGACTCAGAAATGAAAAGAGGTATATTCAGTACTGCCTATCAAAGTTCACTGCTGAACTCTACGTGGTAGAGCCATGCTGCAGCTATATTATGGTTGTAGCACGAATGGGTTGGCTCGAACGGGGTAGGACCACGCTCTCACAGAAAACCAGCGTAAAATAGCAGCTTAACGCTGCTGTGTTTCGTATGGTGAGTGTAGAGAACCGGAGACCCTTTTTACTGGTAAAGAAGCATTCCATCTTAGTCCTCACGGGTGACAACGCATCTGCATCTTGAGTCTTTATTGAGGATAGATGTAGATGTCTATGGGTCACAGTAACCACTTACCATCAGGTGGACTGTGTGCTCGTTTGACACCCGATCCTATAAAAAAAAACAGGGAACATAGGCCTCCCCTCATTTACGAGGGCGACACTGAAAGTTCTTGTAAAATCAAAAACTAAACAAACTAGCAAGTTATTAGTTTTATTGTATATCTTATCAAAATAGTGTCCATTTACATCAATACATCGCTGCATGAGATGGAAATACTAAGAAAAGCACTTTGCACGCTCGTTCTTAGGGGTCTCTTCGACGGCATTTTGAAACACAGCCACTGCTTCCTCGGCGTCCATAAAACTTTTCCTCGAAGTTTGTCTTTTATTTTCGGAAATAAATAAAAATCGGAAGGTCGGGCTATAGGGCGGGTGACCCAGTAATTCCACGTCAGACGTCGCCAAGTAGTCGATTGTTTGCTAGGCGGTGTGCTACGAGGAGTTGTCGTGGTGAAGGAGGATCCTACTATGAGGTCGTTTCTCCCGTACCTTTTCCAAGACAAGTGGCAAACAATTGTTAGTGTACCACTCTGCAGTAACTGTTTTTCGATCCTCAAAAACAATTGTTGCGTACCTGTCCTTCCGAAGAACGAGGCCACTATCTTTTTTTGCCACGCTTCGACCTCTGTTCACTTTAGTTGGCAACTCCTCGGAAGAAAACATCCAGACAGCAAACTGTCTCTTAGTTTTAGGATCATAGCAATAAATCTTTAAAATTTGACGGCTCCGTGGCGCAGTGGCTTAGCAATGAGTTGCTGCGCTGGGGGGCGCGGGTTCGAATCCCGCACGGAACAAGTATTTGTATGGCTTACAAATGATTGTTCCGGGTCTGGATGTTTGTCCTTGTGAAATTTGTGTTTGTAAACTGCCTCCACGATACAGGAGAAAATCCTAGCGTGGGGGTAACGTTTTTAAAAAGGATAAAAAAAATCCAGCTTTCGTCACCCGTAAGTACCTAGTCGAACACAGCGTTTGAGTCACCTCCGTTATAAAAAAAAACATAATAAAGCAATGCAACCAGCCAGTGTAATGCTTACAAATGTTGGAAATATTAAAGTAAGGTGCAATCACTCGGGCAATTTATCATAAAGATTGTTTTAACCGAAACTTTTGTTTTATCGAGAAAATAAATTGTGTGAGCGTTGTATGGCTTTTATAGTCAGAGAAGTCAAACACTGCGGTGATTCATTGTATGGTTATCGATCTAGTGTGATAGTCGACATTGACCTCTGTCTTCCGTTGAAAGATTTTTATATTTTCACGATGATGTCATTGTAATACCATATATATTTTGGACTTGGTAGAACCATGCTGCAGGTATATTATAGTTGTAGCACGAATGGGTCGGCTCGATCGAGGAAAGGGAGGACCACGTTCTCACAGAATACCAGCGTTAAATAGTTGCTTTATGATAATGGTAATGTGTATCGTATGGTGAGTGTAGAGAACCGGAGACCATTTTTCACTGGAGACGAGGCATTCCATCCTGGTCCTCAGGGGGTGATTCTTTATTTTTGATTCTCTGTGGTAGATAGACGCCGATCTCTATGAGCTACCGCATCGACTTACTATCAGGTGGACTGTGTGCTCGATTATCACCTTTATTTTATAATTAAAAATTAAAAATTTTGTACAGCCGACTTCAATATAAGTTATTAAGAATAACTCAAAAACTATTGGCCTGACCTTGATCAAATTTATACGAGACCACACGAAAAGTACCAGATTTCAAATAAAAAAGTCATCGAAATCGGTTCACCCAGTAAAAAGTTATGAGGTAACACGCATAAAAAAAATCATACAGTCGAATTGAGTACCGTCTCCTTTTTGGAAGTCGGCAGGAAAAAATAAAATATCATCGCTTAACTTAGATGTTGAAATAACTCAGTTGAATATTTAAAAAATCTTTAATTTTTTTATATTCTACTACACCAGCGCTTATTTACCATACCACCTGATGGTAAGTGGTAATGTAGCCTAAGATGGTGAAGCGCACTGAATTAACAAAATCCTACTCACTCATTAGTCATAGTCATTCAACAGTCATCAAATGTCATTAATTAATCATTTTACTTAACAATAACATACCTACCTGCCTAGTTCTTACTTCTACCTTGCTACTACTTTAACCAAGTTGTTAACTTACCTTC
The DNA here is from genome assembly GCA_963668995.1 of Parnassius mnemosyne. NCBI lineage: Eukaryota > Metazoa > Arthropoda > Insecta > Lepidoptera > Papilionidae > Parnassius > Parnassius mnemosyne. Next base: position 33,304,102 of record CAVLGL010000084.1, read on the forward strand.
TTAGTCTTTATATTCTTACTATACATACTAACTACTCACATACCTAACAACTTACTTAGACTGTGTCTTGCACATAATATGCTGACTTAAACTAAATTATTTAGCATCAAGTCAAACCACCGTGGTTTTTAGATGTTAATTAGACCTATACATGTATTCTCTTCTTTTGATCTGATAAATAAATTTAAAAAAAAAATACATACAGAGTTCAAAAGTCCGTACGTATTACATCCTACATTGTACCACATCGTAATACGTAAACAATTATCGCATTGCTTTTGGCTTAATTAATAACGTACCTATTTTATTTTGTTTGTGCCAATTAGGCACACGTGAGTAATTAGCACATTTAACACATTATATTTGTTGTAAATTAGGATATTTAAATTTTCTATGTGTTGAGCGGCGGTATAAAAGAATGCAATGCAGTGTCTACTCGAGGTAGAGTCATGATGCAGCTATATTATGGTGGTAGCACGAATGGGTCGGCCCGACTGGGATAGGACCGGGATAGGCTCTCGCAGAATGACCAACGTAAAGTAGCAGCTTAATGCTGCTGTGTTTCGTAAGCTGAGTGTAGAGAACCAGAGACCCTTTTTAATGGAAACGAGTCATTCCATCTTAGTCTTTAACGGTGAGAACGCATGTGCATTTTGATTCTCAAGCGAGGATAGATGTAGATGTCTATGGACCAGATCATCCACTTACTATCAGGTGGACTGTGTGCTTGTTTGTCACCCTTATTCTATAAAAAATGTAAAATACACAGTCAGTTTGGGTAAGGGCGGCATGATCAGTCATAGTAGTCATAGTCTTTTTTATTTTATGAAGCATTTATTTCTTTTAATTTTTTCATACGTGGTAGAGCTATGCTGCAGCTATATAAATAGTATAGTTGTAGCACGAACGGATCGGCTCGACCGAGTTAGGACCACGTTCTCACAGTATACCAGCGTAAAATAGCAGCTTAATGCTGCTGTGTTTCGTATGGTGAGTGTAGAGAACCGGAGAACCCTTTTTACTGGAAAAGAGGCATTCTATCTTAGTCCTTACGGCTGACAACGCATCTGCATTTTAATGCTCAAACAAAGACAGACAGATGTCTATGGGCCGCAGCAACCACTTACCATCAGGTGGACTGTGTGCTCGTTTGTCACTCTTATTATATAAAAAAAATAGCAATATGCATATGCTAGGGATTTTTAAGTATGCTAAGGCACTTGTGTAAGGGACTACCGCTCCACGAGATTTTAATTTCAAGCGTCAAAGCCAATACTTGACTACTATACAAACTGTTGGTAATTGGTGACGCCGCCGAAGATGCTAAAACACACTGACTTAGCTCAGAAACTTATTCACTCATGCCTTCAAGACGCCCACATCATTTTTTCTACCGATTTCAAACAGGAGGAGGTACCTCAATTCGACTGTATGTATATGTCTTACCTCATAACTTCTTTATGGGTGAACCGATTTCGATGATTATTTTTTTTTATTTGAAAGCATATGAATTTGATCAAGGTCTGACCAATAGTTTTTGAGTTATTCTTAATAATTTATATTGAAGTCGGTTGTACAAAATTTTTAATTTTTAATTATTGTTACTACTGAATCTGACTACATGTTCTTTTTTTTTTAATGTGTGTTACCTCATAACTTTTTTCTGGGTGAATGGATTTTGATGATTTTTTTTTTATTTAAAGTTATAAATCGTATGGAAAGACAAGCTTGCAAAATATTCCTGTGCTCCATGCATTATGTACGCCGAAGCAAACCGTTTGGTTTGAATGCATGGTGTATCGACAACAATGTGCTTGACTGCCTCGTTGGTCTAATGATCGAAAACGCGACTGCTCATCATGAGGTCCCGGGTTTGAATTTCGGATAGCGCCAATAAATCAGTTTTCGATTTTTTCTGTCTAGAAATTCTAAGTAACAGATCAGCGTCTGGAAGCCTTTGGTCCTGCATCTGATCTTTATCCGGCTACGTCGGATTACCCTCTCATCGGACTATGAAAGTTAGGGAATAGATAGTGTACTTGTGCTTGTGTATATACTCAGGCACTATAATCTTGTCCTGCCTAGAAACTAGATACTGGTTATATTGGCCACCGTGACCGATATTCGTTCTGGAGGTTATTGTAATTAATTATTTCGACAACAAAGGGTTGGTGACCAGCCTAGTCTCTGGTAGTCCGATGATGGAATGTCTTTAAAATTTTTTTAATTTACTGTTCATATCTATTTATGTCTCCCTCTATCTATCCAATTTAAACACGAAAAGAAATTCTTGCCTTCTCGTACGAATATATGTAAACATCCTTACATTTGAGTCAATAACTTAAGTTCAACACAAGTAATAGTCTTTTTATAAAGTCCCGTATTGTTTTCCCAAAACAATACAGATTTCGTGGCCCGTGCCAATGTTTGTACAGTTGAGCAAACATTAGACAAACGGCTGTCCAATGTTTGCCTATGCCAAATTTTTCTAAACAGATGCACAGGTTTGTGACGTCTGTAACTGAACTATTGAAATGAGTTCATTGGGACCGATATCATTGAAGTAATATGTACTAAGTATTAGAACAGACATTAATTGAGACACAGATTATCTTTTTAAGACCCGATGAAAACAGAGGCACAGTTGTGAAACGCCTTTGATGTCCGGCGATGCCGCCGCCCGCGGGTACGCGGCCTGCTTGTATGCTAAGGGTTGTCACGAAAATGGAAATAAAATGATTTTGGATATTATGAATATTTCATTATCATTAATTTGTTAACATTATGTACAACGTTTATTGAACAAGATCATTCTTATTACTACAAGAAAAAACAGATTTACAAGTGTTGCGTTGCCTAATATTTTCGTGACACTTTCTTTTTTACCCGACTGCCAAAGGAGGGTTATGTTTTTCGCGCATATCTTTTATGTATATGTATGTATGTTTGTAAATTTCTTTATTACCTCGTATCTTCCAAACAGCTAGATGGAATTAGATAGTTAAGGTATCGTTATGATCGTCTTAAAAACCCAAGTGTCTTTAGGTTTCTTCCCGCTTCAGTGCTGTTTGATCGAGTGCAAAATTCTTCCCGCTTCAGTGCTATTCGATCGACAGTTGAGGGAAGTGAGTTAACGTTGTTGAACTAATACAGGACGGCCTTAATAACTACTAGAATGGGTCGTCTGGACGAGCGACAACATCACACAAGTCGATAAACGAAAGAGGGCTGAAGTTGCATTGGGATTTATTTTATAGGATAGGGTGACAAACGAGCACACAGTCCACCTGATGGTAAGTGGTTGCTGTGGCCCATAGACATCTACATTCGTTTGCAAATCAAAATGCACATGCGTTGTCACCTGTGAGGACTAAGATGGAATGCCTCTTTTCCAGTAAAAAGTGTCTCCGGTTCTCTACACTCACCATACGAAACACTTTCACACTGGTATTCTGTTAGAGCGTGGTTCTTCCCCGGTCGAGCCGACCCATTCGTGCTATAACTATAGTATTAATATTGCTGCAGCAGTCATCTAAGTGAAGCCAAACGGTTCAGGGAATTATCTTAACCTATGAGGAAGTTAAAGGGGAAATGTTCTAACTGCCAAACTCATCTGCAATCGACGCAAGAATCTGGCAATGGTAAGACAACACTAAAAATTGGGTTTAACCAATTTGATTCAATTATTGATGCCAGAGATTGAATTACGAGTAAAGTAAAAAAAAAAAAAAAAAAACGTCGAAACTTCGGGCTTTAAAAAGTTGAAATGAAACAAATCCATAAAATTACTTTCATTTAAAGTCAAAGGTATTTCATCGGTACTTTTATTTAAAACCACTTTCAACTGGTGTGAAGATCGAAATCACTTATAATACAATCTATTTCCTACTATCACTTACCTTCCGTTTCCTGAACGATAAAGTGCGTCGCCATATCTTTCTAAACAGAACGGTCGGCTTGTACAAAAGTTCACTGTCGCTCCGCCTTGTGGGCACCTCGCTCATCACAGTCATCAGTTTGACTAACTCATTATCACATGCGAACACTTTGTTCACTTCTCATCACTTTGACGTCTTCACTTCAGTTTTATAACCGGTTAAAGTTGTTGCTAATCATTGATCACATACGAAATTGATAAACCAAACACTTCTACTTCACTTTTTTACGATCTAAATAAATAGTAAAAATTCAATTTAGTAGATAAAAAATAATCTTTCATAAATAAAAAAGATAAGAGATCTCACTAGTGTCGAGACAGCTAGATTAGTTTATTTCAGTTATTTCCATAGCATAATGTCTTATGGGATTTTGCTATGGGGAAATGCGGCTGATTCAGAAACTATTTTTGTTTTACAGAAGAGGGCCATTAGAGCTATTTACAACCTAAAACCGAGAGTCTCTAAGAGATAAATTTAAAGAGATAAATTTAAAGAAATAAATATATTAACTTTGGCCTCTCAGTATATTTACGAAAATTTAATTTGTGTTCACAAAAACAAAGATAGTTTTAGTAAAAAAAGTGATATACACTCTGTAAACACTAGGAACAAACACAAGCTAGTGATACCAGTCTCTCGACTCTACAGAGTCAATAATTCATTCTTGGGGCAATGTATTCGCTATTACAACAAGTACCAGATAGTGTACAGGCTCTCTCTATTACCAAGTTTAAATGTTTTGCTAACCTGAAACTGTATATAATATAAATGAGTACATGGTTGATAATAACCTCTGGGAATGAGGCGGTCGCTTCCAAGCTATTTTTAAAATAAATTTTGTAAAGAGTTTGTAATCATTTACATTGTAAAATTTATTAAAAAACGTCCCGCTGGGTTTCTTGCTGGTTCTTCCCAGGACAGAGGACTTTTTCGAACCAGTGGTAAAGTAAAAAAAAAATGACTTTCAATAAAAATTACTTGTAATCAATATTGAATAAAAATTATTCTATTCTATGATTCTATTCTATTCTATAAACAATTATTATGATAAAGAATGGAGGAATCGGTTTTTAAAATAAAGCTAAATTATAAGCATCGGCGCCATCTTTCATTCAATATTAGCTAATTGGGTCGGTCACTTAGAGGTAAGTAAACAATAAATAATCTGACATTATAAGATGGTAATTTCATTAATTTTTGACGTAACCTTAGTTCCTCGAGAATTTTTTTTATGTTCTTCAATGTTTTGACCCCGTGTTTAAAGGTCAGTAAGATAGCCGTTTATCTAACAGTTAACAAAATCAATTAACTTTTTTATTATTTTGACCAATTGACCTTTTAATTAAAAATAACTCCATCGTTTGAGAATCACTGACTCGTATCGAATGGTGACATAAGTGTAATGGAGGTAGAGTAAACAAAGCCGTATCGATGAAGTGCCGCAGATTGCTTCAATATAATTAATTTAGTTCAATGGCCGCTTTAAAATATCTTAGAGATTAAGGCCCAATTTATACTTACGCGGAACGGAACGGAACGGAAGCGAATTTTTGTAACGAAATTGTACATAGTAAAATGATTTTTATGATAATTGTAAAAAGTTCAAAATAGATATGAGCCAAAAAAAGTCGCGCGTCTTTCATGGAATTCTCGAAGATTACCCTAGCTACTGTTGGCGTAGTCTGTGGAATCCGAGGGAAGTGACGCTAAAGTTGTGGAATCCAAAGATCTAGATATAACTGAATGTTTTAGTTTCGAGGCGCAGTCGCTGGAATTCGCGGGAATGCTCGAGTATTCCCGCGAAATTGACGCTAGAGGCGAAACACGTGTCGTATTGTCGACAATGGTGTGTCTTTCCTAGTGTAGTGGTGTTGGGAGTAGTGGTGCTGGGATTAGTAGTGACGGGGATAGTGCACGCAATTGAGAGAGGGCGGGAGGTGCCCTTCATACTAGGTAAGACACATCATTTTATTTTAAAAGCGGATGTTTGCGAAGCAACTTTTTAAAAGCTTTGAAATTGGCGCTTCCAATCCGACGCAATGTAAATTGAGCCTTAGGAGAGCAAGTACATTTTAGAGCTGTAGTACAAGTTGGTACAAGCTGGAGTGACAAGAGAACGTACAATCCACCAGATAGTAAATGGCTATTGCAATCCATGGACACCAGCAGCCAAAAACAAACAAGGCTAAATGTGTTATCAGCTCTGATGACTAAGATGGAATGCCTCACAGTCTGTAACTAAATTGGCTCTCTAAAGCATTCAGATCGGAAAAAATCTAGATAGATAGCAGAAAAGGAGCTCTACCACCTAGTAAGAACATGGGTTTGAATCCGGCGCGGAACAAGTATTTGTATGGCCTACAAATACAGTTTGTCCTTGTGAAATCTATGTATGTAAACTGCCCCCGCGATAGAGGAGAAACTCCTAGTGTGGAAGTAACGTTTAAAAAAAATATCAATAGCTTTCTGATATGAGTATCTGGTCTAGAAAATTAGTAGGGTTATATTACATACTAAGTGCATGTAAAACGGTTTTATAGAAAAATATTCGTCCGCCAAGTTACTACTTACAATAAAAACACTGGCTTTGTGTTATATGAAACCGTGGTAAGTTGTCAAATCAATATAGTTGTACATTTGAAGCAAACTCAATACGGGTACTCGGAACAATAAAGCGATTCTATTTGTTTTTTTGTAGAAATGCGAGAATCGTACGTAGTATCATTATTAGTATATTAAAGCGAGAAGAACTACGCTACCGTATACACTTTCCTACTTGTACTCTCCTAAATCATTCTCCTAAAAGCTAGGATTATGTGTATTGGCGAAAACATAAATAATGTTTCTACAAAAGGAAATGAGTACGCTTTTTAATAAATATTAAATGGCTCGTGAATGGGTTATAAAAACTGTAGAAATCTTGCTGAGAATTATGCTCAGCAATATTGCCAGCAGAAGTCTAGCCACAATGTTAGTCTGCAATACCTTGCAGAGTATCCGGCAATGTTGCAAAATTATATTGCCGGACAATTAAGTTCATACACGTGAAGCAATAGAACAAAGCTGATTAAGATAAAATGGCGATCACTGGGCCTGTTGATGTTTGCTAAAGAATTTATTCTGATGTATTTTTAAATAAATAGACCTAATAAGAGAAAGAGCACTAGCATCCACTTCTAGCTGTATCTCGCTACTTCGCCCGCGTGTAGTTTAGGGTTATAGTTATGTTGCGCGGAACTCTAAATCTTTTTCTAAAATATAAGTAGCTTAAGTTACTCCTTATAACATGAGCTATCTGCCAATGAAAGTCCCGTTGAAATCGGTCCAGCCGTTTCTGAGATTAGCCGGAACAAACAGACAAAAATTTTAAAAATCGTGTTTTGTTATAAGTACCGTATATACTTTCATATGCATATAATAAAAAAGCTGTTATTTCGACATTACAAACAGACACTTCAATTTTATTTATTTGTATATATATGGATATTTTCATTTGACTACGTTGTCATGACGAACTAAGAAAGCGTTTAATAATTATGTGGGTATCACAATAAAACCAAATGTTTCGTTTACGCCACTTAGTAAATTGAATATCGAGACGTCGAGGCCAAGGGACGAAAAGGGATGGACTTATGCAACAGAGCAGAATGACGTAAATAATGTCGATACTCACTTTCAATCTAGTCATTTATACTGCGTGAAGGTATTCGCATAGATGTAAAGTGGAAAGATACATCCTTATCAATCATTAACTGACGTAAAGTATATGTCCTACATTTGGAGGTAGGTTTAGATGTCACTTTCAGAAGCGCAAAGAAAATTATGAATCGTTAATGTTGTTAAACAAATATGCTCAGGATTTCTCTATGTAATAGAATTTGCAAAGAGGATATCCGTAGTAAAACCGGAGTAACCGAATACCTCTATGGAGTGACTACCTGCTGAGGAATGCAGAGTCAAATTGGCCAAGAACCGTTCTAACAACGTTGTAAAAGGGAGACATACGTTTAGAACAGGTGAGAAATAAACGTCACAGTGAAAAAAAAACACAGCAATTAGCCGCTTAAGAATGTCACAGTGACTTTTTGAATGACTTCAAAAAGGAGAAGGTTGTCAATTCGAGTGTATGTTTTTTTGTATGTATGTAACGGGATATCTTCGCAGATTGTGAGCCAATTTTGATGATTTTTTTTTATCAAATAGGTTATACTTCATGCGTTGTCCCTTATATAGAAAAAAATCCACCCCAAAGTGTAGCGAATAAATAACCTCACTTTTAGTAATTTGAAATTGGGTTTTTACTTTTTGGTAAAAGTTATGATTATTACAAAATGATTGCGTTCCAAAATAACGTTCTTTCTTTGCACCGTGGTCGTGTTGTTTTCTTCGTAACTACCGTCCAACAATAATACTTTAGCAATACTCACTCGCTCCCGTTGCTAATTCAATAGAACGAAGTGAAAACGGATATTTCCGTGAGTGCACCGCGCGAAATGGCTGTTGTAATGAATGTTGGTTGCGCGGCTTGGTACCTACTAGAAAGAATGCGAATTTATTTCAAATTTTACTAAATGGCGATACTGTAACAGAGGTAACTAATGAACCAGAACAAATATATTTATATTATGTTTAAAGGTTACAGTGAATAACGTATGCTGCAAATTTCAAGATTCTGAGTTCACGGGAAGTACCCTGTAGGTTTTGATTCCCTTGACAATGTCGAAAATTTACGTTTGACTTTTTCACAGTAATCCAATTTCAGCTTGATACCTCCACGCATTCCTTAAAAAAGGGTCTTGACAGACAGACAGACGGACAACAAAGTGATTCATAAGGGTTCCGTTTTTTTCTTTTGAGGTACGGAACCCTAAAAAGGCCTGAGGAAACAGACATTAAAAAAGTGCAGTCGAATTGAGAACCTCCTCCTTTTTTTCAAGTCACAATGAGACTGTTAGTTCATTTGTCACTTCACAATTTAAAAAAAGACGCAGTCCTTAATAATGTCGAATATTTCTCTCTATATTTAAAAAATTGCGTCATCTATTTATATATCAACACTTTCATTGTCCGGTTTTCAGACACAATAGTAAGACAATAGCAGTGACCTATATGTAGTGCACGGGACAGCGAAAGGGTTAAGATACGTATATAAAAATGTTCTGTAATATTTTAATTATTTTATCGAAATAATTTATTTAAATAAATTATATGTATTTAAAAAAATATTATTGAATTATGTATCATAAATGTATATCTATACAAATATATAAATTAAAGTGTCTGTTTGTAATGTCAGAATAACAGCTCTTTATTAAATTCATATGAAAGTATATAACGTAGGTACTTATAACCAAAACACAATTCTTAAAATTTTCGTCTGTCTGTATATCTGTTTGTTCCGGCTAATCTTCAAAATGGCTGGAACGATTTTGACGGGTCTTTCCCTTGCAAATAGCTGATGTTATAAGGAGTAACTTAGGATACTTTTATTTTAGAAAAATAATTAGGGTTCCGCGCAAAAAATTAAAACCCATGACAACGTAGTAAATTGCACGCGGGCGAAGTCACGGGGGACAGATAGTATTTAACTAATAAATAAATGCATAATTTATTAATTAAATTAAACTTTATATTATTTCTATAGTATAATTTTATATGTACTTTCCTTACGATATGTATGGTAAACAGAAGACGAAGTTTTATTTAATTTCCATACAGAGAACAATACTCGTTACGTGTATTATTAAGGATTTGTACTCTCTAATTATTACCTTCATCATCATCATCATCATCATTACAGCCCTTCACAAGTCCACTGCTGAACATAGGCCTACCCCAAGAAATGCCACAAAGCACGGTCCCGAGCCACCTGTATCCATTGACTTCCTGCATGTCTTATCAGGTCGTCGTCGTAGATGGACTAGTGGTGGGATGCCCTATACTTCGCCTGCCGGTACGAGGCTGCCACTCGAGAACCTTTCTTCCCCATCGGTTGTTGGTTCTTCGAACTATATGGCCGGCCCATTGCCACTTCAGGATACTAATTCTTTGGGCTATGTCAGTTACTCTGGTTCTATTGCGGATATCCTCGTTTTCAAGTCTATCACGCACATAAATGCCGAGCATATCCCTCTCCATAGCTCGCTGAGCGATTTTGAGCTTCCTCATACGGCCACCAGTGAAGAACCATGTCTCAGTTCCATAGGTTATTACTGGCAACACGTACTCGTAGAACAATCTAGTTTTGAAGTATGTCTAACGAGAAGATGTGTCGTTATCTCCCGAACGCTGCCCAGCCGAGTTAAATCCGTCGATTGACCTCTCGGTCGAAGTTGGACTTACCTAGTCGGACTATTTGTCCCAGGTAAACATATTCGTCAACAAATTCGAGCTTAGTGCTCCCAACAACTACCGTCACAGGTGTAACATGGCCTTTACACATGTACTTTGTTTTATCCATGTTCATCTTAAGACCTATCCGTTGGGAGACACTATTGAGGTTATTGAGCATAGTGCTTAGATCCTCCAGCGATTCTGCCATAAGGACTATATCGTCGGCAAATCGAAGGTAACTGATGTACTCGCCATTGAGGTTAATACCGTATCCTTTCCAGTCCAGTAGCTTGAAAACGTCTTCCAATGCAGCGGTGAAGAGTTTCGGGGATATTAAGTCACTCTGTCTTACACCTCTCTGCAGTTGGATAGGTTTCGTGCTCTGGTTTTGTACTCGGATAGTCATCGTAGCCCTACTGTACAAACACTTCAGCATTTCGATATACCGACAGTCTACTTGGCACCGCTGGAAGGACTGCAGCACCGCCCAAATTTTGACAGAAGCAAAGGCTTTCTCACAGTCCACATACGCAAGACAAAGTTACAGATTGTACTCTTCGGTCTTCTATACGATTTGCCGAAGGGTATGTATGTGGTCTATGGTGCTAAAGCCTTTTCGGAAACTGGCTTATTCGGGAGGCTGGAAGTCGTCGAGTGTGCATGCGAGACGATTCGTAATGACTCTCAAAAAGACGCGGCTCAGAAGGGAAATCGATGTGTAGTTCTTCAAGAGAGCGTTGTCGCCTTTCTTGAAGAACAAGTCTACCTCACTTCTGCTCCATGCCTCCGGAGTAGTACATCCATGAAGGACGGAATTAAAGAGCTTCTGAAGGACTTCAAGAACCGGTTTTCCACCCGCTTTCAAAAGCTTCGCTGTAATTCCATCCTCGCCGGGGAATTGCCGTTTTCAAGGTGTTGGAGAGCCATTCTAATCTCGCTAAGCTCAAACTTGCTCTTGGATCGTTACTCACACGTGTGGCTCCAACGATGATGTGCATAGCTGCCCATAGAACCTCTTAATCTCACTCAAATCTCAGGTGTCTCGGAAACGATGCTGCCGCAGTCGGTCTTCAGCTTCGACAGTTGGCTCTGTCTGGCAGACAGATCTCTGGCAAATACTTTGGAGCCCTGGTTCCGCTCCATCGCTTTTTAATACGAACAGTATTAAAGTTGCGTAAGTCCCGTCGCATGCATTTGCAGATCTGTCTCTTCAGTTGCCTGAATGCTATCAAATCTACTGAAGACTGCAGCTTCATTTCCCTTCTAACAGCCATGAGATTAAGAGTGTGATCGGAGAGTTTTGTGTTCGTCTGCGGTGGGTCTTGCAAAACTTAGCTCCTACCGCATGGACAGTTTCCACGAGCTCGTCGTTTATATCGTCCACTGCATTGCAATCTTCTAGGCACTGAAAACGATTTTGTAACTCGAGCTGAAATGTTTCGGGACTTTGGATTAGATCACGAGGGGGACGAAGCGTTGACTTCATTAGACGACACCTCTCCAACTTAATTATTACCTAATTTGTGCAAAATAAATTTACACAGATTAAAAAAATTTATAAAGAGCGGAACCCTACAAAATGAGATGAGATTATTCCGTAACATTTTCACAAAGTTTGAGAATCGCAGGCCCAGTACGAAAAGCGACGCAAACACCACTCAGTAACTGGAGCAGTGTAAACATTGCCGGTATCTGTAAAGGCTATCTGAAGAGGCTTTTACCTACGAACACATGCATAGATATTGTGTATTATGTACGTCTGATTGCGACGATACTACGTTGATAACGTTTTATTATGTCGTAAATGTTCCGGAGCCCGGATAATGTAGGGCTGTCAAAAGGTTAACACCTCTTGTTAAACTGCTCACCCTCCCCCCGTCCCCTAAATACAATTTTAATAATGAAATTTTTGCGGAAATATTTTTTGATCTTCGTAAAGATCTTTCGCTATTTAAAAAAAAAGTAATCTCTATTTTAATATCAGATATCGCTTACATTTTATATGATCCCAGTATAAAAATATAATTATGTTGTTAGTGTAAATAAGTTTAAATAATATTGTAGATTATACTATATATTATATTTAAAATAAAATATGATAGTAACCGTATCATATTTTATTTTAAAAATAGCTTTAACCCGCGGCTTCACCCGTGTAGAACTTAAACATAAACCTGCAGATCTTTAATAGTGGTCTTTGGGCATGTAATTCAATTATCGAATAACCATTTTAATATATTTTTTTGCTATTATCTCGAAAACTATGTTGTAAGATATGGGAAAATGTGTAAAACGAAAATGAAAAATTTAAATTTACGTGAGAGGTCATAATTTTATTGTTCTGTATATGAATTTTGTTATAAAAAGATAAATGACCTTTTTGTGGTAAATTGCAAACTAAAAAAGTTATGTTCTCAACTTTTTTTTAACTTTAACACGTGAAAATATCAAAAACACATTTATTTTATCAGGTTTAAAACTTCACTAGAACCCTCCAAATTTTTTTTTTTTGGATAAAATACAGCCTAGATAACTGTTGGCAATACGCTCTAACTGTTCCTAAAGTTTCACCACAATCGGTTCAGCGATTCCGTATATTAGCAGGGACAGACAAACAGACAGATAGACAACTATTTTAAAAATATTCATTTAGGTTTGCACGTACACAGATACTTCAATTTTATCAACCGACTTCAAAAAGGAAGCGATCCTCAATTCGATTGTATTTTTTTGTATGTATGTTACGAGATATCTTCGCAGATTGTGAACCAATTTTGACGATTCCTTTTTTATTAAATAGGTTATACTTTTGTAAGTAATCTGTGGTTATACTTCAAATGTGATTCCATATAAATTTGGAGGAAAAATTTTACCCTAAAGGGTAGCAATTAAATAACTTCTTTTTTAGCAATTTGAAGTCGGTTTTTAGTTTTCGTTAAAAGTTATAATTAATTATTTATTTTGTATAGATGTATAGATTAGGATGTGACACCAGCTGTTAGCTCCACCGTATGGTTAGTGGATGCTGCAGCCTGTTGATAGCTATATAAGAGTACTACAACCGTATGTGTATTATGTAAAAATCATAACAAAATATATAATTTAAGTTAACTGGCTAACAACATTACCGAATAACCGAATATTCTAAAAATAGTATTGTTTGAGACTTATCCTCATTCGCCAGCTACAACGGAAGGACCCGTGTAAGTAGTTATTCGTGGTTTTCACTCATCATAATTATGCCCTATGAAAAGTCCACTGCAGAATTTTTTTATAGTTTAAGGGTGACAAACGAGCACACAGTCCACCTGATGGTAAATGGTTGCTGTGACCCATAGACATCTACATCTATCCTCGATTACGAATCAAAATGCAAATCTACATCTATCTTCGTGTGCTAATTAAAATTCAGATGCGTTGTCAGCCGTGAGGACTAAGATAGAATGCCTCTATTCCAGTAAAAAGGGTCTCCGGTTCTCTACAATTTTTAGCAAAGCAAAAATTCTAATAAAGTAACTGTCGTAATTATGCCCATATGTATGAATAAAGAAAAACGTTTGACGGTCTTTTCGTGAATATGTTATATCGTGGAACAGGAGCTGTTATTTCAGTTTGTTTGTCACAGTTACAGTCTTCAGTCAGTTTACGTGGTAGAGCTATGCTGCAGCTATATTAATAGTATATTTGCATAGCAATAGCACGAATGGGTCTGCTCGACCGGGGAAGGACCACGCTCTCACAGAATACCAGCGTAAAATAGCAGCTTAATGCTGCTGTGTTTTGTATGGTGAGTGTAGAGAACCGATGACCCTTTTTACTGGCAAAGAGGCATTCCATCTTAGTCCTCACGGGTGACAACGCATCTGCATTTTGATTCTTTATTGAGGATAGATGTAGATGTCTATGGGTCACAGCATCCACTTACCATCAGGTGGACTGTGTGCTCGTTTGTCACTCTAATTTTATAGAAAAAAAAAGGCTTCTATTTTAAGATACCTGTTGTTTCTATCTGTTACGATAAATACGCCTCACTCCTATCTGAAATACAAGGGTGAATGGGTTTTTGTTAAGCTAACTTAGTGCAATTTACTATCTTCGGTTACATCACCACTTACTATCAGGTGATAGTATTACAGTTCTGTTTTATAATAGAAAAAGTTAGCCAGAAAAAATAATAAAATATTTTTTGTGAATACTATCATGATATATGAAAAATAATTTATTTTTGTCGTGTAAAAAAATCTAGTGCTAAAAATAATTTAAACGAAATACAATTTTATCGAGACACAAATATCCGCCTTGCATTTCAGCGGGATGTGGATTACTTATGATAGCGGTACAGCGATAAGTTTAAAACAATTTTTTTTGTCGTTTTCAGTTACATTAGTTCTCTATACGAAGGTTATAGCAAAACAATTACATTTAGAGCAATTAAACAACCAGTTGCAATAGGTTTCACATTTCCTTTCATTTGAAAGCCTAAAGACTAGAATACAATAAATTTACAAACTGATTTGAATTTATTTTTAAGTAGCTGATACCCGCGGCTTTATCCGTCCGCGTTGCTGGATATATTAACAAAGTTTTCGTATGTGCGAAGAAAAAATCATCAAAAAGACAAAATTATTTTGTAAATAATGTTATTCGTTGCTCCGTTTGTAGCTAAAATATGTAAATTATCTGGGTTAGTAACGAGAGCAAGCGACGTACAGTTGACCGTGTGAAATACCCCGTATAAAAATCGTTGTTTCTTAAAACTTTAATAACTTTATTTTTTTTTTATATAGGATGAGGGTGACAAACGAGCACACAGTCCACCTGATGGTAAGTGGTTGCTGCGGCCCATAGACATCTACATCTATCCTCTGTTACAAATCAAAATGTAGATGCGTTGTCACCCGTGAGGACTAAGATGGAATGCCTCATTTCCAGTAAAAAGGGCCTCCGGCCACCTGCACTCACCAAGCGAAACGCAGAGGTAAACCTCTACTTCACGCTGGTTTTCTGTGAGGTCGTGGTACTACCCCGATTCGAGCCGGCCCGTCCGTGCGACAGCAAAAGCTGCCGCGTGGCTCTACCACTGTATAAATGAAGATATCGCAATTCTTTTTTTTTTATAAGGACCAAGTGTTTAAGAAATAAAACTTAGAAAACCTAATTGAAATCTATCCAGTAGTTCGATGCAACACAACACAAACACACTTCACAACTGCAAACCTCTATCGTTTTATTTATATATACAGATTATTTTAAAATTATAAGTTCTCCGTTTAACTGTTAGCTTATTTTATGCTGAATTTATATTATTATTTTAAAACATTACAAAAACACACACACACACATACACACACTCACAAACACACACGCATACGCGCGCAAGAGTGAGAGCTAACAAAGTAAACATTATTATTATTATTATTTATTTTAATTAACTTTATACTTTTAATTGACGTGTAGCGGAATTAGACAATTCACTACCCCCTATCGTCCCGTGAGTGTCGTTAAAGGTAACATTGGGAAATAGAACAGTAGATGGGCAACAGCATCTTCATGACAACAACTTAAAATAATGCAAGTGATAAAATTAAAATTTTTGTACAACCTACTTCAATATATTAAAAAAAAACTCAAAAACTATTGGTCAGACCTTGATCAAATTTATATGTGACATGAAAAGCATCAGCTTTCAAATAAAAAAAAGAATCATAAAAAAACGGTTCACCTAGAAAAAAGTTATAAGGTAATACCTCCTCCTCCATTTTGAAGTCTGCTAAAAAAGACGGTTGCCAACCCGCCCGTAAGCGTGGCAATTATTGCAAATAATTTATTTTTATACAATAGACTTTTGATGTACATAGATAGACTTTTGATGTACATAGATAGACTTTTGATGTACATAGATAGACTTTTAATAATTAATTAAGAATTAATTAAATTACCTTTAGTTTAATGAGGGCAAATGACTTGCCACCAGGGCGGAGACACTTTGGAGTAAGGTGAAATATTGGACAGATTACATGATGGGAAAATTGTAACGAAAGTATAAGAGCATATTTTTTGTAATATGACTAATATTTCATAATAATTAGATTAGAATTTAATAAACCAAACTAACAGATATTCCTATAAGTAAATAAAATTAAAAAAGGGGTAAAAATTATCAAAAAACATGCGTGAGTATCCTGGAACACTCGGTTGGATGGAAGTTTGTTTCGTAGTATATTATTATTGATAAACGCATTATATTATTGATTAACAAATACAAATAAATGCATTACTAGCGTCTATTAAAATGAAGCGTCATTTCAAATAAAATAATATTTCTTTCATGACAAGATAAGAAAAAATGCGAGGGAGATGTATATGATTCCATCTCGCTCGCACTGTTAACGTATAGAAAGGGGGTCGTGACGGAAAAATCTTACACTTTTCTCGGCTAGCCCTCATCCGTCAAATTCGTACTATTCGATAAGGAACTTCGTTCTAAAAATTGTTAAGAAGAACAAACCACTGAGACATTGTTTTATGTGTTTAAATAATACTCTATAAACCAATAAGCTTTTATTTAAAACGCTACTTCTCAATTATATCACATTATGTAACAAAAACTTCACCTCAGTCTCAACTAGCAACATCTGGTGTAGCTGTCATTAGTGTAAAATAGTGTAAACTACTTTAAGAAATTCATTTCCTTAAAATAAATTAATGACGTGTACTGCTCTAACAAATGTACTTACGATAAAAAAAGTGAATACCATATGTAATACAGTGAATTCAATTAATTTCTTTAACGAGTGTTTCGTGCATACATTGTTGGAACACCGAGTTAAATAAATATAGAGACAATTATCTTGGTGATATGCAACTTCATCATTAGAGCCTTACACAAGTCCACTGTTGAAAATAGGTATGCAGCCCCCAAAGAATGCCACTTAGCACGGTCCTGATCCACTTGCAACCTCGTCTTTCTGTATGTTTTACTAGATCTACATTTCATTTTACCATTTTTGGGGAACCGGCCTGCACTTCGCTCACTAAGCTGTTATTCCACGCTGGTATACTGTGAAGACGTAGTCCTTTCTTGGTCGAGTCGGTGTATTCGTGCTACAACATAGCTATATAATTTAGCTGCAGCATGTCTCTATCAGATATAATTTTTAATTCCCCAAAAATCTCATGTCCTTCCACCTTTTTTGATACTCACAGAATGATACGGGTAGTGAACTCTCTTACGTCGTCATTACACAGGTGAACTTATTTATAAACCTTACAAAGAAAATAACCACATATGTAGTTGAAAACCATATACGAGGGCAAGAAACTTACTTTACATAATGATTTCTTAAATTTATGCGAATAACACATTGAATAATCGTTTTTAGAGAATCCATCGCATTTCTTTTCTGCAGACTTCCAAAAAGGTACTCAATTCGACTGTATGTTTTTTTTATGTGTGTTACCTCGTAACTTTTTACTGGGTGAACCGATTTCGATGATTTTTTATTTGAAAGCTGATACTACTCGTGTGGTCCCATATGAATTTGATCAAGGTCAGACCAATAGTTTCGGAGTTATTCTTAATAACTTATATTGAAGTCAGCAGTACAAATTTTTTAATTTTAAATTATTGTATTCAAATTATAACTTATATTTTCGCGTGTTTTACAGGTATATTAATAGTGGTAGAGCCACGCGGCAGCCTTTGCTATTGCACGTATGGGCCGGCTCGAACCGGGGTGGTCCCACGGGCGGAGGCCCAATTCCCCCCCCCCCCCCCGCCCCTTAACATGGTAGTGGACCTAAATAATACACAACGCCAGGAGGGTACGAGTACCCCCGGTGACGTAGAATCCCTCGCTGAGCATCCACGCCCAAGCTACCCTACTCTTCCTGAGCGTGGGTGCTTAGGCTGCCCTGCGTATTCTAGGGGGGAGGGGAGGGTAATTCCGCTCGAGACTAAGCCTTCTCGATGCAAACAGAGCAAAAAGTCAAATTCGCCCCCTGCCACGCTATCCGTGGTTTTCTGCAACATCAGGCGACTTCATTCAAACCTTAACGCCGTCCACTACCATCTGGAAACGGCGAAGCTAACCTTGCTTTTTCTAGCAGAGACACAGGTGTCCTCTCCGGCTGAGATTTTGTATCTCTCCTACCCGGGGTACAAATTAGAACACTGCTTTGTGCCCCGGGCCCGAGTTTGCGTGTACGTCAGGGAGGACATCTGTTTCCAACGCCTCGGCAGCCTTGAAGGTACTGATCAGTCCATCTTATGGCTGCGCGTAGACAGCGACGACCAACCCCGCGTCTACGGGTGTGTCATAGGTCCCATAGCGGTAATGCCGACACAGACTGACTTATCGAACACGTCCAAATGGCTGCAGACTCTGAGCTACAAAATGTCCCATTCGCAGAGATCGTGTTGCTTGGTGATTTTAACGCCCACCACGCTGATTGGCTTGATTCTCGTTTAACCGATCATGTGTGTAGATCTGTCTATGACTTTGGTTACTTCACCTACGCGGATCCCAGATGTGGAAGACCATGTACCTTCCTTGTTGGACCTTCTGCTGACCACTCATCCGGACGGATATCAGGTCTCCGTCGATGCCCCTCTTGGCTCCTCGGAACATTGTCTGATCCGGAGTACGGTGTCACTCACGCTCCCATCGCGGTTGTGTTCTGCAGGTTGCGGCCATGTTTGGCATTATAGGTCAGCCGATTGGGATGGGATGCGATCTTTTTTTGCGTCCTAAACGTGGAGGCGGGTTTGCTTCTTGCCCGATGATCCCAGCGTTGTTGCTGATTCTGTCGATGATGTGGTGCTACAGGGAATCGAACTTTTTATTCCATCACCTGTGGTACCTATCGGAGACAGAACCCAGCCATGGTTTGGTCGTTTCTGCAAAATTACATTACGCCATAAGCAAGAGTGCTGCCAAGCCTGGGCTCACGCATCGACATCTCAGGATGCAAATAACAGCGCTGTTAAAAAGAAGTATAATTCCGCCTTCAGGTCCTTCAAAAGTGTCATTGCCAAAGAAAAGTCAGAGCAAATCGGCAGGTTTGGCGAGAAACTAGTTCGTCTTCCTTCGGGATCACGTGTATTCTGGTCTCTCGCCAAGGCTGTCCAAGGGAACTTTTGTCAGCCATCTCTCCCATCTCTGCACAGGGAGGACGACTCACTGGCCCATGGCGCAAAGGACAAAGCCGATCTGCTGGGCTCTCTCTTTGCGTCCAAGTCGACTCTCGATGACGGGGGGAACACATCGCCGACCATCCCGCGATGTGAATGTTCCATGCAGGATGTGCTGCTTACCCAACACTAAGTGCGCAGAGCACTCCTCTCCCTGACGTCAACAAGTCGAGTGGGCCTAATGGCGTCCTTCCTATTGTGCTCCAGAGTTGGTACCGGTTTTAACGCGTCTTTTCCGGTACTCCTACTCCCTAGGCATAGTCCCTAAATCATGGAAGACAGCTTTCATGCATCTGATCCCTATAAAAGGTAACGGCTCTGATTCGTCCAACTACCACCGACCTATCGCCATCATAATGGAGTCCATTATTAACTGCCAGCTCATGCGGAACCTTGAGGATCATGGGCTGATTAGTGATCGTCAGTACGGTTTCCGACGCGGTCGCTCTGCTGGTGATCTTCTGGGTTACCTAACACATAAATGGGCAAAGGCAATAGAGTCCAAAGGGGAGGCGCTGGCCGTTAGTTTGGACATAGCGAAGGACTTCGATCGGGTTTGGCACAAAGCGCTTCTTACGAAGATTCCTTCCTATGGGCTTCCCGAGAATTTGTGCAATTAGAATACCAGTTTTCTTGCAGACCGGAGCATCAAGGTCGTAGTAGACGGTGCATGCTCCGATCACAAGCCCATTAACGCTGGTGTTCCACAAGACTGCGTGCTATGACCGATGCTGTTCCTTCTGCATATCAGTGACATGTTGAAAACCAGTAACATTCATTGCTATGCGGATGACAGCACTGGTGATGCTTTATACACCGGCCGTGCTAATATTTCTCAGGAAAACGTCGTCGAGTACCGGGACAAACTTGTGTCTGAAGTCGAGACTTTGTTGAACAAAGTCTCGGACTGGGGACGACTGAATATAGTCCAGTTCAATCCCCAGAATACACAAGTTTGCGCTTTTACCGCCAAAACAAACCCTCCGTCAGGATCGGAATCCTCGACAAAATTCGCGATGTCATCTATAACATCGGGATGACTGACGGTCCACCACTGTCCGATTTAAAAGAAGTTTTCTTCCTCACACAACTCCCTTGTGGAATCGATTAACACCAGAGATTTTTCCGAACCGATACGACTTAGTAACCTTCAAGAAAAGAGCGTACTCCTTTTTAAAATGCCGGCAACGCATCTGCGATTCCCCTGGGTTTGCAGTTGTTCATGGGCGGCGGTAATCACTAACCATCAGGTGAGCCGTATGCTTGTTTGCCCCTCTGCTATAAAAAAAATATGGATGTTAAAGGTTTGTAGAAGTCCATAGTCTCTACCTACCCCTCTGGGTGACAGGCGTGACTGTGTTATGTAGTAATGTTTATGTCTAAAATAATCTAAAGCAGTGAGAAAGAATTGTTAATTTTAATCTAACTTCCCCAGAAGGTGGGTCTGCTTGTTCGCGTATTTGTATGTAAACATGTTTGTAAGGTCTAATTGACTGGACGGAATTCGAAGAGCGCTGTGTCATTCGATTCATCGTCATAATACTATGTATGTAATTACTCTTAGGTCTTCATCTCTAGAGTATCAAAGGCTGTTATTTAATGACAATAACATCAATACGACGCACGTAAAAACAAAATACCTCTAACAAGAAAACAACATGGCGCCTACTTCAACTGCATTTTGATGGAAATGTATTTTTGTGTAATAATGGATTACTGTATCGCGGTCTTTATTTATAATAATAATTTAATTGATTTCCTTAATAATTTTGGAATTATTCGTGGCGTTTTTTTTTATTTAAAATTTTCGAAAAATCGACAAATCTAAATCTAACAAGTACATAATATATACGTCTTTATTAACAAAGTAACTAAGTAATTAGATTTGTTATTTTTTTATTTTAATAAGCCCTTTAATGTGGCGTAGTAGATCAAAGGCTAATCGCTCGTTATGAATTTCAAAGTAGGGTACGCAAGCAACTAACTTTCAATCCCAACGGACATCCATGGTTTACAATTCATAGTAATAACGTGGTTTTCTACCGACTTCAAAAAGGAGACCGTACTCAATTTGACTGTATGTTTTTCTTCTTTTTTTTGTGTGAAACGATTTCGATGATAATTTTTTATTTGAAAGCTAGTGCTTCTCATGTGGTCCTATATAAACTTGATCAAGGTCTGATCAATAGTTTTTGAGTTATCCTTAATAATTTATATTGAAGTCGGTTGTACAAAATTTTTATTTTAAATTATAACGTAATACTTGGTAGAGCGACGCTGCAGCTTTATTATGGCTTTAGCACGAATGGGTCGGCTCGACCGGGGTAGGCTCTCAAAGAACACCAGCGTAAAATAACAGCTTAAATATGGTGTGTTTTGAACGGTAGGTAACGGTAAGGCATTTCATATTAGTCCTCGGGGATGAGAACGTATCTGCATTTTGATTCTTAATCGAGGATAAACGTAAATGTCTTTGGGTCACGGCATCTAATTACCATCAGGTGGACTGTGTGCCCGTTTGTCATTATTATTCTATGAAAATAACGTCTTCCGTGGTGAAGGTAAATATCGTGGGGAAAACTGTATGTCGAAGAAATAAAAAAAAACATGTTTTTGAAGATATATGAAGTCGAACACGCATTAGGGCATCGCGACGGACATTACCTTGCACTAAAACCCTCTTAGAAACGAACCCTGCCGTAGGACGTATATATGATTTAACTTTACTAACGTTTAAAATCATTTATACTTTGTAGAGTCACACTGCACTACGTAAAATAGCAGCTTAACACTGCTGTGTTTCGTATGGTGAGTGTAATGTACCCTGCGGTAAGGGTGGAGACTCTTTTCCAGTCCAGTCCTCACGGGATCTGCATTTTGATTCTTTATTGAGGGTAGATGAAGATATCTATGAGTCACAGCATCCACTTACCATCAGGTGGTCTGTGTGCTCGTTTATCACCCTTGTTCTATAAAATCGATTTAGAATCAAAACGCAGATGTGTTATCACCTATGAGGACTGAGATAGAATGCCTCGTTTCCATTAAAAAGGGTATCCGGTTCTCTACACTCATTATACGAAACACAGCAACATTAAGCTGCTATTTTACGCTGGTATTCTGTTAGAGCGTAATCCTTCCCCAGTCGAGCCGACTTATCCATGCTACAACCATAATATAGCTGCAGCGTGA
Source organism: Parnassius mnemosyne (assembly GCA_963668995.1). NCBI lineage: Eukaryota > Metazoa > Arthropoda > Insecta > Lepidoptera > Papilionidae > Parnassius > Parnassius mnemosyne. The sequence continues at coordinate 33,326,758 of CAVLGL010000084.1, forward strand.
CTCTACCACGGGCCCGTCTCCCGTTTAATAGTCTCTGTCATCTCTTACGACACCCACGGGGTTATATCCCTTACAATCTAAAAAATTCTACTGCTGAAAAATGACCTTCCAATAAATAGTTTCATAGGGAGGATATTAACATAGTTGCCACGCTAGACAGACCGCGGCAACCGCAATTTTTTATAGTTTTAAGTTATTAATCAGGAAGATTCTACTGCCCCTTCTGTATCACTTTCCCTCTGTCGCCTCTTACGACACCCACGGGATTATATAAGGTAGTAGATTCTAGGTAAGTAGAGCCCCCTATTTTACCTAGGAGTTCATGTTTGTTAGCATCACGATCTTACTTATTTCTACCACCAAACAGTGAATCACCCATTGCGGTATTCTGACTTGATGGACAAGATATACAGACTGTGAGGTACTTCATTTTCTATCGACTTCAAAAAGGAGACGGTACTCAATTCGCCTGTATGTTTTTTTTATGTGTGTTACCTCATAGCTTTTTACTGGGTGAACCGATTTCGATGATTCTTTTTTTATTAGAAAGCTGGTGCTTCATATATGGTCCCATATAAAGGTCAAACCTTAATAAAATTTTTTGAGTTATTCTTAATAATTTATATTGAATTCAGTTGTAGAAAATTTTTAATTTTTAATTATAGTCGCATTCCGCCTGTGGCACCGCTCTCGAGCGGTCGCGTCTAGGTAGTCCGCACATCCGTCCCCGTACGGTAGTGCTCTCTCGCTCTCGCGCCTCCGCTGTCCTGCTCGCACTGTACAGTGCGACGCCTGGTGAGTCCTTTTTCGCTAACTCCAGTTATTACCTCCCTGTCTCCGGGCGGGGCGGTTTGACTGTTGGTCTTGCTTTTTAATTGTCATTTTTGTTTTTGTAATTATTTTATTGTTATTTATTGTACGTGTATATTGTTTCAAGGGAGTTACTTGCTCTTTTCAGAGCAAGGCCCTGTTCTTTTGAGAACCAGGGCACAACTCCTAGAATAAAACCGTCCCGTTCTTCTCAGAACGGTGATCCCGCCCTTACTGTTATTAGATTGCGTTTCTGTTCTTTTCAGAACAGTATCCCCCTAACTTTTTATATATTTACGTAGTCCCCAACGAAAATGTCCTCGCAGAATTTCGTAGGTAACGTGCTCGATGCAATCCATAGGTTCCAAAATGACCCGCAAGCTTTTAGAGCAGCCATCGTAGCCCTTATGGCTCCTACCACCGTTCAGGCACCGCCGCCCGTTATAGCGTCCTACCTCGAGTCCCGGAACTCGTTCGCGCCCCTTGAGATAGACATGGAGTGCTCCAACTCCAACTCCGACTCAGAATCCACACTCCGGGGCTCTGGTTCTACGGAGACGTCTGACTCAGACGGATCCGAAGAATCAGAGTTCACGACAGTGTCTTCCAAGCGTCGTAAACGCGCCGCGAAAACCGTTTCGGCGGCCTCTGCCGCCCCCGCAGCCCCCGTAGCTGCCTCAGTCCCCGCAGCTCCCGCTGCAGTTTCAGTAACACCACTGCCCAAGCCGGCCTCCCGCTGTGCTTCTAACCCGACTAAGAAGCAAGTTCCGCCCCCTGTCTTCTTACGAGACAAGGCTCAATTCACCCGCCTCTCCAAAACCTGCTACGACGCAGGAATAAAATACGACCAAGCCACCAACCTCGGGGAGGCTATTAAAATCATCCCCAAATCTGTCGACGACTTTCGTCGTCTCACCAGGCTCTTCACAGCCGAGAAAGTCTCTTATCACACGTACGCTCTTCCGGAAGAGCGCAAAATCAGGGCCGTCATCCGAGGCGTCCCTTTTGAAATTTCCAACGAGGAAATTCTTGAGGACCTTAAGTCCCAAGGATTCCCGGTTGAGGCTGTGCATAAAATGCACAGCAGAACGGGCTTGAGGTTCCCCCTCGCTCTCGCTATTCTTTCAAACGCTCCGGAGGCACAGACTATCTTCCGGCAGTTACGCACAGTGTGTGGGCTGTCGGGAGTTAGGGCTGAGCTCCCACATAGGCGCGGCTACCCGGCGCAGTGCCACCGCTGCCAATTATATGGTCATGCGGCGGCCAACTGCTCCGCCCCACCCAGGTGCGTTAAGTGCCTCGACCCACACAACACGAAAGAGTGTCCCCGGCCCAAAAATGCCGAATCCCCACCCGCGTGCGTCCTGTGCAAACAAACAGGCCACCCGGCTAACTACAGAGGCTGCCCTTGCGCACCTCACCCCCGCCCCATTAGGCACGCTCCACCGCCGGTTAATGCTAAGTCATTCCCGGCCCTCCCGTCAAGATTGCCACCTAAAAGATATTTTCGCCCATCTCAGGTAGACCCAAGGCCCTCCCGGGTCCCTCCCCCTCTTCTTCGCCCACCTCCGGGCTTCTCGCAACCATTACAGCCTCCAGTCTTTCCCTGGGGACCCAAAAAGGCCGACCCTCCGCGGTCGTCCCCCGCTGCACAGCATGAACAACCCTCAGTGGCTGATGATCTAAATACGGTGTACGCCGCTATTAAGAACGTCAACATTGGGGAGATCACAGTCTTAGCACGCAAATTGCGCGCTGCCAAGTCCCCTCAGGACAGACTCCTTGCTCTTACAGAGCATCATAATCTTTTAAGTACGTTGTAAAATTAATTTAATCATTTCATCGTAAGGTAAATACGTCGGGTTAAAACTGCCTCCGTAGGCACTCACTAATTAAAACTCTCTGAAACTTCTTTAAAGTCTCAGAGTTTCATTAACATACTCGTTCGTGAGGTAGCTAAGTGTGCAACCCCACTCCCTCTCGCTATCGCATCCGCAGGCCGAGGAACTCCCACTCGAACCCGCCTATTCTCTGTCAAACGATTTGAACTACCTCCTGGTGGCTCAGTCAATTTCATAATTAAATTTTCATAAATAATTAACATTTTACAATCAAATTGCCTTCCCAGGCACTCCCTCAGCGGCTTATAGCCGCCTGCGCCCTCTTTTTCCCAAAAGAGGGTCGCTTTACGATACGGCATATGCAGCTTTAATAGAGCTAGTTGCCAGTCCCCAAAGGCGGTTTTTAGTGGGTATCACTTAGGTCCCCCGGTAGGTTGTGAGTCCCACATAACCACGATGGATAGCCATCGTGGTATGCGTAATGCATTTTCCGCCTCCCGTAAAGGGTAGCCCTTTCCAAATTGCTTCGGGCGCAAAAAAAAAAAAAAAAAAAAAAATTATAGTCGATAGAGATGACAACATATGTGGCTCTATCAAGTTAGCTGCTTGTTCATGGGTAACAGAAGCGACTTACTTAAGGTGGACTGTTAATTCGACTCATTTTTATCACCATTACTATTTCTAATATAAATGCGAAAAAGACTAAATTAGCGACGGTAAGCAGTATCAAAGATGAATACGTTCCAGCAAGATTACCAATCTGCCTGCTTTTCTTTTAGAATAAGCAAGCACACAGCTCACCTGGCAATAAGTGTAAGGCCTAAGACATCTACATCTATCCTCAATTAAGAATCAAAATGCAGATCCGTTGTCACTACAGGGAACTAAGATGGAATGCTTCCTACCCACCAAAATGGGCCTCAGGTTCTCTAAACTCACCATACGAAACACAGCATTGAGCTACTATTTAAGCTGGTATTCTGTGAGAGCGTGGTCTTCCTCCGAACCGAACACGTTTCTTGCTGTAACCATTATATAGTTTCGACATGGCTCTACCACTCGTAAATTCCGATCGATTAGAGCCTATTTCCACCTTTCAACTATCAACTGGCTGATGAGACGAACACTGAAACCTTTTTCATTTGTTTTAGTAAGATTGTTGCTATCGGCTTTTTTTTCAAATCCACTACTGGGCATATGTATTACGAGATATGAGTAATGTGCCAAACGGCAACGGTTATTGAAATAGTAGTCTTTAATTTTGCTTAGTTATGTAGTTATTTGTACCTTTCACCATGAGGATAACCTACCTACCACGGAGGCCTATGTCCTGTAGTAAGCTTGTGATTAGCTGTAGTAATAATAATAATGTGTTATGTAGTTAGTTATTTCTGTATTACATATTATTTATGATATGAGCGATCCAAATATTGATATATTAAAACAGTTTAAAGTAATCAATTAAGCGAAATTCCAGGAGTGATGAATCTTTATGCCATGTATATATATTAAGATAAAATTACTCGTATTTTTGACGCCAGAAATAGATACTCTGAATACAATTAATTCTCCAAAAACAAATTATCAAATTTATAGCATACGTACTCCTTAGATTTCTTAACAACCGCCTAAAATAAAACCCCAAAAATTTTGTAAGTTAAACGAAAAATTAAATTTATAATCAAGCATTCACCACTGAGACAAAAGCACGTGCAATATCATGTGATCTCTTTGTAGAGTTTATGTTACTGTTCTCACTTCTTACATATGCAAAATAATTAAGAACACTATAATCAGAAAAATAAACACGCTTTAGTTTATTTATCTGTGATATTTAAAAACGTAGTTAAGTGTTTTGTTTTTTCGATGGACTGTATTTTTTTGTTATGTATCTACGTGTCAGTCTTAAAATGTTATATATTTAAATGATTTTTCCTTACAGTAAAATCACACGCTATTTAAAACACAGCTACTGGATAAACATTACTAACAAAATGGTTATCAAACCAGTTTTATGAAACTAAACACCGGCTCTACTGAAATAAAGAACACATTTTATTTTTCTAAATACTATAACACGCCAAAATTGCGATTTGATTTATCCTTTAACACTTTTTATTGAACAGCAACAACTAAGCACTAAGTACACTCATTCCCTTAAAATACTGATTTCAGTTTTACTGAAATAAATTGAATTTTTCACACGTTCGATTAAAAGCCGACGCGTCTTTACGCTGTTTGTCTGTTTGTTATACTAATATGACATTGCTAAATGAAAGATAACATAAACGTGTACAGTATTAAAACGCTTTATCACCCCACAAACTTGTTATATAAATTTAAACCATAACTTGAAAACAAGACAATTAAATGTTTCTTATCAGCGTCACATACATACAGCAATTTAGAATGCTTTATATAAACACTCAGACCTAGAGACAAGCTATTTTAGTCTTTAAGTGTAGAGGGTTATTGAGCATAGTGTTTTAATGAATATCGTAGGAAAAACGTACGGAAATCAACCGTATGAACCCGTATAATGTGAGAGCGAGATAGATGACAAGGTCACTGTTAAGCGAGAGTATTCACAACATAATTGTACTATGTGAATAATGCAAATAATAAACATGCATTATTGTTAGGTTAAATTATGTAACGTTTAAATGTATTTTAAACAAAAGGCAGCTTATATCTACGTCGCCATTATACTAAATGACGGCTCCGTGGCGCATTGGCTTAGCAATGAGTTGTTGCGCTGGGGCCGCGAGTTCGAATCACACACGGAACAAGTATTTGTATTGCCTACAAATAATTGTTCCGCGTCTGGATGTTTGTCCTGGTGCAATTTATGTTTGTTAATTGCCTCCACGATACAGGAGAAAATCCTAGTGTGGGGGGGTAACGTTTTGTAATATTAAAATAATAATAATAAATAATAAACCTGAGTTTTTTCTAAATCTGCATTATAAAGGGATGTGAATATAAATTTTTTAACTAATTGAAATATAGTTAATCATTAATATTGATTTTTTTTATAGAATAAGGGTCAAAAACGAACAATCTGTCCATCTGATGGTAAGTGGATGCTGTAGCCAATAGAATACATCTTCATCTTCATACATCTATCCTCGATTAAGAATTAAAAATTCAAATTCGTATATAACCCCTGAGAACTAAGATGAAATGCCTCGTTCCCAGTAAAAAGAATCTCCGGATCTCTGCACTCACCATACGAAATACATCAGCATTAAGCTGCCACTTTACGCTGATATTCTGTGAGAGTGTGGTCCATCCTCGGTCGAACCAACACATTCGTGTTGCAACTATAAAATAGCTGCAGCATAGGTCTACCACGTAAAGCAACATGGCTCTATCACGTAAAATACGTAATTCAGTGAGAAATATTATTCTATTTGTAGCCGACTTCAAGAAAGGGAGGTGGTTTTCGATTCGACTGTATATTTTTCTATGTTTTCGATATCTTTGTCATCCACAAACTTTTTTGCCACCAGGGCGGCGCCATAAGAATTGAGGTAAAATATCTGACAGATTTCATAGCAGGGGAAGTTAATATAATTATATAGGGGAAGTTAACATAATTTGTTAGAAAGGTGTGGAGATTAACGTTTCTTTCTGAAATATTAGATAGTTATATTTTATAACAATTAGATCAAAAATAAATATAAATCGGACTATGGATATTCCTAAACGTAGAAAAATTAAAAAAGACAAAACTGTGTAAAAAAATTAAAACTTAAGAAAGCCTCAGCTTTGCTTTAAACTTAAGAAAGCCTCAGCTTTGCTTTCTGTATTATATCTTTTTTTTTATAGTATAAGGGTGACAAACGAGCACACAGTCCACCTGATGGTAAGTGGACTCTGGGGCCCATGGTTATCTACATCTTTCCTCGATTACGAATCATTGCAGATGCGTTGTCGCCCCTGAGGACTAAGATGGAATGCCTCGTTTCCAGTAGAAAGGGTCTCCGGTTTTCTACACTCACCATACGAAACACAGCGGCATTAACAATCTGAAGTCGGGACTTCAATTCAAATTCACTATGACTAAGGTCATTGCACAGACTTAAAATTTTTCATTCTTTTTGGTTTTCGAAGTCCGGTTTTACTTTTTAATAAAAAGTAAAGTTGGTTTAATAAGATATACTATTGTAATATTTTTTTATATAAGGCATGGATATTAAATATTAAGTATTGGGTACCGCATCAAGAATATATTTTGTACCAAAAACTTACGCAATGTCCCATTCCCTTTTTTATTAAGATTAATGTGTTCAATTTTAAAAAATAAATACCGGCATAACATTCAATTTCGGTTAAAAACTACAGAATGAACAAAAAGCTATCTTAAAATTAAAAAATAAGAAGAAAAGTCGAAGAAACCACTTTTGTATTGGCTTATTGTCATTATTTATGAAGGAACAGTTTTAAAATACTTCCAGGTCATTCCAAGTCAGGTAGAAGGACAACTTACTGTTCCATTCAGTCATTTATAATTCATTATTTTAAGTGGCGTAGGACTTACCTCTTCTTCTAAAGCGACTGGAAACTGTGCCGGTTGTAGTGGTTTCACAGCGACATCTTCCAAGGCTGATTTTCGTCTGAAACAGAAATTATAAACATAATACTCAAGTATCTTTCGTGCATGTAAGAGACGCGAATTTTAAAATCTACAAAAAGTTGCATACTTTAATAATTTAAAATTATAAATTTTGTACAGCCGACTTCAATATAAGTTATTAAGAATAACTCAAATAACTCAAAAACTATTGGTCTGATCTTGATCAAATTCATATGGGACCACACGAGAAGTATCAGCTTTCAAATAAAAGAAAAATCATCGAAATCGGTTCACCCAGTAAAAATTTATGAGGTAACACACATAAAAAGAAACAAAAACATACAGTCGAATTGAGTACCGTCTCCGTTTTGGAAGTCGGCAGAAAAAACATTTTGATGCTTAATCGGGGATAGATATCCATTATGTGGACTGTGTGCTCGTTTGTTAACCTTATTCTATAAAAAAAACATTCATTACCAGGAATCATCATAATAATCATCACTATCATCAGCCATCTACACAAGTAATATGCTGAACACGAGCTTCTTTTTTGTAACACTTGGCCGGTAAATTGAAAACATGAGTACCGCCATCTAGTGAAAGCCATAAGAACTTTCTGGCAAGTCTCATAGTCGGAAAATCAGAATCAGCCAAAATTTAGATGCATTATCAGGTTGTCACACCGTAGGATTAAGATGGAATGCATAGTTTCCAGTAAAAAGGTCTCCGGTTCTCCGGTAGCTATATTAATAGTATAGTTGTAGCACGAATGGGTCGGCTCGACCGGGGAAGGACCACCCTCTCACAGAATACCAGCGTAAAATAGCAGCTTAATACTGCTGTATTCCGTATGGTGAGTGTAGAGAACCGTAGATCCTTTTTACTGGCAGGCAGGCTGGAAGCATTCTATCTTAGTTCTCACGGCTGACAACGCATCTGCATTTTAATTCGAAAACGAAAATAGATGTAGATGTGCCACAGCAACCACTTACCATCAGGTGGACTGTGTGCTCGTTTGTCACCCTTAATCTATAAAAAAAAACCTCTCACTCACTCACCATATGAAACAGTAACATTAAGTTGGTGTTTTACGCTGCTACTCCTTGCTGTGATATTCGCTACAACCATAACATATCTGCAGCGTGGCTCTACTACGTTGAAAACCATTTTTACGGATATTATCGCGTTATTTTTTTTTGTGTTTTCGTGTTACATTAAACGTGTAAAAGTCCGTATGGTTACGGTTTTATTCGATGATAACGCGCACTACTCTGACTCTACTCTGTGTCTACTCTGTATCTACTCTGGCTCTACTATGAAAGAGGTCCTTAAGTAAAGTTAGAAACAAAGTAAGTTTTAATCGAAAACTAGTTTTGGGAGTAATTTGCTGTCGTGATTTACGTGTTGGATTTGATTTAGAAGTTTTATTGTATTTTTTTTTATAGGATTGGGTGACAAACGAGCACACAGTCCACCTGATGGTAAGTGGTTGCTATGATCCATAGACATCTACATTTTCCTCAATAAAGAATCAAAATGCAAATGCGTTATCACCCGTGAGGGTTAAGATGGAATGCCTCTTTTCCAGTAAAACGGGTCTCCGGTTCTCTACACTCACCATACGAAACACAGCAGCGTTAAGCTGCTATTTTACGCTGGTATTCTGTGAGAGAGTGGTCCTTCCTCGGTCGAGCCGAGCCGTGCTACAACTATACTACTACTAATATAGCTACATCATAGCTCTACCACGTATATTTGTACCAATATAAGGTAATTAGGTATAGTTTTACTTTACTATATTCGTAGACCTCATAGTTTTAATGCGAGCAGTACTTGAAAAATGTAAACGCAAAATTTCTTATCTTCTAAATGTTGCCAATCCAAATATTTAAAAAAAATATTAGGCCACTTAATTAAAAAGTGCCTTTTGTTAATTTGAAGACAAGGGTAGGTCTCCGTGGAAAAGAGGTCAAATGGCTAATGTTATTAAAGTTCAGGGGAAGTGAAGTTTGCTCCCTTAAATACAAAAAAAAAACTTTAGAGTTACACAATTGAATTTTAATTTGTTGTCTTGTGATATACATATTTTAAAACACTTGTTAATGTATTATATTTTTATTTTTCTTAATCAACCCGTAAAATAAAAATTTTGTACAACCGACCTCAATATAAATAAAATGAGAACATCATCAATGTAGTGGAACTTAATACATTTTTTTATAGGTGGCAAATGAGCATGTCGCTCACCTGACGGTAAGTGACTACCGCCGCCCATGAACAACTGCAACGCCAGGGGAAATGCAGATGCGCTGCCGGCCTTTTAAAAAGGAGTACGCTCTTTTCTTGAAGGTCCCTCGTATCGGTCCGGAAAAATCGCTGGTGGCAATCGATTCCACAACCAAGTCATGCGAGGAAGAAAACATCTTCTAAATCGCACAGTAGTGGACCGCCAATCATCCAGACGACATGAATTGATAAATACGCATTATTAAGAATAACTCAAAACTACTAGTCAGATCTTGATCAAATTTATATGGGCGTGAGAAGTAGCAGCTTTCAAATAAAAAAAAAATAACCATAAAACATCGGTTCACCTAGAAAAAAGTTCTGAGGTAACACACATGAAAAAAGTACAGTCGAATTAAGTACTTCCTCCTTGTTTAGAAGTCGGTTAAAAAAGAGATGCCAGCCAGGATTTGTCTAAATAGTCATGCTACGCAGGTGGATTAACGGTCGCAGTACTACACGTCTCGCACTTTTGAAGCTGCTGCCCATCCCTGGTCTAAGTATCTTACGTCTTACGTGAATGGTTACAGCGCCATCTAGCGGAATCCATAAGATTTTTCTGGTATTTTCCACAGTCACTGCTTACAATACATAATGGTAAAGTTAGCTTATGTTGGTTACTCTGTTCCCATTGCGGATATCTTCATTACAAATTCTATCATGACAGATTACATCTTCATTACAGATTCTATCAAGCCTAATCTTCTCCATAGCTCGCTGATCAATCTTAAGCTTCTTCAGGCGGCTAGCAGTGAGGGACCACGTCTCAAATATGTCGTCACTGGCAACATTCTCTAGGGGTACACTTTTGTTTTTAAATCTTAAAGAAAACATGACGAGATTTCTTAAGGTGGTAGAACCATGCTGCAGCTGTATTAATGGTTGTAGCACAGTAGGTCGGCTCGACCGGGGCAGCACCACGCTCTCACAAAATACCAGCGTAAAATAACAGCTTAATGCTGCTGGTATTGTCTAGTGAGTGTAGAGAACCGGATACCCTTTTTACTGGAAACGAGGCATTCTATTTTAGTCCTCATTGTGACAAGTAACAACGCATCTGCATTTTGATTCTTGATCAAGGATAGATGTAGATGTCTATGGGCTACAGCAACCACTTACTATCAGGTTGATAGTGGTATGTTTTTACCCTTATTCTATAACAAAAACGAGATGGTGTTTCGTTATCGAGGTGTGAATACTTCTTCTTCCATGCCTTTTCCGTTTATTTGGAGTCTGCTCTCCTCGTTTTTATGCGCCAAGGTTTTCTATCTTTGGGTTGTCTGTATTTCAAGCTGTGCTCGTTCCAGATCCTTGGATACGGTTGTCCACCACCCGGCTAACGGGCGTCCCCTGTCTTTCTTTTTCTCTGGAATTGCCAAGGCCTTCCCCACTGGGTGTTCTTCATCCCGCCTAATTACATGCCCATACCATTGCAAACGACTCTCGACCATCTTGCCTACAATGGGCGTAACATTAAAGGAGCCTCTGATGTACTCATTGTGCACTCTATCGAGTCTCGTTACGCCTGCTGACCATCGTAGCATTTTCATTTGATTCGTGTGCATCTTTTTTTTTTTGTAGATCTTTTTATCAAGGAGTGAATACTGCTAGATTTTATTATTATTCATTCAAACTCCAAATGATTTTATCAGAACGAGATTTATTTACACGACAGTACCATACAACAGCTTTTTTACGTCATTTTAATATTACTGAATGTTAATCTATCTTCGGCACCGCTGTGGACATTTCAATGTTTGAAAATGAAAATACGTAACCGTTAACGTTAGAGCCTATTAAAAGTAAGCTCATGAACATAAAACCCTTCCACAGATTTCTTCATAGTCTTCATAGTGACAAATATTCCCAATATTTGTCATAGTTGCAAACCTTGGCAGGCGGGTCGACAACCGCAGTTTTCAATTGTTTGTCATTATTATTTTGTCATTTTTACACGTGTTAGAGCTATGCTGCAGCTATATTAGTAATGCAGTTGTAGCACGAATGGGTCGGCTCGGCCGGGGAAGGACCACGCTCTCACAGAATACCAGCGTAAAATAGCAGCTTAACACTGCTGTGCTTGTCTGCCAAACTTTTCGAAGACTAGCCATCTGCGCAGGGCGGGATTATAGTCTTTAAGTGTATGGGCATGCACAGGTGCACTTTTTATTCCCTCACTCGCGTTTTCCTATGGGACAATAATCCGATGTGACCAGAGATACAGGCGCGGGACCAACGGCTATACGTGCTTTCAGAGGCACGAACGTGTAAGACCGCCAACTTCCTGACTCAGTGGTGCTACCGATAATTTAGTTGTTATAAACAAGACGCTACTGCCCATCTGATATGGGGTAGTGGATATTCTTACACCTATGTAATTATTAAAGACAGCTCGCAGTATGTTAAGGTTTTCCGATGAAGGACTTTTATCCGCCGATGTTTTATTAGTTTTAAGTACATATTCAACATTTCATGGGCCATCTGTTTCAGATAAATGTTTATTAAACAAATTAATCGACACCACCCTAGTTCTGTAAAAACAATTCGGAAAGTTTGTTTTGACTTCTTAAAAGTACCGCGAGTTGAACCACTGATATTTCGTAAGTTCAGAGGTCAGCTATCGTTATTTTATGAACAACGAAGAAAGTAATTACATAATAATTTCAATACTTTATTTATCTTGGGAAACATTTCTATTTTAATTTAAAAAAAAAAAACAGAAATTCCAAATTCACTTACAGTGCACCTGATGGTAAGTGGCTACTGCATTCCATAGACATCTGCAACCAACTTCAAACAAAGTAGGCTACAGGTGCGTTGTCAACACTGAGGATGAACAACGCGATGACATGGGTAAAAATCTAGGCATAACTTTAAACTCTTTAGGGACAAAAAGTTACAAATTGCTGCATCTGCATGCCTGGAGCATCTTTTAGTGACATCCTAAATAAAATTATTGTTACTAAATTTTGCCCAAATAGTACAATAATAATTTTTGTTGGTAGAAGAGGCAGTGTAAACAACAAACAGTTATTAAGATATATTGAACAACTTAATAACTTAAATGTACACAAAATTGTCTTGTTCACACTGCTTTATATACAGGGATTGCCACAGGAAAATAATTTAAGACATAATTTAAATATGCAGATGCATAATTTAATATGTAATAATAATTTAAATTTGACATATAATTGTAATGATAATAATCATAAATTTCATCTAATTGACATAAATAATTTATTAAAAAAGTTTTGGACAAAAGATAGGCATTACCTATCCAAATATAATTTAAGACTGATAGCAAATGTGCTATCTTATTATTTACTTTTTAACTCAGCCAAGTTTTTGGCTACCAAGACTGCTTTTATTGAGCATAATCATTTGGCATTTAATTTGGAATCAGTTCCAACTAATTTAAATTAGTGAATGTGACAATAGAGGCAATCTCTAGCAATAATAAGAGTTTAGTTAATTTTGAATACAGCCCACAAATAAGTAATAAAAATTGTTTACACCTGGTGCATCAAAATATACAAGGCATGTTGGGCAAAGAATTGGAAGTTAAAGTTCCCGGAAAGTGTACAGGTTCTCTCTATTACCAAGATTAAATGTTTTATTAAGCTGAAACTGTATAAAAAGGGTTATTATAGTATAAATAAATAGATGGTTGATAATAACCCCTGGGAATGAGGTGGTCGCTTCCAAGCAGTTTCTAAAATAAATTTTGTAAATAGTTCGTAATCATTTATATTGTAAAATTAATTTAAAAAAAAGTCCCGCTTTTTTTCGAACCAGTGGTAAAGTAAAAAATGACTTTCAATAAGAATTACACATGTAATGTATATTGAATAAAAAAAAAAGAATAAAAAAAATTTTCAAACTAACAGAAATAGAATATGCAAAAATTCGTTAGTTTTAAACTAATAATTTTTTTGTTTATGAATGCAAAAAAGTACTTATAATTTTGTTTTCATAAACGAAATTTTCTGCGACACCGCTAAAAAATGCACCTCTTTCATCGAATAGTATAGGAGTATGACACGACTAACGAAACTGGAATTTTGATATAGATAAATTCATGTCTTTATCTTAAATTTGCTTGTTCAAAAACACGATTGTAAAATTTTGACTCGATCATAATTATTTGCGAAAACACCTCTAAAAACCAATATGCTTGGGAACCACTCAAATACATTCATAGCATCAATATTCGTAATCTACTTGCTCCATATTTTCATTACTAAAATCAATAACTTTTTAAAAATGTTTTAAGATTCTAAGCGTTTTCTAAGCTGTCTTTATCGTCGCGCGCGCTACGCAATTTTAGACCTTATGACGGCGTTTTTGAAGTTTTTATAGAAATTATGTTTCACTTGGGTCAGTGCGGCGATAGACCGTTTCAATGGTTTTCGATGTCGCCTGAACGTAAACTGGTTTTAAAGTAATATTTATTTTTTCTGATTCTGAAACGCAAGGGACATTTCAAATGTGAAGAACTGCCGATGCCTATTTTGTCTCTCTTATTGTCACTACTAAGACATATACCAGAAATATCTTTAGTTTTCCGATTGATAGCAATATAACCACCTGTTTTACGTGAGGCGTAAAATACAATCCGAATGCGAAGTGTGCTATTAAAGGCTAATTCTACCTACAAAAGAGAAGCCCATACCCAGAAGTAGACATTTACGAGCTTCTGAAGAAGATAAAGAATATAGGTTATTACATAATACTTATTCAAAGTATATTAAAGGTTAGTATTTTTACGTGGTAGAGCCATGCTTCAGCTATATTGTGGTTGTAGAATGAATGGTTCGGCTCGACCAGGGTAGGACCACGCTCTCACAGAATATGGTGAGTGTAGAGAACCGGAGATTCCATCTCAGTCCTCAGGGGTCGCATCTGCATTTTGATTCTTAAATGAGGATAAATGTAGATGTCTATGGGTCACAGCATCCACTTACCATCAGGTAGACTGTGTGCTCGTTTGTCACCCTTATTCTATATAAAAAAAGATTGTATGAGTTGTTTTTCACTTTTTAGCCGACTGTAAAAGAGGTTTACAGTTTGACTGTATAATCTTTTTTTTTTACTATTCTAAGTCAGTGCTTGCCTTCTATCCCACTGACTTCCTACCACACTTTCTCTTTTTGTATGTATATTACGCGATATCTTCATCAACTACGAACCGATTGAAGTTGGTAAAAAATTACCTTGCGTACACCCGCTCTATAAAATAAAATGATGTGTCTTACCTAGTTTGAAGAGCGCCTCCCGCCCTCCCTCAATTGCGTGCACTATCCCCGTCACCACTAATCCCAGCACCACTACTCCCAACACCACAACACGAGGAAAGACACACTATTGACGACAATACGACACGTGTTTCTCCTCTACACGAGGTATCCTCAGGTGATGTAGACTATGCGGTGGCTGACCGCTAAGTGTTAAGCTAAGTTAGACCGTAACGCCTGATTCTATTAATTATAATATAATTAACTACAAACAGATATTGATGTTTCTTTTATCAACAAAAATGGTCGTACTTCCCCTTCAAGCTTGGTGCCATATTAATTTAGAGAAAAAAATCCACCCCATAAGGCTCGCAAAAGAGGAGATGAATTCCCTACAGACTTCAAAAAGGAGGAGGTACTCAATTCAACTGTATGTATTTTCTTTTTTTAAGTGTGTTACCTCATAACTTTTTTCTGTTTTTTTTTTTATATAGAAGGCAGGTGAGAAACGAGTACACAGTCCACCTGATAGTAAGTGGTTGCTGTGGCCCATAGACATCTACATCTATTTTCGTTTGCGAATTATAATGCAGATGCGTTGTCAGCCGTGAGGACCAAGATAGAATGCCTCTTTTCCAGTAAAATAGATCTCCGGTTCTCTACACTCATCGCACGAAACAGAGCAGCATTAAGCTGCTATTTTACCGCGGTCCTTCCCCGGTCGAAACGTCCCATTCGTGCTACAACTATACAATTAATATACCTGCAGCATGACTCTACTCTACGTAAAAAAACCAGGTGAACCGATTTCGATGATTCTTTTTTTATTTGAAAGCTAGTGCTTCACATGTAGTCCCATAAATTTGATCAAGGTTTGACCAATAGTTTTTAGAGTTATTCTTAATCATTTATATAGATGTCTGTTGTAAAAAAAAATATATTTTTAAATTATTAATGTAACTGTTTAGACGATACTGAGACTGAGTTGAGTGAGGCAGTCATAAGGACCGCCGACAGAAGTGAAAACTCATTGATATATGCGTATACAAGTGCACAGGCCGCTATATTATGCGTCGCTAGTCTGGCACAAGCGCAATACGTCACTAGTATGTCGAGGTCATCGGTGACGTGAACCCATAAGTTTTTCCCTACCAAAAATCGCTCAAATCGCTCAACGTGGCAAAATAAGTGTTCACTTCAAAAATTACTTTTATGAAAATATTAAAGCCGACTTCAAAAAACTAAAATAATAAAATAATTTTACATTTCGGCTCAATTCATTGGCACTGCGAAGAGATGTTGCATTTTCTTTCGCATCTACCATGGGGAGTGCTCTGAGGAATTGTTCGGATTAATCCCAGCCGCCAAATTTCACGAACGCACATCGCGGCAGAACTCCCGATACCATCCACACCATCTGGATGATTGGCAGTCCACCACTGTACGATTTAGACGATATTTTCTTCCTCGCACAACTTCCTTGTGGAATCGATTACCACCAGCGACTTTTTCGGACCGATACGACTTAGGGACCTTCAAGAAAAGAGCGTACTCCTTTTTAAACGGCCGGTGACGCATCTACAAAGCTCCCCTGGTGTTGCAGTTGTTCATGGGCGGCGGTTGTCACTTACCATCAGGTGAGCCGCATGCTCGTTTGCCCCCACTCCTATAAAAAAAAAAACATTATTCAGAAGTTGGGGCTATATTTTATCATACAGTAGACTATATGCCTTAAATCGATTCTTGAATGTAAAATTATTATAATGTTTTTAGTTCTCGTCGGCTTTTACTTTTTATTAAAAGTTATTTTTTAGGGTTCCGCACCCGAAGGGTAACCAACGGCACCCTATTACTAAGCCTGTCCGTCCGTTTATCTGTATCTCATGAGCCGTAATAGGCAGCAATGAGTTGAAATTTTCACAGAATGTGTATTTCTATTGTCGCTATAATATTAAATAATAAAGATAAAAAAATTAAACCTCTACTAGAAACGTGTATTACGATGGTACGGAACCCTTAATGCGCGAGTCCAACTCGCACTTGGCCGGTTATATAATTATTTATTCAAGTGACATCTATGTTACAACAACTAAAGTTGACTATAATGAGTTAGGTGAGCGGCAACGAATAGGTTAGGTCAAAATATATTCCCTAACAATGATAAGTTTTGTTTTTTTAACAGTTTATTGAACTTGACTGGAGAGGAAATAATATGAAGTCATACTGTAATATGACTGTTTTTTTTTATTGCTTTTGTTTCGTTTTTGTTGAACGCCAGTATCACAAATAAAATAATACGTAAACACATTTTCTTCCTTCGTTTTAATCACGTGAAAAATTCAGCAATAATTATTATAATTTAAAAATGGCAATTACTTTTTTACAATGTCTCCAGTTCTCAGCATTGTAAAGTCTCAAGTTTCTTGCTAATCGGGAAGTTAGTTTAAAATCGATTTAAATATTTGTACCGAATAAACAAAGGGACAGACCAGGCACTGACTTTATATTGCACTGTCATCCCAGCTTTGACCTATTTTTAAAGTTTCAAGTTTCGAGCTCATCGGGAAGTTAGCTTAAAATCTATTGAGAAATTTGTACCGAACAGCGATGAAAGAGATTTAATACAAGTGGTAAAATTCAAAATTTTATACAACCAACTTCAATAAAAATAAAATGAGAACAACATCAATGTAGTCGAAGTCAATTAAATATGCATTATTAAGAATAACTCACAAACTTCGGGTGAGATCTTTATCAAATTCCTATAGGACCAAATGAGAAGCAATTCAAATATAAAAAAATCTTCAAAATCGGTTCACCTAGAAACAAGTTCTGAGGTGACACACATAAGAAACAGTGTATGTCGTGAAGACACACCATAGAAGTGAAACTTTTGTATTACCAGGAACATACATACATACATATAATCACGCCTCTTTCCCGTAGGGTTAGGCAGAGACCACTTCTTTCCACTTGCTACGATCCTTACATACTTGTTTCGCTTCGTCCACTTTCATTATTCCCTTCATACATGCTCTACGGTTTAGGGTACTCTTGACCTGGCCTTTTTTCAAGACGTCCCTGATTTGGTCTAGAAATGTCCGCCTAGGTCTACCCCTTCCAACACTTTCATTCACACTCGCCTTATACACTTTTTTCGTCAATCGTTCTTCATTCATTCTCTCAACATGGCCAAACCATCTCAGCATACCTTTCTCAATTTTTGTCACTACATCTTCTTTCAGACCAGAACGTTTCCTTATCTCGCTATTTCTTATCCTGTCACTCAGTTTAACTCCTATCATACTTCTTAATGCTCTCATCTCAACTGCATTTATTCTGCTTTCATGTTTCTTCTGCCATACCCAACTTTCACTTCCGTACATGAGTGTCGGAACCAACACCCCCTCATACAAAGCCAAACGAGCCTTGTTAGACACCTTCCGGCTGCTCATAAAGGAGTGCAAAGCTCCATTCACCATGTTTCCTGCATTCACTCTTATTTCAATCTCACTCTCATACTTTCCGTCTCTTGTAAACTTCACAACTACAATCCAGATACACAAACTCTTTCACCTGTTCAATTTGTTCATCTTCAATCACGATATTGCAGTCTGTCACTGCCTCATCTTTTTCAAACACCATCACTTTCGTCTTCCTTATATTCATCTTCATTCCCTTTCTAACAAAAGCTCCACTCATAGCAGTTATCATCTCCTGCAACTCCTCGGCCGAAGACGCAAGTAATAGGTACTTGGTCATCAGCGTAGAGAAAACATTTGACGGGTAACTTATTCATTCTCAACCCACTTTCATTATCTTTTCAATCTGTCAAACAATTGTCCATGAACAGATTAAACAGCCACGGTGACGCTACACATCCCTGTCTAACACCTTTTTCGATATTAAACCATTCAGTGTATGCCCCGTTTATCCTTACACAAGCACTAGAATCCCTATAAAGAGATTGTAATGCTCGTATGAGGATACTGCTTACACCGTTCACGGACAGTGCTGACCACAATTCATTCCTCACCACTCTATCATAGGCCTTTTGTAGATCTACAAACGCGCAGGAAAACTTCAATTATTCATATTACTTCCCTTGTTCATTTTTTTAATAGCGCCATCTAGTTCGTTCTATAAGTAAAGACATTTTATCGAACCAAAATTGATTAACTCTCATGGTGGTACGTAGAAAATGTAGTAGATGGCGCTATTACTCAAATGCGATCAGTATTTCTAAAATAAATACGTGTACCTTGGTAACTCTTAAATAAAATAAATATAAGATTAGTGTTTGAACGAAAGACCGTTGTAATCTTGTAATTGTAATTGTATTACTAAATACTTTATGGTATGTAATGGCCTGCGTTCGCGATGTGAATGATCGACCCGAATGATACGAAGTTTTTACCCCCATACTTTTCGTCACAGAAAAGGGACTCCATACAAAAAAACAGTCCACTATCTTACAAAGGTTTGACGTCATTCAAACTTAATGGATTGGTCATTGCAGTACCTACTAGATGACTCTCACTGGATATATAAATTTATCATTGACTTCGCCCGAGTGCGACTCACAAGGGTAGTGTTAACTTTCTAGTTTACTAATTGAAGACATTTATATAATTCCCTTACACACATTATGCATGTACGAGTATGTACACAAAAAACCACAGGAAATACTTTAATATAACGGTGAAAATCACATCAAAATTCATGAAATATTTAGTTTGAAAGTTTTAAGAGAATACACGGTGAGACACGAAAAAGCAAATTCTTTTTAACGCCTCTATTACATATTACTCTGTCGTAAATGCAATCGAACAAATACTTGTCAGGCTAAGAAGGGCTAGAACCCATAGCCGTAAAGCCAGTTTAAAAAAAAACAAATACTTGTCAAGTTTTAAATCCGAATCTACAGCCCCCAAATACCGCAGCCAATCGTTTAGCCAGTGCGTTACCCAGCTGTAACGGTGTTTTAAATTATTAATTATTGCGTTGGACTTCTAGTTAGTGGTTTCCATTTGATATAGCGAAAATCATAACCATTGTAACCATTGTATAAATAATATGTTTCTCTGTCTTTTTATTCGGTGATAATTCAAATGTGTCACCCCTGAGAACTAAGGTGGAATGCGATATGTACGATAGTATATTGAGCGTGACAAGTTTATCCGAATTAATTATTGTGTAATAAGAATAAATACGTAGATAAGAAGTTTACGCGTATAGTTTTTAACAAATGTAGATCAGCACAAGCACGGCTCTATAAGTCTTATGACCAAATGAATGACTAATAATTTTTTTTATTATACAAGGGTGTTTTGGAATAACCGGTTAAATTTTCAGAGAAGGTTCAGAATAAGTAATATAGGCAATTGATGAAAAAAAAAAATAAAAAAAATTAAACAATTCTGCCTTTTTTATTATTTTAAATCAAAATGCGTGGTAATGCATTATTTTATCTGATTTTACTGCGCACGCACAGATTCATAAGGGTCGCTCGGTAGGCTGCGCACGCACACATTCTTAAGGGTCGATCGGTAGGCAAAAACGTTGTTGCCCATAAATCATATTGTATTTGGAATAATTTCAAATAAAATTAGAAGCCTTATCTTACTGGTATTATCAAAAACTGGAATAACGGTATATCATTATTCATATATTTAAAGTTAAGTTTAAAATTTGGCTACTCTTTGAAAATTACCCTGTATAGTATTAAGGAATTAGGTATAAAATGACAATAATTTGCCCCACAGGTTGTTTATATCTATACAAATAAATATAATTGAAGGGTCTGTTTGTAATGTCGAAATAATAGCTTTTTACTATATGCATATGAAAATACATACGGTACTTATAACAAAAACATGATTTTTAACATTTTTGTCTGTCTGTCTTTCTGTCTGTCTGTCTGTTTGTTCCGGCTAATCTCCGAAACGGCTGGACCGATTTTGACCGGACCTTCACTGACAGATAGCTGATGTTCTAAGAAGTATCTTAGGCTACTTTTATTTCAAAAAAAGAATTAGGGATCCGCGCAAAAAATTAAAACCCATGAAATCCAATCATAATAAATTACATGCGGGCGATGTCGCGGGGCACAGCTAGTAAACACTATATTAAAGTCTCTAGCATGATTATTCTTGCCATCTTGCCATCGTGATTGTCCAGCCATTTTGGAGATTAGCCGGAACAAACAGACAGACAGACAGACAAAAAGTTTTAAAATTGTGTTTTTGTTATAAGTAACGTATATGCTTTCATATGCATATAGTGAAGAGCTGTTATTTTGACATTACAAACAGATACTTCAATTTCATTTATTTCTATAGATATAGATGTATAAATATTAACTTGTTCACCAACGTAAGTAGAAAATAAAAACCGGAGAAAGGCAATGGAAAAGTTATGTCGTTAATCGTCATAAACACTAATAACATTCTACAAAGAATACATAAATCACTACGTTCAACACTATAATTTACTTCTCCACGCGCATTAAACGCCTTTGATAGGACTAGTTCTAGACAGTAGTGGAATGGCGGATTCGAACTCAAGATCTTTTTATTTCGCAGTTAAAATCACCACATTATTTGGGTCCCGTGTTGTAAAAGGCGACTAACATATGCCAATAAGGTTTTATAGCCGCCGATAGTTAGTTATAAAAGCATCTCGCTTTCGCTAGACGTGAAATACCGACCCAGAGACGGGCAATAACATCAAAGACTTGAATCATCTTTTACGATTATCAGTCCATCTGTCAATCGTGATGAGTAAGGGAAGATCCATGTCCTGGACACCGGAATTTAAATGGCGTATGAAGAAGTTTTTTTTTTAATAGAATAAAGGTGGCAAACGAGCGCACAGTCCACCTGATAGATAGATAATTCTTTATTGTACACCAAATCAATACATAAACGAAAGAAAAAGAAAGAAGAATAGTGGCACAATGGGCGGTCTTATCGCTAAAACCGATTTCCAGACAACCTTATTTTTACTTATTATAAGCTAGTGCTTAACCACAATCCCACCTGGTGGTAAGTGGTGATGCAGCCTTAGATGATAAATCGCTGTCGATGGACACCTTTCGATGGACAGGATTACAAAAAGCAGAAAATTGTGTGGTTTGGTGATGCAGAAACAATATTTATAAAGATTTCCATATAATATATAGAAATAAGTAACAAATACAGACATAAAATACGTATTTATACATATATAGATGGCATGAATTAAATGGTTAAGATAGTAATTGTGTACAAGCTTATGAAAAACAAATGAAGATTGGGCGCGTCTCACTGACAGAGCCAGGGATTTCCATAGACGAACTGCTTGAATAGTAAACGAGCTGTCCAAAAATTTTGTATTATGGACAGGCATTTTTAATGTAAAATTTTCTGATGATCTCAAAACTTTCGAATAGGAATTTTTTTTTTATAGGATGAGGGTTACAAACGAGCACACAGTCCACCTGATGATAAGTGGTTGCTGCGGCCCATAGACATCTACATCTATCCTCTGTTACAAATCAAAATGTAGATGCGTTGTCACCCGAGAGGAATGCCTCATTTCCAGTAAAAAGGGCCTCCGGCCACCTGCACTCACCAAGCAAAACGCAGAGATAAACCTCTACTTCACGCTGGTTTTCTGTGAGGTCGTGGTACTACCCCGGTTCGAGCCGGCTCATCCGTGCGACAGCAAAAGCTGCCGCGTGGCTCTACCACTGTTAATTCAAAGCGATCTTTAAGATACGAAGCATAGGAAGGATTAAAGAGAAAATTGTAAAAAAGTTACAGAATATGAGCATTCTGGCGAAGACGAATAGGAAGCCATTTGAGCTTATTACGAAAACAAAAAACATGATAATATTTGCGCCAACCAAATATGAATCTTATACAAAAAATTACAAGTTGATCAAATTGCTTTTCGGTGAGATCAAGATAGCTGACATCTGTATAGTCCATAATTGGGAGAAGCAGAGTTTGTTCAAGCGCGATTTTAGTGGCAGCTGGTAGAAAGTTCCTTAATCTTGTGTTGTGGATGCTG
Source organism: Parnassius mnemosyne (assembly GCA_963668995.1). Classification (NCBI taxonomy): domain Eukaryota; kingdom Metazoa; phylum Arthropoda; class Insecta; order Lepidoptera; family Papilionidae; genus Parnassius; species Parnassius mnemosyne. The sequence continues at coordinate 33,349,566 of CAVLGL010000084.1, forward strand.
TGGCCCATGGACATCTACATTTATACTCGATTACGAAAGAATATGCAGATGCGTTGTCACCCCTAATGACTAAATTGGAATGCCTAGTTTCCATTAAAATGGGTCTCGGTAAATACGCTCACCATACGAAACACAGCAGCATCAAGCTGCTATTTCACGCTAGGATTCTGTGAGAGCGTGGTCCTTTCCCGGCCGAGCCGACCCTTTCGTGCTACAACCACATTATAGCTGTAGGGTGGCTCTTTCACGTGTGAAAAGATAAAGAACTCTTTTCTTTAGGTGATGGTCGCTTAAGAATTCCTTTGTAAGAATTCTTATAAAAATGTTTACAAACCGTGAAACATAATTCTTAAGCATTAAATTTCACGGTCCATGAACACGATCGAAGACGATATAAGGTTACGATATGAGAAGACGACGCTCATAACTTACTTAGATAATAAGAAAGGAGAGTGAACGTACTCATCTATCAGCGAAAAAATATGTATTTTTTATAAAACGATTTCTTTTAGAATGGTGCCAACATTCTAATTAAGTTATCAAAAAAGTTAAGTACTAAATGAAATTGAGATTTTTATGCGTTTTTGTGGCTTAAGCTTGCTAAAACTTAAGAGATATATATTAAAATACTACGGAATTACAGTTCTTCAAAAAGCCTAGAGAAAACTCCCAAATGGCACGTACCTATTTCCCAAGGTTGACGACACACAATAACCATTTTTTTATTTTTATAAATTTAATTATAAATATTCTGGTTATTTGCGAAGCTATTTTCACCAATTCACTATTAACACTTATCCTAATAAATATGTTAGTTACCTTGGGCATTTCATTATCATCATCATTATCATAATAACACTTCACAAGTCCACTGCTGAATACATGCCTCCCCCAAGGAATGTCTGTACATGAAAACCGGCGTTTTGCAGAGTTGTTTCTCAAAAAAGAAAAGGACAGATGCACGATAATGGAAGAACTAATATTGACAGTGAAAACGTTAACGTTTTAATAAAACTTTGACAATGACACTTAAAATTACCCAACGTTTATAAATCTGCAAGCTGTGCTATAAACGTTATTAAACAAATTAATATTTCCTTTTCATAACGATGACCTGTCGGCACACCAAAGCGACAAATTGTCAATCTATCAAGCAGAGCTTCACCACTAGGAAATTGTACCTGTACTAACGGAAAGGTCGCTAGTAATTTCTAAAATTTTTACGTTTTGCACGTTATTTATATTTTTCTTATTAGATATTTTCCAGTAGACTGGAACCGCCTTTTGTTCTCGTTTGTGTACCAAGCAAAGCTTAAATTAATACACGAGTATCGTATTATACATTAGACACTGCTTCCCGTCGCCGCTGTTTCAATTTTGTATCTTATTAATACGCGAAACTATAGCCATCTATCGGAAGGCATAGGATCCTTCCGGCTTCTCATAATATTATAGTAATGCAACCTACGAGTAGGGTTGCCAGACGTACTATAATATATAGTATCGTACTATATTTCAGTCAATTGTACTATATATTATAGAAAAATAATATACGAAGTATGAAAAATACTATATTTTATCCCTTATTCAACTGTCACGCTTTTTTATATTAACTGTGATGAAGAAAGTCGAAATGAAGAAAAAAGAAGTCTGGAACAAGAAAGTTTCACGGAAAGATTTTTTTTCCCGTCAGGAATGTAAAATAATACATAAAAGAAGTAAGAAATAGAGCATGTATTAATTGTTAATTTATTTTAATATGAATCGAAATTGCTCAGATTCCTATAATTATTTTAAAGTTAGATCATTGATAGCCAAAGCGAAGAGCAAAAACAAATGTATTTGAAAAATACATAAAGATGAAAAATGTGTACTTTTTTCCTGAATTTCGCAAAAGTACTATATTTTTGCATTTGTTTAGGGAAAAATGTAATATAATATAATATTTGTATAAATGTAATATAATATTTGTTCAAAAATGGTGGCAACCCTACCCACTAGACTTACGAGTATGTGGTAATGGATTATTTTACGCCGCAACACAGCAACTTTAAGGTTCACTGGTGAATGCAATACAGTGATATTTTGCATAATTGCCGGCTAGCGGGTTGGTTGTCGCAGTTTGTTCTTTATTATTATTAATTTGCTATTAGGAAGATGCTGCTCTGCCCTTGTCCTCTTTTGGTTATCCTCTGTCATTTCTTACGACACCCACGGTATGACTCGGGGTAGAGGGTTCTTTTACACCGCAATAATATATCACGTCACGCCAGATAATTGCTTAGCAATTTATTTATGTTTACTTTCTTATGAAACTTTATTATATATTATTTATATGTAAAATTATTAAACATTTTAAATTTATCGGTACCGCTTGGCGAAATTGTATGCAAACAACGCTAAGTATTTGTTTGCATTATTTTTTTGTAACATTTTACAAATAATTTACAGTAGGTGGCGCGCGTATCGCACCGACAAATTTCTTTAAAAGTTATATGTCATTCAACTTGAAAACTTCTTTAAAAGTTATATATCACTCAACAAAATGTATTATTATTGCTAATTATAACAATATAAACTCTTCCAAATTTAAAACGATATTTCCACAATTATTTTTTCTGCGGCAGTAACCCGCCGGGTACCAGCTACCAGCTAGTATAAAATAAAAACAACAAAAGCAAAGGAGGCAAAGGAACCTTATCAGATACAGCCTTGACGTGATCAAAATGCTTTCATTTTATTGGTTAAAAATTTTTGGACGAAAAAGTCATATATTTTTTCATCATTCATCACTTTATTTTATCTACCTTACTCGCAACATATACACATTATTTTCTTTCTTATGCAAATCTATGGCATCATAATACAGGATTTGTTACTCTCCTTATAGTGTAATTACTAAAATACTTAAATTAAATAAACCTTTACATTAATTGTAGATGTTCATATATTAACATACAAGAGGAGAAAAAAGAACCTACGACCTATGGAGAATAAATGTTTTCGAGTGGTAGCCTCGTACTGGCCAGCTAAGTGTAGGGCGCCCCTCACAAGAATGAATGATGTGCTAGTAAGACAAGCAGGATGTCGAAGAATTGGTGGCTCAGGCCTATGAACAGCAGTGGACGTAAGAGGGGATTTAATGATGATAATGATGTATAAAAGGAATATTTCAAACCTGAGCAGGATGATCTTGAACACAGGCCCCACGAGGCCCTTGATGATAGCGGATGCGTTGAGGTGACACCTGCCGTGCAGCACTATGCCGTTCACCTGTAGAAAAAGTAGAACGATATGAACATTTGATCAAAAATAAACTTGTTATTTAATTTAAAGGAAGAGATCGTGGTTGAGCCAAGTTGCAGCTATATTATGATTGTAGCACGAATGGGTCGGCTTGTCCGAGGCCTTCCCCGGACCAGGACCACGTTGTCACAGAACTAATGCTGCTGTATTTCGGATGGTAAGTGTAGAGAACCGGAGATACCTTTTTACTGGAAACGAGGCATTCCACCTTGGTTCTCAGGAGTAACAACGCATCTGCATTATGATTTCGATAATCGAGAATAAATGTAGATGTCTATGCGCCATGGCGTCCACTTACCATCAGGTGACTATCTGTATTTAAAAAAAGAGGATTTTTCTGACATTGATGCATTTCGATGATCAATTTTGTTACTGGCCACTTTAAATTTCATACTGAAAAATAAAATGTATTGATTTTACAATAGCCTATCCACTCCACTGCAGACCGACGGTCTCCCCTATAGCATCAGAGCAGGGATATTTGTCACACTTATACGTTTGGCAGTTTTTTTTATTATTTTTGAGTTGTTATTATAAAAATACTACTGTCAGTATCCTGTTTTCTGCCGACTTCCAAAAAGGAGACGGTACTCAATTCGACTGTATTTTTTTTTGTTTTTTCTTTTATGTGTGTTACCTCATAACTTTTTACAGGCTGAACCGATTTCGATAATTCTTTTTTTGTATGAAAGCTGATACGTCTCGTGTGGTCCCATATGAATTTGATCAAGGTCAGACCAATAGTTTTGAGTTATTCTTAATAACTTATATTGAAGGCGGCTGTACAAAATTTTCAATTTTAAATTATCTCTCTATCGCTCTTTAAACTATATATTTTATAAGGTTATTTGGAGCTGTTGGCGGAAAAATAGTCTACTTGTGAGTTTCTTGCCGCTTCTTCTCATAAAGTCACCTCGCAGTTGGGACTTGTTAAAGAGATTGCGTAGCCTTTGACTGTCATAAAGTGCTTAGTAAAAGTTAATGTTAAATTTAACCATATAGTGACGGTGTAAGAATATCCACTACCTCATATCGTCTCGAGTATTTAAAGAGGCGACAAACGGAACATGAAACAGGAGATGGGTAGCAATACAGATAACAACAGAAAATAATAAAAAACTGCAGTTACTAACCCACTTGCCAAGCGTGGCAACTATTGCGAAACCCCTCACGAGGCAATCTATGAGGGAGGTCTATGTTCAGCAGTGGACTTTTATAGGCTGTAATGGATGGAAAAGTTAATGTTAAATATATTTTTTTTTACTGTGAATATTATTCTAAATTTGAAAATGAGTTTCATTTAAGTGTTATCTTCGTCGTTGGAGGGTTTTAATAATTTCTTATACAAACAAGTTACAAGGTGATTATATCCTGACCGATATCCGACAACGACGACAACTATGAATCGGAAATACCGATTATGGTGAGATAAAATATCATAGTTTTTTTTATAGGATAGGGTAACAAACGAGCACACAGTCCACCTGATGGTAAGTGGTTGCTGTGACCCATATACATCTACATTTATCCTCGTTTGCGAATCAAAATGCAGATGCGTTGTCACCCGTGAGGACTAAGATGGAATGCCTCTTTTCCAGTAAAAAGGATCTCCGGTTCTCTACACTCACCATACGAAACACAACAATTTTAAGCTGCTATTTTACGCTGGTATTCTGTGAGAGCGTGGTCCTTTCCCGGTCGAGCTGACCCATTCGTGCTACAACTATACTACTAATATAGCTGCAGCGTGGCTCTACCACGTATAAACCAAGCTAATCCTACAAGTGTACGTAAACGCACTTGTACTATTATAAGAATACAGCAAAATCTAGTGAATTATGCTTCACGTTTCAATCGAAACGGACGTTAAACAAGAATAGTCTGGCTTAGTTTCAGAGTCGACTCCGTACGGCGGTTTTGTGTAGTGGATATGTTTTAGTAGCAACGCAGCAGCGGATGCTTGTAATTAAAATCTTCACATATTATTTTATTATCTTTTTTTAAAAGCATTAAACGTGACAAACGAGCACACAGTCCACCTGATCGTAAGTGGGTAATGTGGCCCATAGATATCTACATCTACTCGCGATTGAGAATCAAAATGCAGATGCGTTGTCAAATTCCTTTTATAATTAATTGAATCGTCTTACATCGAATAAAACTAATATTATTTATTTTAACGCGTTTAATTTTATCTTTCTAAATTCTTCACGTTCCGGGCACTTTCTACACCCAAGGTCAAGGGGAGCGTCATGATTTCTTAGTTATGCTAGTGAGAGTTAGAGCGTGTAAATGCGATGTGAAGCACCGATGCTGAAGTCTCAATCAATACGTCAAATTTGAAAGACGATAAATCCTCTCAAAAGAACACCGATTCCTAAATTTGAATGCATCCAAATTTCAATAAAGATGGCTGAGGGCTGGGCAAAACACTAGAGGATATATTTCAGCGGCACTACAAGGTTACAATAGCTTAATGTTGATTTTATTATATTAATACGTTAGATATAAATTAATTTAATAAGCAATTTTAATATTATTTATGCAAGTAAAGTAAAACAGTAACACCTGAATATGTTCCATGTCTGGGCACACATTTGATCTAATTTCAATACAAGTTACAAGGAGAGGAGACTCAGGGATTGGTAAAAGAACGGTTCACAATGTTCGGTATTAGAAATTGGATTTTTACTCAAACACGTATTTTAAGGATTGACGCACAGCAAGTAGTAAAATTAAAAAAAAAATTGTACACCCGATTTCATTCAATATAAATAAAATGAGAACATCATCAACGTAGTCGAAGATAAATAAGCAGTGCCTTTGTACAAAATATCTTTTTTTCTTTTCTTCCTTGTAACATTATTTTGTGTGTACATAAATTGTTAAATAAATAAATAAAAATTATTAATGATAACTCAAAAACTACTGGTCAGATCTTGATCAAATTTATATGGGACCACATGAGAAAAAAATTCTGAGGTAACACACATAAAAAATACAGGCCAATTGAGAACCTCTTATTTAATTCAGTTGAAAAACAAGACAAGGGACAGTAGGAATGATGCAAACTCGGACGTCGTATACCAGTCGAATGGTGAATTCGGATTCATGACTTTCCGAATGCGATAATCACTAGCACAAGTACTTTTGGCGTACTTGGAAAGGTAACGGGATTACTAGTAATGTAGATATTAATATCTTATTATTATTTTTAAAAAAATGTTTTCAAAACAATGGTAAACTCTATCCCGCAGAAGCCCGCTCTGCGTTTCTATAGCCGCTACCTTATACACCTATTGGCGGCCTTCCAAAATGCGTCGGGATACGAGCAACTCTCAAGAGATCAGCTGTTAACGTATGCAAATGCGCAAATAATTAGCCGGCTGTAAGTTACGATTACGATGGCGTCTATAAATGCAAATAATACGCGGGAAAATGAATCTTGTAACTAATTGGTTTTATTGTACCAGTCCGCTGCTTGATGTGGATTAAATTTACGTCACCTAAAACATCTTATAAATGACCAATCATTTCCTCTTATAGCTGATGACATAATGAGGGCTAATAATTTTCTGCTCACTAGATGTCGCTAGTTGACACTAATGTAAAGATTTTTGTTACGCATTGTAATTTAATTGAGAAGTTGTTTTTTATTAAAAGTTTATCAGTTTCTGGAGTATTATATTAATACACAAAACAATGCGTCAGTGGTTTGCTCTTTAATTTTTTTGCACATTTTTATTTTTTTTTTTTTGACTTTTATGAATATCTGTGAATCTGTGGTTTGGTTTATTTATTTTTAATGTTATTAATATAAAATATAGCTAATAGTACAAAAGAAACCATAATCTTTACATTTTCCGAACATATTAACTTCCCCGCTATGAAATCTGTCAAATATTATCCTCTATCCTCACTTTCTGGTGGCGCTGCCCTGGTGGCAGAAAAAGTCGTGGATGCCCTCATCAGCGTGACCGACAGTTAAAAATGGATTGTACTTGATTTCTAGAATAGGCCTTTCTAAAATGTATTATGTTAAACAAGAACAAAGTTCACCTAATGTTAAGTGAAATCTGTGGTCTATTGATAACGTTGTTATAGAATAAGACACACAACACAGCAGCATTAAGCTGCAAATTTACGCTGGTATTCTGTGATAGCACGGTACTTTCCGGTTTAGCCGACTCACTAGTGCTGCAACCATAATATATTCTGTAACGTGGCTCTTTCTCGTAAAAGATCTAACCCCGATATACTATCAAAATTCGTGTGCTTAACCTTGAGGACTAAGATGGCACGCCGTGTCAGTGGTAAAATAATCTTATAAGGGTCTTATTATAATGGTGAATGTTTCGGAAGGTCACGCCAAGACAAAGTTTAAATGTGGCAATAAGTCTTCAACTTTCTACGTCGCAATTTTTGAGCTTACTATATTAGTTTCGGCTTGAAACAGCTTGAGAGTGTTAAAAGTTTGAAAATTACATTTGCAGCATATCGTAGTATATCATATGGTATATATTCTTTAATATATTTTTGTATATATAAAAGTAAAAGAAGTAAAGTTGCAGCCTATTTATGTCCCACTGCTTGGGCACAGGCCTCCTCTCATTTCTGAGAGGGTTTTAGGGCAAGGATATGTCCGCCGCGCTGCCCTAATGAGTGTTGGCGGACTTCACATGTCTTCGAAATATTTTTTTTCTTATTTCTCAGACGTGCAGGTTTCCTCACGATGTCTTCCTTCACCGTCGTGCACGTGGTAAATCAGCACTTAAAATCTATTCAACTGTCTTATCTATTCAACTGTTAAACAGCAGCAAACTAACTGCTGTATTTGTGTTTGAAAACTGGGCTTTATAATACTTGTGTCAGCATAAATCAGGCATTAGCATTTCAGGATTTTTTTTTTTGTTTGAAGTTGGTTGTAGGTGCCGTGAGGCTGCAGTAGCCACTTACCATCAATTTAAAAAAAATCGTAAGTGAAAACTTAAGTTTTATAAAAACATTATAATAAGTTTTTATTGTGTTATTTAAATTGTGTTAGTAAAAGCTACTTGTTGTAGCTTTTACTAAATTCATCCATCCATCACCATCAAATCAATAGTAAAATAATTAATTGGCTGAAAACTTGTGACTATGAAGCTACTGAATGTCTATTAACCTCTAATTTGTAAATATAATTGTAATCATAATTAATTCAGGCAATCATAACAATTATACAAATTTAAAAAATTAAAATCATGTACGCACACACACTCACTCTCTCTGTCTCTCACACATACAAACACACACACTGACACACACTGACACACACACACACACACACACACACGGGGCGCGCGCGCGCTCGCACGTAGATTTAGAAACACGTGTCTATATGTTTTTTTGTGTTTTTATTCAACAAAAGTTTGCTTAATATAGGAAGGAATTATCTCCTGTTACTCAGGTTAACCTTTTACAGGAGATAGGGCAACACTGATATGTATAAATTGATTTTTTTTGCAATAAAATATTTTCAATTTTTCATTTTTTCAAGCGCTTAGCACAAAAATCACGGCTTATAATATGCACTAATAAAATCTGTTTCAGTACCATACCGAAAACAAAAAAAAACCTAACAGTCATTTTACAACGACCCGTTATCCAAAAATATAAAAAAGAACTTTAATCGATCAAACGCTATGAATGTTGCCAGAGTATTATTTCATCCCTATGGCACAGAATAAATAATATCTACGGACCCAACGTTATACACATCGATAAAACTAATTCTACAGATTTTATCACGTATAAATTTAACCCCGATGAACTTCTTGGCAGAAAAGGATACTTACTACTTACAAACTCAAAAGTTAGCACAATTTTTCGCAGCATGAAAGAACGCAGTATTACGCAATAATTGTATAAAAACAAATGAAATCCGAAAATAAAAACTTCAAAAATGTATTTTTTTAATAGCGTTTACTAGTGTTTGTGGCCAGTAGGCACGATGATAATTACAGGAGGAATTAAACCTTTTTTTATTTTTTGCATTCCTCTAAATTTGTCCATGAGTGTATTTCGGAAAAGGGTAAAGAAAAATTATCTGTAAACTTAGATTTATACACCACAACTTTTTTACTTTCCTAGTAAATTTCATAATACGCGTAAAACCTAATTTCTATCCTTAAAGAAAAAAGTGTAAGATTTTTCCGTTACACCTACTTTCTATAGTGTGAGCGAGATTGAATAATATCCATCTCCCTCGCACTTTTTCTTAAGTTGCTATGAAAGAAATATTATTTTAAATAATGCTTCATTTTAATAGACGCTAATAATTCATTTATTTGTATTTGTTAACCAATAATATAATACGTTAATCAATATAACTGAGAAGTTAAATAAAAGTTTATGAGCTTCTGCGTTATACACAAAACAATGCCTTATTGGTTTGCTGTTAAAGATTTTTTTGCAAATTTTTAACTCTTGTAATTTCTCTACTTTTAGAAATATCCGTAGGTTGTGGTCTATAAATTTTTGATCTAATTAATTTAAACGTAACTATTATTACAAAAACAAACATGAACCCATACAATTTCCTTACGAATTAACTTTGCCGCTATGACACCTGTCAAATATTCCACTTCGTACCAAAATGGCGCCACGCTGGTAGCAGAATAAGTATTATACCCTCATTTTCTCAAGTTTATGCAAAAATTTTGATTTGATTAATGATTTTCAAAACCTGTATGAAAGCCCACGGTCGCCATATTTATTAATCTACGTATGAAGAATAGAAATGGCACATCATTCAAGAATTAACGACGCAAAGTTTGTATACCATTCGATCGTTAGCGTCGTGCGGCCATTCATTGAAATATCTCAGACGTTCGTCCCGCCGTTCACTTATATTTCAGCTATCTTGGACACCTTCCAAATGTTGGACAGGAGCAGAGATTGACGAGATAATTATCGTTTAATTGATTTTTTTTATAGAATAAGGGTGTCATACGAGCACACAGTACACCTGATCGTAAGTGGATGCTGTGGCCTATGGAAATCTACATTTATCCTCGATTAAGAATTACCCCTGAGGACTAAGATAGAATGCCTCGTTTCCAGTAAAAAGTGTCTCCGGTTCTCCACAATTACCATACGAAACACAGCACCATTAAGACGCTATTTTACTTTGATATTCTGTGAGAGCGCAATTCTTGACCGGTCGGGCCAACGTCTATACGTGCTATAATCATAATATAGCAGGATTAGGTGGGCCAAGTTGTTGGCGACGCGCTAAAAAAATAGTTTGTCATTTTTCATTCCATGAAAAATAAGTAATTGGTACTAAATTTTGTATTTTGAAGTTATTGCTATTAAATTATATAAGGCACTCCGAATAAAGAGATAATCTATGTTAAAAGTAAATTGATTCAATATATTGTCGAACTGAAGTTCGGGGTTTGATACCCCGGTCGAGAGTTAATTCCATGAAAGTTATTTTTAGATTAATTTAGAGTCATGTGTTACTTAGTAATCGGCTAAATATATAATATAATAATACGCATAAAGTCTTATACATATTTTAGATGAAAATATATTTTGCTCTTGTGATATTTAAATAAATAATATTTCATAATGAACAAAGATAGCTGTAATTTAGACAAAGGATGCACTAGCCTCCTACCGATATGATAAGGGAAGTGTTTTGATAGGATAGGTTGTTCATGTTGTATGGGATCTAAACAGGGTCCAAATAAAGTGAAATAAAAAAAAACTTTATTAATTTGTGAAAATTTCTGTAATGTGAGTATGTAGAAATAAGTAATAAATGTTTCAGGATTATTATGTGTGTTAATAAAATCAGTGCTGTGTTAAAAGTGGCTTAATTTGTGCTTAACATATTGAAATAATATAGATTTATATAAGAAAACTAGCTGATCCGGCAAACGTTGTTTTACAATATACATTATTTCTAGGAAATATTTTTTAGTTTTAAGAATCGTTATTTAAAAAAAGGGGTTGATCATAGTAGGTTGAAAATTTTGAAGTTTTATGTATTTTTCAATGCTAAATCATAATAAAATAAAAATGAAAATTTTTGTCATAAAAATAAAAAATATTTAGGGGTGGGTCACCCTCATCATTTAGGGGTTTGAAAAATAGCTGTTGACCGATTCTCAGACTTATCCGACATGCACACAAAATTTGATATAAATCGGTTCAGCCATTTCGGAGGAGTTTGGTAACAAACACCGCGACACGAGAATTTTATATATTAGATTAAAGTTAAAATACCATTAAATTCTGAAATAAACTATTGTATTAGTTAAGATATTCATGTTTATTAATAAATATTGTAATATTAAGCTTGTGTATATTTAAGATTTCTAACTTTAAAAAAATTCTGTAAAATAGGTATATTTTGTTGAATATCTTAATATGTTTCTAAGTGATAACGAAGTAATGTAACATACATTACATCGTATATATATATATATATATATATATATATATATATATATATATATATATATAACATAATAATAAAACTTTTTGTGTGGTTCTTATAAATTCAATTGTGTAACCATGTTTTATAGAAATAAATATATGGCGTAAAATACAAGGGTGCAATGGTGAAAATCAACGTTAAGATATTATGTCGAAATGGCGTGCGGTGCGCGGTTCTCTTTCGCGTATAGCTCGCTGGTGGTAAAGATTTCCTAAGTGTGCGTTATTTGAGATACTCCGCTAATCATTGAGTCCGCGTACTCCGAGAGGCGTCGAGGTGACCGACCCTTAGGCAGATTCTTGGCATTCAAGAGCCCTTCGTGCCTTCAGTGTCTAGTCGCGTTTTTAGAGTGCCACCTAAGCACTTCCCCCAACCCACCCATACGCCCCTTCATAACGAAAGGGGTAGGCAGTGCCCCAAAGTGTTGCAGCCATCCACCATCTCCCACCCGCTGTCGGCTCGTTAGGTAGGGACTTAGACAGGACACTTACTAGATTACCACTAACAGTTGTAACCACCAAGATGGGTAAGGGGAAAGGGGAGCCCCCCCACCCCTTCGCGTTAAGTAACCTCTGGATCGTCCGGGCGTTTCAGATCAACCATTGCTGGCTAAGGACCTATCGAACCTGGAACGTTCAAGAGTCGTAGGTAGCTTTAGCCGAATCCCCATGAGGAAGCCTGCGTCGCCGCAGAACGAGCTAGAACCGAGTGTCGCGCTCACGCCTACTGCGCCTGAGTACGCAAGTACACGGGAACCGGTGCCCCAACCGCAGAGGGCAAAGAAGTCGGCCACGAGGCATACCACACCCCAATCCGACGCATCGCTCTTTGAAAAAAGCGTCACCATCAGCGTCATCGTCCTCAGACGAAGAAGAATACCAACCAACGGCTGGGTACAGAGTGCACATATCACCGTCAAAATCGCCATCACCGAAGAAGCCAATACCCCCATCTCACCGAACCGTCGTAGTAATGTGGCCGAGTATGAGCAAAGAGGGGAAGAATAGTACGGCTGGGACAGCACAACGAACGCCACCCTAGCGCCCTCTGCCGGACAATCATCGCCCGCGCCTATGACCAACTCATTTGGCTTACCATCGGACAATGGTAAAAGACCATCGACCAGCTACGCTCAACTGGTAGCAGCCCCAGCAGTACCAAGACCCAAGGTGGCTGAAGAGCCTAAACAACCAGAGGAGACCGAAAAGGCAAGATACCCGCCTATTGTCGCAGAATTCCTCCCGGACTAGTCGAGTTACTTAACAGGAAGTTGGACATCCCCCAAATGCTCGTCCGTTTGGGATGGGGGTACGCTTTACCCCTCAAAGCCCAATCTAGAAAACCAACAGCCGGCCTCGATAGCGCCGATGCCATCCACAGATTGGTAGACATAGCCATAGAGGTCGGCATGCAAGTCCTGGCCGATATAAGAGCCGGGAGAGATCCAATTACAACAATAATGAGAGCGTTAGTACAGCTACTGGCCTGGCATTACGGAGGCGAGTAACCTGCACCTACTCTACTGGAACTCTACGTACAGTCGCCCAGCAACAGGGCATCCAGCTGATCTTGCTGGGAGAGACTAAATTAATACCATCGACACATCTGAAGCTGCCAAATTACCACATCTAAAGGCAGGAAGTGGTACTCAAGGGACCGCCTATAGAGACACGGTGGTTCTAGTGAGGAGAGACATCGTCCATCAAGAGTTGGACCTGCCAGACCAAACGATGCGCTCTATTGGCATAAAAATAGAGGCGGCGGGCGAGGAACTAAGGATTTTGCAGCATACGGCTCGCCAGGGACTCCATTTTGCTCCTCAGACATCCGGACAGTAATGGAAGGCATAGCACCTACCATCTTCGCGGGGGACCTAAACGAGAAACACCCAGCCTGGGGGTCCAGAGTGATCAACCCGCCAGGTCGTGAACTTTATGAAGACGCTGAGAAGAACAACTACTACATTTTAGGTCCCGAGGAAACAACGCACGTCCCTACGTACTACCGAAGATCTCTGGATGAAGATCTATTGGACATCATGCTCTCTAGGAACATCAACTATCCAATAGTGGTAGAGGTATGACCTGACTTCGCAGCACCTCCCAATTTTGATTACCCTTGGCCTGAAGGCAGTGACTACGCCGCCCAGAGCTTTTAAGATCAAGATCAAATAGAGGCTCTGCTAAAAACATCTGCAGGAGAGGCCTCCAGTCTACAAACTGATAAACTCAGCGGACGGCATAGAGCCCACTGCAGCTAAAATAACCAAGACAATCCAAGAAACCCTCCACGCGGCCTCTACGATCGTCCCACCAACAGAAAGGAGAGAAGAGCTGCCGCGAGAGATATGCGTGCAGCTCAAACAAAAAAGAGCACTGAGGATGCTCTGGGCGCGCACTCGCTGCCCAAAAATAAAAACCAAACTAAATACACTAACGGATGAACTGTCAGTTGCAATCCAGGCCCACAGAGGAGAGGCCTGGGAGCGGCGCATCTCGAAAGCGGAAGAGCAAGATACGTCGCTCAACAAATTGATTCCACAGTTAATAAAATCTACACACCCCGTTTGAGCAACAACGCGGGCGAACGTTGTTACGATGTCTAAGGTAGAGTGGATATCCTAGCAGAACACATCGAGGAGAAATTTATGCCGAACCCAGCAGGTGCGGAGTCCATGGAGCTTTATGCCCGGAAGGAGAGCCGCGTACGGGAGCTCCTGTCGTCGCCCACGCCACCGCACCGCTTGCAGGAGAGTGGTTCATCACCCCCGCTGAACTGCGGAGGACAGTAACCCGCCTGCAATCGAGGAAGCACCACGGGATTACCCACGCTGCATTCCAACAGCTACCCAACAGACTTTTAGAGATTGGTCTCATCTACAATGGAATACTACGGACATACCACTTCCCGGAGGACTAGAAAATCGGCAAAGTGATCGTACTGCTGAAACGCGGGAAGGACAGGCGTAGAGTAGCCAGCTATAGGCCGATCACGCTGCTACCGCACATAGCTATACTGTCCGAAAGATTGCTGCTAAAAAGCGTCCGCCCGTGCGAACAACATCGGACGGAACAGCAACGATTCAGGAGGGACCACTCAACAGCAACACAGCTGACCAGGGTGCTGCACTACCTTGCGGCCGAGCACAACTGCGGTCGCACATCATTGGGCGTCTTTCTCGACATAGAGAAGGCGTTCGACAGGGTATGGCACTCTGGATTACTCTATAAGTTAGAAGATCAGACCAGTATCCCTCCTGCAATATTGTGGCTAGTGGCGTCATTCCTCACAGATAGGAATTTCTACTAAGTATAGAGGACGCCAGTCCACAACGGGACCCATAAGAACCGGCGTGCCACAGGGCAGCTGTCTGTCACCGATCCTGTGAAAAATAGAAAAAAAATGGAAACCATTCAGAAATTTGGGGTCCGGTTAGCGCGCCGCATGTTCGACCTTAACAACTTGGCACCTTTACATCTACGGCCCTCGGACGGGTGACCTCTACCAAGAGAAATCCTTACTATAGAGATTAGAGAGTCGAGTAACAACCCTCAATGTACATTGTATTATGTATACAATGTAATTGACTTACTCTGATACCAACTTGTAGCTACCGGGGAATCGAACCCCCAACCGCTGCCTTATATATATGTACTTACAATGCCGAGACCGCTCCCACGACCGGTACATAGTTTGGTACCGCGAGGAGAATCCGGGCAATGGGTAATGTCCCGAGGCCCGAGACCTGCTGTGTGCTAAATAGCACACACTCAGAGGACAAGCATGACGGAAATTTGTTCGGGAACAGAACAGTTTTATAGTTTAAAGCAGGAAGAAGAAGGCAATAGCGAAGTGATAGGAAAGTAGCAAAATTTTAACGGTGCGCTCTTATGGGGAAATTACGAAGACAAAATCACTATTTTATTTCCTACAAGAGGAAAATATACAGTCCACTCGAGAGACGTCAAGACCGGGGCCACTCCAGAGGGACACGTAATCTTAGTCGTCCAATCTTTATTTTCAGAAAGGGCAACAGACGTTCTTGAATGAATGACTAACCCCTGTCTGTTGTTCCCTTTCACAAGTATATAAAAATCTTATTTTTTTTTTGTTTACTTGTATTTTTCTTGTAGAATCAAACCAAGATTTAAAAGCCTGTTGTATTAAGTCCTACGTGAAGTAACGTTGCAATTGTGGATGATTTTTATCAAATTAAAAGTTTCTTTTTTTAATATTATAAGTCAGTGCTAAACTACTCACCTTCGATTTGCCGACGATATAGTCCTTATGGCAGAATCGCTGGAGGACCTAAGCACTATGCTCAATGACCTCAATAGTGCTTCCCAACGGATAGGTCTTAAGATGAACATGGACAAAACAAAGATCATGTTTAATGTCCATATCACACCTATGCCGGTAGTTATTGGGAGCACTAAGCTCGAAGTTGTTGACGAGTATGTTTACCTGGGACAAATAGTCCGACAAGGTAAGTCCAACTTCGACCGAGAGGTCAATCGACGGATTCAACTCGGTTGGGCAGCGTTCGGGAAATTACGGCACATCTTCTCGTCAGGTATACCTCAAAACTTGAAAACGAGACTGTACACCCAGTGCGTGTTGCCAGTGATGACATACGGAACTGAGACGTGGTCCTTCACTGCTGGCCGGATAAGGAAGGTCAAGGTCGCTCAGCGAGCTATGGAGAGGGCTATGCTCGGAGTTTCTCTGCGTGATAAACTCAGAAATGAGGATATCCACAGTAGAACCAGAGTGACCGACATAGCCCAACGGATTAGTAAGCTGAAGTGGCAATGGGCCGGCCATATAGCTCGAAGAACCGACAACCGATGGGGAAGAAAGGTTCTCGAGTGGCAGCCTCGTACCGGCCGGCAGGCGAAGTGTAGGGCGTCCCCCCACTAGATGGAGTGACAACCTGGTAAGATATGCAGGAAGTCGATGGATGCAGGTGGCTCAGGACCGTGCTTTGTCGCATTCTTTGGGGGAAGCCTATGTTCAGCAGTGGACTTGTGAAGGGCTGTAATGATGATGATGATGATGACACTACTATTGCAACTAATGTAAGTGGTAATGCAGCCGTAAAGGGCACTGACTTAACAAAAGCCTATTCACTTTTGAATTGTTGTCACCCATATTGTAATCGGATGGAAAGACAGATGCTGGTTAGCATCGATATACTTGTATATGTTTTTATTTTTATAATAATCCTGTTTTTTGAAGGTCCCTAAGTCGTATCGGTCCAGAAAAATGAAGATTGTGTTGTGTGAAAAAACTGAGCGTAAGTTAATGTTTAATAAGGGTGACAAACGAGCACACAGTCCACCTGATGGTAAGTGGTTGCTGTGGCCCATAGACATCTACATCTATCGTCGTTTGCGAATCAAAATGCAGATGAGTTGTCACCCGTGAGGTCTAAGATATAATGCCTCTTTTCCAGTAAAAAGGGTGGCTGGCGGTGTCTCACCCCCGTGCCTCGGAAAGCACGTGAAGCCGCTGGTTCTGCGCCTGATTTCTCTCCGGTCGCGTCGCTTTACCGTCCCATCGGACTATGAGAGTCAGGGAATACAGAGAGAACCTGTGCTTGCAGGTTCTTCAACACTTGGGAACTATTACCGTGTCCTGTGCCAATGGCTCGTCTCCTTTGAGGCTGGCCGCCGTGACCAGAATTCGGTCTGGAGGACTTTATTATGACGCCTGTCGACCAGCCTAGCGTTTGGTGGCGCAATAATGGAGTGAAGAGGAAGGAATTAAATCATGAAATTCTTGCGCAACCTCACCGTCCGAAATGTTTTATAGAAGAGTAACGAAGACAAACCTGTACACATGTTCAAGATCGACTCCGCCATTACATGAGACTTAATAGATCACAAATCCTCGGAAAAGACCACCGATTCCTACCAAGGATGATTTGCTAGGCTATTAAAATAAAAAAAAAAAACATCCTAATTTCAATAGAGAAGATGGATGGGTGCTGCCATCTGCTTGGGATCCTATAGTTAATAAAATTAAATCTAAACTCTAGCATAACCCTGCAAGACTTCAAGATACTGTAAGCTCATTCTGCGTAGATCGGGCCAAAAATTAATATTCAAATACTGAAGGCAGCCGGGCTAACTATGACATCTGGACGTCAAAGACCTCATTTCCCCGTAACCATGGGTGCTGCATCCGCACCCGAAACGTCAAGAATTTCGCGTTCGCGTAAATATAAAAAACATTATAAGACAAACTTCATTAAGAATCGAAATACATATTATACATTGTCGCTCATGAAATCATATAACTCACAGCAACACTGCTGTTATTTCGCCGTTGGAGTCGATCCATTCCTGCTGCAGACAATACAGCGCAGCATCGCTCTCTTCTCTTGGGTGCCACTTCTCTGCGAAGGTTAGCGACCATAATGGCTATCTTTATCATTGAAGCTGCAGCAGGAAGAGAGAGCGAGTGCTGAGGTAAACTATTCACGAAGGTTCTTCAGCCAGGATGTTTCTCTTCTGTCAGGACGGCGTTTTCCCCTTGATTTTTCCTTGAATCACAAGCTGAAGAATACATTATTTGTGTCCTCT
Source organism: Parnassius mnemosyne (assembly GCA_963668995.1). Taxonomy (NCBI): domain Eukaryota; kingdom Metazoa; phylum Arthropoda; class Insecta; order Lepidoptera; family Papilionidae; genus Parnassius; species Parnassius mnemosyne. Next base: position 33,367,947 of record CAVLGL010000084.1, read on the forward strand.
CATTATGTGTCCAAAATACTGCAGCTTCCTCTCCTTCACGGTCCTCGTTATCTCCAACTTCTTATTCATTCGACGGAAAACCTCAGCATTTGTTATTCTCATAGTCCAGAATATTCGGAGCATACGTCTGATACCCACATTTCAAATGCTTCAAGTTTTGACCATAATGTCGAGGTTAAGGTCCAACTTTCGACCCCATAAAGCACCACGGGTTAGTATCGCTCTGCCCGTATAAATACGTACCTATACATGGGTAATATGTATGTTGTATATATTTGAGGTTATGTTTTGTTACCTGTGAGATTACTTGAATTATTTTGGCACGTATACAACTGAGGGAAGCCATGAACTACTATTAAAAGCTCTTCAACCAGCTCTTCCAAGAAACGCGTTGTTTATTTACTAAATATACTAAGAGCGCAAAATATACCAAGTACTGAACTGTCAAACTCACAGACTTAGTGTGTACCTATGCAATTACATACGTAGGTCACTCAATAAGGTTTGAGATGCTCGAAATTTAAAAATGGAACGCACCCGTGTTATATGTTTCTAAAAAAATTTTTTTTAAAATAGCCAGTTGCTCAGTATTAAAAAAAAATCTATTAATTTTCCTGTATTTCTTCCCGTGCTTTTCATTAAAAACTATGGATCTTAACCATGAACATTTCCGCGCTATGATATATTATGATTTTAAATTTGGTTTAACCGAACAATTAAGTTTACAACGGTTACAATCAGCATCAGGGAACAAGTTTTAGGTGGTTTGCTGAATTCAAAACGGGTAAAATTAAAATTAAAAAGACCAAAGAACCGGGACCCCGCAAACAGCAGCAACGGCAGAAAATGTATGGACTACTGAAATGTTGGTGAGACAAGACCCTCGAATCACATATTATATGGGCATCGAAAAGATTGTAGGCATTAGTTCCGGGAGCATTCATACCATCCTACATCAACATCTTGGAGTCAGGAAGCTTTGTTGTCGATGGATCTCTCATTTGCTTTCCGAAAGCGAAACATACCATCCTACATCAACATCTTGGAGTGAGGAAGCTTTGTTGTCGATGGATCTCTCATTTGCTTTCCGAAAGCGAAATATAGACTCGTGTGTATTGGTGCCATGAAATGCGTCTACGTTTTGAAAAAAAAAATATTTCACATGTCATCGAAATATTTTTTTTATTTCTCAGACATGCAGGTTTCCTCACGATGTTTTCCTTTACCGCCGAGCAAGTGGTAAATCAGCACTTAAAATTGCAATTAAAAATTTCAATGGTGCCGGCGGGGATCGAACCCGGGTTGCTCGAGTACTGTGAAGCTTACAGCGAGCACTAACCATCTGAGCTACCACGGCTCTCTAAATCGGTTTGTATATGTTAAACAATAATACATAATACTTACGTTTATCAATAACAATATACTACGAAAGGAACTTCGTTCCAACCGAGTGTTCCACGACACTCACGCATGTTTTTTTTTATAAGATAAATAGCTCGACAGGCAGACGTTTTTCTGCCCTTTCCAACGACCCTTCCTATAAAAAATCTTTAAATTCGCAATAAAAAATGTTGAGGGTCATTTAGCGGGATAAAAACTATCCTATCTCTCAAGTTGGACCAAAATGCACACATAGTGCAAAATTTCATTGAAATCAGTTCAGTAGTTTAGAAGTTCATCGCGGACAAACAACGTAACACGTAATTTTTATATATAAAGATTACAATCAATTCGTGATATCATATAAGAAATTTCAGTCAAAAATTGAAGCCCTCAAAATGCAGTAAGATGACTCGAGCACACACATGGACACGCGATCGCTTCGTGTTTGCGTGAGACGCGGGCCGTTCAATGAAGCCTGTGCAATGACATGACTTTGAACGCACTTGACCTAGAAATTATCAAGTGGCACATCCACTATAACAATAACCTAAAATTTAAATTTAATAATGTAAAAGTTATACATCATCATCATCATCATTACAGCCCTTCACAAGTCCACTGCTGAACATAGGCCTCCCCCAAAGAATGCCACAAAGCACGGTCCTGAGCCACCTGCATCCATCGACTTCCTGCATATCTTACCAGGTCGTCACTCCATCTAGTGCCCAACACTTCGCCTGCCGGTACGAGGCTGCCACTCGAGAACCTTTCTTCCCCATCGGTTGTCGGTTCTTCGAGCTATATGGCCGGCCCATTGCCACTTCAGCTTACTAATCCGTTGGGCTATGTCGGTCACTCTAGTTCTACTGCGGATATCCTCATTTCTGAGTTTATCACGCAGAGAAACTCCGAACATAGCCCTCTCCATAGCTCGCTGAGCGACATTGAGCTTCCTCATCCAGCCAGCAGTGAAGGACCACGTCTCAGTTCCGTATGTCATCACTGGCAACACGCACTGGGTGTACAGTCTCGTTTTCAAGTTTTGAGGTATACCTGACGAGAAGATCTGCCGTAATTTCCCGAACGCTGCCCAACCGAGTTGAATCAGTCGATTGACCTCTCGGTCGAAGTTGGACTTACCTAGTCGGACATTTTTGTCCCAGGTAAACATACTCGTCAACAACTTCGAGCTTAGTGTTCCCAACAACTACCGGCATAGGTGTGACATGGACATTAAACATGATCTTTGTTTTGTCCATGTTCATCTTAAGACCTATCCGTTGGGAAACACTATTGAGGTAATTGAGCATAGTGCTTAGGTCCTCCAGCGATTTTGCCATAAGGACTATATCGTCGGCAAATCGAAGGTGAGTGATGTACTCGCCATTGTTGTTGATACCGTATCTTTCCAGTCCAGAAGCTTGAAAACATCTTCCAATGCAGCGGCAAAGAGTTTCGGGGATATGACGTCACCCTGTCTTACACCTCTCTGCAATTGGATAGGTTTCGTACTCTGGTTCTGTACTCGGATAGCCATCGTAGCCCTACTGTACAAGCACTTCAACACTTCGATATACCGACAGTCAACTTGGCATCGCTGAAAGGACTGCAGCACCGCCCAAATTTCGACGGAATCAAAGGCTTTCTCATAGTCCACATACGCCAGACATAGTGGCAAATTGTACTCCTCGCACTTCTATACAATTTGCCGAAGGGTATGTATGTGGTCTATGGTGCTAAAGCCTTTTCGGAAACCGGCTTGTTCGGGAGGCTGGAAGTCGTCAAGTCTGCGCGCGAGACGATTCGTAATGACTCTCGAAAACAGCACGTAGACGCGGCTCAGAAGGGAAATCGGTCTGTAGTTCTTCAAGAGAGCGTTGTCGCCTTTCTTGAAGAACAAGACCACCGAACTTCTGCTCCACGCCTCCGGTGTAATGCCACCATGGAGGACGGAATTAAAGAGCTTCTGAAGGACTTCAAGTACCGGTTTTCCACCCGCTTTCAGAAGCTCCGCTGTAATTCCATCCTCGCCTGGGGCCTTGCTGTTTTTAAGGTGCTGGAGAGCCATTCTAATCTCGCTCAGACTGACGTCCGGGATATCATCGGAATAATGTCGGATAAGACTCGCTCTTGGATGGTTACTCACACTTGCGTGCGGCTCCAACGATGACGTGTACAGCTGCCCATAGAACCTCTCAATCTCACTCAAAATCTCAGGTGCCCCGGAAACGATGCTGCCACATTTTGTCTTCAGCTTTGACAGTTGGCGCTTTCTGGCAGACAGATCTCTGGCAAAGACTTTGGACCAAGGCTTCCGCTCGATCGCTTCTTCAATACGAGCTGTATTGAATTTGCGTAAGTCCCGCCGCATGCATTTGGAGATCTGTCTGTTCAGTTGCCTGTATGCTGTTAAATCTGTTGAAGAATGTAGCTTCATCTCGCGTCTAACAGCCATGAGATTAAGAGTGTGATCGGAGAGTTTTTGTGTTCTTCTGCGGCGGGTCTTGCAGAACTTAGCTCCGACCGCATGGACAGTTTCCACGAGCTTGTCATTCAAATCGTCCACTTCATTGCAGTCTTCTAGGCACTGAAAACGGTTTTGTAACTCGAGCTGAAAGGTTTCGGGACTTTGGATTAGAGCACGAGGTGGACGGAGCGTTGACTTCATTAGACGAGACCTCTCCAACTTAACGTTTAGGTTCAGTGTGCCTCTAACCATTCGGTGATCGCTGCGGGTTTTCACCCTCGCGATCACTGAGACATCACTGAACAGTTGTCGTCTGGTCGTCATATTGAAGTTAATCTCATTTTTTGTCGAACCGTCGGGGCTCGACCAGGTCCACTTCCTGTGGGGCCGCTTCTGGAAGAAAGAGTTCATCATAAAGAGTCCCTCTTTCTCCATGAAGTCGGCCAGCTGCTGGCCCCTTGGGTTCCGTTGCCCTATTCCAAATTTCCCTACTTTCAGCTCACCGTTCTCTCTTGTGCCTAGTTTTGCATTGAAGTCTCCCATTAACACCGTATATTGGGTTTTGGAGGAATGCATGGCTCTAGAGATATCCTCATACATTTCCTCCATCTCCTCATCGGGGTGTGCCGAGGTTGGTGCGTAAACCTATATGACCTTCAGCGAATACCGTTTGGTGATTCTGAGTATAAGGTACGCAACCCTCGTCGACACACTCTCAATCTTTACAACGTTGTTAACGAGAGACTTGTGGACGATAAATCCGACACCTCCTTGGGACAGATGGTCGCCCTCCCGGTAATAGAGCAAGTTGCCGGATTCGAGGATTACCGTGTCCTCCCCCTCTCTTCGGACTTCGGATAATCCTATAATATGCCAGCGTAACTTGTCTATCTCTTCTTCCAGCTCCACAATCTTCTCGTCAGTCCTCAGGGTGCGTGCGTTGTATGTTGCCAGGTCGAGTCGTCGTAGGTGGCAACCGAACCTCCACCGGAGATTCTTAGCACCCCCTGCCCCGCCGTTACCATGGTCGCCACCGTAGCCAGGAATAGCGGGGCCGCCGGGGACTGGGGGCCGTTTATTATTGTCATTGCTCATGGGGGGTATATTGCCATAGTTGCCACGCTTGGCGAGCGGGTTGGCAACCGCAGTTTTTTATTGTTATTTTGGCTATTATCAGGAAGATGCTGCTGCCCATCTCCTGCCTGTTTCCCTTTGTCGCCTTTTACGACACCCACGGGAAGATATGGGGTAGTGGATATTCTTAACCGCCACTACACGGCCCAAAAGTTATACATAGCCCAATGGATTAGTAAGTTGAAGTGGCAATGGGCCGGCCATATAGCTCGAAGAACCGACAACCGATGGGGAAGAAAGGTTCTCGAGTGGCAGCCTCGTGCCGGTAGCCGAAGTGTAGGGCAGCCCCCCACTACATTGAGTGACGGCTTGGTAAGACAAGCAGGAAGTCGATGGATGCAGGTGGCTCAGGACCGTGCTTTTTGCCAAATTTTCTTTGGTTAGGCCTATATTCAGCTGTAGACTTAAACAGATATGTAATGATGATGATGAAACAAACTTTTAGTAAATGATGATGAAGAAGACTTTTAAACTAAGCAACAGCTAGCTAGTATCGGCACTCACCTCCAAGATTTCATCGCCGACTTTAACAGCTGGCGTGGCCTTCGCGGCCGCTCCGGCCGGGTGCATACCGCACACGAACACCGCCATCTTGCTGCGGTCTCGATGCCCGGCCAGACTGAGACCGAGACCGGCTTTCGGGGTCCGCTCCAATTTAACCACAACGACGCTGTCTCCGAGTGATGCATACTTCTTTCGGATTTTATCTGTAGGACAATATATTTTGTTATTTATCAACTGTAATACTACTAGTCTATTTAGTATAATTAACTTTAAAAAAAAATCTAGTTATGGTATTAACCTTACTACAGAATAAATAATAGTACTACATACGTACTAATAATCTCTTAACTATTCTAAGTAAGGTAAAAATTATTGCGTTAAGAGTGGTTCACCACGTTAATCTAATGGCGGATTCGAATCTACGTCTCTCCGAGATTGCAGTCTGTAGTTGGGCTATGACGCTACTGTCACCTGAAACAACAACTACCTATCTTATTTTTCTTTCTTTTTTATAAGATGAGGGTGACAAACGAGCACACAGTCCACCTAATGGCAAGTGGTTGCTGTGACCCATAGACATCTACATCTATCCTCGATTACGAATCAAAATGCAGATGCGTTGTCACACCTGAGGACTAAGATGGAATCCCTAGTTTCCAGTAAAAAAGGTCTCCGGTTCTCTAAATTCACCATACGAAACAGCAGCGTTAAGCTGCTATTTTACGCTGGTATTCTGTGAGAGCGTGGTCGCTTCCCCGGTCGAGCCGACCCATTCGTGCTACAACTATACCAGTAATATAGCTGCAGCATGGCTCTACCACGTAAAAATTTTCTTCTTCATCAACCTGAAAAGTCCTGTTTTAGACATGTGTATAGTTATTTTTTTATAGAATAAGGGTGAAAATAAGGATGAGTTGCGGTGCATAGGGTGGTGGGTTCGAATCCCGCACGGAACAAGTATGGCCTACAAATAATTGTTCCGGGTCTGGATGTTTGTCCTTGTGCAATAATTTATGTATGTAAACTGACCCCCCGTTATAGGTGATAAACTAGTGTGGAGGTAATGTTTTTAAAACATATCTTATTAAAACTATTTTTTTACTTATACCATTGGTTTGAAAAAAACCGTTGTCCTGGTAAGATTCAGCATTCAACGTAACTTTTTTTCCATATTAAATGTATACAATTTAAAATAGGTTGTACAATCTCTACATAGTATAAAACAAAGTCGCTTGCCGCCGTCTGTACATTTAGATCCTTTAAACTACACAACGGATTTTGATTCAATTTTCATCAATAGATAGAATAATTTAAGGGGAAGGTTTATATGTATATTTTAATATATTAGATAATTCTTCTGTCCGTGCGTATGTGACTGAACTCCTCCGAAACGTTTGGACCGATTTTGATGAAATTTTGTGTGATTAAGTTGATTAGAGAATGGTTTAGATTCGCACTTTGACCCGGTAGGTGGCGTTGTGGTCGAGATCCAGAAATCAAGCGTGCGAAGCCGGGGCGGATCGCTAGTTATTTGTAAAAATCATCTAAGAAACAACAGAACTCATTTTAACTTATTGCATATTCTACGTTAAATACGAACTGTTTACCAGTGGTACTAAAATGTATCTGTATAATAAGCGAGTGTACATATATTATGTTTAGGAGTATTTCTATTGATATAATGAATTAAGGACGATAATAAGCATTATAGTGACAATAACATTACGAGGAAAATTTAAGCGACCTCATCGTTCCTCTATCTGTCAATAGATGGCGCCGTTTCACAAGGATTGTTCGCGCCAAACGCTCAGCTGAATGGGCCCCAGAGGATTTGACCTTTAAGGGAGCAGCCGTAGGCCGTAAAAAGGATCATTATTATTCCCAAACGAGTCGATTTAAGTCTCAATTAATATAAACAGTGGAATCCAATGAGAGTTCTTTTATACGCCAATAAAAATCGTGACTAGAGCGAATTTTTATAAAAGCGAGCTTTGATAATAATCAGGTTGAAATCTATCTGAAATATCAAAGTAATGATTGTTTTTGACTTGTGTTATCTATTGCTGCAAAAAAGCGTATAGAAACTTGAGCTTCATTTTTCGCACAGTTCACGGCTTCACGAACATTAAGGTAATCATCACTCTGTATAATACGCTGGTAAGAAGTAATCTGGAGTGTAACGCCTTAATATGGTCGCCGCACGAAAATAGGTACAGAGCAGTTACTGAACGTGTGCAAAATAAATTTATTAGATACTCGTACTTATATATGCGCTATTATCTACCCTAGTATGTACCCATTAATGTACACAACTTTATTTATTCTGGGTATGGTTGGCTATAACAAGTTTAGGGTAAGACGAGACCTAGCATTTTCCTTATATATCTTTAAAATGCTTAGAGGAAAAATATATAATTTAGTGACATATTGGGGCGGATTGGGCTGTGTTCCAGACTACTGTCTGATGTCTGTGCCGCGCGCCCGTACCAACTTACTCGACAAGGCGCCTTTGTCGTGAAAGTTACGAAGGGCTGAATAGAATAGAATAGATTTTTTTTTAATTCAATATAGTTCACATGTGTAATTCTTATTGAAAGTCATTTTTTACTTTACCACTGGTTCGAAAAAAAGCCTCTGTCCTGGGAAGAACCAGCAAGAAACCCAGCGGGACTTTTTTTAAAGGCTCTTTTTTTCTGAAGGCATTGACCTATTCTATTGTACCTTGAGTGAATTCACTAGGGTAAGATTGTTTACAATTTGTTACAGTTAACGACCACATTTTTGTTATGCATGAAAAGAAGTACACTGTCGCATTAGGTTTTTATTCCTGTCATGATAGTTGTTAGTTGAAATAAATAAATGTTTGGGATGATAGAATGAGTATTTTATACATGTTTTTGTTATAGGATAGGGTGAGAAACGAGCACACAATCCACCTGATGGTAAGTAGTTGCTGTGACCCATAGACATCTACATCTATCCTCGTTTGCGAATCCAAATGCAGATGCGTTGTCACCCGTGAGGAATATGATGGAATGCCTCTTTTCCAGTAAAAAGGGTATCCGGTTCCCTACACTTACCATAAGAAACACAGCAGTTTTAAGCTGCTATTTTACGCTGGTATTCTGTGAGGGCGTGGTCCCTCCCCGATCGAGCCGACCCATTCGTGCTACAACTATAGCTGCAGCATGCCTCTAGCACGTCAACTTATGTTTTTTTTAAATATATTTTTTACTTAATTGTCAAATTTATGTACACCTTCCCTATTCGCAATTCGCTGTAAACAACAGTTCTTTGGCGAAAAGGGTTGTCTAGAAGAAATTGCTTTCAGAGCGATAAGACAGCCTGTATATTTAGCGGATTTCTACTTGTAAGTGGTAAATTCTCGTAAATAAACAAATTTGTTATATTTTTAATTGTTCTGTTGGATTTTAGTTTAGATAGCCATAAATAAAATAACGCATTACGTTTAAAAATAAATGTTTAATTAAGTTAAAAATCTAATTAAACTTTTTTGTAGGGAATGTTACAATCATTGGCACTTTAGCATAGTGAATGGCACTGTAAATTAAGTATAATAATTGGCACTATTGGAAGTCTTAAAAAGTTATACCCAGATCTTTCTAAGCTCCATTTTATTGTTATAAGACTTATTTTGAACAAATCTTCTTCAAAAAATTTCCTTAGATCTTCATCTGAAAGCGGTTTCGTTAGTCTACCATGTCTTTTTCTTTCTTCGTATACATTTTTGATGTGGCTTTTTTAGTAAAACTTTTGTGTTTTCTCAATATTATGTAGAAATAGAACTTTATTTCGTTTTTTTTTTTTAGATTAAACATTTAGAGAGTATTATAATATCAGAGTTTTTGACTTCGTTCTTCTTGTTTTGTTTGACAGTTTGTTTCTATATTTGGCTGACTAATTCAATTCTGCATTTTCCAATTGTGCTCAATTTTTCCATTATATTTTTAACTTCACTTTTTTAGCACAAAATAACAGCGTTGTTTACGATACGTATTTGGCAATGGAAAAAACTCAATCAATCACCCATTCACCTCCAACAAATTCTAAATTTGCTGCCTAGTTGATGAAAAACATACAGGTTAGTTTTCTTTCTGATACTCAACAATAATCTCTGCAGGTTGTATACGCTCTGGTACTGATAAACCATTAGTAAGTGAAAGGATACAAGGCAAATTTGATAAAGGTATTTCTGATTCAGTTGTTATTAGTCGATATTCTTAAAATATTAGGTAATTCGGCGTAATGGCAAGGAACGGTGATCATCTAAAATGGCTTGCTGTGATTTCGAGGGCACCGGGCACTTTGTTTAATCCACTTTGTCTGGACTAAACGGGCACAACCTACATGTCTCAAAACCATTCATAATGTAGATTAATTTCAATACGGTAAAAGTCTTGCTAATATAGGCCCGCATCTGTTTTAGTAACCTTTTTGTCAAATTGTTTGTCCGTCATTCGAAGACAGGTTTACGCCACATATCTTTGGTCGGCCGAAATGCAGTGATATCAGCTGATTGCAATAGTCGCGTTGCATTCAGGTTAAGGGCTAGAAGTATTATGGCGAGACTTGGGCAAACTTGCGCCGTATTTAAGATAGTAAATAACCCTCTCTCTAGGCACTAACCTTTGAACGTCTGATCACATTTTCTATAGGGGGAAAATAAAAGGTTTTACCGTCTACTCCAAGGAACAGTGATGCAAGACTTCCATTAGACATGATCCACTTCATAGACGTTTTATTCTCGCTCTATAAAACGGTTTAGTATGTATGGGGTATTTATTCAAAAATCTCACATCATTGACATTTTTATGACATCGAAAACTGTGCCAGGACCAGGTCGGCTTTTCAGCTTGTTAGTTTTTTTTACTTTACTTATTTAGTGGGAACTGTAAATTCGCGCGTGGAATGTTAAATGTTAGTGCGGCAATTATTTTTCTAAAGCGCCCTCTCTTAATAGCAGTATTCTTTATAACTGTAAGTTGTACTTACAGATTATAATAATATAGGGACTCCAATAATATAGACACTGAGTTAATAAAGTTAATGTTTATTGCATACACCAGTTATAGCACATACAGCAGTCTTATACAATACACGAATTCTCTGACAGTTTTTTATATTTATACACAACACTATAATATCTAAACATAAAGTACGCGAATATTTTTATACACTACACTGCATTTACAATATTTCGCGGAGTAATTTTTGGGCGAGCGTGGCACGGGCTCTCGCTGCGAATGCATCTCATTACTAATTCAATGTCTAATGCACTTGACCGGTGAAGCGGACACAAGTACTTCAATAGAAAAAATATTGTTAACAATTTAACGAACGATTCATACGGAGAAGTTCGTAAGTAGAATTTCTTAAGATTTAATAATTAAATTTTACATTGTTTTAGTTACTGAATTAATACAAAAATATTTATTATAATATATATAATTTAGTTAATATAGAATTTTGAAAATGTGATTTTATAGATAAAATTTATTTATTTTTATTATACAATAATGACATTCAAATTTATTTAAAGGTGGTATGCCACATCACTCCCCTGCCGAGACCGTTTCACGGGCGATAGTAATCTGGGAAGCGCACTACTCTGCCGCTATTTGTTTTCTTCAGAGTACTTTCATTTTGATCCGTTGTGGGGGCCTGGGCTTCCTTTTCTGAGTGTGTTATTTCCTCTGGATAAGCAGGTGATCCACTGCTGTGAAGGTAAGCAGGTTTGAGTCGGTCGATAGTAACCGTACTTTCTGTACCTTTGACCATTAATTTGAAGGTCTTAGGGCCCCTTTCCAGGACTTTATATGGGCCTGAATAAGGAGGTTCCAATGATGGTGTAGCTGGTCCCTGACGCAAGAAAACGTATTCTGCCGTCTGAAGATCTTTAGGGATGTAGAAAGTTTTAGTTCCGTGCCATGTAGCTGGGCGAGGTGTTAAATTAGCCATGTGCCGTCGAAGGCGAGATGCAAAATCCTTGATGTCAGCGGTGAAGTCTGGTGAGGGAACGAAGAACTCCCCTGGTAATCGTAGAGGTTCTCCGTATACCAATTCTGCGGTTGATGTTTTGAGGTCCTCTTTCCAGGCGCTTCTTATACCTAGAAGCACTAGTGGAAGGATTTCTGTCCACTGCGGGTTATTGTGGCACCTAATTGCAGTTTTTATCTGCCGATGTAGCCTTTCTACCATACCGTTGCTTTGTGGGTGGTATGAAGTGGTTGTAGTCACCTTGGCACCGATGAGAGATGAGACGGCCTGGAATAATTTTGACTCGAACTGCCGTCCCCGGTCTGTGGTGATCTTCTGTGGGCATCCGAAACGGGCTACCCAGCCGCTGATGAATGTTTTGGCGCATGTTTCCGCCGTAATTTCTTCTAATGGGTAGGCCTCAGGCCATCGAGTATATCTGTCGATGACGGTGAGACAGTACCTGTAACAAGAAGAAAGCGGTAATGGCCCTACTATATCCATGTGGATGTGGGAGAAACGTTGTGATGGAGTAGGGAAAGTGGAGTAAGGTGAAGAGGTATGGCGGTTGATTTTGCTGCGTTGGCAATCTGTGCATTGTTTCGTCCATTCCTTGCAGTCTCGACGAACACCGGGCCACACGAATCTTTCGGAGACGAGTTTTGCTGTGGCTGAAGCTCCGGGATGACTAAGGTTGTGCATTTGGGAGAAGACTTGTCTTCTGAATTGTGGAGTAATATATGGCCTCGGAGTATGTGTAGATACATCACAATATATTGTAGCTTCGGGTGACTTGATCTTTTCTAATCGAAGCGCTGTTCCCTTGTTAATTAGATTTTGTAGTTCAGGGTCTGAGTTCTGATCGTTTGCAAGATCTTCATAATTAAGTATTTCAGATATAGCCTCAATTCGTGACAACGCATCAGCAACAGTGTTATCACAGCCTGACACGTGCTTGATATCCGTGGTAAATTGAGATATGAAGCTTAAGTATCGGTGTTGGCGTGGAGAACAGTTGTCTCTTTTGGTGACAAACGCAAAGGTGATAGGTTTGTGGTCGGTGTACACCGTAAAATGCCTGGCTTCGACCATAAAACGAAAGTATTTGATAGATTCGTATATTGCCAGTAGTTCTCTGTCATATGGACTGTATTTCTTCTGTGCTGACGTAAGTTTCCTGGAGAAAAACGCTAGGGGTTCCCAGCAGTTTTTCACTTTTTGCTGTAGGACGGCTCCTATGGCCTTATCAGATGCGTCAGTGTAGAGTGATAATCCTGCGTGAGGATTTGGATGTGCTAGCATGGTGGCATCAGACAGCGAGGATTTACCATCTTCGAATGCCTTCAGCATCTCGGGGGTCATGACTATAGGTTTGGAGCCTTTAATATTTTTGCCACATAATGCATCAAGAAGTGGAGCTTGAGTACTTGCTGCATCCTTCAAACACCTACGGTAATAGTTTAGCATACCGAGGAATCTTCGGAGTTCTCTAGTTGTTTTAGGTATTGGGAAGTCTTTGATTGCAGCTACCTTCGTCTCCATTGGACGAGTTCCCTGTACTGAAATGTGGTAACCCAAAAAGTCTACTTCTTTGACACCTAGTATGCTTTTAAAAGTATTTATAAGTACTCCGTACTTTTCAAGTCGGCGGAAAAGTGTCTTGAGGTGTTCCATGTGCTCTTCTTCTGAATGTGAGAATATTAATATATCGTCAAGATATCCAAATGTGAAATCTAGTCCTTGTAGCACCTCATCTATGAATCTTTGGAACGTCTGGGCTGCGTTCCTGAGGCCAAACATCATAAATGGGAACTCGAACAACCCAAACGGAGTCGTGATCGCTGTCTTTTCAATATCACTCTCAACTACGGGAATCTGGTTGTAAGCCTTCACTAGATCTAATTTGCTGTATATATTACAACCAGCTAGCTGATGAGCGAAATCTTGAATGTTTCTGAGTGGGTAGCGATCCGGGATGGTTCGTGCGTTTAACGATCGGTAATCACCACAAGGCCTCCAGCCGTCGTCTTTTTTGCGCATTAAGTGTAGTGCTGAAGACCAAGAGCTTTCTGAGCGTCGTGCTGTGCCGTTCTTCAACATTTCCTCGAATTCCTTTTTAGCTATAAGGAGTCTATCTGGAGCTAAACGACGAGGTCGTGCTGCTACTGGAGGTCCTGGACTAACGCGAATGTGATGTTTGGTGTTGTGTTTGGGTTCTGTGGTCGTTCCAGCCGGTTTCGTTATGGTAGGGTATTGACGAAGTAATTCGTGATACTTGGAACTACCATTAACAGTTTTGATGGCTTCTATTTGGTCGTTTTTGTGGTGAGGCACTGTTATTGAAAGACTTGTGAGGCCGTCGATTAGTCTATGATGCCGGCAGTCGACTAATAAATCGTAATGACTTAGAAAGTCAACTCCGATGATGGCTTTGGAGACATCTGCCACGATAAATTTCCAAGTGAAATCCCGACGAAGTCCGAAGTCCAAATGAAGTTGTAGGTAGCCGTAAGTGGAAATGACGCTACCATTAGCTGCGAAAAGTTCGTATTTGCACTTTTTTAATGGACCCTTCATCATGGTCCGTGGAAAAACACATAAATCGGAACCTGTGTCGATAAGGTACTGAATTTTACTTTTTCTATCTGTGATGAAAAGACGGCCGTTACAAGTCTGGCAGTCATTCGCCGCCACTAATGGCTGCCCTGGTCTTTTACCGACACAAAATTACAGGGTGTTGTGCATTTTGTTGATTTGACACCGAATTTCCTGTGGTACCAACATATACCGCTGTCTGAGCGCGACCGAGATCGTGAACGGAACCTAAATCGCCTGTTGCGTGACGAGGATCTGCTTTGCCTGTTCATCTGTGTTGTTAATACAGAAACTTGTTTCGTTAGCTCCGCGATCTGAATGGCCATTGCTTCCATAGCAGCGTAGGGTGTAGGAATTTGTTGCGGTGGGCAGGAAGATGTCGATGGGGAAACTTCGTTTAAGTGTCCTCGAGGCAAGATGTCATTTATTTTGTCAGCTAATTCAGACAATTTATCTAAGGGCGTCTCAGCATTTGATGCAACAATGGCCTGCATATTTTGAGGCAGTCTACTTAACCAAATTGTGCGTATAAAATTTTCGGGAACACTAGGACCTGCTAGATGTATAAGATGACGCAAAAATTGTGACGGTTTGCGACTTCCGAGCTCTTCGTGCATTAAAAGCTGTTTTACCTTCTGTTCTTGGGATGCGGAAAGTCGACGAATCAATTCAGATTTAAGAGTTTCATATTTATTTTCTCTAGGCGGGTTGATAATGACATCCTCCACTTCAGCTGCGTATTCGTGATCAAGCTGGGATACAATATAATAAAATTTTGTGGTGTCACTTGTAATATTCGATAAAATAAATTGTCCCTCTATTTGAGCGAACCATAGTGCTGGTCTGTCAGGCCAAAACGGAGGTGGTCGAACACCTACTCTAAATGAATTAGATTTAATTTCTCCACTTGTGGCGTCATCGAAATTTTCACTTTCGACGTTCTGCGTCAGAGGCGTCGTTAAATTTTTATTTGCCATGGTTTCGGTAGGATTTATTTTCTCAAATGTCGGAAGGTCACCAGTATAACTGTAAGTTGTACTTACAGATTATAATAATATAGGGACTCCAATAATATAGACACTGAGTTAATAAAGTTAATGTTTATTGCATACACCAGTTATAGCACATACAGCAGTCTTATACAATACACGAATTCTCTGACAGTTTTTTATATTTATACACAACACTATAATATCTAAACATAAAGTACGAGAATATTTTTATACACTACACTGCATTTACAATATTTCGCGGAGTAATTTTTGGGCGAGCGTGGCACGGGCTCTCGCTGCGAATGCATCTCATTACTAATTCAATGTCTAATGCACTTGACCGGTGAAGCGGACACAAGTACTTCAATAGAAAAAATATTGTTAACAATTTAACGAACGATTCATACGGAGAAGTTCGTAAGTAGAATTTCTTAAGATTTAATAATTAAATTTTACATTGTTTTAGTTACTGAATTAATACAAAAATATTTATTATAATATATATAATTTAGTTAATATAGAATTTTGAAAATGT
Source organism: Parnassius mnemosyne (assembly GCA_963668995.1). Taxonomy (NCBI): domain Eukaryota; kingdom Metazoa; phylum Arthropoda; class Insecta; order Lepidoptera; family Papilionidae; genus Parnassius; species Parnassius mnemosyne. Next base: position 33,383,554 of record CAVLGL010000084.1, read on the forward strand.
GATTTTATAGATAAAATTTATTTATTTTTATTATACAATAATGACATTCAAATTTATTTAAAGGTGGTATGCCACATTCTTCATCAATTCAAAATATGAAAAAGTTCAGTCAATCATTGGCACTACTCAAAGAATATAGTCATTGGCAGTGTCAAGAATAGATTTTGGACAAAAGGAAGAAAGTACTCGTATAGTGATTGACATATATGCCAATGATTATGTAGTCAAACAAAGTAAAGTATAGTCATTGGCACAATTAAAAAAAACCGATGCTTCTATTTCACAACGATAAAATGACGTTTAATATGCTTTAATGACCTTAATTGATTAAAATAGACAGAAACTTGCATATAAACTTACCTAAAAATCACATTTTTGTCTCAAAATCTAGCCACAAAACCTTAACGTTTTGTTAAATTTTAACGGATTTGTCCGCACACATTTTTAAAACAGCCCTTATAGGAAAATAGTTGATGCTTTAAATATAAATGTGTATTGTTAGTATAAGTAATTATATATCTTAGGAATATCTGTGTAGCTGTGATATAGAAAAAGAAAATATTCAGATTAAAATAGCAAAGTGTCAATCACTGTAGGAGTGCCAACATTAGTACTGTTTACCCTATTTCATGTTGTCTCGTTTTAATGTGTATTATAAATAATAAATTGATAGTTTGATCAGTGTAGTCATTGAAAAATAGGCAATAAAATTATTTATTGAAAACAGTAATTCCTTTAAAAAGCATAATGAATTTACACCGTTCCCGACAGACAAATTATACCCACCGGAGTTACACAATCGCACTGCAGGATTCGAAACCGGCATCCGCGACTCGTTATAAAATTCACAAATTTCACAAAAATATGTAATTTTTCTTATAACACTGAAGTGAAAAATAAACTTGCAACCCACCTGAAGTGGCATTTGCAGGCCATGGAAACACTGCTAGCTTGAGAGAAAGAAAGCTACAAAGGACTACAGAGGACTAAAGGTACAATTCCGTAGCCGACCGCAGACAGCAGCAGCAGGCGACGTGTCGTCGCGACACTACTGGTTTCTATGTAGTTCTATGAAATACCTTCCGTAGCTAGCGACACGTCGTTTGCCGGAGCGGCAGGCGATATGTCACCCGACCGCAGATCAGTAGTGCCGCACGACCGCCCGAGCGACACGTTGAATCTTTCTCAAAAAATGAGTTTCACCGATTCCGTGGAAGAGAAACTGATAAACCAGGTGGCCCAATATCCCGCACTGTACGATGCATCTCACAATAATTATTTAAACACTGTGACAAAAGATAATATTTCAAAAAAATATAGGAAAGAAGTTAAATAAAAGCGGCAAATAGGTATATATAGTATATAGTACCTATTTTGTTTATATAAATAGAGTAACCACAGAACATTCGGAACTGCAGCGACATGACGCGACGACATGTCGCAGCGACATGTCGCGACGACACGTAGCCTGCTGTAGCTGCCTGCGGTCGGCTACGGAATTGTATCTTAAGATAAAATGCTTAACGGAGTCTTAAAAAATAGAAAAACAATAAACATTTATGTGCGATAAAAGAAAAAAAACTCCCCTCAAATATTACATTTTCTTCAGTAACAAATTACATTTGGTGTTTCGATCTCTCGACCGACGAATTGGTATTACAGTCACTTTTATATTATAAGTGAATTTTAAGCGTCAACGTCCATTGAGAGTCTATCGGTCTTGTGCAAAACATGAGTAATTGATAGTCTCGAGCTTAAAGAGTCTTCGTCACAAAGGAAGGAAGACACCCACGGCTTTTTCTGCCACCAAGGCGGCGTCACTTAGAATTGACAAATTTCCTAACGAGGGTAGTTACATAATTTGTTAGAAAAGTGTTAAGATTAATTTTTCTTTCTAAAATATTAGTTTGTCGGTGTGTATAAAATATCGGTTGGATCGAGAGTGAGGAAGAGTTTGCGTCACTTTAGCGGAGCGTCATATCGATGGTGGCGTGATAGAATTTAGGGTAGATCGGGAAACCGTTCGTTTGTGCAGTATAAAGTTCAGTGTAGGTGCAGAGCGGGAGAGATTGCGTTGAAGTCATTCTACGAGTGCTAAGATAGTGTCGTGGTTCTGTCCGTAGTGGTGGTTCTTCTGTTGCAGGCAAGGAGGATGGTGTTCCTGAGAAGTTGTTCTGTGTTACGTCGGGATGGATGGTCTACCAGTGTGTGATTCTAACGGGTACATATTACGGTATGGTCGAACTAAATACGTGGTAGAGCCATTGCTGCAGCTATTATTAATAGTATAGTTGTAGTACGAATGAGTCGGCTCGACCGTGGAAGGATAACGCTCTCACGCAATACTAGCGTAAAACAGCAGGTTAATGCTGCTGTGTTTCATATGGTGTGTAGAGAACCGGAGACCCTTTTTACTGGAAAGGAGGCATTCCACCTTAGTCTTCACGGGCGACAACGCATCTGCATTTTGATTTGTAATAGAGGATAGATGTAGATCTCTATGGCCGCAGCCCTTATCCAATAAAAAAAAAACTGTAATTGCTCCATACTGAATGTATAGTGCCTTACGCTGTCTTATTAAGTGGCGAAGCTTGCGAAGTCACTTATTGGTTTCACGATGTCTGTCCGTCAGGCCGTCTGTCCGTCTGTCCGTCTGTCCGTCTGTACGTCTGTCCGTCTGTCCGTCTGTCCGTCTGTCCCACGATTATCTCGAGAACGGTTTTGAATTTTCAAATTCTGTTTTCAGCAATCGATTACTGAGCACCTAGGCATCTGAACCTCCTATTTTGAAACTGATTGCTCAACGGCAACCGTTAGAAACCGCTACAATGCTGATTGCTTCGCCACTTTGCTATGCTGTTAGCTTGCTAGGTTTATTAATGACTAGCTATTGCTCGCGACTTCGCCCGCGTGTTATTTGGAGTTTTAATTTTTTGCGCGGGACCCTATTCTTTTTCTAAAATAAAAGTAGCCTAAGTTACTCCTTGTGACATCAGCTATCTGCCAGTGAAAATCTTATCAAAATTGGTCCAGCCGTTTCGGAGATTAGCCGGAACAAACAGACAGACAGACGGACAGACAGACAGACAGATAGACAAAAACTTTAAAAATTGTATTTTTGTTATTAGTATCGGTATATATTCATTCATATGTATTTAGTAAAAAGCTGTAATTTTGACATTACAAACAGACACTTTAATTTTATTTATTTGTGTATATAATGATTAATTGCGTAAGCAAGAGCAAGTTGAACATCCGCATTCATACTTTTATTACTTTTAACAATTAAACGCTATCGTGAACTATTTCCGAGAACAGAATAAGAATCTCCTATTATATTTCCTATATCAGAATTGGCCTTATCCTGTTATATTACAGTAAACTCCTTGTGTATTATCTAATAGTTATATTTTATATTGATTAGTTTATAAATGGATAAACGGTACTGCGGATATTTCGAAAAGTAGAAGAGTTAAAAAGTTTAAAATGTGTTAAAAATTAAAGAATACATCATTGATGCATTGTTTTGTGTATATGCATACACTAGAAACAGAAAAACTTAGAATTAAATCGTAACTTTTCAATGATGATGACACTGTGTGACAATATGCGTAACAAATAAACCTAGCAAGCTAACAGCATAGCAAAGTGGCGAAGCAATCAGCTTTGTAGCGGTTTCTAACGGTTGCCGTTGAGCAATCAGTTTCAAAATAGGAGGTTCAGATGCCTGGGTGATCAGTAATCGATTGCTGAAAACAGAATTTGAAAATTCAAAACCGTTCTCGAGATAATTGTGGGACAGACGGACAGACGGACAGACGGACAGACGGACAGACGGACAGACATCGTGAAATCAATAAGTGACTTCGCAAGCTTCGCCACTTAATAAGTTCAACTTTGTCCCAACTAGCGACATCTGGTAAGCGTAAAATTATTCTTAGCCTTCAGTCCCTTAGCCACGGAGCCGTAGTTTTCGGGAAATTTGACGTTTGCTGTAAAATTACATACTTAACATTTTAGTTGGGAATTTTATTAATATTTTATATTTTGTACGTGGTAGAGTCGCGCTGCAGCTATATTGTTGTAGAACGGATGTGTCTGCTCGACCGGGAAAAGGACCACGTTCTCATAGAATACCAGCGTAAATTACAGCTTGAGACTGTTGTGTTTCGTATGGTGAGTGTAAATAACCGGTGACCCTTTTTATATATCTTGATGCATTCCATCTTAGTTGTTAGGTGGATATTTAATCAAGGATATATATGAATGTCTATGAGCCACAGCATATAGTTACCATCAGGTGGACTGTGTGCTCGTTTGTCACCCTTATCCTATAAATAAATTCACGTTTCGCAGTAGTGACAACTGTTGGCGAAGACGTGTTATCAAGTGTAGACGCGTAAATGTAATGTGAGATGTTCCCTGGCTAGATTGTAGCCACGATCTGAACAATGCGTGAAGCCGATGGCTAAGTGGCGCCTTGGGTGAGACCTGTGTCCTGCACTGGACTACCACAGACTGATGATGATAATGATTATGATTTTCCGCGTGAGTTCTTCATTGAAATAGTCTCTAGTTTAAACCCTAGATTAATTAAAAACTATTTTTTGTAATAACACGGTAATAATTTATCCAATAACTCAAACATAATGTTGCACAACTCATAATATCATTACTCAGTCCTTCTCAGTGTTGGAGATTTTTATAAATATTTTGTTCTTCCAATGTATACGCCCAACAAACTCTTAAAGTATCAATCACTCCATTCCATCCCATGGGAAATATGGGTTCTTTAACGACCTTAAGCTTTGCTCATACGTCTCAGATCCATATGTCATCACTGAACAATACGGCCTGGTTTTACACTTTTGTTTTCAGCATTTTTGAAACCGGACGCACGTGTCAGATGCACGTGTCTGATGCACAATAATATTCGCATTTACACATTGCATTTAACAAGTTCTTCGGTTTCATCATCATCATCATCATTACAGTCTATCAAAGCCAACTACTAAATATGAGTTGCCTCATTGATAAGGATGAGCACACAAAGGCTTTTATCTGCCGACTTCAAAAAGGAGCTATATAGGAGCGATAACTCTTTTCTAGGTGAACCGATTTCGATGAATGCATTGGTGTATCCAACACATGCAAAGTTCGTGGCCTATCGATTCAATCTCTAGGGCTCATGCACTGAAGCCCGTTGAACGCCGCACATGGCTTCGAACGCACTTGACCTGGAAACATTCAAGTGGCACCCAACACTGCAGCGCTAAATTAATAGCAATTTGAATTTAAAAAAAAAGAATAACAGTTCTATTGGTCTGTATAACTGCCACTTAATCCAAAGAACGTGACCATGGAGTAGCGGTGTAAGAATATCTACTTACCTGTACCATCCCGTGGGTGTTTTAAGAGGGGACAGAGGGAAACTAACCAGAAGATGGGCAAAAGCAATATTCTTAGTACAGCTAGAAAATAAATTAAATAACAGATAATAGATATAACTTAAATATATATTATTAAGGATAACTAAAAAACTATTGGTTAGAACTTGATGAAATTTGCATGGGAGCAGCTTTCAAATAAATAAAAGATCATCGAAATCTGTTCACCCAGAAAAAAGGTATGAGGTAACAGACATTAAAAAATATACAGTCGAATTGAGTACCGTCTCTGTTTTGAAGTCGGTAGAAAAGTGGTTTTGACCGGTTTTATGACTTTTGACTGTAACAATTATATACTCATTGGTTCTCACGTTTGGCAGGCGTTGTTGAATTTGTCGAGTTTTGGCGGGAATTTGACCGGCGACGGATCGCTGCTCCTGAATTATTGTTTAAATAATGGTTTGAAGTGGATTTTGATATGTAAATGTGGTGAGATTTTGTGTATTAAATGTCTACGCATGTGAACTATTACTGGAAACGGTGAAACAAGTGCTCTGATGGTGATGCGATTCTCAAAATAAGGTGTCTGTCTGCTTAGGCGCCTTGAGATACAATCACCAACCGTCAGCTGTCTGCTGGCTCAAGTTGCCGTCAAAATCTCCCAAGGGCTTCACAATGTGACGCACCAACATATTGTGAAGCAGTATACTATGAAGGATAATGATTATAATAATATATTGTAACTTCAGGCTCAGAAGGGCAGGATCCCAGAGCCGTAAAGCCAGTTATTAAGAAGAAGAAGAAGAAGCAGGCGTTGTTATCAGAAAGATGTTGCTTTCTATCTCTCCTTCAGTTCCCTCTGTCGCATCTTACGGTACCCACGACGATGCTATGAAGTAGTGGGTTCTTCTATGCCGCCACTACATTGCAGAAATCTCAACTTCCTCAGAAAAAAAAAATTTTTAAGCCTATGTGTGAGTATGTAAGAAAGTATGTATGTATGTATATTTCTTTGGCATGCTGTGTATATAACTACTAACAATGAGGAATCGTTAGATTCGACTTAGTTGTAGAAGTGACACAGGGTATAAAATTTTTCCCAGTGAACTTTTTAACGCAGTCGGGTTATTTTAACAGTTTTAGCCCTTAACCTTGTAAAATAATTGTCGACAGAAATAGAAGTTGCAATAACTATTTTTTTTCATTAAATGAATTTTAATTTAATTTATTTAATTTTAACATTAAAACATAGTGAGCAATATTTACAGTATCTCATGTCGAGCGAAAAATGTAGTAATACGTCTTACATTTTATTTATGTCTTGCTTTGTATCTGGGTGTTATCAATGCAGTAAGAGGATAACGGTTTTTTTTAATAAAAAAAATATAAAATTATAATTAGCGCTCGCATTCGAATTCAAAACCATACGATACCAGGCAAGTATACTAACCGCTGAGCAGGATATGCAAAGTAAAAACAAAAGAAGCATTTTTCCTCATACGCCTTCATCCCAGCTAACGCACCGATCCACTAATAAGTTGGTTAGTTATACGGCTATATATAAGTTTATTACATTCCATGGACAATCTAGGGCCGGCCGTCCATTAATCAGGCCTCTAGCATTCGTTTATTGGGCACTTAAAATCCCATATCATGGTGACATAATCCGAGCGGCCTCGGAAATATGCCCTCGCTCTTCATTGACCTCTATATTAATCTTTAAACGAAACTAATTTGATAGTCACCTTTTATCTATATACATAGAAATGAAATTGACTGTCTGTAATATTAAAATAAATGGCCTCTGTTGATCTGAAGGGCTTATTTGCATGATATTCAGACATTAATAACCGTTTTTATAAATTTTGTCTGTCTGTCTGTCTGTTTGTCCGGGCTATTTTTTGGAATGGCTGAACAAATTGTAATAAAACTAAACGAACATATAGATATTACAAAGAGAGAGAGAGAGAGAGAGAGAGAGAGAGAGAGAGAGAGAGCAATGCCAGGAGTGATCGAGGTTTATAAAGAATCAGGGTTACAAACGAGCACACAGTCCACCTGATGGTAAGAGGAACTGGCCTATAAACATCTACATCGGTCCTGGATTTAGAATCAAAATATAGTTGTCATTCCTGGGGACTAAGATGGAATGCCTCGTTTCCACTAAAAAAGTTGCCCCGTTCTCTACACTCAACGTACGATACACAGCAACATTAAGCTGCTATTTTACGCTCGTATTCTGTGAGAGCGTGGTCCTACCCCGGTCGAGCCGACCTTAATATAGCTGCAGCATGGTTGTGGCGAATTCGCTATAACATTCAATAATACCATTCGCCATCACCTGAGGAAAATAAAGCAGGATACGGGCAGCAGCGTCTTCCTGATAACAACTAAAAATTATAAAAACCTCCTGTTTCCAACCCACTTGCATAGCGTCGCAGCTATGGAAAAAAACCGGCCAAATGCGAGTCGGACTCGCTTACCGAGGGTTCCGAACAAATCCGTGGGTATATAAGTTTAAAATTATTAAAAATATTTTTATTATATGATGTAACTAAAAATTTATGCTTTTCGCAATTTTTCCTTTATCTGTGCTATAATACGTTGCTTCGTACTAAATTTTAAGATTCTGAGTTCACGGGAAGTACCCTGTAGGTTTTGATTCCCTTGCGAATGTCGAAAATTTGCGGCATAAACTGTTGTATCATTTGATTACGTTGGCTTAGAAGTTTGATTTTTCACAGCTTCAAGGAACAGTAGACTTGAGTATTTGATATAAATTTCAGCTTGATACCTCCACGCGTTCCTGAGAAAAAGGGTCTTGACAGACAGACCGACAGACAGACGGACTACAAAGTGATCCTATAAGGGTTCCGTTTTTTCCTTTTGAGGTACGGAACCCTAAAAATCCCCCCTATTAGGCGATATATGGGGGAGGCCTTTGTTTAGCAGTGGACTTTTATATGCTGTAATTAAGTGATGGATGGTTGGCTCTCCTGACCTGCCTATGTGGTGATTAAAATGAAGATGACAATAACTTTGGCCTTTAGCCAGTAGTAGGTTGACTAACTTTAAATAAAAATATGGAATAATGACACTTTATACAACTTATACAATCTGAGTCTACCACATATCAATAATGTACTCGTTATTTATCATAAGAGTAGTTATGTCACCGCAATAGAGTGTATACAATCACTTACCTGTGCATATAAAAAGCGTGATAGAAAAAATTTAAAAATTTGTGCAAATGACTTCAATATAAATTATTAAGAATAACTTAAAAACTATTGATCAAACCTTGATCAAATTTGTACGGGACCACATGTGAAGCACCTGCTTTCAAATAAAGTCGAATTGAGTGCCGGCTCCTTTTTGAAGTCGGTAGAAAATGTTTAAAACAGTATTAAAGAAATGGCTTATCCAAAAGGTCTGTTATAATATTAGAGAGTTCTTCGATTCGAAATAATTTATCTAATCAGCCAGCGCTTTGTGCATGTTGTTTAATGCACCTAAGTTAATTTATATAATTATTGCATGTTGTTTTGCACATCCGACATGGATAAACTGTTGATACTAATTTAATTACTGTAACAGTTCAGCAATAAAAATTAATTCTATTCTATTTTTAAAAATGCATTTACGAGTACGGAGGGGCACACTGAAATGATCGGGAATAGAATATTTCGGATTGAGTTACAATAAAACCTTTTTTAGAATTGGAATACTGGCCTCTTAGAATCTTGATCACATTCAAACAAAAAAAATGTTTAAAAACAAAAACGATGTTGGTTTAAAGTTGACACGTCGTTAACAGAAATGGAGCTCTAGATCCAAAAGAGCATAATTTTTATACACAAGTGCATTATATCGCTGAGATAAAAACACTCCGTTTCGTGTATTTTGTAAAAGAAAATATTTCACTTGCGGGTATATCTGCTTATTCATCCCCTTTATCCTTTTATACTCGAGCGTGCTCTATCGTTAAGCCTTCTTCATTTTATTCGAAAATTCAAAATGTAAATAAAATCCGCTTAAGCGGGTAAAAATTATTTACAGTAAAAGAATTGAATGAAACTATTTATAAGGATTTTATCGCGTTTAATTGTCATCATTCATCATCATCATTACAGCCCTTCACAAGTCCACTGCTGAACATAGGCCTCCCCCAAAGAATGCCACAAAACACGGTCCTGAGCCACCTGCATCCATCGACTTCCTGCATGTCTTACCAGGTCGTCACTCCATCTCGTGGGGGGACGCCCTACACTTCGCCTACCGGTACGAGGCTGCCACTCGAGAACCTTTCTTCCCCATCGGTTGTCGGTTCTTCGAGCTGTTTATCTATATCCACTACCCCATATCCTCCCGTGGGTGTCGTAAAAGGCGACAAAGGGAAACAGCCAGGAGATGGGCAGCAGCATCTTCCTGATAATAGCCAAATTACAATAAAAAAACTGCGGTTGCCAACCCGCTCGCCAAGCGTGGCAACTATGGCAAATACCCCCCAATGATGAGAGTTTAATTGTACTTATTTTTAATTCACGACGTTTCAGGTGTTTTCCAACATCCATGGTCACGGGGTACTGAGGTGACTGACGTCCCGATGTCAGAGTTAACCCGGAGTACCTTCAGCTTTTTAATTATTTCTTTTGGTCCGATCACGATTCACGAAAATTAGAAACTGCAAGCGGCCTGTGAGTACGCGCTTCCACAGTTAAAGGTTAAGAATAACTCAAAAACTATTGGTCAGACCTTGATCATGTTATATGGTACCACATGTGAAGCACCAGCTTTCACATAAAAGACGAATCGTTGAAATCGTTTAACCCAGAAAGAAGTTATGAGGTAACACACATAAAAAAACATTCAGTCGAATTGATTACCACCTTCTGTTTGAACTCGGTAGAAAAGTAACATTGATTAATTCATAATGATAGCATTCGCGTAAATGAAATATTTTGTCGGGAGTACATACAGAGTCTGTTTTAAAATTTAAATGCAATCAAAAGTAAAATGCGAAAGCTTTTTTCTTTGAAAACGCGAGAAATTTATGAAATAATTGGTCTTTGATTACCTAAAATCTAAATAAAGCTACATTATTAATCACAAATAAAATAATGACTTTCAATAAGTATTATGTAATAATCCATATTGAATAAAAATCATTCTATTCTATTCTATTCTATTCTACATCCAGGTGATGCCGGGGCGGTGCCCTATCAAATAATATAGATACTTGAGTTTTATTTTAATAAGGTAATAATTTCTTTATTTCTAAGTGTGTGAGCGCGAACCCCATAAATGTAGGTTAAGTGCAGTAAAGGTAAATAACGAACGAGGTCGAGTGTCAGCTGATCCAAATTGAATGAATGGAAAGAATACTTGAACAATGCATTCGGGAACGAAGTGGCTAAATGTTCAGTTGCGGCGCTGCAGGGCCGCAGATTCGAATCCTTCGCGGAACAAGTCGTCTGTCCCATATCAAAACCCAGCAAGTGCCATAAAAAAAGGTTTTTTTTCAAAATCTCACTTAATAGTGTTGTTGTAATGTTCAGTAATAAATCCTTATATAGCTAGACATTTTTCCAGACGCAAAGTTAATATCTTGAATTTTTAATGTATTATGAGTAAGTTATACTTTTTAAGGAATACTTCGACTTTTTTCATCAATCTCCTCTAAAAGTAAGTCGTTGTAGTTACTCGGTTTTTCAAATGGGACAGGGGAAGTGTTCGTATGGCGTAAAATAACTGTTTCGGGTATGGATGTTTTGTTTTGTCTTTGAGTAATTTATATGTGTATAAGGTTTCGATTATACAGGCGTAAAGTTTAGTCTAGTTTCGTCTAAAAATTGAATAGAACGAGATTATAGTGTAATGACGTCATAGCTTTTATATTAAAAATGACTTAACGTGTAAAACCTAATTTAACTCACCAACCTATAAGACAATACTTAAAATAATATTTTTATTATAGTCCGTGGCAACTACTCAGTATTATTTTGTGAAAGAGTTTTGGCAGGAATTTGACAGATTGTTTCTTCTGTTTTATCGTTTAAATAATGGTTTCAAATGGATTTTGAAACGTAAAAGTGATGCGATTTTGTGTATTAAGTGTCTACGCATATGAACTATTAGTGAAAACGACGAAGCAAGTGCTTCAATGTCAATATAAACTTCAAGTTATTTTGATCGCTAGGCGCCTTATGAATTTGAAAACTGTCGTCATCGACTGTCCGCTTGGTTGAGCTGTCGTCATTATCTCCCAAAACCTTCGCAATGTGACGTATCAGCATATTGTGATGAATAAGTCTATAAAAACGAAGATCCTGAATGAAATGAAGACATGGCTTAAAGGACAATCATCCAAGCTAAAAATCTTAATAAATTATGTTTTGTGAAAGTGACTATAGAATTTACTGTTTACCAGTTGGTCTAGTGATTCTACAGTCTATGGACGTCTGCAGCTATCACAAAATAATTCACTTGATTTTATTTTCACATACAAATATGTGTTCTTTCATATTCCATTATTTCATTCCATTACTCAAAAATTATTACTGGTGTTTATTAATCTTTTTCTTCAATATCGACACTTAACTCATTTATGTATTGCTGCAAAATACATAATCCTTAGAGTTTTCATAAGCAACTAATCAAGGACATAGTAATCACTCCTGGCCGTATGAGGAAACTCAAAGTCGCTCAGCGAGCTAAGTAAAAGGTTCTATGCTCGGCGTTTCTCTGCGTGATAGACTTAAAAACGAGAATATCCGCAGTAGAACCAGAGTAACTGACATAGCCCAAAGAAATAATATGCTGAAGTGGCAATGGGCCGGCCATATAGCTCGAAGAACCGACAACCGATGGCGAAGAAAGGTTCTCGAGTGGCAGCCTCGTACCGGCAGACGAAGTGTACGGCGTCCATCTGGCGAAGTGCACATGAGAGAGATGGAGTGACGACCTGGTAAGACATGCAGGAAGTCAATGGATGAAGGTGTCTAAGGACCGTGCATTCCTTGGGGGAGGCCTATGTTCAGCAGTGGACTTGTGAAGGGCAGTAATGATGAATGAAGGATAGATGTAGATGTCTTTGGGCTACATAAACTGCTTATTGTGAGCTGGGCTGTGTGCTCGTTTGTCACTGTTATCCTATAAAAAAAGCATAGCTTGCTTATAAATACTCTAATAAGACATAATCTCAATACTTATTTGAACTATTTTAATCGAGTCGTTCGCTCACTCACTCGCGACAGGATTCGTGTTGTCAGTCATAAGCGAGGTCGTGAAGGAGTGAGTGAGGTGGTTCAATGTTAAAATTCGAGTAACTCTTTCAATTTGCCGCCACGAAGACCTCAAACGAGGTAGCTCATGGGTGATCGATACATCACTACTATCAAGGAAGGCTATCCATGCCTAGCTGGCTATGCCATCACTGAGGACTAATGATGGTGATTTATTATTAAAGTGTATAAGACTTGGTTACGCAAATGGGATTTAACCCACGCAAAGTTAATTATGGGATATTGATATATTATACGTGGTAGAGCCATGCTGCAGCTATATTAGAAGTATATTTGTAGCTCGATTGGGTCGGCTCGACCGGGGAAGGACCACGCTTTCACAGAATACCAGCGTAAAATGGCAGCTTGACACTGCTGTGTTTCGTATGGTGAGTGTAGAGAACCGGAGACCCATTTTACTGGAAAAGAGGCATTCCATCTTAGACCTCACTTAGGGTGATGAAGCATCAGTATTTTGATTCTTTATTGAGGATAAATGTCTATGGGCCACAGCAACCACTTACCATCATGTGGACTGTGTGCTCGTTTGTCTTTCTACTTCTTTCCTATAAAATAAATGTTGTATGGTGAAATCCTGTGTACTAGTATGTTCATTTTTATTACCCGCCTTTCCAGCAATTCTAACACACTTAAGTTCTTAAGCACCGACTTCCGAAGGTATGTTTATGGGTCACAGCAACCACTTACCATCAGGTGGACTGTGTGCTCGTTTGTCAGCCTATCCTATAAAAAAATCGGTTCACCTAGAAAAAAAGTTATGAGTACCTCCTCCTTTTTGAAGTCGGTTAAAACAGCTGTACAGTATAATATAGATATCGTTATTATATCTGTTTCATTGTACATACTTCTTATATTATTTATCATATATACTTATAATGTACTACATGTCTAAGTTTACCATCCCTTTGTATTTCCATTATTTAATTGAATTATTATTTTGATAACATTTCTCTCGAACATATTTCTAATAAAGCGTAGGCTATCCTAGCGGGCGAGTCCAACCTCAAAACAACACTGCCGCAACCGTGCGATAGCATTATTTTTAGCTTTGATGTTTTAATGTATCATTTTATTATCTGTATCATAATTGTATGACTTTAAAGCGTCTTAATCACGGTCCGTCTTGCTGTACGTCTCGCCAAGGTCATGCACGCCGCACGTTGCTAAACGACAATGAGTAGGATTGACGCACGAATTTACGTACGTCAAGCCTACTTCATTGTAGTTTTGCATCGTGCGTCGTGCATGACCTTGGCGGGACGTACAGCAACATGGACCGTGAATAAGACGCTTATGTTGCTGGATAAATGCATGTCTATGTCTTATATAAATGCTGCCATATAACAATACCCGTAACGTGAAGTCAATGTTGGGCTCTATTTGAAAGTCAGCGCTGCTGTCATTTAGTATAGCAGAAAGTTAGCTAAAATAAATTCCCTTGGAAGTTGTTTTTTTTCCTTGTGATGTCAAATAAAGTTTTCTATTCCATTCTATTCTAAAATACAACTGTAACGCTAATTTGAAGCCAGAGCGTAATTACGCCTATAAAAATGTAGTTTCGTGTATAAGCGCATATAAAAAGGAAATGATAACAAAGTGCGTTTGAAATTCGTTTAGAAAATTGGGTTGGGTAAATAGTTTTAGTAAAATTAATAAACGCTCTACCTTGTAGATAGCGAAGACCCTTTATCCCTTTAATATGAGAAGTTAATAAGGTAAATTGAACGTGACATGCAAAATATATTTATAATGTGATTATATTATATTTTGCATGTCAAGGCCAAGAAACATAACATTCTAATGACCTTCGAGAAACGAGCTTACTCCTTTTTAAACGGCAACGAACCTGCGATTTCCCTGGTTGCAGTTGTTCATGGGCGGCGGTCGACACTTACCATCAGGTGAACCGCATGCTCATTTACCCCTCGTCTATAAAAATTAATCATGAGCTGTTCATCTCCTATTTTGACAACAAAACGCGTGCATTGTGTAAAGGTCTATTTGTTTATGACGTGCTACGCGTAAGTTCTAGGAACACACTGGCCCTACGCGTGAGCTTGCGTACCAACATCCCCTCCTAACTTACCTCGTCGATCTAGACAAAGCAGATCGATGTTGCATCGGACGCGTATTCTTCTTGCGTTACATACGATAAGTGTGTTTCTAATGCATAGTTTTTCCTACAAAATCAAGAGTCCAGTGTCATACGTAGGTGGAACCAGTCCTGTGTTTTTGTATGGTATATTATCGTTAGCAATTACAACGACAAGAAATGTGACGAATGAATTCTTGTTACATAATAGAACTATTTAGAAGCGAACTTTATTCAGACCGATATATTCTTAAGCCATTCAAACTATTAGTGAATGGGTACCTCTTGGGCTATCGTGATCTCTATCATTGACCGCAGCGCTAATTACTGTCAGATAACTAAGCGACCATCGCTTAAGTAAAGTTAAATATATTTACTTCTTCGACGTCAGAAAATCGAATTTTGTTTCGTCGTGTCTAATTCCTCAGAGCATTTCCCGTGGTAAATGCAAAAAAGAATGCAAAGAGATGCAACATCTCTTCACTGGAGAGGACTCGGTTATCGACGATTCAAGCCGCTTTGCGCTGAATGCGGTCAAGTTGAAGGAGCTGATACTGGGGAGCCCCAGCACAGATATGGGAACAGTATTCCATGTGAGGCCGAACCTGCGCTTTGTAAAGTTGTAGGAGGTGTGCCGGCATGAAATACTGTCCCGCTCATCAGAGCCTTTTATTTCCCGTTTTTTAGAGGCTAATTTGGCCTTCTCTTCCAAGTGACCATAAAACTGCACATCATTCGATATGTCGACGCCGAGGACTCCGATCCTGGCTGAGGCAACAAGGAAAGTACCTTGAAACATAATAGATACGACAAAAGGGCTTCTATTAGCGGTAAAAACGCAAACTTCTGTCTTCTGGGAATTAAACTGGACTAAATTTAGTCGCCCCTAATCCGAGACTTTTTCAGTAAAGACTCAAGTTCAGACAAAATTTTATTTCGATACTAAGCAACGTTTTCCCGAGAAATATTGGCATGACCAGTATACAGAGTATCACCAGTGCTGTCATCTACATAGCAATGAATGTTACCGCTTTGCAACATATCATTGATATGCAGAAAAAACAGCGTTGGTGATAACACGTAGCCTTGTAGAACCACCAGCATTAATAGACTTGTAATTGGAGAATTCACTGTCTACTACGACCTTGATGCTCCGATTGGCAAGAAAGCTGGTGGTTCAATCTGGTGAAATCTGTTCAATAGTTTAGGAGTTCATCGCGGACAAACAACGTGACACGTAATTTTTATATATAAAGATAATAGAACCAGCATGATTGCGGTCACCTTATTTCCACGGGTTAAATTCATTCATGCGTGTGTTCATTGTTGATAGCTTTTAATCTCAACCGGTCTATACATCGGGTTGTCAGTTTCAGAATATTATAGGTAATATATATAATTGTTTAATAGTATGTTAATAGGTCAAGAGGCATACTAAATTTGTTCACGGAAGTGATAACGCATCTGTAGCCATCTTTGTTCGGAGCATGAGTAAATAATAAATCAACATTTTGTGCCTTTTGCGTGAAATTGGAGGAATAAGGGTAACAAACGATGGCAAGTAGACACTGTGGCCCATAGACATCTAAATTGATCCTCGATTAAGCATCAAAATGCAGATGCATTGCACACTATTGAGAACTAAGATGAATTGCCTCGTTTCCAGTAAAATGGGTCTGCGGTTCTCTACACTCACCATACGAAACACAGCGGCATTGCACTGCTATTTCATGCCGGTATTCTATGAGAACTCTACCAAACGTTTGTTACAATGAATTGTTCATGATCATAATCATAAATAATTTATTTTCCTGCATTATGGTAGGTACACAAGATATTAAATTAAGTTATAGCACAGGACAGTCCCTTACTCTGATTACGGGCATTCAAATAATAGTTAATCTACAACAATAATTATTTCTGCAACCGTATTATTTACCTAAGTAATAATGTAAAATTTTATACCTTTGTGAAGAGGAAATAAAAATGATTTATTATTATTATTATTATTTGAATAAAATTGTAATTATTTCAAGTATTTGAATTACAATTTATAAAAAATATTTGAATTACAATTATTACAATCTTTTAAATTTAAATTATTTGAATTACAGTGTAGTTACAATTTCTTAAATTATTGAAATATTAATAAAGACTAAGTCACACGAAGTAAAAGCAAGATCTGGTATCGTAGTGGGCACCAAATCAGCATGTGCTTTAATTCAAACCCAATATATTAATGGACTTCAAAAAGGAGAACGTACCTAATTCGTGTGTTCCTGTATGTTTTGTAGGTACGAGCGTTACTTCTTTCTTGATGAAACGATTCTAATTCTTCTTTTATTAAATAGTTTATACATTAGGGCTGTTCTCATTTAATATTAAGAAAAAATTTCAACCAAATCGGTGGAAAAAGAAGAGATATTTTTTTAAATTTTACTGTTTAGACGACATTCTTGTTGTTACTTTGAACTTGTGATATTACTTCGTCTACTGAAAAGGATAAAAAATTAAATTTTGAAAAATTAAAAAAAACCAAAGTACTTCAAAAATTAAAAAGAATAAAACAATTTCAACGTAATACCTTCTAGTATTCAATAACTATGTGGATAATATTTTTAATTTTTGATGTCGTAATGATTTCTTATATTTACGCGAACACTACACATTGAATAAAACTACTTTTACAGATTCTATCGCGTTTAATTAACTTGTTTTTATTTTTTATTTTGTTTTAGTAAATGTTCTTCTTTTGTTTTTGTCAATCTTACGAGATTATAGCGTGTAGTCGCGGTGCAAGAATATTCCCTATCCCATATATCATCCTGTGGGTGTCGTAAGAGGCGGCAGAGGGAAACAAATCAGGATATGGCCAGCAGCGTCTTCGTAATAATTACTAAAAATAAAAAATTGCGGATGCCAACTCGCTTGCCAAGCGTGGTGGCAAATATCCTCCCTATAACGCAAACTATAGGGGAGGCCTATATTCAGTAGCAAAGTAAAGTAAAGTTGCAGCCTATATACGTCGCACTGCTGGGCACAAGCCTTGGTGCCGGCGGAGATCGAACCCGGGTTGCTCGCATACTGTGAAACTTGCAGCGAGCGCTAACAATCTGAGCTACCACGGTTCTTCAGTTCTTCAGTAGTGGACTTTAATAATAGGCTGTAGCGAACGGAACGGGTTAGATAGTAATTATAACTTTTAACAAAATTAAAAACCGACTTTAAATTGCTAATAAAGAAGTTATTTATTTGCCACCCCTAGGGGTGAATTTTTTCAATAAATTTATATTGAACCACCCTTGAGGTATATCTTATTTAATAAAAAAAGAATCATCAAAATTGGTTCAAAAAGTGCGAAGATATCGCGTAAAATACATACCAAAAATATACACGCCAATTGGGAACCTTCTCCCTTTTGAAATCGGTTAATAATACTATTAATAAGAAAGAAAGAAAGAAATAAAGAAAACTTTATTTGACATCACAAAGAAAAAATAAATAAAATAACACGAGATATAAAAAACAGGTTCTGTGTAAACTCAAATTAGGTCCCTATTTCAGCTAACAGCTGCTGAACTAAATGACAACAGCGCTGATTTTCAAATAGAGCCCAATATTGGCTTCACGGACGGTCATACATTACCTAAAGCTAAAACTTAAAGTATTATATATATATTATAATAAGTATTATAGAAAACTAAACGTTGAGATGAGGTTAATGTCCAAGATCTCGGATTTAAAATAAACGTGATGATTAAGAATTATTATTGGATTTGCCTGGTTTTATTCACGATTTCACCTTGTTTATATTTAACTATTGTACGTTTTGTTTGATAGCTGAAATATAACGTATGCGAATAAACAGACGATATTTATATATCTTTGTATAAATAAACTTTGGTAAAAATAGAGCCGTGGTAGCTCAGTGGCTTTTTTATGTGTATGGTATTCTGTGAGAGCGTGGTTCTTCCCCGGTCGAGCCGACCTATTTATGCTACAACTATACTACTAATATAGCTATAGCATGCTGGAATGGAACTTAGAGGTCACATGTTTATAATAAATTTATAATAAAACAAGTGTGCCAACTGTGTTAGTTACCGAGTATGTCATAAAAGGTGACTAATGAGATATTAGGTTTGCAATTGTTTAGGATATTTGGCTTAATGTGGCCTGAGTAGCTGACTAGTCTTTGGTCTCTTTTCCCCACGAGGATTAAAGGCATTATGTATGTACTACTGATGGACTACTGAAATATATATACTATCTGACCAGGCAGAGGTTGTTCTGCCCTTTCCGACGACCGGGTGTCCTAAAAGATCATTAAATTCACAATGAAAAAAATTGAGGGTCACTTATCGGGATAAAAACTATCTTATATTTCAAGTTGGACCTTATTTATATAAAGATATATATATATATATATATATATATATATATATATATATATATATATATATATACCCCCAACGGGTTTCCATCTCGACGTGGCGGGGGTGCTTTGTAGCCGTAGCTTGGTCACCCGCGCTGAACAAAGAGGATCCCCTTGGCTGGCCTGTGATGTAGTACCGGCCCGAGGTGGCCACTCCAAGCGTGCTTGGAGAGTCCACTTCGGATGTGTGTCGGTGGGCTGCGGCAAGAGGGTTGTCCTCTCCCCCTACCGCTGCAGCCGAGGTGGAGTCGCGGAGGAAGAGGAGTGTTGGTATGGCGATTCGTCGCTCTGCTTACCCTCTGCGGCCGAAACTTGGAAACTTGGTGGGCAGCCGAGCCACAGACCAGATCCGCCGCTGGGGTCGGGAAAGCCGGTGCTACCGAGCGCTCGATTTTCCTAGCCCAGGACTCGGGAGGAGGGGGGTGTTTTGCAGGTTGAGTTAGAAACCGTGGAGGAGGGCGTGCCTTATATTCCAGGTGCGCCTTGCCTGAGGAGGAGAATGGGGAGGAGAGGTCCTCCCCCGAGGTGGAGCTGCCATGGGGTGGCCGGCGCTGGTGGAGCCGCGGATGTATGCGAAAGCGTGGCCCTGCCAATATGTGACGAAGGTGGAACACCATGGGGTTTTAGTCGGTGCGGGTCCGACATAACCCGTCCTTGCCACCGCGAGGCTGGTATGCGTAGGCATTTCCCCATGTAAAAGAAAGGTTGGGTAGTGCAGGGGACAGTCGATGAGTTTGACCAATGCAGCAAAGAACATGAGGAAGCCTTCGGATTAATTGCTGCATTGCAGTTACAGTTAACTGAAGTTTATGAGCAGATTTCACAATTTAAACAATACATTGATAACTTGCAAGCATTTCAAACTCAGTCTGTTCAATGAGCTGGTAGAGTGAACATCTTGATGTTAAGTTATGTATTTCATAAAACGAAAGGTTATATTGCGTAGACACATTCGAATTATAATGAATATTTTTACGTATAGATTCTTATTATTATTTCTTTTTATTATTTTTCTTAAAACCTTTAGATACCTTTTGAGTAGCATTTTCTAATTATTTTGTTTATTACATAACCACACTAACGACCTGATGGACATTGAAGTAGTGAGTAAAGTTCAGAATCTGATCAAAACCTTGGAGAGATTTTGATATAAATATTTAACTATTGACTTTTCCGCAAATACATATACAGTACAGAATTAGTAATATAGGCAAATGGTGAAGAAATATTAATTTAAAAAAAATCTCAAACATTCTCTTCTTTTAATCTTTTAAATTCAAAATGCATGGTAATATTTAACTGATTTTACTGCTCACGCACACATTCGTAAGTGTCGATCGGTAGGCAAAAACGTTGTTGCCCATAAATCAAATTCAATTTGGAATAATTTGAAATATAAGTAGAAGCCTTATTTACTCGTATTTTCAAAAACTGCAATAACGGTATATCATTATTTATATATTTGAAATTAAGTTTAAAATTAGGCTAGTCTTAGAAAAATATTCCTGTATAATCTAGATTGGCTAAATATATTTTAAGAACATTTACCCCCATAAAACGAATCAAATTACATTACCCCTAATATATGAAAACGTGGGAGGGAACGATTGAGCAAGTCACGTTTTAATTATGAATCTTCGTTGGCTTCACCATTTATAATTTCACCTTCACGTAAAATTAACGTGACGTGTGATTAAACAAAATTTTAATATGCATAATCAACTATCTAAACTAAGGGTGTTCAGCTGATCGACCAGTACCCGTCGATCAGCTGAAGCTACCACACCAATCGAACGACATCGATCGACGTCGATCAGTGGAATCAATCGACGATCGATCGATTGGTCTGGTAACACGGTCGTTGTTTTTAATAACCAATCTATACATACAAATAAATAAAATTGAAGTGTCTGTTTGTAATGTCGAAATAACAGCTTTTTACTATATGCATATGAAAGTATAAACTTATAACAAAAACACGATTTTTTAAATTTTTGTCTCTCTGTTTATCTATCTGTCTGTTTGTTCCGGTTAATCTCCGAAACGGCTGGACCGATTTTGACCGGACTTTTTATGGCAGATAGCTGATGTTATAAGAAGTAACTTAAGATACTTTTACCTTATAAAAAGAATTAGGGTCCCGCGCAAAAAATTAAAACCCGTGAATTCCAATCAATAAACAACAAACAAATAAGATTCCGTCAAGTCTCTATCTCTACCACTTTAAGTCGAACTTACTGTGAAACAAAATTGAGTAGCATTTGAGTATTTCGCCAGTAGAGTGGTAAATTGTCATTAAAGCATAGAGAAATCCATTCGCCTTTACTGGGGTCAAATCCAGGATTCGATAGATATTACTGCTGTCGTAAAAAATAAATTTAAACTGTATGTATGCCCAAGTGAAGGTTACAGGATTTTATAATACCCGAGATATCAACTTTCGAAAATTGATTTGTCCAGGTTGTTAATAAGGTAAAGTTACAGACTACATATTATGGAATATATGTAGTCGGTAAATTTTTGTTATGTGTAAGTGGTTGTAGTAGTGTGAGTGCTGATAAGGTTCCCTGTTTCGAATCCCGAGTCGAACAAAAATTATCGAGTTTTTCCATCAAGAAATTCCCAGTAGCTGCCCACAGTCAGGAAGTTGGCGGTGTCTCACTCCCGTGCCTCGGAAAGCAGGTAAAGCCGTTGGTCCTGCCCCTGATCTCTCTCCGGTCGTGTCGGTTTACCGTCCCATCGGATTATGAGAGTGAAGAAATAGAGAGTGCACCTGTGCTTGCGCATATACTTGGCCACTATAATCCTTTCTTGTGCCGATGGCTAGTCTTGTTGAGGCTGGCCACCAAGACCGAAATTCGTTACGGAGAACATTATTATGGACGTGAAAGAAACGAGCACGGTGTGTCAGTATCGTGTCAAATTTCGTTAAAATTTCATAAATATTGTTCAAAGTTCCCTGCCGTGTACCGCGTTTTTCGATTCCCTTACTCAAACACAAATTGTATAAAACTAATCTTGGTCATCACTCTCTTATACCGAGAATAAGCAGATTGTATAACGAATGTGTCCTTAAAGATAAGACTATTGACTTATTTAGCGATAGTATAAAATCTTTTAGAGCCAAAATTGTCAATCTATTTATTAACTCATAGTAAATATTATACCATAACTTTATATAAACTCGATATAAATGTTGTTATTTTTATATATTTTTAATTTTCATATATTTCTTATTGTTTTATTGTTTTTGTTTGTTTTATATTAGTATTTTACTCGTACTTGTAACAATTATTAAGTTATCGTAGAGTTATCGTTTTTTTTAAACATGCTGTAACTACCTTTAAATGGAAACGTAAATATTAGTTCCTAAGCCTATTGTCACATTTTTTTTTCAAAACAACATGTTATTCCGTTGATGGTTCTATCAATAAAAAAAAATAGGAGTACGTAGTCTCTGCCTACCCTTCTGGGTAACAAGTGTGAGAGTTCGTACCTCGTTCGTGTTCGTATATGTGCGCATATGTAAGTACAAGGCGGTACTATAAATATGGTGAGATCAAG
The DNA here is from genome assembly GCA_963668995.1 of Parnassius mnemosyne. Lineage (NCBI taxonomy): Eukaryota > Metazoa > Arthropoda > Insecta > Lepidoptera > Papilionidae > Parnassius > Parnassius mnemosyne. The sequence continues at coordinate 33,406,336 of CAVLGL010000084.1, forward strand.
CAAATTTTCACACGTTACAAAATAAGGACGACCAATGATTACCCTCGAGAATATAAACGCGTAAGTTACCGACGACATTTTTATTCTGGAGACGAATAAAGAAAGCAGTTACAGGAAGATTTAGCGCTCTCATGTGTTCACGTGAGTAAGACATTTTAAAATAAAAAAGGTTTTCAATGAAACTCTTTTGGCGGCTTTTATTTGGTATATTTTACCTTATTTTGAAATTCTGTCTTTAAGAATATTATGCAGCATAAATAATATAGTACGAGTATGTATATTCATAACATAGATGATACAAAGCGCCCTAGGTGTCGGGATTTTAGAATAATTTAAAGTAATTTTTTTTATAGAATGGGGTGACAAACGAGCACGCAGTCCATCTGATGGTAAGTGGTTGCTGTGGCCCATACCATCTACATCTATTTCGTTTGCAAATTAAAAGGTAGATGCGTTGTCAGCCGTGAGGACTAAGATTGAATGCCTCTTTTGCAGTGATTGTCGTTTGTCACCCTATCCCATCTATATAAATAAAATGATAGAGGTTTGCAGTTGTGCGCGCATCACGGAAAAACTACTGGATAGATTTCAATTAGGTTTCCTAAGTTTTATTTCTTGGACATTTGGACTTTCTTAGACTAAAAAAAATTATTGCGATATCTTCATTTAATATAAAGTTACGAAAGTTTTAAGAAACAACGATTTTTAAAAGCACTACGTGTTCAGTGATGTGTGTTTTCTTGATATTCAGACGAAGTCGCGGGTATCGGCTAGTCTAAAATAAAAGTAGCCTATGATTTTCATTGGCAATGAAAATCCGAACAAAATCGGTCACGCCGCTTGGGAGATTAGCCGGAACAAACAGACAGACAGACAAAAATTTAAATCTTCTTTGTTATAAGTACCGTATATACTTTCATATGCATTTAGTAAAAAGCTGTTATTTTGACATTACAAACAGACACTTCAATTTTATTTATTTGTGTAGATAAATTTTGTAGAAAGATACGTACTAAAAATTTTAATCGAGTTCCCATCCCATAAGCATAGCTTCTACGAGTATATCACGATTAAAATATCGAAAAAAGCCATTGACACACAGCTCGGATAAGTCAATAGACAGTGGCCGCCCGCTTTATCTCGATTCCATTAAGCGATGTATAACGCGACAGTCGCGCGGGAAAGCGCTTTGTTACGAAAATATTTATTGACTTGAGCGAGCCGCCCTGGTTTCAGCTAGGTGAACTATATTTATGTGTTTAGATATAAGATAATCATCAAATTTTTATATTTAAATAAAAATCAATACAGCCTAGATTACTCCTAGCATTGATGTTCTGTGCGTGATGTTTCAATACAATTAATTCGGTCATTCCAAAAATTATTACGGACATACAGACAGACAGATTTTCTTTAAAGGATGATTAATCACGTTTTTTATTTTGAAGTGAACAATTCTTTAGCCGCGTCGAGTGATTTTTGGTAGGGGAAAAACTTATGGGTTCGCGTCACCGATGACCTCGACATGCTAGTGACATATTGCGCTTGAGCGAGACTAGCGACGCGTATTATAGCCACCTGTGTACATGTATACGCATATATCATTGGGTTTTCACTTCTGTCTGCAGTACTTATAGCTGCCTCTGTTTTTTTAGGATAAGGGTGACAAACGAGCACACAGTCCACCTGTTGGTAAGTGGTTGCTGTGGTCCATAGACATCTACATTTATCTTCGTTTGCGAATTAAAATACAGATGCGTTGTCAGCCATAAGGACTAAGATGGAATGCCTCTTTCGCAGGGTCTCCAGTTCTCTACACTGACCATACGAAACACAGCATCATTAAGCTGCTATTTTACGCTGGTATTCTGTCAGAGCGTGGTCCTTCCCCAGCCGAGCCGACCCATTCGTGCTACAACTATACAATCAATATAGCTGCAGCATGGCTCTAACACGTTTAACAATCCTATCAATGCTTCATCCTAATAATATGACAATAATAGCTCGGCTCAATAAAAGCCAGTTATTTCGATATTACAGACACCTCATTTTTATATATATGTATAGATGTGACCTCCTCTGTACTTTGCCGACATTAAAAAAATATTTTTGTTTGCTAAAATGTAAACAAAAATCCAAGACATGAAATCTGCTAACACGCATTTGGGTACAGCACGGCGGACACATCCTTGCCCTGAAATTCTTAATGATGAGAGTAGGCCAATACCCTGGGTATACGTACTCTATGGGTGAATACACGCGTATGTAAGGGCTGTAGTTTTACTTTTTTCCAAAAAAAAAGCCTTAGAATATATATTATTAGTTCTGACAGCAGTGCCCCACAATAGGCAAAAATATTGTGGAGCACTGGTGCCAAAACTAAGCAGAAAATTCAATGAATACGAATATCCATAATTATATAATTATGTAAAGTGATAACAATAAAAAAATTATGTAAAGTAGTAAGTATTCCATATTCATTCATTTAGAAAGAAATAAATAAAAATGTATGTTAAAAGGTCTTTGTTTTGTTATTGTTAAGGGCAGTCATGATGATGATGATGATAATGAATTATTGCAGTAGTATTCAAATTCTAAAAGCAAAAACTATATTCCATTTTTGACTGAAAATTCTACAGCGCAACTGGAAAATCTTACAGAAACAAAACAATGAGAGTGTTTGGGAGCCGTTATAAACCTTTGCGTTGTTAAACATAACTTAATACTTCGGATGTTGTGTTCATTATAAAGTTTTAATGGTTGACTAAATAAACGGAGCTTTTGAAGTAAATATAAAACACGCTAATGGTTTCAAAGTGAACTCCCGTCTAATAATTTCGGAGGCTTATTCCAATTTCACATATTTATATAAAAGATTTGAAGGTATTCGCTGTAGAGTAGCGAGAATACAGAGGCGAAAAATACTGTAAATATGTGAATCTCTATTTGTACCTAAGCATCTCAACCGTACTAATCGTGTAGTGGCGGTGTAAGAATACCCACTACCCCATATCGTCCCGTGGGTGTTGTAAGAGGCGACAGAGGGAAACTGAAACAGTAGATGGGCAGCAGCTTCTTTCTGATAAATGTGGTTGCCAACCCGCGTGGCAATGCCCAAATTCCTCCGAAGAGGAAATCTTTGGGGGAACTTTAATTGACTGTAATGGATGGATAGATCTAAACCGTACGTCTCACACTAGCTGATATCAGGTGAGAATTCTATTCAACCACACGGCAAAGATATGCTATACACAGTGATGTATTTCGCCTCAATAATATAATATAAGAATGGGCCTCTTTTTTGGAAAAGGTTTAAAAAAATCTGTAACAAAACACATATAATAACAACAAATCTATATCTATACAAATAAATAAAATTGAAGTGTCTGTTTGTAATGTCAAAATTACAGTTTTTTACTAAATGCATATGAAAGTAAATACGATACCTATAACTAAAATACAATTTTTAAAATTTTTGTCTGTCTGTCTGTCTGTCTGTCTGTCTGTCTGTTTGTTCCGGGTAATCTTTCTCCAGCTAGCCAGCCCATGGGCTATGATGGTAATATTTTTTATGCAAAATACTAATTATTAGTTACCAGGTCTTGCCATTTTGGACTCTCTCTGATTCGAAGATTAAGATATTGTATATTGTATAAGCATAAGATCAGATGCGGGTAGTTTTAAGAGGTTTAACTGTGTGAACGTTCATTTATGGGACGTTTATATCTCGAAGTGGATTTAATATCCACTTCGCGTATTCTCGATCAAAATATTTTTTAAAACTGATAATATAAAATTCTTAATCAACCTGTAGATAATCAAAGCATATTATATAATGAAATAACAAAACAAAACAAATAATATTATAATGAAGATTAAAGCTAGTAAATCTGTTGTAAGCCCTAGCAGAGAAGCACCTGTTCACAAGTATGACGCATGTGACAAACGAGCACACAGTCCACCTGATGGTAAGTGATTGCTGTGGCCCATAGACATCTACATCTATCTTCGTTTGCGAATGCAGATGCGTTGTCAGCCGTGAGGACTAAGATAGAATGCCTCTTTTCCAGTAAAAAGAGTATCCGGTTCTCTAAACTCACCATACGAAACAAAGCAGCATTAAACGGCTATTTTACGCTGGTATTCTGTGAGAGCGTGGTCCTTCCCCGGTCGAGCCGACCCATTCGTGCTACAACTATACCAGAAATATAGCTGTAGCATGGCTCTACCACGTAAAAATTTGCATGGTGCGTGGAGCGAACCGGATACTTTTTCAGGTAACATTGTAGACAACACATTTGCAGCTTCTTAATCAAGGGTAGGTGTGATTTTCTGCCGTCCACAGCATCCACTTAGCATCAGTGGACTGTGAAATGAAATGAAATGATTTATTTCGCTACTTTTATTTGTATTAAAAATAAAAAGCTTATACATTTAAAAAAATAAAGAGTTATAGTCTACTACCGCATTATTTTTAAAATTGCTACATACTGAATTGTATCTGGTTATTTTTAATAGAGAATAAGCCAAGATATGTATTATTAGCTGAGCCGGCAAACGTCGTTTTGGCATATACATTATTTCTAAGAAATATTTTTTAGTTTTAAAAATCGCGTTTAAAAAACAGGGGTTGATCGCAGAAGGTTAAAAATTTGAAGTTTTATGTATTTTTCAATGCTAAATCATAATAAAATTAATATAAAAATTTGTCAAAAAATAAAAAGAAATATTTAGGGGTGGGTCACCCTTATCATTTAAGGGTTTGAAATTGACTTTGGCCGATTCTCAGAACTACCCGATATGCACACAAAATTTCATACAAATCGGTTCAGCCGTTTCGGAGGAGTTTGGTGACAAACACCGCGACACGAGAATTTCATATATTAGATATTGACTAAATGAATGAAGTGCGTCACTATAATTAATTTCTGAATGGGTAGCTAGCAGATTTCCGTTAAAATATTACAAGGTACAAAAAATGCGATTTGCATATTATGTTTGTCGCTTTTTTGCTAAAGTGGATTTGTCTCTGTAGTCTTCAATATCTAGCAACCCTAGCTAGACATGACGTTATAACAATTTGCAAATGGCGGCTTCTTCTAATATACAAACTTGTAAATCACCGAATTACAAATACGTAAATATCTCTTTATTACTACAGCCAGATCGATTCGATCAAAGTATATTTGTAAACGAACAGTTTTATGATTTACCGTCAATTATTTATGCCGCGAAGATAAACCAAGCTTACGGCTTAACATCAATCAATCATATTTGTGGGTGTGTTTGTTTTTAAATAATTTAAATATTTTTATTATTACCTACCTGCTTAATTTACCATTGTGTAATCTTTGTCATTGGCATATATGCGGGGTTAGGAATGATTTTAAACCTTACTGTTACTATAACCACCTTTACATTATTATAAGTACATTAAACACCGTTCCGCAGTACCATGTAGTGGCGGTGTAAGAATATCCACTACGCCATATCATCCTGTGGGATAGATTTCAAAGGGAAAGGGAGGGTGAATCTGGTGCAAAAATTTAATATTAATTTGTGTGAAATGGGCTGGTTTTTGAGTATACTTGCGGAGCTACACACAGCGGTAGCAAAATCATTAATTTCCATATTCTTACCACATTGATCCCCCCTTTCTAAATACTTAGGATTTGTGTAATAGGTACAAGGTATTTTACGATAAGGCTTATATATACTAGTAGGATAAAAGCGTTTTTAAATGAAGATAGATAATTTAAAAAAAAGATCTGTGGGTGTCGTAAGAGGCGACAGGGGAAAACTGAACCAGTAGAACCAATCATAGACTCCTAGGAAGAAATGGAACCCTACCGTTTTGTAAACGTCTCATAACCTGTAAATCTCATACTGGCTCTCAAAATGGTACAGTAAAAGAACGGCTGCTTTTCGGTAGAAGTAAGTAAGATAGTCATCCCAACCCAGACGAACTCCTAGCTAAATATTTAAGCTCTACCACTTAGTTAAGCCTGCCAACACGAAATCTTCTTGATCTTTGAAACCCCCTTCCCCATCTGTTTTCCGTTCACCGAGCTGTATAGCCTACTTATTACAACTTGCGTGTAATGACGCACATAGCTTTAGCAGCCCCTTACCGTCAACTAAATTGTTAGCTTGTTTGGCACTCTTATGGCCAAATACTCAAACGCAACTCACAAACAAGTTACGCTGGCATATTTTAGGGTTATCCAAGGTCCGAAAAGAGGGGGAGGATACGGTAATCCTTGAACCTGGCAACTTGTTCTATCACCGGGAGGGCGACCATCTGTCACAAGGAGGTATCGGATTTATCGTCCACAAGTCTCTCGTTAACAACGTTGTAAAGATTGGGAGTGTGTCGACGAGGGTTGCGTACCTTATACTCATCAACACACACTCAATCATCAAACGGTATTCGTTGAAGGTCATACAGGTTTACGCACCAACCTCAGCACATCCCGACAAGGAGGTGGAGGAAATGTCGTTATGTCTCGTGCTCTCTCTATCACTATAAGTGAAAGCGACAGCGACACCACGAGACTTGTGGCATTAAAGTATTAATCAAAATACATAGTTTCAATACTAACAAAGTGGCGACTGTTGTAATTTATATATAATACTAAATGAGCTTGTTTAAAGTACGGAAATCTGTCACTCATCGTAATCTCTAGGTACCGTTAACGTACAATTAAAGAAAGTCGGGAATCTCAATAGATGACGCAATAAAGTTTTCAAAAACTTTCAAAAATATGAACTTTTCACTTAGTAAAAATTCTTTCAAAATGTTAGATGTCCGGTACACTGTTTAAATCAGATATGATATTTATTTAACGTCTATCCAAATATATGACAACATTTTAAAATAGGCATATTTACCAAGTTCCAATTCGGCTTCGGCATCCTCGGAGATCGTCTCCATGACCCTTTCAGGACATGGTTCGAGGTCGCGCGCGAATGTCGGCCGCGCGCGACCCGCTCGCCGCAGACACTCTGCGCACAGGCCGTGCGACAACTTGGCGTTTTCTTGCGACCGTCGTACGTACGCCAGACACGACGTCGGCTGTACGCCGTTGTTGCAGAAACGCAATTCCGGCGTATGTTTTGTTTTCGCACGTGCCCTTTATGTCTTCGTACGGTCGCATGTAACAGTCCGGCGCTACGCCGTTTGCAGTTATAGTTGCAAAATGGGCGTATTGTTTTTATATAGTAGTGGACGGTCGTTGATATGAAATCTTTGGAGTTTTTTAAACAAATGTGTTATGTATAATATCAAAAATCCACAAGTTAATTTAAAATAACGCTCACTTTTTAAAGGTTAGTAATTATTGTTTAGTCTCTTTTATCACTTAAAACACTTTATTTCACTTGGAGATATCACTAAATATTGATCTACTCCAATAAAAAAAATCTATACTTGCGCAGTAAGTAAACCGAATTGTAATTTGGTTTCACTTAATTATTAAATAGCACCGGTAGACTTTTTCCGTTCAGGCGTTATTGGTTTACATTGTACCTAATTATTTTGTCAAAATTCAAAACGATATTTTGGTTGGAAATTGTGAGACAGCAAGTCTTAAACGATTTTTCCGAAAACTTTATATACGAATGCATAAAATCGCAGTTCTGATAACTTTCTTTCATTTAACTTAGTAATACTGAGGAGGTATTTTTTGTCGAAAATCCGAATTTTAACGTCTTTCTTTTTTGGGTAATTGAATTGTAAGGAAACAACATATCGGTGTCCCAAAATTCAACGTTAAGCGTTCTCCAGGGAGGGGACAAATTGGTTAAGTCAATTTTTTCTAAAATTGCGAGAAAAAAATTAACTTAATATTTTTTTCTTTAAACTTCAGATATTTTCGTTTTATTTGGAACTGGGATAAACTTCTATGCTACTTAGGTTGCTAATACAAAAAAATAACAGTGGTATTTGGTAGTCATAGTACCTAAAAATATTGCGTAGCGCGTCAATTTTTAAAGTACTCATTTAAAAAAAAGTTATCATAACTTGAAAAAAAAGTCAGATTTCTTTTTTTTCTCCCTTGGTAGTTGTCATCATTTGTCCACTTCCTGGTGCCCGCTTGACGTTGAATTTTGAGACATGTTGTATATTTTCAAATTGTAATAATTCTATATCAAATTCAATTAATTTGAATTTCAGTTTGAATTCTATTTCATAATATATACTACAATAGATAAATGTAAATAAGTTTTATTCTTTCAAGTTTTTTTTTCCACATATTTTTAATTATTTTATTTGTTTCTTATTTTTAAAAACGTTACCTAATGGAAGTTTATTATATCGAACCCTAATTTTTTACCTTTATACCTAATATTGAACATAGTTTTAAAACTATTCCTCACTTCAATCATCCAAATGGAACAGTATCTAAAACCGAGAGACATACAGACACCGACGTGACTCCATAAGCGTTCTGTTTTGTACCCTTTTTATGACGTCATCAATTTGAAATTAAAATACATATATAACAATATTAGTGAAATAAGCCAATAAAAATAAAAACGTATAAGTTTGTTTTGTCTTATCAGCTCTTTTCGGTTCACCTCAAAATAGATCTAATTTTTTATAAACATGCGGGGATTTTAAACTCCATAAGGTCATTATAAAGTTTAAATTGAAAAAATAGTATTGAATTTAATTTTTGTTACTAAGTGATGTGAAGGAGTAGTGTTAAAGAAGCGAAATATCTGGTATTGTTATTTTCAACCCAAGCCTTTTCATAATGCTGATTCATCCGCTAAAATAAGAGTTTTCTTCCTCGTACGAACTGTTTGCGGAATCGTTTACCAAAGGAGATTTTTCCGAACCGATACGACTTACGGAACTTCAAGAAAAACACCTTACTCCTTTCTAAAAGGCCGGTAACGCATTTGCAATTCCCCTGGTATTGCAGTTGTTCATGGGCGGCGGTAGTCGTTTACCATCAGGTGAGCCGCATGCTCATTTGCCCCCTATTCTACTGACTTCAAAAGGGAGGAAAACTCAATACCACTGTATGTTTATACTTGTTCCACTGTATGTTTTTTTTAATGTGTGTTACCTCATAACTTTTTTCTGCGTGAACCGATTTCGATGATTCTTTTTTTATTTGAAACCTGGTGCTTCTCGTGTAGTCCCATATAAATTTGATCAAGGTCTGACCAATAGTTTTTGAGTTATTCTAAATAATTTATATTGAAGTCGGTTGTTCATAAATTTTTTTACTATCTAATAAATAATTAAAAGTTTTGTACAATCGATTTCAATATAAATTATTAAGAATAACTCAAAACCTATTGACCAAACCTTGATCAAATTTAAATGGGACCACACGAGAAGCACCAGCTTTCAAGTAAAAAACGAATCATCGAAATCTGTTCACCCAGTAAAAAGTTATGAGGTTAATACACATAAAAAACACACAGTCGAATTGGGTACCGTCTCCTTCTTGAAGTCGATAGAAAACTTTTGCGGAAACTTTTTAAAAGGCTTTTGCGGAATCGTAAAGAAGAATTCACTAGGTGGTAGGCATTGAGTTATATGTACTACGTACTAGAGAAGCCATTCTAAAAAATGTGCACTACTCTATGTCTTGGCGCATGCGCGGGAGTTAGTAGAGTCGCGCATACGCAGTTGCGCCACCACAGACTAACTAGTAGATTGAAAACACACTAAATGACATACTGTACGAATTGCAGTACAGTTCAGTTGAACATAGTGTATGTTCGAAATGCGCAATCTAGTACCTAGTACATATATATCGATGATGGTAGGACTTCTTTCTGCTTAGAGGTCCGTCTGGGTAGTTACCACTCTCTTACCTATTTCTGCCACCAAGTAGCAGTGCTTGCACTGCTGTGTTTCTGTTTTGTGGTCTGAAGTCCTTAGAGAGCCAGTATAATAAAAAGCTATGAGGCATTACATCTTAGTCCTCAGAGGTGACAATGCACCTGTAGCCTTCTTTGTATGAAGTTGGGTGCAGGTGTTCATGGGCTGCAGGAGCCACAAACCATCTGGTGGACTGTAAGCACAAAGAGTAATTACAATGAAACTAATTTTCTACCGACTTTCCGGGAAGTCTGCAGTGTATGAACGTGATCAAGATCGTCCCCGCCATTACATAGGATTTGATAGGCCACAAATCCTCGCAAAAGAACACCGATTCCTACCACGGATGATTCGCGAGGCTTTTGAAATTAAAAAATATCCTAATTTCAATAGAGAAGATGGATGGGTGGTGCCATCTGCATGGGATCCTATAATTAATAAAATTAAATCCAAACCCTAGCATACCACTGCAAGACTTCAAGATACTATAAGCTCATTCTGCGTAGATCGAACCAAAAATTAATATTCAAAAACCTCAGTGCCCCCCATGACCATGGGTGTCGGCATGGCACCCAAAACGTCGGGAATTAAAAAGTTAAATTAAACGCGATAAGATCCGTAAAAATTAGTTTCATTTAATATGTAGTCTTCGCGTAAATATAAGAAATCATTAAGATATTTCAATCTGCAGTTAATTCAAAATAGGTTTCAAACACGCTGTGGAATTATTTTTAAATTAAAATTGATTGAAATGTCCGACAACGCACGAGAATTAGAGGCGTTGGCAGAAAAACATCGCTATAGGTCACGGTATGGATCACGTCTACGAGATTGTAGAGAGTCATATATTTCGTAGCTGCCACTCAATATTTATAAAGTTATTAAAATATGTTATTTTTGCTACAATAAATCTAATTACCTATTATGTATTCTTTATTTTATTATAGGATAGTGTGACAAAGGAGCACACAGTCTACCTGATGGTAAGTGGTTGCTGCGGCCCATAGACATCTACATCTATCCTTAATAAAGAATCAAAATACAGATGCCAATGAAATTCCCGTCAAAATTGGTCCAGCCGTTTTGGAGATTAGCCGGAACAAACATATAGACAGACAGACAGTCAAAAATTTTAAAAATAGTTGTTTTGTTATTAGTATCTATATACTTTCATATGATTTTGGAAAAAGCCCTTATTTTGATATTACAAACAGACACTTCAATTTTATTTATTTGTATAGATGTACAGATGTAGCATGTTGTGAACATGAAAATAAAAGCATAAGAAATATAATGTCGTTGTAATTTCAGAGTAAAATCGAAAATAATTGATTAAAAGAAGACTTTAATACCAAAAAAATAAAGTCGAAAGTTCAGTTCTTTAAATATCATTGCTACGTTACCTACAAAAGGTCATTACCATTTGACGTATTTTATATGCATTTCCCGGCGTCTATGCATTCAAATGAGCGACCTCGATTTACAAGAGGCAATGGTCCGTAGTGTGATCTTTTCGCCGTCAAGGCGCTGCGAGATCCTATTTACATAAGTCGAGACCTGCTGTCAGACTGACGACGTTATTTCAAATTCCAATATAAATGTGAAGTCGTACTACGTTGTCTTCTAACTAAAAGATTACATAGGATTAAGTCAACTATGGGCAATGAAAAGAAGATTTCATGGCTTGAAATGTAGTATAACTTTCTCTGGGTGACGATGAGCTGTGTGAAGACTGTGAGGCTGTATTTTTACGCGGTAGAGACACGTTGCAGCTAATATGGTTATAGCACGAATAGGTCGGCTCAACCGGGGTAGGACCACTCTCTCAGAGAATACCTTTAGATATAATCAATGTTGTTAAGCGGAGACCCTTTTTACTGGAAACAAGTCTATGTATCTCAGTCTTCAGGGGTGACAACGCATCTTTCAGACAAACTTTACAAAGACCAATTTTACTGCCTACAATGGTAAAAAATAGAGTGGGTGAGCACTACGAAAAAAGATGTATTTATACATAAGTATAGATTATGTGTTCAAATGAGGTCAAAGTATAGAAATGAAAAATATACAAAAAAGTAAAGTAATTTATTTATTTCCGTTATAAGTAACAGGTTTAACGAGGATTAAATAAGAATAAAAACCTTCTGAAAGTACGAAGTGATTTAGCATGACAGACGTGGAGAGGTAGAGTTCCACAAATATACAGCAGTGACAGTAAAGTACTTATTAAGAATGGGCTAAGAGTGCATAGGAGTAGAGAGAGAGAGAGAGAGAGAGAGAAAGAAAGATTTAGGGAGGATCGAAGGAACCGATTAAGGATCGAAGGAAGCAGGATAGATATACGTACACAACAATCATTTACCGACAGACGTACTGTGTTCTTTTTGGACACCATTATTTAAAAAAAAGGACCTCTGTTAGTCCTTTTTTGACCAAGCTGTGGATCGCAAGCAGGATATTTGAGAAGAAGAAGAAAAGATACCCAATGGCTAAGAAATACATACAGATAATAAAGAAACAGTTGGTTCAGAGTAGGTACTCTGTACATCGTAAATTGCACGTGTTATGTATACTCTATGACAGATGCAGACAGCTTATCAAGAGAACAACTCCACGGCTTGCGCCAGAATTTGACATCTTAAAATGCAGCCTACGGAATCAGACTTAAGTTGGAACTCATTTTGTATTGTTAATTTTGTAATAAATCAATATTCGTATTTATAAGTAATTCGGATCGTAATGACAATCGACCTCATCGATGATGGCCTCCAGGTTTCTCGTTGTAAAGTTACGACATGAAGAAAACACGCAGCGTTCAGAGTACTGACGTAGGAGTATTTCAAATAAACATTCACAAATAACCTGCGTTTAGAAAATTATTACGTAGACATTTTGCGAATTGTTTAAATGTTAGCATCGTCATCATAGATCACCTGTTGTTGTTTCGAAAATACGAGTAGCTATTTTTTGTTACGAAAAATGCTTTTATATATATGAATTCAACCCAAATATTTTTATCGTGTTTTTTTTTACAGGATAGGGTGACAAACGAGCACACAGTCCACCTGATGGTAAGTGGTTGCTATGACCTTTAGACATCTACATTTATCCTCAATAAAGAATCCAGTTGCAGATGCGTTGTCACCCGTGAGGACTAAGATGGAATGCCTCTTTTCCAGTAAAAAGGGTCTCCGCTTCTCTAAGCTCACCATACGAAACACAGCAGTATCAAGCTGCCATTTTACGCTGGTATTCTGTGAGATCGTGGTCCTTCCCCGGTCGAGCCGACCCATTCGTGCTACAACTATACTACTAATGTGGCTGCAGCATGGCTCTACCACGTTCACCGATTTCTCGAAAACGGCTGGAAAAATTAAAATGTTTATTTTTTATATTATATAGTAATTAAGGAGTGGCCTCAGATAAATTTACGGTTGAGAAATAGGTCACGAAGTTTTTAATGTAATAAACTATTGCCTTGAACTTCCTTTTAAGTCTATTCAAGTGTGTAAACATTTTACTTTTAATACAAAGCAAAGACGACTAAATGCAGATTAAAAAAGCAAATGTGAAAATTGTGTTGAAAAAAGTGAGAGTGGAGTATTATTTTTACATTCATTGAAGTCAGTTTGTAGTTTCTATTAAAAATGTAATTTTTAACAATAATCTTAAATTTCTTTTGATAAAATGACTAAATGTCACAGTACACCTGAAAGCGTAAGTCAGCAGAGGGCTTAGACCCTGGGTGGCAGAATTTTAAAGGCAAGAAATTTAAAATTAAAATTAAAATTTTCTTATTATGATTTAGTAACTTTATATACGTGGTAGAGCCAGGCTGCAGCTATATTATGGTTGTAGCACGAATGGTTCGGTCCATAGGGTAGGACCACGCTCTCACAGAATACCAGCGTAAAATAGCAGCTTAACACTGCTGTGTTTTGTATGGTGAGTGTAGAGAACCAGAGACCAGGGGCGTAACTACCGCCGTATCAGCCGTATCAATGATACGGGGCCCCATTGCTACAGGGGTTCCGAACGTGTATAACCAAAAATACTAAGGACTTCTATGGGACAGGATATTGGTTTGAATTGTTTGGCTAGCTTAGTTCCTAGGAGTATTAATTGTAAGTAATAACTTATAATCAATGTATAATTATTTTAATTCAATGTGATAGTTTTCGTTCCTTTTGTGAAAAATCTTTACCTTTCATTTGGGCCACCCGGCAAATTTTGATACAGGGCCCCTCTAAGGCACGCTACTCTACTGCCGGAGACACTTTTTACTGGAAAAGTGGCATTCCATATCAGTCCTCAGGGGTGACAACTGACGACGCATCTGCATTTTGATTCTTAATCGAGGATAAATGTAGATGTCTATGGGCCACATCATCCACTTACCATCAGTGGACTATGCTCGTTTATCACCATTATTCCATATAAAAAATTATATTTCACTCGTTCGTTTTTCATATCTAAGTTATATCAAAAAGTCAAAAGTCTGCAGCTAAACATATGCGTCCCACAAACATAAATTGCCTCATGGAAAATATACCCTATATTTGCCATAGTTATCTAACTACTGTCTAATCAATAAATTGCAATTAAGCATCCCTAAATGTAAATCTATTTCTTTCACCAAAAACGTAAAAACCTACAATTACATATATTCCCTACTTAACAGTCCCTTAGAAAAAGTATCATTAATAAAAGATTTAGGCATCCTTCATGATTCAAATCTAACCTTTAATGCTCATATCAGCCATGTAACAAATAAAGCGTATCAAATGTACGGAATTGTTGCACGAACGTGTAATTTTTTTTACTACTTTTCAAATCACTTATCAGACCACAAATTGAATATGCAACGCAAGTATGGAATCCCTATTATAATAAATACGGTGAACTTCTAGAATCATTACAAGCAAAGTTTCTTCGTTTTATAAATTATAAATGTTACCACGCTAAATCATCGTATCGCAACTTATTAAAAAAGTTTTCAATTCATACTTTAAAAGCAAGAAGAACATACTTTAATGTAATACTATTATTTAAAATAATTCGATATGATTTAGATTGTAGTTAATTACTTAGCAAAATATATATCCGTGTCCCTAGTCGTTCTCAACGTATTAGAGACGTGTATACACATAAATTGTTTGCGCCTAAACTATGTAAAACCAATGCAGGTGAACGCGCCCCATTAAGACGTATTATGAAAGTATATAACATGCATTTTTCAAATATTGATCTATTCACCTCATCACGGTTACAATTTCGCAAGAACGTTCTAAGAAAGTTGGTAGACATTGAATAGTACGAGTATCTTAAAATATTTTACAAGATAAATTTGTACTGTTAGCAATTTTTTTTCCCTTTTGTCTCATTTTGATTTTTATGTTACTGAGTACTGTCAATTTTATTTTATTTTCCCTTTTTCACTTAAACTCTGTTTATTGTGCAGTTATTATTTACTGTTACCAATTTAATATTACTTTGTGGATAACGGTGCTGGTTACATAATGACTAATAATATTTATAAAATGTTATTTGGTTTAGGCATTATTATGTAATTGTTTGTTGTCCTGAATAAATTAAAAAAAAAATAGTTATCACACTTGGTAGGCAAGTTGGCAAACGTAGTTTTTTTTATTATTTTGAGATGATATCAGGAAGATGCTACTGGCATCTCTTAAGATACTCATATTTTACTCTTAGAATTGAACGAAAACGAATTTTCTCGCGTTTAATTTTAACTTTTTAATTCGCGACGTTTCGGATGTTTTACAACACCACGGTCACGGGGTAAACCGATAAATTCTGTAAAGTTAGAGTCATAATATTGTGTAATAATCGCGTAAACATAAGAATTTGTTAGTGGAATAATTTTTAACAAATACTTTTACAAATCACTAAAGGTCCCATAGCGGGTTGAACCTAATACGTTATTTAACTTAGATCCGTAATGTCGGCTTTCTAACAATATCTAACTAGGCTTTCCTTCAGTTGGCTTTAACGGCACCTACTAAGATAAAATGGTGTGAAAAATTCTCTTACGCAGCGATATTCGTCGTATAAATTGGCGATATCGTTCTCTATAGTATCAATATCAGTACGTAACGTCAGTACGTAATACGTACGTACAGCCATTTCTGACTGAGTTGCCAATATTCTTCGGTATTTTGGGAAGGAGCTCGTTACGTTGGTGTAACGAAACGGGCACTTACTTTATTGTTCCCGAAATGCGGCAAATTTTAGTATGTACGTAAATTAATTATCCGAATTGATAAAGTTAACCTTTCCCCAAACGTCGTATGTACTTCTCTATTTTTTAAAAACTTTATTTAACATGCAATGTTAGTTTGTTTAGGGCGAATCTTGCAAGCTGAATTACAACCAGTTCCTCCTAAACGATTTTGCTGAAATTTTGCATACATCTTTACAGTTCCGGTGGAAATACAATGTGCTATACCCGATAATGTAATATTATTAAAATATAATAGTATTGGCTTTAATAGAGAAGTTGCATGTTTTATAATAATTTTTGAAAGTTTACTATAAATTATTAAGAATAATTAAATTTTTATTTTTTTAACATTTGATTTTTCATGTAATTTTATAATTAAAAATAGTTTTTCAAAAAATAATCATTAAAATAGGTTAACAATTGGATAAGATATGGCGTAACGTATATACAAAAAATATATCATAAATGGCATTATGAGATTTTATTTATATAAAATTGAAGTGAAATTTAAGGCGAAGGTTCGGCGGCAAATAACATTAAGAACAGGTAGAGATCAATTTCATGGGTGATCTAGGCCTTATATTATCTGAATAACTTGGAGATTTAAAAAAAACGAAAACTTGGTGTATATAATAAATTGTCTTTGTTTATATTAAATCTAAATAACAAACAACAATAGATCCTACCCAGGCGAAGCCAGAACGAGTCAATAGTGAATAATATTATTCAAAAGTAGCTGTTCCCCACGACTCCGTTAATTATATTGCTCAGAACCCTAATTATTTTTCTCAAATCTAAGTAGCTAAGTTACTCCTTAGCACATCAGCTCTCTGCCAGTTAGTTCCGTCGAAATCGGTCCAGCCGTTTCGGAGATTAGCCGGAAAAAACAAACAGACAAACAGACAGACAGACCGACAGATATACAGACAAAAATTTTAAAAATTGTATTTTTGTTATAAGTACCGTATATACATTCAAAAGCATTTAGTAAAAAAACTCTTGTTTTAGCATTACAGACACTTCAATTTTATTTATTTGTATAGATGAATTAAAAAGTTAGGTATTAATGTCTTTAAAAAGCTCTAGTTCTATTCTGTAATATAAATATATTTTTAATATCAGCTACTGATCCTCACAATGAAAATTCATAGGACATAACACTATTGAAATGTTTGAAATAAACCAATCTTGCTACATACACAACGCAACCACTTAGAGTAACAGCTGAAGGTACTCCGGGTTACCTTTGACATCGGGACGTCAATCACATCAGTAAATATGAGTAGAGTAAATATGTAAATATGAGTAGAGTAAATAGAGTAAATATGAGTGCTGCAAAGCACCCCAAAACGTCGAGAATTAAAAGAAAGTGGTAAGAAACGCGATAAAATCCGTAAAAGTAGTTTTATTCAATGTGTATTGTCCGCGTAAATATTAGAAATCATCACCTAATTTTTAATTTTCTACCGACTTCAAAAAGGACCCAATTCCACTGTATGTTTTTTTATGTGTGTTACCGCATAAGTTTTTACTGGGTGAACCGATTTTGATGACTCTTTTTTTATTTGAAAGCTGGTGCTTCACATGTGGTCTCATATAAATTTGAAAATACCTGACTAATAGTTTTTGAATTATCCTTAATAATTTATATTGAAGTCGGTTGCACAAAATTTTTAATTTTAAATTATTTAATAAGTTTTCATTATGAGTTCTCTATTGGGGGCGAGATCATTCCATCATAGCCCTCAAGGGTGACAACGTACCTGTATTTTATTATTAATAGAGAATAAAGTTGGGTTTCCCAGAGCTATAGCATTCATCTACCACCCCCTTGCATTCTACAAAAGATTTTTTTTTTATAGGATAAAGGTGACAAACGAGCACACAGTCCACCTGATAACTGGTAAGTGGTTGCTGCGGCCCATAGACATCTACATCTATCCTCTATTACAAATCAAAATGTAGATGCGTTTTCACCCGTGAGGACTAAGATGGAATGCCTCATTTCCAGTAAAAAGGGCCACCGGCCACCTGCACTCACCAAGCGAAACGCAGAGGCAAACCTCTACTTCACGCTGGTTTTCTGTGAGGTCGTGGTACCACCCCGGTTCGAGCCGGCCCATCCGTGCGACAGCAAAAGCTGCCGTATGGCTCTACCACTGTTAAAATATAGAATATACTACATCATAAATTCATCAGTAATCGAACTACACATAGAGAAATGTTTTATATATATGAACTAGAGAACAGAGACCGACACACTGGACAAACGTTATAACGTTCATATAACCGTTACGTCGTAAAACTACAAAGTTGCGAATTAAGACAACGACGGCTACTGAAGCGGCTTTACGACTCGTAAATTCCACAGTATAACGTATAATTAGCGCACTATTTTATTTTATTACCCAGTTTTACTTTTTTACTGTCGTTTCTTTTGTTTGTTGTTCTTTTTAATTTTATTTTCGACCAGTATCATCACGTCTTTGCAGTTTTTAGATTTAAAAGTGAAACCTTTTTACATTTACAGTGACACTTCTGATTTAATGTAATCCACGACTTTTTCTGCCACCAGGGCGCGCCACTTAAAAGTGAGGTATATTTGACAGACGTCATAGCTGGGAAATTAATTTGTTCGGAAAATGTCAAGGTTAATGTTTTTTTCTTTATATTGAAGTATATTTTATATTAATGAGATTAATAACAAACCACAGATATTCATAAAAATAGAATATTTTAAAAAAGTTCAAAATGTGCAAAAAACTTGAGGGCAAACCACTGAGGCATTGTTTTGTGTATTAATATAATACTTTTGAAACTGATAAACATTTATTAAGCACTAACTTCTCAATTAAATGACATTGTGTAGCAAAGAACTTTACCTCAGTGTCAACTACCGACATCTGGTTAGCAGAAAATTATTAGTCCTCATTAATAAAATATAAAGTTACTTTGTTTTTCAAAATATATTAACAATATAATTTATGTACCGTAAAAATTATTTTAATTATTGTGTAAAAAACGTTGCCAGCGTTCTTGGCACGATGCCTTGAGGAATATATCTATCAAATAATGATAAATTGTTGACTTTTGCCATTGTATATATTGGCATGTATCTATTAATTTGAATAAATGTTAATTAAAAATAACACAAAATGTCGTGTCCGTTGATCAGATTAGAGTATTCAGTAATAGAGAATCATCTCAAAGGATTTAAGTTAAATCACACAATAATTTGAAAACTTGTTCCTATGGTATACGGAAGGCCCAATCCTTATGATTCATAGCGAAGTTATTAAATCCCTGAGTCTAATAATCTCAAACTCACTACGGTTAGAACTAAGATAATTCACATCTTCTATTTCTCACTTGAATTCCACGCCATTAATAACTGGCGTCGATAACAGGTATTGATTACTTAGATCTGTTTTCGAATTCCAATAGTAAGAGATTTTTTCCTGCATTTCTACGTTACATTTTCTTGTCATAATATATCTGTTCTAAGGAAGCCACTTCTAGTGGGCACATTACTCCATTATGACAAAACCACTTAATCCGGAAACCTTTATTCTACGACTGGATTCTTAATTGGATAATAATGATGATCATGATATGGCAATAAAGTGGATCGGCAGATTTTGTATCGCATAGTTTTTTTGTTGTTTTGTTATAGAATTTGTTCCAAATATCAAGGAGACTAAGCCATTTATATTCATGTTAGTGTACTATTTTTTGAACTTCGGATTAATTAATAATATCGAAAAAATGTTTTAATAAATAAACAAACCCAGTTATCTTTTTAGAAGTTGCCATATGTAAAAATACACAAATATCGAAATGTAAATTAAATATATATTAACCTAATAATGAATAATTGTTGCATAAAATCATAATGGTTAACGACTTAATGATAGGAATGATTTTCGTCATGAATATTTTTTTTGTTCATATGGCAATTATTTATCGACAGGTAAAGTAAATCTGTCTTTCATTTCATTTGTTAATTTCATTCAGTGATCAAATTGGTATTGTTTTTAAATACAATTACAGCCTATTGAAGTCCACTGCTGAACACAGGCCTTGTAAGGCGGATAGTTGCCACAATTGCCACGCCTGGCAAGCGGATTAGCAACCGCAGTCG
Source organism: Parnassius mnemosyne (assembly GCA_963668995.1). Taxonomy (NCBI): domain Eukaryota; kingdom Metazoa; phylum Arthropoda; class Insecta; order Lepidoptera; family Papilionidae; genus Parnassius; species Parnassius mnemosyne. Next base: position 33,426,565 of record CAVLGL010000084.1, read on the forward strand.
TTATTAAGAAGACGCTGCTGCCCATCTCCTGATTTGTTTCGCTCTGTCGACCTCTTACGACACCCACGGGATGATACATGGTAGTGGATATTCTTACAGCGGTAAATCGTTTTTAAATAAATAAATAAATATATGGAATCGTCAAGACAAACCAATCGTGTTGTCGCTGTGTGTAAAACAATCATTTGAAGTTATACTTCTTTTGGGGCGTTTGGGGAAAATGATGAGAGTAAATATTTATAATGCACTTGCACACCGACATCTAAAAACGACACCATGAAGTTGTTACGATGCGCGCGCCCACAGACACCTAAAAGCGACAACTTCAGTGTGTTATTTTCTCTCAAGTTTTCGTGGATACTGATAACTATATTAAAGATAGTTATTTTTGTTTTGTTACGCTAAATAAGTATAACTTCCTACGTACGTACATAAGTACACACACACTTTTTTTTTCGTCGTAGTTGCCCTTGGGGCGATTCATACTTTTTGACCGTTAGTTTTTACAAATCGTTTTGACAAGTATATTTCAATGCAATGCATTTAATACGCTAGAAAAATATTTTTATAATTAAATGAAATTAATTTTTACGGATTTTATCGCGTTTAATTTAACGTTTTAATTCTTACGTGCTTTACAGAACCCTCATGCACCAGCATGTTCAAGATCGTCCCCGCCATTACATTAGATTTGATAGACCACTAATCCTCGCAAAAGAACACTGATTCCTACCAAGGATGATTCGCGAGTCTATTGAAATTTAAAAAAAAAAAACATCCTAATTTTAATAGAGACGATGGATGGGTGCTGCCATCTACTTGGGATCCTATAATTAATAAAATTAAATCCAAACCCAAGCATACCACTGCAAGACTTCAAGATACTGTAAGCTCATTCTGCGACCAAAAATTAATATTCGAAAACTGAAGGTAGTCGGGCTAACTATGACATCGGGAAGTCAAACACCTCAGTCCCCCCGTGACCATGGGGAGAATCGGGGACCATTTTTACTGGAAACGAGGTATTCCATCTTAGTCCTCACGTGTGACAACGCATCTACATTTTGATTCGTAGGCGAAGATAGATGTAAATGTCTATGGGGCACAGCAACCACTTACTACCAGGTGGACTGTATGCTCGCTTGTCACTCTTATCCTATAAAAAACAAAACTAAAACCGTAATGAATATTTAATTCAAGCTTAAAGAATTGACGTCAAAAACTGCTTAATATAAGAGGATCAGTTTTATTTATTTAAAGAAACAGTTTTGGGACACGGATCCTATTGTCTTATTCAAGAGAATAGGCTCATTTACTTAATTGAATAAAGTTCTCTTACTTCTATTAGACGGGTCACACACATCCCGTCAATAATACTAAGATAAATTTTCTTACACCCTAATTAATTTCTTCTAGTATGGAGTAGTTGACAGTTTCTTGTGTTATATTTTAATTATTCAGGCGTAGATAATGCGTTGTTAAGTATTATTATCTCTTTTCTGTTTTTTTGATAAAACTTTTCTTGGTGTGATTTAATTTGAATAACTAAGTCCTTAATTGCTTACTTACAAGAATGTAGCAATGATAGTTGTTCTCTTTAAAGTCAGTTAGTTTAGTATCAGTCTATATATGTTCCATAGCTGGGCATCGGCCTCCGCTTATTTGCGAGGGGGTTTTAGTGCACGGAAATGTCCAACGTCCTGCCCCAAATGTTGGCGGACTTCAAACGTTTTCGATTTTTTTTTTGTGTTAGGCATAAAGTAACAATTTCATTGGGGTCAGCTGGAATCAAAATCAGATTGTTGCGTTTTGTGAATTTTACATGGTGCGCTTAGATTCTGAGCTACCATTATTTGGATGATATTGCGTAGGTTCTACTACTCTGTCAAGAAAGTACCGGGAAAAGATCAATAATACACAAAATGTTAGTTATTCATCCAAGTTAATTTTTTCACCTTCAAATTATGCTCCTTCAGAAATGATATAATTTCTCCAACGAATAATCCAATCATCAAAACATTTTTTAAACGCATTTTCCGGAATTTATTTCAGTTTTCGCTGCGGATTCTCCATTACTCGTATGTCTTCTAACGAATCCAAACGGGTGCCACGAAGTAGTAATTTGAGTTTAGGGAAAAGAAAGAAGTCGACTGAAGCCATATCTAGTGAATAAGGTGGTGCTCGATAGTATTTGTTGAGGTTTTGGTCAAAAATTCGCTCAGAATGATGGCCTTGTGCGAAGTCGCATTAACGTGGTGCAAAATCCAAGAATTACCTTCCCACAAATCTGGCCTTTTTTGTCTAATTTGCTCTCTTAAACACCGCATAATGCTCAAATAATATTCTTTATTTACCGTTTGACCTCTCGGCAAGAATTCCGAGTGCACAATACCGCGATAGTCAAAGAAAACAGTCAACATGACTTTAACTTTTGATCGACTTTCGCGTGGTTTCTTCGGTTTAGGTTCAGTTAGAAGGCGCCATTCCGAAGCTTGTTGACCAGTTTGCATGTCAAACTCGTACACCCACGTATCGTCACCAGTAACAAAGCGTTTCATGAATGTTGGGTCGGAATGGACTCGTTCTAGCAAGTCCTCAGCGACTCTTATGCTATTGAGTTTTTGGAGAAAATTCAGGTCTTTTGGGAACTTTTGGGACCCTTTGGGAACCTTTGGGAACCCAAGCGACAACATGTTTCATACCCAAGTGATTATTTAAAATAGTACGGATCGACTCGTGAGATAGAAAAAGTTAGGCGGCTATCTCTCTCCAACTTGAATAATGATTTTTCAGTCACTATTTCCTTCACTTTTACGATGTTAACTTCAGTTGCAGACGTTGATGGCTTACCAGAGCGAGGACCCATGAATTTTCTTTCGGTTTATAGTTTGCAATTTCAGCAGGGTCCCGCCTGCTACTAAGCTTAATTTGGGTATTTAACTTAGGCTTTCAGCTCATAATATAGTGTGTTAAACCGAAGTAGAGTTTACTTTGTTAATACTTTATTTCAATTATGTATCTTATTCTCAATCTTGTTTCGTTCACTTTAGTGAATCACTTTTAAACTGTCGTTGCAGTCGAGTTTTTGATTTTTTAAATTATTTATTTTATTTCAGACTTTTTAGCGTCTCGACACACTCTTATGAACAAAATTTCATATGTTAGCACGATGTCCGACACAAACATAGCCCATTTTACGTTTTTACCATTTTTTCAAAAACTTTAAACTAGTGATGCAACGAATACTACATTTACGAATACGAATACGAATATCAAACCTACTATTCAACGAATACGAATACGAATATCTCGCCATGGTAATAAAAAACTAATTTATTTGATGATTTTCTATTGTTCTAATAATTAAAATTTACAATAAGCAAATTTTTATTTAAAAATCATAAAATTTGTAGATTTTCTGGTTTTAAGCGATTTCTTCTTTCAGTCTGGGTGTTCCCAGCCGCTGAAAAAAGTCTATCCGAGGCAACTGTACATAGTTTCAGTGAAAAATATTTTAGGATTCCCCCGCCGTTGAGGCTAAGGGCCAAATCACACGTGGTACTTTTTACGCGCCGACGACGTGTGTTATCCAAGTCCGCCAGTAATTAGAGTTGCGTACAAAAATATTAGTTTTTACATATTCGTGATCAGTATTCGGCGAATACGAATATTCGTATTCGTATTCGTTGCATCACTACTTTAAACCAATTGATTATTCCTAATTAAGTTTGAACATATAATTTACATATATTTTTGCAATCGCCTTTTAATTTCCTTTATTTTGATACCCTACTCGATAGATTTGGTTAATTTTTTTTTAATTAACGTATTACTATTTTACGCCAAAACTCCGCCATTTTGTTTATTGTTTTCAAAAAGCTATTTAAGAACACTTGGGTTTCTAAGACGAATAAAACCATACCTTAATTGTCGAAATCCATCCAGCTGTTTGGAAAATACGAGGTAATAAAGAAATTTACAAACATACAAGATACGCGCGAAAAGCATAACCCTTCCTTGGCAATCGGGTAAAAAACTAAAACTATACAATTCTAAAATAGACTAAAATATTTTCTATAATGTCAACCGTCAAAATGACGCCGTTTATGCCGCAAATTTTCGACATTTGCAAGGGAATCAAAATCTACAGGGTACTTCGCGTGAACTCAGAATCTTGAAATTTGGTATGAAGCAACGTTTTATAGCATAGGTAAACGAAAAATTGCGAAAAGCATAAATTTTTAGTTAAATCATATAATAAAAATATTTTTAATAATTTTAAAGTAATATACCTACGGATTTGTTCGGAACCCTCGGTGCGCGAGTCCGACTCGCACTTGGTCGGTTTTTTAGAGTATATATATAATATTTTTTTGATTTTCTGTTCTGGCACTAAGCCAACATATATATTGCCAAAATGATTCATTTTGTCACTAAATACAGAATTAGTTAACAATTTGACTTTAGCGCCATCTATATGTCGTTCTCTAGAACCCTTCCCATTCGCTCCCGAGCAAACATCGTTTGCAGTCTCCAACTCCTGCAAACCAGTTTCATCGCAGCAATTGAATAACACTTCCTTTTCCTTCAAGCTACTCTCTGCTCTATGATTTGGCAGCTCAGTACTCTCGTCATAAATATAGAATTTATAAATAATTAGACTACAGCTCCGTGGTACTCGACTTAGTATTGTATTGAGTTGGTTCGAATCCTTTTTTTATAGGATAGGGTGACAAACAAGCACACAGTCCTGATAATAAGTGGTTACTGTGGCCCATAGACATCTACATTCTCCTCCTTGTTTGCGAATCAAAATGCAGATGCGTTGTAAACCGTGAGGACTAAGATGTAATGCCTCTTTTCCAGTAAAAAGGGTCTCTGGTTCTCTACACTCACCATACGAAACACAGCATTGTTAAGCTGCTATTTTACGCTGGTATTCTGTGAGAGCGTGGTCCTTCCCCGGTCGAGCCGACCCATTCGTGCTACAACTATACTACTAATATAGCTGCAGCATGGCTCTACCACGTAAGGAAATCCTACACGGAACAAGTATTTGTATTGTTAAAAAAATAACAAAAAAGAGGATAACTGTGGAATTTCTTTTACCGTATCTTCACCGGACAGAGGCACCTCATTTTAAAATGGTTGAGATCAAAAAACATGTTGATGTTTGACAAACGCAATTTTAATTTCTTGCCTCAAATAATAAGGAGTTTACATTTAATTTTATATAGCCCACAAGTAATATCTCGGGTCTGAATGTTTGTCCTTGTTCAAATTATGTACGTAAACTGCCTCCAGGATTCAGGAGAAAATCCTAATGTGTCATAGTTTCTTTTAATTTATCATCATTATCATCATCATTACAGCCCTTCACAAGTCCACTGCTGAACATAGGCCTCCCCCAAAGAATGCCACAAAACACGGTCCTGAGCCACCTGCATCCATCGACTTCCTGCATGTCTTACCAGGTCGTCACTCCATCTCGTGGGGGGACGCCCTACACTTCGCCTACCGGTACGAGGCTGCCACTCGAGAACCTTTCTTCCCCATCGGTTGTCGGTTCTTCGAGCTATATGGCCGGCCCACTGCCACTTCAGCTTACTAATCCGTTGGGCTATGTCGGTCACTCTGGTTCTACTGCGGATATCCTCATTCCTAAGTTTATCACGCAAAGAAACTCCGAGCATAGCCCTCTCCATAGCTCGCTGAGCGACCTTGAGCTTCCTCATACGGCCAGCAGTGAAGGACCACGTCTCAGTTCCGTAAGTCATCACTGGCAACACGCACTGGTTGTACAATTTCGTTTTAAGGTTTTGAGGTGTGTCTGACGAGAAGATGTGTCGTAGCTTCCCGAACGCTGCCCAGCCGAGTTGAATCCGTCGATTGACCTCTCGGTCAAAGTTGGACTTACCCAGTCGGACTATTTGTCCCAGGTAAACATACTCGTCAACAACTTCGAGCTTAGTGTTCCCAACAACTATCGGCATAGGTGTGACATGGACATTAAACATGATCTTCTTAAGACCTATCCGTTGGGAAACACTATTGAGGTCATTGAGCATAGTGCTTAGGTCCTCCAGCGATTCTGCCATAAGGACTATATCGTCGGCAAATCGAAGGTGAGTGATGTACTCGCCATTGATGTTGATACCGTATCCTTTCCAGTCCAGAAGCTTGAAAACGTCTTCCAATGCAGCGGTGAAGAGTTTCGGGGATATGACGTCACCCTGTCTTACACCTCTCTGCAATTGGATAGGTTTCGTACTCTGGTTCTGTACTCGGATAGCCATCGTAGCCCTACTGTACAAGCACTTCAACACTTTGATATACCGACAGTCAACTTGGCACCGCTGAAGGGACTGCAGCACCGCCCAAATTTCGACGGAATCAAAGGCTTTCTCATAGTCCACATACGCCAGACATAGTGGCAAATTGTACTCTTCGGACTTCTGTACAACTTGCCGAAGGGTATGTATGTGGTCTATGGTGCTAAAGCCCTTTCGGAAACCGGCTTGTTCGGGAGGCTGGAAGTCGTCAAGTCTGCGCGCGAGACGATTCGTAATGACTCTCGAAAACAGCACGTAGACGTGGCTCAGAAGGGAAATCGGTCTGTAGTTCTTCAAGAGAGCGTTGTCACCTTTCTTGAAGAACAAGACCACCGCACTTCTGCTCCACGCCTCCGGTGTAATGCCACCATGGAGGACGGAATTAAAGAGCTTCTGAAGGACTTCAAGTACCGGTCTTCCACCCGCTTTCAGAAGCTCCGCTGTAATTCCATCCTCGCCTGGGGCCTTACCGTTTTTAAGGTGCTGGAGAGCCATCCTAATCTCGCTCAGACTGACATCCGGGATATCTTCGGAATAGTGTCGGATGAGACTCGCTCTTGGATCGTTACTCACACTTGCGTGTGGCTCCAACGATGATGTGTACAGCTGCCCATAGAACCTCTCAATCTCACTCAAAATCTCAGGTGTCCCGGAAACGATGCTGCCACATTCTGTCTTCAGCTTTGACAGTTGGCTCTTTCTGGCAGACAGATCTCTGGCAAAGACTTTGGAGCCTTGGTTCCGCTCGATCGCTTCTTCAATACGAGCTGTATTGAAGTTGCGTAAGTCCCGCCGCATGCATTTGGAGATCTGTCTGTTCAGATGCCTGTATGCTGTCAAGTCTGTTGAAGAATGTAGCTTCATCTCCCGTCTAACAGCCATGAGATTAAGAGTGTGATCGGAGAGTTTTTGTGTTCTTCTGCGGCGGGTCTTGCAGAACTTAGCTCCAACCGCATGGACAGTTTCCACGAGCTTGTCATTCATATCGTCCACTTCATTGCAGTCTTCTAGGCACTGAAAACGGTTTTCTAACTCGAGCTGAAAGGTTTCGGGACTTTGAAACAGAGCACGAGGGGGACGGAGCGTTGACTTCATTAGACGAGACCTCTCCAACTTAACGTTTAGGTTCAGTGTGCCTCTAACCATTCGGTGATCGCTACCAGTTTTCACTCTCGCGATCACGGAGACATCACTGAACAGTTGTCGTCTGGTCGTCATAATGAAGTCAATCTCATTTTTTGTGGAACCGTCGGGGCTCGACCAGGTCCACTTCCTGTGGGGCCGCTTCTGGAAGAAAGAGTTCATCATAAAGAGTCCCTCTTTCTCCATGAAGTCGGCCAGCTGCTGGCCCCTTGGGTTCCGTTGCCCTATTCCAAATTTCCCTACTTTCAGCTCACCGTTCTCTCTTGTGCCTAGTTTTGCATTGAAGTCTCCCATTAACACCGTATATTGGGTTTTGGAGGAATGCATGGCTCTAGAGATATCCTCATACATTTCCTCCACCTCCTCATCGGGGTGTGCCGAGGTTGGTGCGTAAACCTGTATGACCTTCAGCGATCTTTTAATTTAATTTATATTTAATTCCTATTGTGTCATAGTGTGTCACAGTTCCTTTTAATTTAATTTAATTTATAATATACTAAACCGTGGTAGCTCAGATTGTTAGCGCTCGCTGTAAATTTCACAGTACGCGAGCAACCCGGGTTCGATCCTCGCCGGCACTAATGAAATTGTTAATTGCAATTTTTTATTGCTGATTTACCACGTGCTCGGCAGACAGAGAAAACATCGTGAGGAAACCTGCATGTCTGATACCGCGTTTAGACTCTAGCTTCGCGCCTCGCCTCGTACCTCGCCTCGCAGCTCGTGTGTTGTTGCGAGGTAACGAGTGCCTGTTTACACTCTCGCGATGCGTTCAATTTGCGTTGGGCCAGCAACGATGAAAGACGTCGAAATAATAGCGGCATCAACTCTTGCCATATTTATCGATGCCTGACCATTTTAAAAAGAAGGAAATTAATAAAAATACGTCGTTGAGGAAATATGACGAATGATATCTATTCATCGAAACAGAACCTTTTCAGTTTCATAATTTTATATACATTGCTAGTACCTATTGTGCAAGATTAAATAATATTATTTTATTAAAATTGTAATTTTAAAACAAAAGCAATTCGAATGTTATTATGGAAGGGCGTCGTAAACAAACTGAAATGAGACGCGAGCGTAAACACCACGCTCGCGTCCCTCGCGAGGCCCTTTACCTCGTGCCCATAAAACCGCCACCGACGCGAGCGCCGCGAGTGGCGAGGCGAGCTGCGAGGCGAGCCACGAGCTAGCGTTTACACTCGCACCTCGTGGCTCGCCTCGCGACTCACCTCGCCGCTCGCGCGGGAGTGTAAACGGGGGATCAGAAATAAGAAAAATTCGGACACATATGAAGTTCAACGTACGTATTGGGGCAGCGCGACGGACATTTTCTTGCCGTAAAACCCTCTCAAAATGAGAGGAGGCCTATGCCCAGCAGTAGTGGAACGTATTTAGGCTATAAATTTCATTGATATTAAAAAAAAAAAAACAAAGACAGCGCCACATATCGAGCCACGCTGCAGCTATATTACAGTTGTAGCACGAATGGGTCGGTTCTACCTAGGTTCTCACAGAATACCAGCGTAAAATAACATCTTAATGCTGCTGCGTTTAGTATGGTGAGTAAAGAGAACCGGAGATCATATTTACTGGAAACCAGGCATTCCATCTTTGTCCTCAGGAGTGACAACGCATATGTATTTTGATTCTTAATTGAGGATACATGTAGAAGTCTATGGGTTAAAGCGTTCACTTACCATCTACACATCTACACAGTGCACCTGGACTGTGTGCTCGTTTGTCACCATTATTCTATAAAAAAATTAACCATCATCTCGACCAAAAGTTTTGTGGTAATGACTTCAATCTATCAAGTTATTCGAAAGTTACACGATCCTCCAACAGACGTAGAGGCGATTATATTATATAAGGATATTAACCGACTCAATTTTGGTTAAATTGAACTTTAATGGTCGAAACGATTAGTGAAGTTCAACATCAGTTATATCAAAGTCAAATGCAGTAAGCGTTAGTTATGATAACTTTATTTTACAAATAAATATTATATTAAATAATTGGCTACATGGCTAAGTGTTAAGTTAGCTGTCGACATGATGTTGTGATCGGGGAAACGTTTACACATGATAAAGAAGCTCTTAACGTTATGTGTTCAGGGAAAGTTTTACACGCGGTGAAGAAGCTGTTGAAGTGGTGTGATCGGGGAAACGCTTACACACGGTAAAAAAGCTGTAGACGTGATGTTGTGATCGGGGCAAGCTATTGACGTGATGTAATCGGGGAAATGCTCATACACGCTAAAGAAGTTGTCGACGGGTTGTGAACAGGGAAAGTTTTACACACGGTATAGAAGATATTAGGAAGGAATGAGGAAGCCCAAGGTCGCTCAGCGAGCTATGGAGAGGGCTATGCTCGGGGTTTCTCTGCGTGATAAACTTAGAAATTAATATATCCGCAGTAGAACCAGAGTAACCGACATAGCCTAACGTATTAGTAAGCTGAAGTGGCAGTGGGCCGTCCATATAGCTCGAAGAACTGACAACCGATGGAGAAGAAAGGTTCTTGAGTGGCAGCCTCGAGATGGAGTGACGACCTGGTAAGACATGCAGGAAGTCGATGGATGCAGGTGGCTCAGGACCGTGCTTTGTGGCATTCCTTGGGGGAGGCCTATGTTCAGCAGTGGACTTATGAAAGGCTGTAGTGATGATGATGATGATAGAAGATATTGCCGTGATGTGATGGTAAAGAAGCTGTAGACGTGATGTTGTGATCGGAGAAAGGTTTACACACGGTAAAAAAGCTCTAACGTGATGTGATCAGGGAAAGTTTTACACGCGGTAAAGAAGCTGTTGACGTGATCTGATCGGGGAAATGCTTAAACACGGTAAAGAAGGCTCTTGACGTGATGTGACCAGGGAAAGTTTTATACACGGTAAAGAAGCCGTATTAGTTACATGCAGAGACACGAAAATCTAGAAATTTATATTTTAATTAAAATTGTAGCCACAGTTGTCACGCTTGGCAGGCGCGTAGGCAACCACATTTTTTAGAACGAAGTTCCTTATCGCACGGTACGAATTTGGCGGATGGGAGCTAGGCGAGAAAAAGTGTAAGATTTTTCCGTCACGGCCCTTTCTGACGTAGTGTAGATGGACTTGGTGGTTATAAGGAAGCGAGATGAAAGTCTAGCCACGAAAGAAATATTATTTTATTTTAAATGACATTACTTTTTCTGCCGACTTCCAAAAAGGAGACGGTACTCAATTCGACTGTGTGTTTTTTTCTTTTTTTATGTATGTTACCTCATAACTTTTTACTGGGTGAATTGATTTCGATGATTCTTTTTTTATTTGAAAGCTAGTACTTCTTGTGTGGTCCCATATGAATTTGATAGAGGTCAGGCCAATAGTTTTTGAGTAATTCTTAATAACTTATATTGAAGTCGGCTGTACAAAATTTTTTATTTTAAATAATAATAATAATAATAATAATATTCCACAACTATCAAACAACGCCATCTAGTCCCAAGCTAAGCAGAGCTTGTGTTATGGGTACTAGACAACTGATAAACATACTTATATATTTCTAAATACATAAATATTATAGATAAATTACACCCAGACACAGAACAAATGATCGTGCTCATCACACAAACATTTGTCCTGGGTGGGAATCGAACCCACGACCTCCGGCGTAGCAGTCAGGGTCACTAACCACTAGACCAACAGGCCAGTCAACAATCATCATCATCATCATCATTACATCCCTTCACAAGTCCACTGCTGAACATAGGCCTCCCCCAAAGAATGCCACAAAGCACGGTCCTGAGCCACCTGCATCCATCGACTTCCTGCATATCTTACCAGGTCGTCACTCCATCTCGTGGGGGGACGCCCTACACTTCGCCTACCGGTACGAGGCTGCCACTCGAGAACCTTTCTTCCCCATCGGTTGTCGGTTCTTCGAGCTATATGGCCGGCCCACTGCCACTTCAGCTTACTAATCCGTTGGGCTATGTCGGTCACTCTGGTTCTACTGCGGATATCCTCATTCCTAAGTTTATCACGCAGAGAAACTCCGAGCATAGCCCTCTCCATAGCTCGCTGAGCGACCTTGAGCTTCCTCATACGGCCAGCAGTGAAGGACCACGTCTCAGTTCCGTAAGTCATCACTGGCAACACGCACTGGTTGTACAATTTCGTTTTAAGGTTTTGAGGTATGTCTGACGAGAAGATGTGTCGTAGCTTCCCGAACGCTGCCCAGCCGAGTTGAATCCGTCGATTGACCTCTCGGTCGAAGTTGGACTTACCTAGTCGGACTATTTGTCCCAGGTAAACATACTCGTCAACAACTTCGAGCTTAGTGCTCCCAACAACTACCGGCATAGGTGTGACATGGACATTAAACATGATCTTTGTTTTGTCCATGTTCATCTTAAGACCTATCCGTTGGGAAACACTATTGAGGTCATTGAGCATAGTGCTTAGGTCCTCCAGCGATTCTGCCATAAGGACTATATCGTCGGCAAATCGAAGGTGAGTGATGTACTCGCCATTGATGTTGATACCGTATCCTTTCCAGTCCAGAAGCTTGAAAACGTCTTCCAATGCAGCGGTGAAGAGTTTCGGGGATATGGCGTCACCCTGTCTTACACCTCTCTGCAATTGGATAGGTTTCGTACTCTGGTTCTGTACTCGGATAGCCATCGTAGCCCTACTGTACAAGCACTTCAACACTTCGATATACCGACAGTCAACTTGGCACCGCTGAAGGGACTGCAGCACCGCCCAAATTTCGACGGAATCAAAGGCTTTCTCATAGTCCACATACGCCAGACATAGTGGCAAATTGTACTCTTCGGACTTCTGTACAACTTGCCGAAGGGTATGTATGTGAACTATGGTGCTAAAGCCCTTTCGGAAACCGGCTTGTTCGGGAGGCTGGAAGTCGTCAAGTCTGCGCGCGAGACGATTCGTAATGACTCTCGAAAACAGCACGTAGACGCGGCTCAGAAGGGAAATCGGTCTGTAGTTCTTCAAGAGAGCGTTGTCACCTTTCTTGAAGAACAAGACCACCGCACTTCTGCTCCCCACCTCCGGTGTAATGCCACCATGGAGGACGGAATTAAAGACCTTCTGAAGGACTTCAAGTACCGGTCTTCCACCCGCTTTCAGAAGCTCCGCTGTAATTCCATCCTCGCCTGGGGCCTTACCGTTTTTAAGGTGCTGGAGAGCCATCCTAATCTCGCTCAGACTGACATCCGGGATATCTTCGGAATAGTGTCGGATGAGACTCGCTCTTGGATCGTTACTCACACTTGCGTGTGGCTCCAACGATGATGTGTACAGCTGCCCATAGAACCTCTCAATCTCACTCAAAATCTCAGGTGTCCCGGAAACGATGCTGCCACATTCTGTCTTTAGCTTTGAAAGTTGGCTCTTTCTGGCAGACAGATCTCTGGCAAAGACTTTGGAGCCTTGGTTCCGCTCGATCGCTTCTTCAATACGAGTTGTATTGAAGTTGCGTAAGTCCCGCCGCATGCATTTGGAGATCTGTCTGTTCAGATGCCTGTATGCTGTCAAGTCTGTTGAAGAATGTAGCTTCATCTCCCGTCTAACAGCCTTGAGATTAAGAGTGTGATCGGAGAGTTTTTGTGTTCTTCTGCGGCGGTCAATAATAGATGCTAGTAATTAATTAATTTATATTTGCTAATCAATAATAAAATATGTTTATCAATAATAATATACTACGAAATGAACTTCGTTCCAACAGAGTGTTCCACGACACTCACGCATATTTTCTTTATAATTTTAAGTAATTATCAGGAAGACGCTGCTGCCCATTTGCTGTTTTAATTTTCCTCTCTCGCTTCTTTCATCACCCACGTTATGATATAGAGTAGTGATTGAACTCTCTTATGATGTCCCAAATCGATCTTGTGAATATCGGTACACTATATGCATAATATTTTAAAGTTTAACCTGTGACAGGTTCTGGGTGGACAGCTTACCTGTCATCATGGACTAAATCGACCGGAAAAACATCTTTTATAGAATAAGGGTGACAAATAAGCATACAGTCCACCTGATAGGTAGGTAGGTAAGTGGGTGCTGTGGCCTATAGATATGTACAAATATCGACGAAACCTCGATTAAGAATCAAAATGCAAGTGCGTTATCACTACTGAGGACTAAAATGGAATGTCTCGTTTCCAGTTAAAAAGGTATCCGGTTCTTTACACTCACCAAACGAAACACAGCAGCATAAAGCTCTTATTTTACGCTCGTATTCTGTGAGGGTCGTTCCTTCCTGGTCGAGCCGACCCATTCATGCTACAGTCATAATCCAGCTGCAGCGTAGCTCTATCACGTATAAAATGATTATCATAAAATTATGTAAAATTTATTATAAATATGCCGTCATCTCTATTAGTGTAAGCTATATTAAAATGAGTCAAAGTTTTATGGGCGACTTCCGACAGTTGGCAGTGTATTCAGATTTATTTTGAACGCATTGGAGTCGCAGACTGCGGAAATATGCCGTAATTAATCTGTTGAGATCCATGATGGCATAAAAATTAAAAAAGTGGGTGACTTTTTATAGAGTTCTTTTCCTGCCCAGCATTCAGTCTAGGTTAGTACCACCACCACCTTACCTATTTCTGCCACGAAACAGCATTTCACTTACAAATGGTAAAATTAAAAATTGTTGCAACTGACTTCAATATAAATTATTAAAGATAACTCAAAAATTACTATTCAGATCTTGATCAAATTTTTAGGGGACCACACAAGAAGAACTAGCTTTTAAATAAAAGAAGAATCATCAACATCGGTTTACCGAGAAAAAAGTTATGAAGTAACATTATAAATAATATATTAAAAAAATACAGTCGAATTGAGTACCTACTCCTTTTTGAAGTCGGTTGAAAATTGTGTTATAGTTTGAAGGGTAAAAGATGGAGTATAATTACACGCTGAAACATTCATTATAGTCCTTACGGCAGAGAACACAGTGCACAGATCGCAATTTTAACTTTTTAAATGATTTTATTTTATAGGAGAGGGGGCAAACGAGCATGCGGCTCACCTGGTGGTAAGTGACTACCGCCGCCCATGAACAACTGCAACACCAGAGGAACCAGGGGAATTGCAGATGTGTTGCCGGCCTTTTAAAAAGGAATAGGCTATTTTCTTGAAGGTCCCTAAGTCGTATCGGTCCGAAAAAATCGCTGATGGTAATCGATTCCACAAGGAAGTTGAGCGAGGAAGAAAACATCTTCTAAATCGCACAGTGGTGGACCGCCAATCATCCAGATGGTGTGGATGGTATCGGGAGTTCTGCCGCGATGTGCGTTCGTAAAATTTGGCGGCTGGGATTAATCCGAACAATTCCTCAGAACACTCCCCGTGGTAAATGCGAAAGAAAATGCAAAGGGAAGCAACATCTCTTCGCAGTGCCATTGAATCGAGAATTGGTATTTATTTATTTATACTCGTATTATGTCCGAGAAGCTCATGACGCATTTTTCATGAAGTGTTTGACTTTTTGAAAAGTATCAATCCACTCAATAAGCAGATATATGAATGTTTGCCAGGCCTACCTGGGTACACCTGGTACTGCGCATACAGGTTGGTCGCAAAAAAATTTGCCCAAAAAAAGCGTTTGATTCAAATAATTATAATGACTATGCCTCAGCTAAGTTGATAAAGAACTAAGAAAAAAATTCAGACACTTCTGAAGGGGTTGACATAGGGGCAAACTACCCCAAAGTTGTATTTTCAAAAATTACAAAAAAAGTTTCGATTTAATCTGCCATTTTTACAGCGTGTGTATAATAAAAAAAAATCTTACAAAAGGGCAGACAGTTTCTCCGAGCGTTAATAATTTAAAAATATTTAAATAAATCTTGCATGGACAGGAGATAAATATGCTACGGGTGTAATAATTGCGACAGAGAGCGAATATATTAGATGAAAATTTCAAGAAGTAGATAAAAATGAAGTTTACATAAATGCCCAACAATAATTCCAGCTAATGGTAATAAGGAAGTATTTGTTGGGTTGATAGAAGTAAGATTTTTTTTTAATTATCTCACTGGATACATTAAAAATAACTGACATTAAAAATATCGATATTTATCATTGCCGATGATAACCTTGTGTTGGAGATAAATTCACTGGTAAAACGACATCATTATATTTTAGCTAATGTTCTTTTCGAATTTTTAACAATGTTTGGCACTTTTGTAATGTACTTTCTGAGAATGTGATAACACTACCAACATTTTTCACTTTACTAAATACACAAGAAACAAATTCCATTGTAATCTATTGCTTGAATTAATAAGAACTATCAATCCAAAATAGTGTATTTAACTGCTCATTTTAATGTAAAATTACACACAAACTGCGAAAAATATTATAGATAATGAGTGGCTTGATACTTTTAAACCAAGTTTCATGATGCATCAAATACTTCATGAAAAATGCGTCATGAGCTCTCGGACCAGATGCAAGTAAAACGTTAGAAAGAAATTTGAAAGAAAGAAAGATAGAAAACATTTGTTACGCCACATAAGCACAACTGAACATAATTGTTTTCTTATTTTTAAAGTGATTATTAATAATAAAAAAAAGCATAGACGTTGCCGAACGTGACGAAAAGAGATCGCACTCCGCATATGGCGTGGCGAACCACAGTCGCTGTTTTTCAGTGTGGCCCGTTTCGTCTCTTTCGAGTACTTCGAGTCTTAATGATCTTAATGGAATCTATATACATTTTAAATAATTCATAACAGTAAATAAAAAAATCATACAATATACAAACAATAACCACGAGACTAGACTATACATAAATTGTGTTTTAAATTGTTTAGCTTAAAATCTAAACAACAATGGAAGGACAGCAATGTAACCAAAATACAATGCTATAAATTTAAAAAACTATGGATAATAAAAAAAATATTTCATAAATATTTTAAGTATCCATTAAATTCTATAAAAGTCCACTGCTGAACAGTCTCAGCCATAGATTGCTACAAAAGGGGGATTTGCCATAGTTGCCACGCTTAGGAGGCAGGTTGGCAACCGTATTTTTTTATTTATGTATTTGTATATATATTCTATGTACGTTTGTATGATAAATGTATAGAATAACTTTTTTATATATATATTCGTGTTTATTCAAACTTCGTTGCATTTTTTTCTAATTATTAGTTTATTTTTGCTGCAAGACCCCCCATATGTTTATCTCTGCTTAGCCTGATGAATTACTGGGAGAGAATGCCTTAAGACATTAAATCCACCATATGTACGATTTAATTTTTTGTGCTAGTTATTTTTAAATAAATAAAATAAATAAATGTCGCCTTAAATTTTAAAATATTACCTACTAAATGTTTAAATGTAAAAAAAGAAATAAGTAAATAACAATGACATTTAATCGACAGCTCGCACATGCACATCTGGCATAATGCACCAATGATAGGTTCATTGTGTTGTTTCGATCTGGGTAAGGGGGAGTCAACATAATTGAGTAGTTGACACCATTATTAATGAATACTACGTCACATAATTTTAATTTGCTACTTTAAATAGTGCACTTAGTCGATTTTTCATTTAGTTAAATTACTTTATTAGGATATAAAAATATACAAATGGGGTGATTTTATTTTAGTTTGTTTATAAGAAATACCTTTAATATCGTTACACATTATCTGATAGGATCGTTACAGAATCATCATTATCATCATTACAGCCTTTCATAAGTCCACTGCTGAACATAGGCCTCTCCCAAGGAATGCCACAAAGCACGGTTCTGAGCCACCTGCATCCATCGACTTCCTGCATGTCTCACCAGGTCGTCACTCCATCTCGTGGGGGGTCACCCTACACTTCGCCTACCGTTACGAGGCTGCCACTCAAGAACCTGTCTTCTCCATCGATTGTCGGTTCTTCGAGCTATATGGCCGGCCCACTGCCACTTCAGCTTACTAATCCTTTGGGCTATGTCATTTGACGGATTCAACTCGGCTGGGCAGCGTTCGGGAAGCTACGACACATCTTCTCATCAGACATAACTCAAAACCTTAAAACGAAATTGTACAACCTGTGCGTGTTGCCAGTGATGACTTACGGATCTGAGACGTAGTCTTTCACTGCTGGCCTATATATATATATGATTTCTTGGACTATTTTTTTTGTGCGAGCAGCTATGCAGGTCTAGAGAGAGACCAGAATCACTCCGACCTAAAAGATCTATTGTGATCGCTGCTATGTTTATAGTAATCCATTCACTAAACGAAATATTGCGTAAATTGAAAATTTGTGAATTCCATATTATTACATTTTATTTAGAAATTTCTTTAGTTAGATTAAAATAAGAGTGTTTTATGTTAAATTCTTATATTTATTTTATATTAAATTAAAGTGTTCGCGCATGCGCGACTCTACTATCTCCCGCGCATGCGCGAAGACATAGAGTAGCGCACAATTTTTGTTTGAAATAGCTTCTCTAGTACGTAGTACATATAACTCAATGGGTGTGAGCAATTTCACTTCTTCTGGGCGGTGTACACAGTTTCCCAGATGAGTGTTACGTTTGCGCAGTAAGGGTTCACTATCAGTTAGGATGTGCAGAGGCGATTTTTCCGTTAATGAACAGAACCGACACATCCTTGAGTTGCTTAGTCTCAGGATGGACATATGCTTTTGAAGACAACAGTCTCTTGCCAGTCTTGCCAGAATACGCAATTAATTCTAACCAAATTCCAGGGCTTCTATATATATATATATATATAGTACATGAGGGTAATACGGTCAGCCGCTAAATATTGTCACTTTCTTAAAACACAAAAACTACAACCTTGTTAGCATAGGTGGCTCTGTGATACGATAGCTCTTCATTAGCCAATCAAATAATAGAGGGTCAATAGGGCGCTGCTTTATCGACGCCATTTTGACAGTTGATATTAACATTTGACAGTAAATATTTGAAACATTTTAGTCGATTTTACTATTAGGTAGTGTAGTTAGTTTTTTAGAAGTAGATTTTTCGAAGTGATCCTAATCATTACCAAAACTTCTTTGCAAGCTTTTTCTTAATATATTAGTTATAGTATACTACTTCGTGTTTTTGTCATATATATAGGAATAATGTATATTATTGTATTATATTATTATCTACTTGTATATTATATATATGACTCTCAAAAATAATTTATTAGTGTCAAATTCCAAATTACAGGCTATAAATCATCCATCACCCATATAACCAAAGCTATCACGTACAAAGGTTGCCTAAAGTTCTCTTGTGTAGAGAAATGGCTATTGGTATTTCGATGCAATGAATTCTTACGTTTACGCAAAAACAACTATCAATTGTTTGTTCAAGCTCGCCCGGCAATCGACGATTGCGGCGGTAAATCGACATCAAAGAAGTGTGTTCACTAACTCATACGAACAATTCCGTTACGCAGTGGATTTTTTTATTTCGACATATAATTAGCATACACCATCTTTTACTCAGTTTTTTTTTTTAATTTTGCGGCGTTAATCGAATATATTCATATAGCCCTAATGTGTAGTGGCGGTGTAAGAATAGAGAAGTTGCATGTTTTTATTTAAATTTTAGTAATAATTATTAAGCGAAAATATTTTTTAACAATTGATCTTTCATGTAATTTTACAATACAAATGGTTTTTCTAAAATGCAAACTCAAATTGACGTCATTATATCGCTTTAGTAACGCCACGGTGTAAGAAGTGATGCTCTTAAATTAATTATTTCATATTTAAGTAAGAGAGCAAAAAAATTTGGCATTAACTATGAGCTCTTCCGGGTCGATGGTACAAATGGGCGTGCCTCAAGGCTCAATTCTCGGCCCCTTTCTGTTTCTTGTATACATTAATGACTTACCTTACATAGTAGGGGATAACCATGATATAGTATTATTTGCAGATGACACTTTTTTAATTTTCAAATTAAGTCGACAATTACTAAAATATGACGAAGTAAATAATGTATCTAAATTAGTAAATTGGTTAAATGTTATAAATTTGCATTTAAATGGCACTACAACGAAATGTATAAAATTCATGACTCTAAATGTCAAACAATTAAATACTAATGTAATTTTAAATGGGGAGGAACTGAGTCTTGTAGATACCACCATTTTTCTTGGAATCACACTAGACGCGAAGCTTCAATGGAGCCCCCATATATCAAAACTAGCAAACAGACTTAGTTCTGCAGCATATGCTATAAAAAAGATTAGAAGTCTAACCAGTGTTGAAACAGCTAGACTAGTTTACCTTAGCTATTTCCATAGCATAATGTCGTATGGTATTTTGCTATGGGGACACGCAGCTGACACTGAAATTATATTTGTTTTACAGAAGAGGGCCATAAGAGCAATTTATGATTTAAAGCCTAAAGAGTCGCTGCGACAAAAATTTAAGGAAATTAATATATTAATTTTGGCCTCTCAATACATTTATGAAAATGTAATGTACGCACACAAAAATAAAAGTAGTTTTACAAAAATAAGTGATATTCATTCTGCAAATACTAGGAACAGACACAAGCTATTAGTACCAGTTACTCGACTCCATCGAGTCAGTAATTCATTCTTGGGGCGATGTATACGCTTTTACAACAAAATTCTAGAAAATATACAAAATTTGACCTGCTCAAAGTTCAAAAACTTTATTAAACTAAGTTTATATAAAAAGGGTTATTATAATATTAAAGAATTTATAGATGATAATAACCTCTGGAAATGAGGTGATCGCTATCAAGGTATTTCTAATTTGTTGTGTTGTTAATTTGTGTAACATACATAATTGTAAACTGTTATTTTAAAAAAAAGTCCCGCTGGGTGTATTGCTGGTTCTTCCCAGGACAGAGGTTTGTTTTCGAACCAGTGGTAATCAAACAAAAGAGTGACTTTCAATAAGTATTATTTATAATCTATATTGAAAAAAAAGTTACTGTTTCTGTTTCTGTTACTTACCGCATGGTGAAATAAAAAATACTCATGTTTACGTTGTCAAAATTTAAAAAAAATTCATTCCGTAATACAGGTTATATATGTTTTGTGATGAGACATAGTGATTCGAATATGGAAAATACAAAAGTATAGCATGATTGCGATTGGCTCACAGTCTCAACGGAAATAATGATGTTACAACGAGTCACAAGTAGTTATTTTTTTATTCAAAATTTTAACTACTTTTTTTTAGTAATAATTAGTAAAAAAAATTGAAGCTTTCATAAAAAATATACTTTAAATGACTTAATCTTTCACTTATAAATAAATTTGAGGCAAATAAAAATTATTGTCACTACGTCAGACGTAAAACCCATACATCCAGTGTGCCAGGTACTGCGAAGCCAAACCAGCGATTAGAACAAGACCCTCATAGAACTGGAGGGGCCCATGTTCAGTAATGGACATTGATTGCCGTCCAGTGAAAAGCAAGAAGAAGAAGAACTGCTTTTTTTTTAAAGAATTATACCAATGCGTTGCAAGAATAAGGTCAACCCTCCTAGTAATTGTTCACAATGACAACTTGCAAACATTCTCGGAATCTATTAAATGCGCAGGAGACATTTTAATGTAACAAGCATGCCAGGAAATTTAGACTATTTCATTCTTTTTTACAACAATGGTGACAAACGAGCACACAGTCCACCTGATGATAAGTGGATGCTATGGTCCATAGACATCTACATTTATCCTCGATTAAGATGCAGATGCATTGTCATCCCTGAGGATTAAGATGTAATGCCTCTTTTCCAATAATAAGGTTCTCCGGTCCTCTACACTCGAAACACAGCAGTATTAAGATCCTCTTTTACACTGGACTACCAGTGTAAAATAGCAATGTGAGAGCGTGATCCTACCCCGGTTGAACCGACCCATTCGTGCTACAACCATAATATAACTGCAGCATGGCTCTAATATGTTTTAGATGGTGATGGAACATTAGCTCATTTGTCACTTAAACTTTGATAGCTATTATTTAAATCTTGTTATGTATATGGTAAGTATTATTGTTGTCGATGGCACTGAAGCAAATATAGCTAGGATTTTTTTAGACTTGCAGTGTGAAGAGATGGTGTGCAAAATTATTTCTATCGCAAGAATTACGTAGATTGTTTATTGTACGAATTATTTTTTTAATCTTACATAATAAATATTAGAACGGGGGAAACTGACGTCGTGATATTTTAAGACCGAATGGCAAAAATTAAAAAAAAGTTGTTGACTGTCAGAATAAACATAAATATAAAAGCAAACAAAATAAATCAAGACGTTTGAAATATCGTTGGAGAAATACTACGAGATAAATTTTTGAGAAACATAATCTTTGCTCGCATTAAAAGAGATCTAAATGTAGTGTGGTACTTTCATAGATACATTGAAAGACTTTAATAATTATATGTTGTTATGCAGACAAAATATGAAATCAGCTAACACGCATTGGGGTAGCCCGGAGTACACTTCCTTGCTCTAAAACTCTCTCAATGGGAGAAAATGAGAGGAGGCTTGAGGCTCCTTGGGCTCAGCAGTGAATGTATATAGGCTGCAGCTTTATTTAACTTTTTATTAAAACACTTCATGTATTCATATCGAGTGTCTCCCAAACCGAATTTCGGTTACGGCATCCAGTCTTAACGATAATAACAACCTTTGCAGGACAGCATTACAGTGCAAAAGCGTGTGCGCAAGCACAATTATATTCTCATTGTCTAATGGAACGGCAATTTGATACAAACGAAGAGAGATCAAGTGCAGGGCCAACGGTGCACCGGGGTTGAAAAAGCTCCGGCCTACTGCTGAAAATTTTACAACAGAAAACCCCAATAACTGATGTTGGCTCGACCCGTGATTCAAACCTAGGACCAGTTACGTGGTAGAGCCATGCTGCAGCTATATTACTGGTGTAGTTGTAGCACGAATGGGTCGGCTCAACTGGGGATGGACCGCGCTCTCACAGAATACCAGCTTAAAATATCAGCTTAACGCTGCTGTGTTTCGTATGATGAGTGGAGAGAACCGGAAACCCTTATTACTGGAAACGAGGCATTCCATCTTAGTCCTCATGGGTGACAACGCATCTGCATTTTGATTCGTAATCGAGGATAGATAGATGTCTATGGGCCACATGAACCACTTACCATCAGGTGAACTGTGTGCTCGTTTGTTACCCTTATCATATAAAAAAAAGTGTCGGGTTCAAATCCCGGGACAACAGTCGCGCTTTCGACCAGTAGACTAACGAGGCAGTTAAGTCAGTCTAGTCAATTCAAAGTCAGTCATCAGTATTAAGTGTATGTATCTACATATGATGTAGTTAAATATACGCAATACTGACTGACCATTCAGTTGAATGCACAACTTCAAAAAGTTTCGTTCGAGTTCGAGGTCGAAGTTCGACTGTATGTTTTTTTTTATGTGTGTTACCTCATAACTTTTTTCTGGTTGAACTGATTTCGACTGTTCTTTTTTATTTGAAAGCTGGTGCTTCTCATGTGGTACCATATAAATTTGATCTAGGTCCGATCAGTAGTTTTTGAGTTATGCTTAATAATATTATTTATTGAAGTCGGTTGTACAAAATTTTTAATTTTAAATTATATTCAATATAGATAACAAAGAATACTAAGAAAGTCATTGAAGTTTTACCACTGGTTCGGGAACAATCATCTGTCCTTGAAAGAAGCAGTAATTAGCCCAGCGGGATGTTTTTTAAACATTAATTTACAATGACTAAGTATCTTCATACAATTCTTAAAATGAGCTAAGTATCTTAGCGGTTAGCCACCGTAGAGTCTATATCACCTGAGGATGCCTCGTGTAGAGGCGAAACACGTGTCGTATTATCGTCAGTGGTGTGTCATGACTAGTGTAGTGGTGTTGGGAGTAGCGGTGCTTGCTCTTCGTACTAAGTAAGACACATCATTTTATTTTATAACGCGGATATTTGCGAAGTAAATTTTTGTAAAAGCTTTTATATAATGGATTTCCGCAAAGTAACGCCTGATTCTATCAATTATAATGCAATATTTTATACATATAAGTATGAAAACATTTAGAAACGGTATCGTAGCGATTACCTCATTCCCAAAGATGAGCGATGAACGATATGGAGATTGACAACTGAATATTATAATACGTTTTGAGGTATGTAACTCCTGGAATTTTAATTTGAAGAGCGCGTATAAAGCCCGAAAGATCAGTTTTCACGCGCGCGTCGCGATTATACCTGCTTCGCACACATTACATATTTTATTTTCTTCTGAAACAAAGCATGCATGTAGTTGAAGTCAGTGTGAGATGGACGACTGTGCTTTTCGTATAATAAAAAAAAGATGTATGCGCCAAAATTATTTAAATTAATTATTTTGTAATTTTAGCAAATTTAACTAAATGTTTACTGATACCACATAATCAGTAGTTAGTGATCGTAAATATAAAATTTTAGTCCCTAAAATCCGGACATGTTTGATAACACAACTATAATAGCAATAATTTAAAATTAAAAATTTCGTACAACCGACTTCAATATATATTATTAAGAATAACTCAAAAACTATTGGTCAGACCTTGATCAAATTTATGTGGGACCACATGTGAAGCACCACCAACCCAGTAAAAAGTTAAGAGATAACACACATAAAAAACAACATACAGTCGAATTGAGTACCGTCTCCTTTTTGAAGTCGGTAGATAAAACAGAGATTATTTTGTGTTTCTTGATCCTATTATGTATTTGAAATGTAACAGCACATTTTATAATAAATAACTATATTTTAGAGCCTTAGATATATTTGTTTTCAGATTTAAACTTTACTGTGGTAAAATTAAATTTTTCTTTAAGTGACTGCTATTTACGCAGCTTGAAATTTGAAATGTTCCTTACTAAAATAGCCAAACTATACACTTATGGAATGATTTCGGTGTCTGTTCGTCCATCTGTTATAAGCAATTGTGTCTAAAACTATCTGACGTAATTTGAAACTTATAACAGGAACAATATTTGATAATATTATATTAATTACGTTAAGTATACATAGCTTAATAAAAAAAAGTGATATATATATATAATTAGAAAATGGAAAAATTAAGGGCTTAGAGTGACCGATTAAATTAATTCTTACTGAAGCATGAAATTTAAGAGAATATTTTTTTGTATATTTTGCAATTAATTTTCTAAAAAGGTTTTTAAAATTCTCGCTCATCCTTTTCATCAAAATGATCGTTCCGAAAAACATAATAATAAGTTTAAAAATAGTGTAGGTACGCGTTGAGCTGATAGCATGAATAACCAATAATGAATGATGCAATTAGAGCTTGCACTTGAGTGATTTTTTTTATTTGTGTAAGAGATTAAAACTCATAAATTAACAAGCTCATTTTAAGAATTGTATGAAAATACATACTGGAAGTATTTATTATAAGAGTCAAAAATACTTCAATATTGTATTTGTAACTATAAAATATTATTTTAATACGCAATGGAGCTGTGTGGCAAACTAATCTCCGTAATTTCTCTGAAATCAGAGACCGCTGCTAAGTTATGGGACGCTATGCGTACTTTATAAATAATTAAAAAAATGTTGTATAGAAGGCGGAGTGGGAATGATAGGATATAAGAAAAATTAAGTATTAAGTGATCGATTATCTGTAGTTAGAAAATCTAAACTGAAATTAAAATTCCGTGTCACTTTTTACATTTTACAAGGTCCGCATTTATGTGTCCTCGACCTCGTAATATCATTTGGAACAGCCCTATTTTGTTAAAGTTTTCCGTAACTTCTGTTATAAAAGGGAAAATGTGTTTCGTTTTTTCTTTATGCCTACAAAACCTAAAATATACGGAGTGAAGAGTATTAACTGAATTTTCTACTGTATAATATACACATTATACATTTTTTATATATTACATTTCTGTTAATCATTGAGCTTTTAATATATCTCACTTTTTATCTGCTATTTAAATTCACAGATTCACTCAACACACAATCACGATATTTTTAAAACCTTTTTATGCAACAGAACACCACGAGAATCACTATTCGGCCATCATAATAAAAAATACATTATCATAAATGCGCTCGCTAAATTTAAATTTCTAATTTCTCACGAAAAACTTCGGAACTCTGAAAAAAGCGCCAAATTACAATATGGCTACCGCGCGCGGGAATTTCTGTCGCGATACTGGAAAAGCAAACACGTGCGGTTGAAGCCGTCTTATTTTGAAAAGCGAAACAACTTAAGCGTCGAAAACTTTGTAAGCCATATTGTATTTTAATGTAAATACTCAAGTTCCATATTTTATAAGAGAAATTACATGTAATGAAAACAACATAATCAGTCCAGTGTAATAAACACAAAATTGAACCGTAATAGAAAGCACTAAGATATAATATTTAAGATTTCATGCGTTTACAAAACATTTTAGCAATTGAAAAGTTTATTCGCAAATTTTCGTATCGGCAGCCTTCGCGCTCGTTATGAGAGCTTTTAATGGTAACAAGAGTACTGCTTCAATGGTATTGTTTTATAAGGCTGTATATTTAATTTTATATATTGTACCTTATTCACAATAACTTAAGGCCTATATTATGATTCCGAAAGATATTGTTTGCTTTACATTGACAGTAATATAAGTTTGTATTTACCTTGGCGACGAATTATTTAGGCAATGATGTGCAAAAATATTTTTACATGACAAATGTGCGATAATTTTTTTATAGAGCGAAAATCTTCACGGGTGTTATTTTTTGTTAACGCTTTGATTTGTTACTGGCCTTTTTGATACTAAAAAAAAAGTATGAGTTTTTTTTAAGTCTGTAAAAATAGTAAATGCGCGCCTGGTAGTTTTGGCGGGAACTTCACCGCCAACCGATTGATGCTCCTGTATCATGGTTTAAATAAAGATTTAAAGTGGATTTTAATATTAAAAGTGGTGCGATTTTATGAATCACATCAAAGTTAGTTTTGTTTGCTTAGGTACCTTAGCATTGCGTGGATGCGGGGGGCGATATCAACTACTCCTAGGACGTGCTAATAGTTAAGCAAAGCAATGGATACATTTCGAACGAAGATCTCGAAACCCCTCGTATACGTCGATGATGAACACCATGGGGTTTTAGTCGGTAGAAGTGCGGCATTACGTTTACGTTGCCTCCGCAGCGGAAATTATCTAGAACTTATAGTGGATACCCACGATAAAAAATTCATTACCTCCCTGGCTGCAAAGGCTTAAGCTGCCGTCAAAATCTCCCAAAAACCGCGCAATGCATCCATCAACATTTTGTGAAGAAATTTGTTTGATAGAAAATTGTTTTTTTTTTCATAGAAGAGGGGGCGCTCGTTTGCCCCCTCTTCTATGAAATTATCGACCTAATTTTTTTTTTATATAGGAGTGGGGGCAAACGAACATGCGGCTCACCTGATGGTAAGTGACTACCGCCACCCATGAACAACCGCAACACCAGGGGAATTGTAGATGCATTGCCGGCCTTTTAGAAAGGTGTAAGCTCTTTTCTTGAAGGTTCCTAAGTCGTATCGGTCCGGAAAATTCGCTGGTGGTAATTGATTCCACAAGGAAGTTGTGCGAGGGAGAAAACTTCTTTTAAATCGCACAGTGGTGGACCGCCAATCATCCAGATGGTATGGATGGTAACGCGAGTTTTGTTGCGATGTGCGATGGTGAAATTGAGCGGCTGGAATTAGTCCGAACAATTCCTCGGAGCACTCCCCGTGATAGATGCGATAAAATACGCAAAGAGATGCAACATCTCTACGCAGTGGCAATGTATCGAGCCGATCAGAAAGAACTCGGTCGTCGACGATTCGAACCGCTCTGCGCTGGATGCAGTCAAGTTGAAGGAGCTGGCACTGGGGTGCCCCGGCCCAGAGATGAGAACAGTATTCCATGTGGGGCCAAACTTGCGCATTGTAAAGTTGCAAGCTATGTGCCGGCATGAAATACTGTCTCGCTCTGCTGAGCACGCCAAGCTTTTTAGAGGCCAATTTGGCCTTCCCTTCCAAGTGACCACGAAACTGCACACTATTCGATATGTCGACGCCAAGGATTCCGATACTAGCTGAGGCAGCAAGGGGAGTGCCTTGAAACTGAGGAGATACGACAAAGGGGTTCTTTTTAGCGGTAAACGCGCAAACTTGTGTCTTCTGGGGATTGAACTGGACTAGATTTAGTCGGCCCCAATCCGAGACTTTGTTAAGCAAAGACTCGACTTCAGACACAAGTTTGTCCCGGTACTAAGCGACGTTTATTGTGGTAGAGCCATGCTACAGCTATATTAATAGTATAGTTGTAGCACGAATGGGTCGGCTCGACCGGGGAAGGACCACGCTCTCA
This sequence comes from Parnassius mnemosyne, assembly GCA_963668995.1. NCBI lineage: Eukaryota > Metazoa > Arthropoda > Insecta > Lepidoptera > Papilionidae > Parnassius > Parnassius mnemosyne. The sequence continues at coordinate 33,454,403 of CAVLGL010000084.1, forward strand.
CAGAATACCAGAGTAAAATAGCAGCTTAATGCTACTGTGTATCGTGTGGTGAGTGTCTCTACACTACCGGAGACCTATTTTACTGGAAAAGAGGCATTCTATCTTAGTTCTCACGGCTAACAACGCATCTGCATTGTAATTTGCAAACGAAGATAGATGTAGATGTCTATAGGCCATAGCAAGCACTTACCATCAGGTGGACTGTGTGCTGTGTGCCACAAACGGTACCTACGTTTGCCTCAAAAGACGAAAGTAATGCCTTTCGGTCTTTTGTCATTCTTTTGCGAAATGTTATTTTCAGCGGGAGATTCATGAAGTCGAGGAAATTTTTGGTGACTTTGAATAACGTCGCTGAAAACCGTGAGGAGAGTGGAACTACTTTTATCACTTGTCTTACATAAAACGTCAATGCATAACACATCGATTCCTACTGCCATTTAAAGTCTGTAACTATGGTGTGTAAATAATTATATTAAAAAGTAAATAACTTTGGCGGTGTACTCAATAATTTCTGTAAGCATCCACTGAAATTGTTTAATGCAATACTAGCGATCCGCCCCGGTTTCGCACGGTTGATTTCTGGATCTCGACAACGCCACCTACTGGGTCCAATTGTGAATCTAAACCATTCTCTAATCAACTTAATCACACACACACACACACACACACACACACACACACACACACACACACACACACACACACACACACACACACACACACACACGCACGCACGCACGCACGCACGCACGCACGCACGCGCACGCACGCACGCACGCACGCACGCACGCACGCACACACACACACACACACACACACACACACACACACACACACACACACACACACACACACACACACACACACACACACACACAATTTCATCAAAATCGGTCCAGCCGTTTAGGAAGAGTTCACTCACATACACACGGACAGAAGAATTATAATATAATATATAACATGCATGCGTTATACATTTTTCCTTTGAATCATTCTGTACACTAAAGAAAACTGCATCAAAATCCATTACGTAGTTTAAAAGATCTACGCGTACAAACGGCGGCAAGCTACTTTGTTTAATACTATGTAGAGATTAAATCTAGACAGACATATCTGTAATGAATTTTATTAAACACATGACAAAAGGTAGCGTGTCAGCCATGTTCGAAAAGAAAAAGGCGACACAACGGCTGTGTGTATATTTACACAAACCAGAATACAGAAAACAGGTCACGCATTGTTTTATCATGTGTCATTGTTTTTTTTTGTGTTTTTCGTCGTACATTGTTAACTTTAATAATAATACATAAGCCCTAGTGTGGGATGGCACTTGCGTAGTCACTGGCAGCTTCTCATCTCAGAGGCGGGGTTTAGAGCCTGGGGGATATCAGAGGCAGCTGAACTAAGTGGTGTAAATATGAGTCTCTGAGACACGATAGCCCAAAGTAGCTACTTTAGGTAAAGTTCCTAAAGGAACTGATCGTCGCTACTGGGTATAAGAGGGTTGATTCTTTTCTTGCTCAAAGGCTAAATATAGCCAGCGAGGAAACGCAGCCAATGTTCTTCGCACAATACCACGGGGAGTAGGACTGTATAATAATTTAAGTTTTTAGTTTAAAATTGTATATATTTTAATAGTGCTTAAGTAAATAAATATGTTTATATACTTAAACATCCTCATCATTACGGCCCTTCACAAGTCCACTTGAACATGGGCCTTCCCCAAGGAATGCCACGAAGCACAGTCCTGAGCCACTCCATCTAGTGGTTGTCCTACACTTCGCCTACCGGTACGACTCTGGCACTTAGGAACATTTTTTTTAAATAAACTTTACTTTTACTTATGATTTGGTCAAATAGTTTTTGTTTTTGCATTTTTTTGCATTTTTTTTAACTCTTAAAATTGTTATTGCAGAAATGTTTGTTAGTAAATTGATTCTTTTTCTTTTTATTAGTTGCCAAAACAACTGCTACTTACGAGCATACAGACTCGCCGCTCACTTAGACACCGCAGAGTCTACATCACCTGAAGATGCCTCGTGTAGAGGCGAAACACGTGTCGTATTGTCGTCAGTGGTGTGTCTTTCCTAGTGTAGTGGTGTTGGGAGTAGTGGTGCTGGGATTAGTGGTGACGGGGATAGTGCACGCACTTGAGGGAGGGCGGGAGGTGCTCTTCATACTAGGTAAGATACATCATTTTATTTTATCGAGCAGATGTACGCGAAGTAATTTTTTACCAACTTTAATATAATGGACTTCCGCAAAGTAACGCCTGATTCTATTAATTATCTTCTTTGTTTATGTCTCTTTGTACTCCTATTTTTGTGTTTTTACCAACTTAACACTAAACTTGCTTTAAATATTTAGTAGGATGAATGTTGAATGTATGAATATGCATTCCTAGCGCGGTGGAGACAGCTCCGAGTAAACAATGCTTGATTTTTTTTCGGTTTACTTTAACTACCATATTTACTCTCGGATCTGTACTAGGTTTATTTTTTCTTGATCAATACTGAAAATCAACGTTGTGGTTTCGTTATAACTCATGCAAAGTAATGACATTTTTGGCACAAATCAGGAGATGGGCAGCAGCGTTTTGTCCGCTCGCCAAGCGTGGCAACTATGGCAAATATCCCCCCTATAAGGCAATCTATGGGGGAGGCATATATATGTATTACGTGGTAGAGCCATGCTGCGGCTATATTAATAGTATAGTTGTAGCACGAATGGGTCGGCTCGACCGGGGAAGGACCACGCTCTCACAGAATACCAGCGTAAAATAGCAACTTAATGCTGCTGTGTTTCGTATGGTGAGTGCAGAGAACCGGAGACCCTTTTTACTGGACAAGAGGCATTCTATCTTAGTCCTCACGGGTGACAACGCATCTGCTTTTTAATTCGTAAACGAAGATAGATGTAGATGTCTATGGGCCACAGCAACCGCTTACCATCAGGTAGGCTGGTGCTCGTTTGTCACCCTTATTCTATAAAAAAAATATGATCAGCAGTGTACTGGTAGGCTGTTAGATCGATATATAGAAGATAATCTACCAGGAGCACATGACCCGTTGCGAGGTGAAATTATTAAATCAACAGTAACATTACAACTATGGCAAATATCCCCCTATGAGGCAATCTATGGCGGAGGCCGTTGTTAAACAGTGGCTGTAACGGTAACAGTAAATAAATAACATTCTATAAATGATGAATTCTCATACGCCGAAACACAACGTAAAAACGAAGCTATTTACTTCATCTGCCAAAGTATTTGGTTTACCTCATTGTTAGTAATGCGTAGAGCAAAGGAGTGGAATAAGTTACCAGCATCTGTCTTTCCATCCGATTACAACGTGGGTATCTTCAGGGCAAGAGTGAATAGGCTGCATCAGATAGTAGTCAAGCGCTGGCTTAGAGTAGTTGAAAAAAAAGTAAACGTGCGGGAATTCTTCGTTTATACAATTTATTATTAATCATATACAATGAGTCATTGAAATTTACGACTAATTGAGACGACCTCGCAGAAACGAGATATTATGTAACATACCTTTATTAAAATGTTTATTTGAATATCCTTGGAAAGTACGAATGTATATACTTATTTATACGCATTTGAGCCCAAATCGATTAGAGCTACGTCAAACTCTTTTGTGGTATGTAAATATGAACGTTTTGACATCCAGGCCCAAAACAAATTATATTTTAGCTGATATATTTATGCGTAAAACGGATGTGGCAGGCGATTGAAATATCAAAATCCAAGTCGTTACACTTCCCGATTAAATGTTTTATTATATCGTAAAAGACGCTCCAAACTACATCTTTTGTAAACATTGCATGCCTATACTCTGCACGCCCTGCCACAGTTCTGAGATTACTTACGCGATCAGTGATTAGTAGTGCCACTTTTTACATATCAGGGATACATTTGAGTATAATAAATGTGAAAAAAGTGAAGTCGGTTCTATTTTAAAGACATTTACAAAGTCTTCTTCATTCTGCTCTTACCCTAAGTTGTTTGAGGTTATCATAGCATATCTTCTTTTTCTATTCTCTTTGCTTGCTCCTTTCTTACGCAAATAGTCCCTGACACGATCCATCAATCTTTCCTTAGAACTTTGTATGTGGTAGAGCCAGACTGCAACTATATTAGTAGTAGAGTTGTAGTACGACGGGTCGGCTCGACCGGGGAAGGACCATGCTCTCATGGACTACCAGCGTAAAATAGCAGCCCAACGCTGATGTGTTTCGTATGTTGAGTGTAGAGAATCGGAGACCCATTTTACTGGAATACAACTATAGTACTAATATAGCTGCCATATATGGCTTTACCACGTGAGTATTGTACTAACTCAGACAGTTTCTCATTTGTTAGACTAAAAAGGAGATCTACGGAGATGATATTGTTGCGAAATATAAACCAAGATCTCTTTACCTTGCGTCCGCGGCACAAAGATAACATTGCTTTCACACAAATTCTACATTCCATGACTCCTTCACTCAACATGTGTACAAAGCCGAATTCCACTCGAATCCGGTGCGAACGTAAAACAAGTCGAGATCGATATACGAGGTGCCGGGTTTGCATCTATTTCTGGTCTGCGAAGGTCGCGCATAATAAACAATGCCGTTCACAGGTGCCGTTCATAGATTAGATAGTGTAGATATTGTTCGGTAGAACAGACCATTGAACGTGTTTCCATACTGTCGAAAATTGTAAGAATCACGGGGTTGAGTAAATGTAGTATGATTTAGTACAAGCTTACTTTCTACCGTCGGGAGTCGGGCCACGTTCATGAATAATTGTATAATGACGGTTATTATACTACACAAGAGTACGTGATTGCTGTTTCTAAATGTTTTCATATTTAATGGTCATTGTAGACGCGTGCTCGTCGCGACCCCTACCAGCCCTTTTCAGGGCTGCAATTCTACACAGCTGCGCACCCATTCCAACGAGGGTTAGGGCGTCCCCCCAACGCGACGCACACCAGCTCGTCCCCGTTGGTGTGGAATGCAGCGCGCAAAGCGGCGATGGGGACCGCCACCCGTCACGCACAGCCTGACATGGCGGAAGGTGGAGGACAGAGTGCAGAGTTGGCACGTGGAATGTTAGAGGAGGCATGAGAGATAAGACGAATGAGTTGATCGAAATAATGAAAGAAAGAGAATTAGATGTTGTGTGTATGTCGGAGACCAAACGGAAGGGCTGTGGTACTGAAGAGCTCCCTGGCGGGGCGTTAGCTCTATGGTCCGGAGTCCCGGAGAGCGAGAGCGCCTGCCAGGGAGTGGGGGTGTTACGACTGAATATAAGGATATGAACTCAAGACTTCTCTGGGTTCGCTTTAAATTGGGACTGACGAAGTTATTCCTTTTGGCTGTGTATGAACCGGTAGCTTCGTCGTCCAGAGCTGAGCTGGAGGAGTTTTGGGAGAATGTAAGAGAAGTTCTAGATTTGGTTAGGGGAAACGAAAAAATTGTTGTATGTGGTGATTTGATTGGATGCGTTGGTACCGCTCGACCAGGGTACGAGTCGGTGTTTGGAAAGTTTGGCGATAAAAGGGTTAATGATGCTGGCAAGCTTATACTGGCTGTATGCAGGGTCTTCTTGTGACAAAAACTATGTTTAATCACAAGAAAATCCATATGTACTAGAGAAAGAAAGAATGAGAGAAATATGATCGATTTGTTCCTGGTGGATGACCGAATGCGAAAACAGGTGATGAATACGCGAGTGTTCAAGGGTGCTGACCTGGGAACGGATCACTATCTAGTGATTACTACATTTAGGGTTCTGTTCGCGGGTTGGCGCTACCGGACGGCAGTAACAGAACCACAGTCGATATGTCGCATCCGAAGCTGGAAGCTTCAGGAAGCGGATACTAGGGACAAATATCATGCGAGGGTAGCCGAAAAGCTTGACACCATCGATGGCAGAAAAGAATATGTGGAAAGAACATGGCAGAACCTTAGGGATGGAATGGTAAGTGCAACGGAAGAAGTGTGGAACGATAAAAAGAGGTAGTAGTAAAAGAAGAGATGCATGGTGGAATGATGAAGTGAAAGAAGCTTTAAAGGAGAAGAATAAAGCCTGGTTAGACTACTTGGCCTCTAGTAATGATAAGGATATGAGAGAGAAGATTAAAGAAAGATATAAGCTGCAGAAAGTTCACACGAAAGCATTGATTGAGGAAGTGCGTGAAAGGTGTAGAATGGAAGCGGACGAAAGGTTGTCGCACAACTTTAAGGAGAACTCCAAACTCTTCTGGAAAGAGGTTGGAAGGACCCGAAGTGGTGCAACGGCCTTAAAAATGAACAAAGTGCTTTCGAGAAACAATGACGTCCTCTCAGAACAATCGGACTTCATGCAGCGATGGAGCGAATTTTATAAAGAAATGTATGCGTGTGATGATCTTAGTGAGGGATCCGGTGGTGACGCCGTGACTGGTACGCCAGACCCGGACCTCGATGACATTGAGGTCATCAGTATGAAAGAGATTGAACGTGCGATTCGAAGTTTGAAATGTGGTAAGGCTGCGGGACTAGACAGAATTACTGCTGAAATGGTCAAGTATGGTGGGCCCCGCGTCTGGGACAGCTTTCATCTGCTGTGCAATTTGTGCTGGCGGACAGGGGATGTCCCGGATGATTGGCAATCCGCAGTCTTTGTGCCTTTATATAAAGGTAAAGGTTCATATTTTGACTGCGGGTGCTATTGGGCGATTAGCTTGACCAGTTTAGCAAGTAAAGTTTACTCGAAGGTTTTGACACGTAGGATGCAAGAGAAATCGGAAAGATTTCTATGGGAGACACAATGCGGATTTAGACCTGGAAGAGGAAGCACGGATCAAATGTTTTCTCTCCGCATGATCACGGGAAAGCTTCTGGCTGATAACCAGAAGATTTTCTGTGCTTTTGTGGATCTTGAGAAAGCATTTGATAAGGTTGTAAGGAAGAAAATGTGGAAACTGTTGCCGGGGTATGGTGTGGATGGTCGATTGCTAAGGGCTGTGTAGTCACTTTACTGTGACTGTATAGCCTGTGTGCGGGTAGGGCATGACCTGTCACCCATGTTATCGTCCAAACGGGCGTAAAACAGGGTTGTGTCATGTCTTCCTGGCTGTTCATACTGTATCTCGACAGCTGTTTACAGAAGCTGAAAGATAGCTGTTTGGGTGTGAAATTGGGTGACATTAAAATTAATTGTCTGCTGTATGCTCATGATGCAGTGCTTATTGCACCATCAGAGGCAGAACTGCAGGCATTAGTCACGTGTATGAAGGAGGAATGTGAAATTAAAGGTCTCCGTTTGAATGCTAATAAAACTAAGGTTCTGTTATTTGAAAGGGACGAAGAGAGAACGAAGTATGAAATATGGGTAAATCAGGAATGTCTAGAACAGTTAAATGAAATTGTATACTTGGGGAGTGCTTTTAGCCGAGATGGAAGATGTGATTTAGATGTGGACAGGCGTGTCGCTGCCGGGAACAAAGTCAATGGTGCCCTGACTGCGTTAGTCAAAAGGCAAGACATAGTGAAGAGTGCACGCCTTGCAATACATAACGCAGTGTTGGTATCGACTTTGTTATATGGCAGCGAAACCTGGGTATGCCAGAAGAAGCATAAAAGCAAGTGGAATGCAGTGGAGATGCGATCTCTTCGTAAAATGTGCGGCGTTACCATGGCCGACCGAAAGCGAAACGAAGAGATTCGGAATATGGCAGGTTTGAAAGATGACGTTATCACAAAAATTGATAAGGGTGTGCTTGGTTTGGGCACTTTGAGCGAATAAGTGAAGACCGAATGGTGAAGAAAATATATAGCGCGAAAGTTAATATTAAAAGGTGTCGAGGTAGACCGAGACTAACTTTCGAAGACCATGTGAGCAAATTGCTCGAAGAGGGTAGGGTCAAGAGTACTCGGATACCTAGACGTGCATGTATGAAGAAATCTGAAAGAAGCGAAAGAGGTATGTAAGGATCGTGGCACTTGGCGATTGTGCGTGAAGATAAGTATATTTAATGGTAGAATATTGTAAATTACTATTTATAATAGTCCGGCTGGGTTTCTTGCTGGTTCTTTCCAGGTCAAATGTCTTTTTCGAACCAGTGGTAAAAGCATTAAAGAGTTTTAATTAGTATATATATTAAATATATAAAAGTAAATTGCGTCCGTTAGTCTTGCTAAAACACAAATAAATGGCTCGACTGATTTAGATGAAATTATTTGTGTGTGTTTAAGTGGGTCCCTGGATCGTTTAGATTCACAATTAAACCAGGTAAATGGCACTGTTGTCGAGCTCCAGTTATCACTCATGTGACGCCGGGGCGGATAGCTAGTATTGAATAAAAATTATCCAGTATGAAAGGAATAGAAAACCGCTTGTACTGGTTATAAACCCAACGGGAACTAACATTTATCTTGACCATTGTGCCTGTACATTGTACCGGTTTAAGAGGGACCAAAGAGGAGCTTGCAGCTCGTCTGATCGTGACTACCGTGCCATTTACATCAATAAACTCATCGTAGCGGTCTCTGACACTAGATCCACTATAAACTCCAAACCTAGTTCAAAACGTTATATTAGTCTATTGTTAGTAAGTTTTTTTTTTATAGCAGAGGGGGCAAACGAGCACGCAGCTCACCTGATGGGTGAGTGACTACCGCCGTCCACGAACAACTGCAACACCAGTGGAATCGCAGGTGCATTGCCGGCCTTTTAAAAACGAATAACCTTGTTTCTTTAAGGTCCCTCAGTCGTACCAGTCCGGAAAAATCGTAAGTGTAAGTGTACTTAAGTTTTTGCGCGTATATTTATAGAACTATAACTCCTGCGCATTGACAAAAGCTTCAGATTATTCGGTAGTCTCCGCGGTCAAAAATAGCTCAACAGCCAACTTAGGAAGTGGGTTGTTGTGTTGCACACAACCAAAAACAGGAGACTAATATTAGTCTCCTACAACTGTTAGAATTTTGTTTTAGATTGCTCGTAGCTAATAATCTAAATATATTGTTTTATTTACTTACTAGTAACCCATTCCAGCTTCGCCTGGATAGGATGTATTACTGTGGTGTTATTTAGGTTTAAAATAATTAAAGATCATTTATGTGATCAATTGTTTTTTTTTTTCAAAAAACTATGCTTCGTGGATAGATCCTAGATATCTCCACGTATTGTTCTCTATCTGTTAGTAAAGTTTCATCACAGCCGGTTCAGCCATTCTGAGGATTAGCACGAAGAGACAGACATACAGTAAATAATTAAAAATTTAAAATTTTGTACAACCGACTTCAATATAAATTATTAACAATAACCCAAAAACTATTAGTCAGACCTTGATCATATGGGACCACATGTGAAGCACCAGCTTTCAAATAAAAAAGAATCATCGAAATCGGTCCACCCAGTAAAAAGTTATGAGGTAGACACATAAAAAAAGCATACAGTCGAATTAACTACCGTCTCCTTTTTGAAGTCGGTAGAAAATAATAAAGATGGTTGCTATAGTCTTAATATCATGCAAATAACTTCTCGAGCTTAATAGAAGCGAGTTATTTTAATATTACAGACAGCCATTTCAATTTTATTTATATGTATTTATTTATGATTCCTGATCTAAAACAATAAAAAGGAAATTCTGAATATAAAATCTTTTAAATTAAATTAATTTATTCACGTCTTATCATTTTCTATTCACAAAAATAAAAACACAAATAACAAACTTATATAAAAACAAAAACATGAAAAGATACATTATTTTAAATTTACGAAACACACAAGCACTAGGCAAAATAATAGAGAAGAAAAGAATAGTTTTGGCGGGAGTTTGACCGTACATGGATTGCAGCTCCTGTGTTGTCGTTAAGATAATTGTGTTACGTAAAAAGAAACTCGGCTTTTGGCCAAATACTCAAACTCTGTTCAATTTTAAGATGTTGTTAAGTCTCGTTGTGTCACAGTCACTTTCACTAAAAGTGATAGAGACAGCACGAGACTTAACGACGTCTTAAAATTGAGTAACGTTTGAGTATTTGTGTATTATTTTTTTTCTACAATTCAACTTTATATATTATTTATCAAAAAAAAATGAATAAAGATATTGTGTCTTGAGGCCGTGTGATTCAATCATCTTCCACTCTTTGCTTTTAAGGGTGTTACCACACTTATCGATCGTGTCGATCGATGTCGATCGATTGGTGTAGTAGCTTTAGCTGATCGACGGATACTGTTCGATAAAACGTTGTTCAATCATCGATGTGGTTGTGGGCTCATCAAAGTATCTTTCAAAATGTATTCAGGAAAGTACGCGTTATTGTTGACCAGTACGCTCTTGCTCGTATTATTATTACGGCATCGCAAACGCAGAAGACTCTGGATGCGACCGTTTTTTAACGTCAGAGATAGCTTAAATTTATCTAAACGACATTTTAAATAGCTGACGGTGGAACGGAGCGGGCTCTCGAATAATCGATGCAGCTCGATCGACGTCAACTAATCCATTCTATCATGAATCGATGCCATCGATCGTTCGGTGTGGTAGAAACTATCGATCGACGTGGAATAATTCATTCTACCATCGATCGATGCCATTGATCGACGATCGATCGATTGATATGGTGACACCCTTTGCTCCACCTAATTCTACTAGAAACTTCACAATGTGACACATCAATACTGTGAAGGATTTTTAAAATATTATATATTGAAATACAATTATATAATGAATAATCTATTACAGCGTTTGATGTGTTCTTTTTGGCTACGAGTCTTGTTATAGTTAATGCTATACAATACAGGTATTAAAAAAGAACAGTTTAGATTTACATAGCTATAAGATTGTCATACTTTTAAATTAGGTTAAAAGAAAAACTAAAAATTTTATAATATTTAGGTGGGCTACCTTAAATATTGTTATTTATACATAATAATATTTAAGATAAATGGAAAGAGACAGGAATATCGACAATTATTAGTAGAAAAAAATTATTACTTGAAAATTTATTTTTAATTTTTTGTTAATTGATGCTTGGGTTGTTAGAGAATCCGGCGTAAATATATTTATTTTTAGTAATAAAATATATTATGTCATGTAGAATATAATTCTAGAAATAAAGTTTCGCTATTTTACCATGCATTGTAGATGACACTAACGAAGTTTATACCCTCATTTCTACTCCATTCAGAGCCCTTAGCACAAGTTTTTGACACTCATGTTATAGTATCGTCATCGACTAAAATTGTATGGAGATATTAACAACGTCCCTGGCGGACGTAAATGAAACTATGTTCTACACACAAAGTTACTCGATGGTGATACGAATTCGGTATGCACTTCAGAAAATTCATGCTCAATCCAAAGAAAAAGAAAAAAAGAATCTCTAAAATTTCATAGTTTTCGTGAAACGCAAACTACTTCTTTGGGCTTAGTCGGTGGCACAGTTCTACTGCGGATATCCTCATTTCTAAGTTTACGCTGAGAAACCCCGAGCATAGCCCTCTCCATAGCTCATACGGCCAGCAGTTAAGGACCATGTTTCAATTCCATAGGTCATCACTGGCAACACGCAATAGTTATACAGTCTAGTTTTCAAGTTTTGAGGTATACCTGACCTGACGAGAAGATATGCCGTAATTTCCCGAACGCTCCCCAGCGTTCAGAAAATTACGGGTTGAATCCGTCGATTAACTTCTCGGTCGAAGTTGGGCTTACCTAGTCGGACTATTGGTCCCAGGTAAACATACTCGTCAACAACTTCGAGCTTAGTGCTCCCAACAACTACCGGCATAGGTGTCACATGGACGCTAAACATGATTTTTGTTTTGTCCATGTTCATCTTAAGACCTATCCGTTGAGACACTATTGAGGTCATTAAGCATAGTGCTTAGGTCCTCCAGCTATTCTGCCATAAGGACTATATCGTCGGCAAATCGAAGGTGAGTGATGTACTCGCCATTGATGTTAATACCGCATCCTTTCCAGTCCAGTAGCTTGGAAACAACTTCCAATGCAGCGGTGAAGAATTTCGGGGATATAACGTCACCCTGTCTTACACCTCTTTGCAGTTGGATAGGTTTCATACTCTGATTCTGTACTCGGATAGCCATCGTAGCTCTACTGTATAAGCACTTCAGCACTTCGATATACCGACAGTCAACTTGGCACCGCTGGAGGGTCTGCAGCACCGCCCAAATTTCGACGGAATCAAAGTCTTTCTCATAGTCTACATACGCAAGACAAAGTGGCAGATTGTACTCTTCAATCTTCTGCATTATTTGCTGAAGGGTGTGTATGTGGTCTATGGTACTAAAACCTTTAAGAAAACTGGCTTTTTTCGGGAGACTGGAAGTCGTCGAGTTTGCGTGCGAGACAATCATACGTAATGACTCTCGAAAACAGCACGTAGATGCGGCTCAGAACAGAAATCGGTCTGTAGTTCTTCAAGAGAGGGTTCTCGCTTTTCTTGAAAAACAAGACCATCGTACTTCTGCTTCACGCCTCCGGTGTAATGCCACTATGTAGGACCGAATTAAAGAGCTTCTGAAGGACTTTAAGTACCGGTTTTCCACCCGCTTTCAAAAGCTCCACTATAATTCCATCATCGTCTGGGGCCTTGCCGTTTTTAAGGTGCTGGAGAACAATTCTAATCTAACTCAGTACTGATTACTGGCTGTAAAGCACACGAAATGTCGCAAATTAAAAATAATTCAAATTAAACGCAATAAAATCCGTTAAATTACTTTTATTATATGTGTAATATTCGAGTAAATATAAGAAAAATCATTAAGGATAAAAACGTTTTCCCACCAATCCCAGCTTAAGTCCCGCGGGTAACGCTGATAAATTGTTATTGACGATGTCCAGTGCTTTTTAGCAGATAGTGGCCGTATTGTGGTGGTTTAAGATATCCACTACCCCATATCATTCCCTGCGTGTCGTAAAAGGCGACAGTGGGAAACAAATCAGAGATTTTACGTGGTAGAGCCATGCTGCAGCTATACTAGTAGTATAGTTGTAGCACGAATGGGTCAGCTCGAACGGGGAAGGACCACACTCTCAAAAAATACTAGCGTAAAATAGCAGCTTAACACTGCTGTGTTTCGTATGGTGAGCTTAGAGAACCGGAGACCCTTTTTACTGGAAAAGAGGCATTCCATCTTAGTCTTCACGGGTGACAATGCAACTGCATTTTGATTCTTTATTGAGGATAGATGTAGATGTCTATGGGTCACAGTAATTAAGGGACAGGAAAAGGGTTAAATGATAATTAATATAATTTATTCAAATGCAAATCAACGGCGGTCTATTGATATGTCTCTAGTAATTGTCTTATTTAAAACTCCACGCGACTTCATTATATTGTGGGTGGATTTTGTCTAATTTTTCGTATTAAATATTCGTAAATTACTAAATATAGTCCTGGAGAATGACATAGAGGAGACAGAATGGCCATGCTGACCTCTAATCTACTAAATCAAGGCTATTCATTTCCTGTCATAATTCAGAGCTACGGGAATGCTTTCGCTCACCACCGTAGACTTCCACTTCCACTTTTATATGGAGGTTAACCTAAAGAACCCAATAGTATAGTAACCACTACCCCGTATAATCCTGTGAGTGTCGTTACAGGCGACAGAGGGTAATTTAAACAGGAAATGGGCAGCAGCATCTTCTTTAGATACCTAACAAATTAAAATAATAAAAACATGCGGTTGTCAACGCGTCTGCCAACCGTGGCAACTATGAGACAATCTATGTGGGAGGCATATGTCAAGCAGTGGACTTTTATATGTTGTAATGGACCCCATAGCAGAATGCAGAACTAATGATTTTATAGTATACTTTATATAATAAAGTTTATTAATACTTGCTGCTTCTTTATTATAAGCCTAATATATTTCGTAATAAGGTTTATATTTGTGGGAGGTTTTACCATTTATATTTACATAATATGCTAAAATATTTTACGAGACACAAATGAAATACAGAGATAAAAGCATTATTATGTTTATCAGAAGGAAATTTTTGCTGACCCTAAAATAATCGCGTCGTTGCAGCCTATGTCAAATTATTCGTCTGTGATATTAGCAATGGTAATAAAACCATCGGCGAAGCTAGTTTGTAATGTTTATCTAATTTATTTTGATATATTATTTATTGTATTACATAATCCCTTTAAAAACAACATTTTATATGATGAAAATTGTACACAGGGTAATTTTGTAATAACCGGCCAAATTTGCAGAGAAGGTTCAGAATAAGTAATATAGGCAAATGGTGAAGAAAAATTAATTAAAAAATGTCTCAAACATTCTGTAGTTTTTATCTTTTAAATTTAAATAGTGTGGTAATGCATTATTTTCAGGGTTATTTTGTAATAACCGGCCAAATTTGCAGAAGCGTCAGACACTTGATGACGGGGGGAAAACACCGCCGAACATCCCGCGGTGTGAGTGCTCCATGCCGGACGTGCTGTTCTCACAGCGCTCGGTTCGCAAAGCACTCGTCTCCCTGGACATCCATAAGTCGAGTGGGCCTGACGGAATCCCCCCAATTGTGCTGAGGACGTGTGCTCCGGAGTTGGCACCGGTCCTAACGCGTCTTTTCCGGTAGTCCTACTCCCAAGGTGTAGTCCCGAATTCATGGAAGACAGCTTTTGTCCACCCGATCCCTAAAAATGGCGACCGCTCAGACCCGTCCAACTATAGGCCTATCGCGATCACCTTCTTCATCTCCAAAATAATGGAATCCATTATTAACTGCCAGCTCATCCGGTACCTTGAGGATCACCAGCTGATTAGTGACCGCCAATACGGTTTTCGTCGGGGTCGATCAGCTGGTGATCTTCTGGTCTACCTGACCCATAGATGGGCGGAGGCAGTAAAGTCCAAGGGGGAGGCGTTGGCCGTTAGTTTGGACATTGCGATGGCCTTCGATCGGATTTGGCACAAAGCGCTTCTTTTGAAGCTCCCTTCCTATGGGCTTTCCGAGAAATTGTGCAATTGGATTACCAGCTTCCTTGCAGATCGGAGCATCAAGGTCATTGTAGACGGTGCATGCTCAGACTACAAGCCTATTAACGCTGGTGTTCCACAAGGCTGTGTGCTATCACCAACGCTGTTTCTTCTGCATATCAATGATATGTTGCTAACTGGTAGCATTCATTGCTATGCGGATGACAGCACTCGTGATGCTCTATACACCAGCCGTGCCAATATTTCTCGGGAAAACGTCGCCGAGTACCGGAACAAACTAGTGTCTGAAGTCGAGTCTTTGCTGAACAAAGTTTCGGATTGGGGGCGACTAAATCTAGTCCAGTTTAATCCCCAGAAGACACAAGTTTGCGCGTTTACCGCTAAAAAGAACCCCTTTGTCGTGTCTCTTCAGTTTCAAGGCACTCCCCTTCTTGCCTCAGCCAGTATTGGAATCCTCGGAGTCGACATATCGAGTGACGTGCAGTTTCGTGGTCACTTGGAAGAGAAGGTCAAATTGGCCTCTACAAAGCTTGGCGTGCTCAGTAGAGCGGGACAGTATTTCATGCCGGCACAACGCCTGCAACTTTACAAGGCGCAGGTTCGGCCTCACATGGAATACTGTTCCCATCTCTGGGAAGGGGCTCCCCAGTGCCAGCTCCTTCCACTTGACCGCATCCAGCGCAGAGCGGCTCGAATCGTCAACGACCGAGTCGATTACCATCAGCGATTTTTCCGGACCGATACGACTTAGGGATCTTCAAGAAAAGAGCGTACTCCTTTTTAAAAGGCCGGCAACGCATCTGCAATTCTCTCCCTGGTGTTGCAGTTTTTCATGGGCGGCGGTAGTCACTTACCATCAGGTGAGCCGCATGCTCGTTTGCCCGCTCTCCTATAAAAAAAAGTAATATAGGCGAATGGTGTAGAAAAATTAATTTAAAAAATCTCAAACATTCTGTCTTTTTTATCTTTTAAATTTAAATAGTGTGGTAATGATTTATTTTCACTGATTTTACTGCACACACACACACGTTTGAGTCGATCTGTAGGCAAGAATGTTATTGCCCATAAATCACATTCAATTTCGGAAAATTTCAAATAAAAGTAGAAACCTTATTTACTCGTATTTTTAATAACTGCAATAACAGTATATTATTATTTATATATTTCAACTTAAATTTAAAATTTGGCTACTCTGAAAAGTAATAATAAAAATATAAAAACAGTGTATATATATTCCTTTATATATTGTGGTACCTGATTATAGTACATATTATTATATTCAAGTTTATTATGTATATTCAAAATTAGTTTTACTACAAATAATTGTTAGCACGTGCCACAATTCTTCAAGTCACCCATATTTGATTCGAAGATAATGGAGATCTTCTAATATAAAACTGCACGCACCTCTATTGTATATTTGATAGGTTTGGTCACTTTTGTCTTGTCAAATATAAAAAGCTAAAACCTACTGAAGCACAATAGGAAGGCCGCGTAGAGTTAGCTTTTATGATGTGACAAAATCTACCAAAAATACTAGAGAGGTGTCTGCAGTTTAAAATTAGACTACCTTTAGCAAAAGTCGCCCCTAGATGTGTAATCGATGTTTAATCGATAATACTGTTAATTACGAAATAATTAATAATCTGAGTCAACCATTATGTTCCAGAAGACAAGCGTAAAAATAGACATGAACCAAGTAAAAAGAGAAATTACAGAACGTGAATAATGTATCTTTCCACTCACTTGTAGTGTAACCGAAGTCATCTTCTTCTTCTGGATCCGCTTCTTTCTCTTCTCGAGTCCGTTTGATTGCTCCGGCAGAAGCTCGATCAATCTAAGAGAAGTTTACATTCATTATTAATCTATACTGATAATTAATTTTTTAAAACCGTAGGCTTTAAATCTTGTAATGGTCGTTTATGAATATGTACTACCCCATATCGTCCAGTGGGTGTCTTGAGAGGTGACATAAACAAACCTGGAGATGAGCAGCAGCTTCTAATTAATTCAATATCTAAAATTTAATTTTTGTTTGTTCGTATTTTATGCGCTGCCATACCGTTCATCATGTTGCACTATAACTTTGTCAACTTGTTGTTTGCACTTGCACAAAGGTTATAGGCACAGTATAATTAACTTGCAACAGGTGGCGCGCGTATCGCACCGACAAATTTATATGAAAGATATATATCATTCAATTTCAATAAATGTATTATCATTCCTAATTATATAATATTACTCTTCCAAATTCAAAACGATGTTTCCATAATTATTTCTTTTGTGGTAGCAGCGCGCCGGGTACCAGCTAGTATCATATAAAGAGTAAAAACCAACTTGCTGTTGCCAAACTCTTTTATACATGGTAGAGCCATGCTGCAGCTATATTAGTAGTATAGTTGTAGCAAGAATGGTTCGGCTCGACCGGGGAAGAATCACGCTCTCAGCTCTTAGAATTCCAGCGTCAAATAGCAGCTCAAAACTGCTGTGTTTCGTATGGTGAGTGTAGAGAACCGGAGACCCTTTTTTACTGGAAAAGAGGCATTCCATCTTAGTCCTCACGGGTGACAACGCATCTGCATTTTGATTCGCAAACAAGAATACATGTAGATGTTTATGGGCTACAGCAACCACTTACTATCAAGTGAACTGTGTGCTCGTTTGTCACCCTGTTCTATAAAAAAATTAAAATAATAATAATAATAATAATAATTTTTTTATAATGTACGACAACTACTAACAGTACTGCTGCAAGTGCTGTGGCAACGCTACTACGGCATTGTGCTGATTGGGATACCTTTTCGTGGTTGTGCTATGATGACGAATAAACATTTTAACTTAATTTAAACAAATTTATTTAATAACATTATCCCCACACTAAGATTTTCTCCTGCATCGTGGAGGCAGTTTACATATATAAAATCCACAAGCGCAAACATCCAGACCCGGAAGAATTATTGTCAGGCCAATAAAATTGTTCCATGCGGGATTCAAACTCGCGGCCCTCAGCTTATTGCTGAGCCACTGTGCCACGGAGTTGTCGCATATATAACCCTTATGCGAAAAGATTGAAAACAGACTAGAATGCAGTGTCAGAGAAACGGAAACATTTACAATAATGTCCACGTTGCCAGAACACCCAACAACTGTGAATTGTATTTTTGTAAAAAAAAAAAAGAAAATAGTTTTCAAATCTGATTACGTCTTGATGGTTCCAGTCAATTTAATCGCACACGCGGACATTTACGAATAGAATTGAATGAGTGATTGCACCTGCGTTTGAGCGTTGTTGCAACTCAGTGCAGCTAGTTATTCAATGAAGTTTTAGTGCTTTTTAATAAAGTGTTAAGAACGCTACTTCTAGTAGAATCGGAAAGTTATTAGAGAAATATTGAAGCTCTTGAATTACATAGGAAGACAGCTTAAATTACAGTAGTAACAAATTACCAAAAAAGTTTCAGACATAATATTTTATAATTTACTACAATTTTTCTACTAAAAAAGTAAATGAAAAGGTCTGTTTTCAATCTAAATTATTTTCATATGATATGTTATCACATACTTCAACTCCTTTCTCCGAGTACGTTCTTCCGCCCAATTCTCGTTCGTCCTCTTCATCACTGCTATCAGAATCTGAGTAGACTGGTTTCGAAGCTTCTGTTTCGGAAGACCCTTTTTCTTTTGTTTCTTTTTCTGCATCTATTTCACCTTCTTTCTCTGTGCCTGCTTCAGATGTCACTGTTATCTATTAAAAAGAGTAAATAGTTATTGTAGAATATTTTTAGTTTTTAATTTTTTTTTAATTTGTAAAATCTATATATATTTTGTTACCTTGTTCTGATTTGTGTTAAGCTGATAAGCCGTTTTATGATTGTAACTTTATGGATATGGGAAGGAACTGAATACAGACACACAGCTATTGCTAGTTTGGGGGTCAGTGCTTCAACTTTGTAGTGTCAATATGGTTTTATTCAATAAATAAATTTAGTATTATTATTATAATATAAATATGTACATCATTCAGAAAATTCAATTGAAATATTATTTTCAAACTTGTCTGTTCTCTCTCCTATTTAAAACTGGTGACAGTTGGTAGAGATCCAATTATTTATTTTTAAGTTCATATGTAAAAAAATTCCTGTAGACTTATATAGTCTAGTCTAATTTAGGTAAAGTTTACCTTTATATCATGTTTGGGAGCTCGATCAGTCGCTTTTGGCGCCGGATATTTCTTATGTGATGGTTTTCGTGGCGGAGCTGGCGGTGAAGCTTCTACATCTGACGAATCGGTGTTCTAAACAGAAAAAATATAGTATTTAAATTTTAACTTCCCATTAGGAAATTGCGAGCTATATGAATGGCCTATTGTCACTTCAGCTTACTAGTCCGTTGGGCTATGTCGGTTACTCTGGTTCTACTGCGGATACCCTCATTTTTAAGTCTATCACGCAGAGAAGGCCCATCTAACTCTAGCAAAGAAAGGTTTTTAAGTGGCAGTCTCGTATCGGTAGGCGAAGTATAGGGCGGTGACCCACTAGATGGAATGACGACTTGGTAAGACACGCAGGAAGTCGATGGATGGAGGTGGTTCAGAACCGTGCTATGTGGCATTCCTTGGGGGCGGCTTATGTTCAGCGGTGGACTTGTGAAGGGTTTTAATGATAATGATGATGATGATAATGACCAGGAAGTTATTGTAATAGAACCGATTTCTAGATTTGTATAAAACTGTAGTAACGAACGAACTATAGTCCACCTGTTGGTGTGTACTGCAGCCCGTGGACAACCACAGCCATCTTTAAACAAGGAAGGCCAGACTTAGATGCTATTCGTTACGACGTGTAATCATACTAGCTCTATTAATATAGAGCCAGTATAATATTATATGAGGTAATCCCTCAGACCAGAATGCAGCAGTGCAAGCACTGTTATTTGACGGCAGAAAATTGAGAGTCGGAGTTGGAGTTTAAGTCCTAAAAAAAACTTATTTTTATAGGAGAGAGGGCAAACGAGCATACGGCTCACCTGATGGTAAGTAACACCACCACCCATGAACAACTGCAGCAGCAGGGGAGTTTCAGATGCGTGCCCTGCCTTTTAGAAAGGAGTATGGTCTTTTCTTAAAAGTACCTAAGTCGTATCGATCTGAAAAACTCACCGGCGGTAAACGATTCCAAAGAGAGGTCGTAGGAGGAAGAAAACTTCTAGTAAAACGTACAATGGTGAACCGCCAAGCATCCAGATGGTGTGGATGGTATCGGCTAAAACTAAGCTAAACCTTCGAAAAATATGTCAGACTGTAATGTAGGCGAACATGATTTTATGAAACTAAAGCCTAATGGTAAGTATGATTATGGCTTATGGAACATTAAACCAATTAAGACGAGGTAGCTTTAGAAGTGGTTTATAAGGTGATTATATAGTTGTTTTTTTTACTGCCTCGAAGGTCACTAGTGGTTGTAGTAGTGCGACTGCTGATCATGAGGTCCCGGGTTCGAAACCCGGGTCGGGCTAATAGAATTAGTTATTAGGTTTTTTCGTCAAGAAATTCTCAGTAGCTGTCCGGAGTCAGGAAGCTGGCGGTGTCTAACCCCCGTGCCTCAGAAAGCAGGTAAAGTTGTTGATCTTGGGCCTGATCTCTCTCCGGTCGTGTCGGTTTACTGTTCCATCGGATTATGAGAGTGCGGGAATAGAGAGTGCACCTGTGCTTGCGCATACACTTGGCCACTATAATCCTGTCCTGCGCTGATAGTTAGGCTCCGTTGAGGCTGGCCACCGTGACCGAAATTCAGTCTGGAGGACATTGTTATATAGGTGATATGTAGGTATTACTAATGACGCGATTACATAATATTCAGTCGTGTAGTGGCGGAATAAGAATACCACAAACAGTGGTAGAGCCACGCGGCAGCTTTTGCTGTCGCACAGATGGGCCGGCTCGAACCGGGGTGGTACCACGACCTCACAGAAAACCAGCGTGAAGTAGAGGTTCACCTCTGCGTTTCGCTTGGTGAGTGCAGGTGGCCGGAGGCCCTTTTTACTGGAAATGAGTCATTCCATCTTAGTCCTCACGGGTGACAACGCATCTACATTTTGATTTGTAATAGAGGATAGATGTAGATGTCTATGGACTGCAGTAACCACTTACCATCAGGTGGACTGTGTGCTCGTTTGTCACCCTTATCCTATAAAAAAAATCCACTACCCCATATATATGTATATATATGTGTATAGGAGACGGCAGAAGGAAACTGAAACAGGGTATGAGCAGAAGCATCTTCCTGCCAACAACTTAAAATTATAACATACTGCGGTTGCCAATCCGGCTGCCAAGCGGGGCAACTATGGCAAAATTAGAATTTAGGTCGCTCGGGAGTAGCGCACCCGAGGCCTGCGCACACTAACACAATGTGTATGTGCACAGCTAACAACAACCTTTTCACACGTGGTAGAGCCTTGCTGCAGTTATATTAGTAGTATAGTTGTAACACGAATGGGTCGGCTCGACCGGGGAAAACCACGCTCTCGCAGAATAACAGCGTAAAATAGCAGCTTAACGCTGCTGTGTTTCGTATGGTGAGTGTAGAGATCCGGAGACCTGTTTTGCTGGAAAAGAGGCATTCCATCTTAGTCCTCACGGGTGATAACGCATCTGCATTTTGATTCGCAAACGAGGATAGATGTAGATGTCTATGGGCCACAGCAACCACTTACCATCAGGTGGACTGTGTGATCGTTTATCACCCAATCCTATAAAAAAAAAAACCTAAGACAAAACTTCATCGTGAAATAGAATAGCTATAACTAAACTTTCATATCTCGCTTCGATATTCAGAAAAGTTAATATTTATTAATCTACTTTTAGTTTGTTTCCAAGTTAGAATTCAATTTTCACATCCTTTGGGATAAATTGAGTTTACTTAAAATCCTGAGAAGGGTCTAATTTATTTCAATTACACGTATGAAAATTTAAACATAGAAAGTCTTCTTTTGTACATAAGCTATTTAATAAAATCCTATGAGGCTATTTATAGAGGAGGCCTGTACTCAGCAGTGGACTCTTATAGGCCGCAATGGACAGATGGACATAATACATATTGATAGTTTTTTTTTTACCGCTACATTATGCCTAAGTATCTTCACATATATATTATATACGATACGACTTAGGGACCTTCAAGAAAAGAGCCTATTCCTTTTGAAAAGGCCGGCAACGCATCTGCAATTCCCCTGGTTCCCCTGGTGTTGCGGTTGTTCATGGGCGGCGGCAGTCACTTACCATCAGGTGAGCCGCATGCTCGTTTGCCCCCACTCCTATAAAAATAAAATTATTCTATTGTACGAGTGTTTGTCACTGAGTTCCTCCTAAACGACTGGACAGATTTTGACGAAATTTTTCGTGTGCATTTGAGTGGGTCCCTAGATGGTTTAAATTTACAATTGGACCCAGCAGATGGCGTTGTATACATACCGGGTCCAATTATCGTGCTGTCGAGAACTAAAAATCGCCCGGTCGGATCGCTAGTTATTTATATTTTTTACTATTACCATATATTAATTAAAGTGCTTGTAATATTTATATTTTTTTAACCGTAAGGGTGACAAACGAACAAGGAGTCTACCTAATGACAAATGGAGGAAACTGTAGCCCATAGACATCTACCATCGATTAAAAATCTAAATGCAGAGTGCTGACTATCATAATGACTTGCGAACCTGTGTTATATACTTCTTTTTTATATTAGTTGTAATTCTTCGTTGTACTTATTACAAGCCAGTGCGTGACTACTCAATGGTTATATAGACTCTACATAATATAAAACAAAGTCCTCCCCGCCGTCTGTACGCTTAGATCTTATAAACCACGCAACGGATTTTGATGCGGTTTTGGATTTTGATCAATAGACAGAATAATTCAAGAGAAAGGTTTTATGTATATAACACATATATTGTATACTATATAATTCTTCTGTCCATGTGTATGTGACTGAACTCTTTCTAAACGACTGGACCGATTTTGATTAAAGTTTGTGTATAATTAAGTTGATTAGAGAATGGTTTAAGTTCACAATTGAATCCGGTAGGTGGCGTTATTGTTGAGATCCAGAAGTCAACCGTACAAAGCCGGGGCGGATTACTAGTAGCTTTATACAATTAAGTGCATTGACTTAGAATTTCGTAATGTTTTTAATGCTTTTGAGTTTATACAGGGTGTTTGGCGCATGGACCGACACAATTTTTCCAGGGATTTGGGAGGTCATTAGATAGGTTCTACCTATACTTCCTTTATATATATGTAATCTTAAAGATAAAATATACGAATTGTACGCAGTAGAGCCATACTGCAGCTATATTACACGAATGGGTCTGAATTGGGAAGGACTACGCTCTCACAAAATACCGTCTTAACATAGCAGCATGTTGTGCAGATGTCCAAGGCCACAGATATCTCTTACCATTAACTGGATCGTGTGCGCGTTTGTCACCTTAATCCTATAAAAGAAAAAAGTTCTTACCCAGGCTACCAAGCTCTGTACGGTGAGAGTGACAGTGTTACCAGCAGCTTTAATGAGCTGCACGGCACGCTCGTGCTGCGCTGTTCTAACACAAACACCATCCACTTCTAGGATTCTGTCTCCAGTCTGAAAGACAAAAGATATATTACAAATATTTTCAAGATTTATCTGGCATTATGAAGCGATTACAATGTATATTAATTGACGCTAATTTAAATAATTTTATAACACGCATAGCATACATAAACTAACAATATATAATAATAATAAACATACATAACTATCACGCTTATCCCCTCAAGTGTTATCGTTACTGTAGTGTTTGTATATATATATAAGTCACTGTCTCGAGCGCACTGCGTCAGTTACATGAGAGCCTCGGGCGAGAGTGGATGTGTTTAGTTAAGTGCGTGCCGAGCCTGTGTTACACTACAGTGATTAGAGAAGATGGCAGACAATACAGTTACCCAATGTGGTTAAAAGCTTAAGCATGCCCGTGTGTTAGCTGACCCCATTTGCCCATTTGGCAAGTAAGCCCGATTCCACTATTAAAATACAAGGTAATAGTGCCTACTGGTATCAGTGACCTCCCGAAAGGCTCCTGACACTTGTAGCGTAAAAAAATAAAATGGCGCGGCACATGAGATTGATCATTACACAGATGGGTAGGCAGATATTTTTGACTTCCATTTGGAAGGATCCTAGCATACTTTTCTCGCTTCTTTCACATCTATATAACTCATATATGATTGTCGGTTAAGGGTCCTCTTAGTTTGGCCCATCTTTAAAATATCGCCAATTTGTCGATAAACTTTCGTCTAGGGCATCCCTTGCAGACTCTGCCACTCAGTTCTGGAGTATTAATTTGTTTTGAGACTCATTGTCTTTCTTCATTCAGTCTTTCTTCGTGTTCAAACCACCGACGCATTCCTTTTTAATCGTTGTTACAATAACATCTTTCAAACTACATTTTTCTCTGATCACACAATTTCTCAACTTATCGTTCAGAATCAAACATAACGTACTTCTTAATGTTCGCGTTTTTACAGCGTTTTTAATAATTCTTACGCATAATTTATTTTTTTATGATCAATGATGATATAGAATCAATAATAATTACGTAAACGTCTGTACAGAAGTTACAAAAGAATAATACGGTAATTATCATGCGGAAGAAAGATACAGACTGACGTTTTCGCGTCAATTAATATTCAAAGATGTTATTAGCGCTTGAATGTCACGTATTCAAAAATAAATAAATAAATATTATTCACAATAAAGTAACATACGTGCTTAGTACATTGGTAAGACGTAAAGTTATTTTAATAACAGATAAGTAAACAAATTCGTTGGTAGAGTATTAGTAAAAGAAAGTGCCACTTAGCAAATGTTTGCGACTTAAGTTATGCGGCTTGTGGAGTGAAAAAAACGGTATCTATACTTTCAAGCATCAATAATTTTTATATTATCTTACAAAGATACTTCAGTTTTTTAGATTCTTTGACGTTTGAGTTCAAGCCCTTCGCAGGAATACATTTTCTTTGTGTTTATTCCTTCTTCGTATTTTGATGAAAATATATGGTAACATTATTCCAATATTATATTTATGTATACAAGGTTATTTTTCAAAGAGTAGCCAAATTTTAAACTTAAGTTCAAGTATATAAATCATGATTGACCGTTATTGCAGTTTTTGAAAATACGAGTAAATAAGGATTTACTACCTTTATTTGAAATTATCCCAAATTGAATGTGATTTATGGGCAACAACTTTTTTGCCTACCGATCGACCATTACGAATGTGTGCGTGCATTTTGAATTTAAAAGATAAAAGGGACAGAATGTTTAAGATTTTATTTAAATAATTTTTCTTCACCATTTGCCTATATTATATATTCTGAACCTTGTCTGCCAATTTAGCCGGTTATTGCGAAAAACCCTGCATAATTACTTTTTGAAGTACATTTATGAAATGCTTATACGATACTCGGGTGCGTAAAAAGACGCAACTAAGTAAAATTAATGCTGTAGAAATGCGTTCTTTAGGAAGAATGTTAAGGCTGACTCTGAATGACAGGGTGAGAAATTGTGTGATATGAGAAAAGTGTAGTTCGTAAGATATTGTAACTAGAATTAAGAAAGAAATGCTTCGGTGATACGTGTTGAATGTAGAAGCAATGTACGAGGAAAGACAAAGAGTGAGAAAGCAATGTATGATGCAGTAGCGAGTCGGAAGAAATGTCCTAGGTGGAATGGTATAAACCGAATTGGGGATATATTGAAGATGAGCCAAGATAGGAATACTCCAAACCGAATAGTATGTACGTGTAGGTATATGGATGTTAAATTAACGAGAGAAGTGTGTCAGGATAATGTCAAGTGTCCAAAAATGGAAGTCCGTATAGTCTCCTACCCCACTGAGACGTGAGAGTTTATGTATGTACGTATTATAACTACTATTAAGGGAAAAAGAAAGTACTTGCCTGTAATTGCCCACAGAGTCCAGCAGGGCTGTTGGGGACAACATTTTTGATGAAGATGCCGAAAATTGCTTTGTCATCACCATTTGCAGTGTTTTGATTTGGTATTATATCGACCTGTTGGAAAAAGTCTTTACTTAGAATTTTATAAATTGCATGAATTGATATATTTATATCTACGCGATACTATATTTAAAACTACACATTTAAATAACACTTACAGCCCCCCCCCCCCCCCCCTGTGACCATGGGTGCTATAAAGTGCTTGAAACGTCAGGAATATAAAATAGGTTAATATACGCGATAAAATCCGTAAAATTAGTTTCATTTAAAAATTTATATCACTTCAACTTGAAAACACGATTGTACAACCAGTGCGTGTTGTCAATGAAGACGTATGGATCTGAGACGTGGTCCTTCACTGCTGGCCGTATGTTTTTTTTTTAGAATAAAACGAGCACACAGTTCACCTAATGGTACGTAGATACTGTGGCTCATAGACATCATCTACATTTGTCCTCGATTAAGAATCAAAATGCAGACGCGTTGTCACTCCTAAGGACTAAGATGGAATGCCTCGTTTCCAGTAGAAAGGGTCTCCGACTCACGCCACTCACAACACTCGCCATATGAAACGCAGCAGTATTAAGCTGCTATTTTACGTAGGTATTCTGTGAGAGCGTGGTCCTACCCAGTCGAGCCGACCTATTCGTGCTACAACCATAATATAGCTGCAGCGTGGCTTTCGATTGTTACTTTGGTTTTACTGCGAATATCCTCATTTCCTAGTCAATCACCCAAATAAACTTCGTACATGGCTATCTTCATAGCGTTTATAAAATTAATTAATCCGATTTTATTACATAGCTTATGTATAAAAGAAGACTTATTCAGTCTTATTCCAAAAAAATGTTTTAGTACTGGGTTAAGTTTAGGAGTAAGAAGTCCAGGTTTGTTACAATATTCTAGTTAATACCAGCACTAAAACGTGTGCTTATTACAAAACGCAGACTACCCGAGGACCAGTTAATACCAACGTTAGTATTATATTAAATATCATTCACAGATAAAAAACAAAAAATGACACTCTATCATTCGTTCATACAGGTTTCATTCAATGCAACGTTCGGTTTCATAAAATATTAATATTATTTTCACACTTAATTATGCTTCAATAATTATCCATCAATACAAAAACATATCATACATTGTTATTTGTTTACGTTAAAATCTATTGAACAAGCACGACATATACTTTTGACGCGCTTTTGATTATATCAAGTTGTTTTCAGTTTAACAACTCTAGCGTGAAATGTAGTGAATTACAGAGGTAACGCGAGCGTTCAAAATAGTTTATATTGCAGCCTTATAATAAGTAAATTAAATTATTAATAATTAATTAATTAAAAGTACTTGCTATTACAGTTATATTTATATAATAATGGAACAAAAGAAAAAACGGGGTGAAAATTGGAGTTCTGAAGAAAAAGTTAGTGAAATATCGAAATTTATTTGTCAGTACGTACCAATACTCTTATCCTCCTATTATCCTTATTTCAACTAAAAGGAATGTTCTTATTATTATAGGAAATATTACGTTCACTTATTTCACAATCAGCACATATAATAGAGAATAAGTCGACAAAAACATCGGTAAATATTCAAAAAATAAAAGAGTGGAAGAATATAACTAATAAGTAAGTACTTATCGCATTTGTTATGTGTACAAACAACACGGTACGGTATTGTTTACGTGATTTCGTATTTTTTTTTTAGATTTAATGAGATAACAGGTAAACGCCGATCAGATGGTGAATTGAAATTATCTTGGAAAAGAATGAAGTTGTGTGCTAAATCAAACTTATACACATATAGGAGGGAACAATCAAAGACCGGGGGTGGCGGAAAACCTCCATCACCTTCTCTTGAGGACTTGGAAATAATGTCCATTGCCCCTCACGACTTTATCGTTGAAGTTAATAATTATGATAGTGATGCAGTGGTAAATAAAATTACTTACATGTCTTACAAATTTAATTAAAATTAAAGAACTTTATTTTCCATTACTTTAGTACCTAGGTAGTGCTCTGAAATCTACTCTTAAAGCATACAATTTACAATCCAAAATTATTTTCCGAATATTCAAAATTTAATATACTTAGTAACAATTTAACATAAATTTCTTTATAATTAATTATATTCAAAATTGAAATGTCACAAATTAATATAAAGTGGTCTATATAATATCATAACACACATGTTACTAGATTATCTACACAGTCCGATTATAATTTTCTATTTTTGTCTATTAGGTATTATAATTAATAATTTATTAAATTACCTTTTGTCTTGGATCATAATAATATTTCTACAACATAGAAAATACCTGATTCAATAAAGGGCAAAATAGAGGTGACAGGTGACAGGAAAACATGTTAATAAATGTTTTAATGATTTATTTTAGGATCCAGTGACTGTGGCTACAACATCAAAAGAAGTTGCTGACCCTAAGCCTCGCCTTAATTTTGAAAAAACAGACACAGCTATAGTTAAAAATGTAGAAAATCCAGAACCCAATGTTGTATATGTGCAAGGTAAATAATACTGATTGAATATTTATTAAAAAGCAAAATATATTATTATTATAGTTACAATCATAGGCATACAAGTTTGTAAATATTATAAATGTTAATTTTCTAAAACTGTTATATTTATATTAATTTTTAGAGATAGATCCAACTACAGATACAGAAGAAAGTGCCAAAATGGTGAAAATAACCAATAATAAAGATATTATTACTAGGGGTATAACAAAAATTAAAAACAGGAAAAATAGCTTGCAAAATAGGTATGTTGAAAAAATTACATAGTCTGATACATTACATACTTTTTAAAATGTGAAAATTAGTATTTAAACACTGAAAATTGTTTCATGTTTTCAAATATTAAAAGCAAAGTTTAATATGAATTGATTTAAAAATAATTAAAAAATATTTCTTTAATTGGTGTACAAGGTTAAGTGCACTTTTATTACTCTAGAATACTTTGTAAATGTCTAAAATAACTACAAAACTTACATTAAGTATTCCATTTCATTTTACAGAAGAGAAGATGTACACCAAACAATTGTAAAAAGTAACACAGATTTAAAAAAAGACAACTGGAAATGATGGAAGAGGAACATAAATACAATATTAAAATAGCTAACCTAAAAATTAGAAAATTAGAGTTACAAATATCTTTATTAGAAAGTCAGAAAAACACAAGTTAAATAGCAGCTTAATGCTGCTGTGTTTATTATGGTGAGTTTATAGAACGAGAATAGAATAGAATGATTTTTATTAAATATAGATTATTACAGAATACTTATTGAAAGACATTTTTTATTTACCACTGGTTCGGAAAATACCTCAGTCCTGGGAAGAACTAGTAAGAAACCCAGTGGGACTTTTTTATAAACATTTCTCTTAACAATAATTTTATTTGTACAATTTTTAAATGAATTTTAATAGAACCACCATGGTGGCGATCACCTCAATTCCAGTATTTCCAATATTTTCATTTATGTATTCTTTGATATTATAATAACCTTTTTATAAAATTTTTCTTTAATAAAACATTTAAACTTGTTTATTGACAAATTTTGGATAAATTTTTGTACAAATTTTGTATGAGAGAGACCTCTTTTACAGGAAATGAGGCATTCCATCTTACTCCACACGGGTGACAACGCATCTGCATTTTGATTTGTAGTCGAGGATAGATGTGGACGTCTATGCACCACAGCAGTTACTTAACATCAGATGGACTGTGTGTGTGTGTGTGTGTGTGGTAGACTGTGTTTATCACCATTATCCTATAAAAAAAAACTAAATATTTGAGACTATATCAGATACATGTTTGTAAATATCCTCATATATGAAACTATTATTTTCAGGTACTTAATTGCTGCAAATATTTGTACATCTTTTATTAATAATTAAAATAAATAATTATAATTAATATGCATTTTATTTACATAACAATGAAATATAATATACAATAGTAAAAAACTATAATAAAAAAACTAAACCTATTTACTTAGTTATCATACAGTCCTACTCCCCGTGGACCCTTGCACCTCTGGAAAGGAAATCCGGCTGTGAATGTAGAGGAGGGACGATATTTATTAAAAAATCTAAACGTATCTCTACAGCACTTAAATCTTTATATAATATAGCTTCATATTGATGTGGAATGTGCTGTACCCCGCATCTTTCCCTGAAACACAATCATTTATAGCCTAAATAAAAGCATTTTGCTCAATAAATGAAATATTATCACTATACTCCCCTGAATTTATTTCATATTGGTGAATATGTAGTCGTTATTCTTTGACAGCTGACAACGGCTCTGCAGAAATATGTTCCTTTATAAATGGGTATTATGTCTGAAATCAAAAAGAAATATTATTATAATTGTCTTATACATTTATTGATCTTTAATGTAATTTTATAGCCAAAATTGGCCTCTGAATAACAAAATAAAATAAATTATATATACATAGCTTTAGACAATTGAAAAAAATTTGACAATTTTATAAATATAATTATAAATTTTAATTATAAATAGTTATATAAATTTGTAAAAAAAAATGTTTACCTACTGAAAATGAGTTTCAATATACTGTCTTCTTCTAATATTTCCCCTTATTGATGGTGTAATATATCTTTGTACTATAGGTTCAGATGAATATTGTTCAATGCTATCTCTCTCACCAGAAAACACATCTTCTCTCATGTCGATGGCCATATTGTGTAGTACAGCACATGCAACAATTGTTTTTTTGCTGTTTCAATATCTCCAAACATACCTCTTAATAGGCAACGAAACGGTTGCTTCCACAAACCAAAACATCTTTCCACTGTGTTCCTGGTACGGATATGGCTCCTATTATATCTTTCTTCTTGTGGTGTTGTGGGGTTCAGCAGCGGTGTAAATAGGTAAGGAGTACAAGGATAGCCACTGTCACCAAGTAATATTCCAGAGAATGCACCAGCCTCAAACCTCTGTTTTAGTCTACATTCTCGGAATATTCTGGAGTCATGTACACTACCACGCCACCTGGTAACAATGTCCATGATTTTCAGGTCAGCATCACAAACCACCTGTAAAATAAGAGCTCATTAGTACTTTATGTTTTTCTGGTTTATTTTAATATATATTTATTACCATAAGATAGTCAAACAAATTATTTTCTATTATGATAAAGTAAAGTTATTAAGAGACAATCACAGCTATTTAAAATATTTGTATATTACCTGTACATTAATTGAAGAAAATCCTTTTCTATTAATATATAACTGACCCCCATCAGCATTCACTTTCTTTACTCGTATGTGAGTACAGTCAATTGCGCCAATTACTGTAGGAAAATTAGCAATACTGCGAAATTTCCTAATGGTTTCCTGTTGTTCATTTAAAGTATAGGCATTTTAATAAATTCTCGGGAATTCCGTGACAAAATTTCCGCTACTTTTTTACATGTCCAACTGACTACTGGTTGAGACACACTATGTAAATTAGCTGTATCGTCTTGAATCTACGAATAAAACAATAATATGTATTATTTGGCTTTTTATCTAGCGTAATGTTAGGTACATTGACCCCACCAAGATTATAAACAGCACTTACTTCATGGCGAGCCCAGTTGCGTAATGCACAAACCACTTGAATTTCAGGACTCAATGGGCATCCTCGAGGGTCGTGCACTAAATCCTCACGTAAGATACCCACTATTTTTTCTCCGAAACGTTTTGAGAACCTATACTTATACCTAAAATCTTCGTCACTCAATTCAAACGGATTCACACGATGTCGATGTCTATCAGGTCGCCGAGTGGTCTCCAGCATGTCCAAATCTTCTAAATCCATCAAGTCAATCATGTTAATATCCATTTTTAACGATTTTAATAACACCAAATGAAAACAACGCTCACCTCAAATTAAGAAGTACCGAAATTGAGGTTAGTATAGAGTACCACAAACTATATAGAAAGGTTAGTACCATAGCTAAACTAGGGGTCTCGAAAGATTAACTTTAATACCATAGATAATCCTTGAACCAGAGATAATCTTCGTTTTGTAATAACGTTTTTCTTAGTTTATGGTTTAAATATATTACTAACTCCAGTACTATATTAAGTCCGTGTTTTGGAATAAGGCGGTCTATGTTTAAATTTTCATACGTGTAATTGAAATAAATTAGACCCTTCTCAGAATTCTAAGTAAACCCAAAAATTTATCCCAAAAGATGTGAAAATTGAATTCTTACTTGGAAACAAGTTGCGGTTTGTAATAAATCCGGGTAAATTTTGGAATGAATTTACAACTAAAAGTAGGTTAATAAATATCAAGTTTTCTGAATATCGAAGCGAGATATGCAAGTTTAGTTATAGCTATTCTATTTCACGATGAAGTTTTGTCTTAGGTTGTTGTAAGCTGTGCACATACACATTGTGCTAGTGTGCGTAGGCGTCAGGAGCGATACTCCCGAGCGACCTAAATTCAAATTTTGCGGTAGTTGCCACCCTTGGCAGGCGGGATGGCAACCACAGTATTTTTATAATTTTGAGTTTTATCAGGAAGATGTTGCTGTCAATCTCCTGTTTCAGTTTCCCTTTGTCGTGACACCCACGGGACAATACCTATGGAGTAGCGAATATTCATATACCAACACACATTCAACTATTTTCAGTGATGTTTACGCTGTTAACCTATGCGGCTCTTACAGCTTCATCGGACACAGGGCTATTTAAAATTGGAAAGGCGGTGGTTGGGATGAGGATGAGGATGATGATGGTTTATGATTTGGTATAGTTACCAATCATCATGTCCCTTCCGTAGAGGTTTATTTTGAGCTATCTAACCGTGAACACATTCAACGTTATATGTGCCAGAGCATCGTATATACCAAATTATTGGGCAATCGTTCAAATTGTGCAGTTATTAAAACACCTTACTCTATAAGTAAGTTATGTGGGGGTGATATGGGGATATTTGGGCGGCAAAAACTTAATATAGATTTTTTATAAATCTATTGTTATGGCGCAGTGATTGAATGATTGAACACGAGAGAAAACTGCGATTGTGAACCCGCTTACCAAGCGACATAACTACGGCAAATATCCACCTAATGAGGCAATCTATTGGGGAGGCTTATTTATTTATTTATTTATACTTTTATGACCTAGACTTAATGCCATAGGGAATTCTCTCCCAGTCAACCATGAGGCTAAACAGAGATAGACATATAAGAAGCAGAGTGCAGCAATAATCATAATAGAAAGTATATAGAATATATCTATATACATATATTAATGTTTTTTTCTTACGTGGTAGAGCCATGCTGCAACTATATTAGTAGTATAGTTGTAGCACGAATGGCTAGGCTGGACCGGGGAAGGACCATGCTCTCACAGAATACCAGCGTAAAATTATAGCAGCTTAATACTGCTGTTTCATATGGTAAGTGTAGAGAACTGGAGACCCTTTTTACTGGAAAAGAGGCATTCCATCTTAGTCCTCACGGGTGACAACGCATCTGCATTTTAATTCGCAAACGAAGATAGATATAGATGTCTATGGGCCATAGCAACCACTTACGATCAGGTGGACTGTGTGCTTGTTTGTCACCCTATCCTAAACAAAAACATAATACATATAAATATATACATATAGAACAAAAATGAAATGTATGTGAAAATAAATGTTGTGTTACTTTAAACTTGCAACGATTTTTTCGCATGTTTACGGACTTGATTTTTAAAAACAAACTTGTTGGGAGCTCTTTTTATGTCAAGAGGTATCTCGTTCCAGAGTGAGATGGCCGTGAGGGCGATAAAGTGAGATGAGTAATCAGTACGGTGTAAAGGAACCAGTAGAAGTAGAAGTGCAACCAGTAGCCGAAGAACGGAAAGAACAGTTATGAAAATCATTCAGGCTTTTGATGGGCTGTAATGAATTGAAGGATGGATAGTAGTAAGCTACTAGCTCGGAATAAAGCAGCGTTGCGAATTTTTCCTACTCCATTACAATATTCAAGAAAGGAAGATGGCGGAAGGACATTTTCGTTTAGACATTACGTGATAGAGCAATTCTGTAGCTATATTAGTAATATAGGTGTACCACAAATGGGTCGGGCTCAACCGGGGAAGGACCACGCTTTCACAGAATATCAGAGTAATGTTTCTTATGGTGTGTGTAGATAATCGGAGACGTTTTTTACTGGAAACGAGGCATTCCATCTTAACGCATCTGGATTTTAGTTGAGTTCGAAGTCTATGGGCCACAGCAACCACTTACCATTAGGTGGACTGTGTGCTCGTTTGCCACACTAATACTATTAAAAAAATAGACATAAATATGAGGTATTAATATGTGAAAAAATGCGATTGCAACAATGAAATAGCCACCAACCCAGCATTGTGCGCTGTTTTTCTGACGACGCCCCGAACAAGACCTACGTGAAGTCCCCAAGCATACATTCCTCTACACTTACTATACTCTTTAGCCTTGCGCCTGATCTATCTCCGGTCGTGTCGAATTGCCATCCTATCAGTCTAATATGATGAAAGTGAGGTAATAGATAGTGTAACTGTGGTAGCGGCGATCTACCAGAGACTAAGGAGACTAGTCATCTTCACAGGATAGGATTATATCTTATAGTGAATGAATGTAATCGCAAGCACGGGTGCACTATTTTTTTTTTGCGCCCAAAGCAAGGCTCCCTAAGGAAGCGGGGGAGGGAGGTGGTGAATGCTCATAGCATACCACGTCAGCCGGCTGCGTGGTTATGTGGGACTCACTATGAAGTGCCTACGCACTAAACACTACCTGTGGGACTAGCGTTGGCCAGTTATGGCCTTTCTGCCGAATCGGAAGCGACCCCCTTTAGGAAAAAGGGGGCGCCGAGGGAAAAGGAGGCGCAAGGGAAAAGGGGCGCAGGGGTGCACTAGCTATTCCCTCGCTCTCATAGTCCGATGGGATGGCAATCCAATGCGCTCTGCAAGTAGATAGGATGGAAAATTTCTATACATACATAATATAAAACTAAGTCACGCCGTAGCTTAAAAGATCTAAGCGTACAGATCTTTTAAACTACCCAACGGATTTTGATGCGGTTTTCATCAATAGACAGAATGATTCTAGGAGAAGGTTGTGATATGTTTAAGATATCCAATTTATATTATATATTTCTCATGTCCGTGTGTATTTGACTGAACCGCTAAGCGGCTAGACCGATTTTGATGAAATTTTGTATGTGTGATTAAGTTGATTAGAGAATGGTTTAGATTCGGTGGTGTTGTCGTCGAGATCGAGAAATCAACCGCGCGAAGCCGGAGCGAATCGCTAGCATATATATATATATTGAAATTATACGAGGGTAACGCTGAAAGTTCTTAGAAATTCGAAATCTAAACAAAACTGGCAGATTTCCATTTTCAAACTTTGAACTTATTTTTTTATTATATTATTTACAAGTGGCCAGTTCCAAAAACTTTCAGTTGCGCCCTCGTATTAACGTAACGATAAATATTGAAAGTATATTTAAACAAAAGTTTGACATGGAAATAAGTTACCTTTCCACCGACAATGCTCACACCTAGTGGAGCTCCAGGGCTTCTCTTTAACGTGACAGAGCGCGGTGGACCCCAGCGTTGAGCACCAACACTGTGGCGGTCAGATGAGACGGTCACTGTCATGTTTGGGTGGGCGACGTGACTGTTGAAAAAAGGTTAAAGATTAAAAAAAATATCATTAACGTTTTAATGATTACCACTAAATAAATAGCAAAGCTATTAATGCTAACGTTATTAACATTTTTAATATTCCCTATAACCTCATCAGTTATGCTTGAAATGTTCGTGTTCGGAGTGGTACACGATGGTAGAACTGAGATTCGAATCTACGTCCTATTTGATTCGTAGTCCGTAGTCTTAGCCATTAGAATACGGTCGTTTTTTTAATGATGATACTCGGTGGTATGTTACAATGTGTTCAGACAGCAGCTAACCCAGCAGTGGAATTCATTCACAAAATATTAAAAAAAATACTTTCTTTACCTATGCCGTCTACTACAAGTTCACTTCTTAACGTCGGTCTTTGTATGTATAATCACAAAGTACGGTTCTTACACACTAGCACCCGTCGATTTCGTGTTCCTTTTTTATTTTAATATGTTTTATTTTTTACTTTGTATCTATGTATTTAAGCTTCATTATCACTTAGCAAAACCTACTGGTTATCATAGTCTCATTTTAATACTCTAGTAATTTAATTTTTTTAGTGTACGCGCAGTTCTAGATTTAGTTTTGGCGGCTCCGTGACGCAGTGGCTGAGCATCGAGTTGCGGTGCTAAGGGTTTCGGATTCGAATCCAACACGGAACAAGTTTTTGAGTAGCCTACAAATAATTGTTTCGGATCTGAATGTTTGTTCTTGTGCGATTTATGTTTGTAAACTGCCTCTACGATCCAGTAGAAAATCCTAGTGTGGGCGTGACGTTGTTTTATTTTCAAAAACTGTTAAGTTTTGAATGCTTACATATATTGTAAAAAGATGATTGTAGTTTTATGCTATCAGTTATTGAAACTAAATTCCTTATCGGACGGTAAGGGTTAAGCGAATCGGAGCTACGCGAAAAAAATATAAGATATTTCGTCACTACCCCTTGTGTCATAGTGTATTTTATTTTAAAAGACGCCTCATTTTAATAGACGCCAGTACATAATACATTTATTTGTATTTGTTAATCAATAATATGATACGTTTATCAATAATAAGGAACTTCGTTCCAACCGAGTATTCCACGACACTCACGCATGTTTTTTTGTTAATTGTGTTGTTATGTCCTTATTGTAGCCTTGTCGTGTTGCTTAAAAATATTTTACACCAAACATTTGTTTCTTGTCTAATCCTTACTCCGACCGCTTGAGCCTAGATGGAGTGACGAGGGTCGCTCGACCACGCCGCTACAAGGCAATTACCCTAGAAACTTCTTCCCCGTTATATTATATCTCATCGAGCTAGATTACCGACCCGTTACCACATGAACCCTCTATAAATTAAATTTTTATTATTTTATAGTGACAAACGAGATATCATTTAACGTACAGGTGATTTGTAACACCAGCCATTTACACCTGCTACCAACTTTAAATAAAGAAGGCCACAGATGCGTTGTCTTCTCTTTGAACTAAGAGGGAATCCCTCATAGCATCGATAACGCGAATATGGCCGTCCCTCCGTGAATACTTTGTCACTTCGTGCGAAGTCGCAAGCATATCGCTTCACTTTCGGTAAATTCTCGCACTTCAAAGCGTTGTAACGCGATGGACTTCGCTTGTGCGGCCACACTTCAGTCTGTCCACAGGCATCGTGCGTAGCGGATGTTTTAAAGTAAATTGGAGTTTGCGACATATTTCTACTATACGTAATAAAGTAAACACTAAACGCTTACGTAGTTCTTGATTTATGAATGGTTATCATCCACTGTCGCCTTTTCCCTGCATTTTTCTTATTTTTTAAAAACAGACACAACGATAAAAAATTATTATTCGCTGCCATATATTACAGAGCGACAGTAGCGTCTATTTTGTGTTTAGCGTGTGTTTATCGCGATAAACTTTACAACGCGCAGTGTGGCCAGGTACCTTCGTAGTAGGGCGAAGGCAAAGTTTTATCGCGATAATTCTATCGCGATATATGTGGCCGAGGCATAATCAATATACAGATGATTTACAGTAGAATTAATCAGAGTATAGTACCAACAAAAAAAATACTACTAAGAAGAGAAAGAACCCTGCCGTCTAATAAAATAAATTATTCAAATTCGTCCAACATCACTTAGAAAAGAAACTGTAACTTGGCATCCATAAGATTGCTTAACTGAAATATACAGGGTTATTTTACAATAACCGCTCAAGTTTTCGGAGAAGGTTCAGAATAAGTAATTTAGGCAAATGGCGAAGAAAAATTAATCAGAAAAATCATGTCCTTTTTAACTTTTAAATTCAAAATGCGTGATAATGTATTATTTTAACAAATTTTATTGTGCACGCACACATTTGTAAGCGTCGATCGGTAGGCAAAAACGTTGTTGCCCATAAATCACATTCAATTTGGGATAATTTCAAATAAATGTAGAAGCCTTATTTACTCATATTTTCAAAAACTGCATTAACGGTATTTCGTTATCGCTAAATTTGAACTTAAGTTTAAAATTTGGCTACCAGAAGAACTATTAAAACTAGATTAATACAGTACCATTTTCTTTATTGTGCATCAAGAAGAAAAAATAC
The DNA here is from genome assembly GCA_963668995.1 of Parnassius mnemosyne. Lineage (NCBI taxonomy): Eukaryota > Metazoa > Arthropoda > Insecta > Lepidoptera > Papilionidae > Parnassius > Parnassius mnemosyne. The sequence continues at coordinate 33,492,710 of CAVLGL010000084.1, forward strand.
CTTTATTTTATTTTATTTTATTTATTAAGATATAGAAATAAATGTATAAATTTATTTATAAAAGAATTATTAAAAAAATAATTAAGTATACACATACATATGTACATTCAACACCGTATACCAAAATCTTGGTATTATAATAATCAAGGAGTTGAAGAGAAAAAGTTACTATCACAAAAAAAAAACTATTAAAAAGTATAAAATAATCTTGCGCGAATTAAATATTAAATTCGTAATACAAATATGTTCTTAACATATTTTTAAAACACAAAAGTGAGGCAGTAAAATATCAATATCGCTAAAACAGTAATTTGTTTAGAGTGAGGGTAGATTACGAATCAGCGATTAAACTCCCCACTCGTAAAGCAGTATAAATAATTGCGCAGACAACTACGTTGGATCATTCAACGAGTGTCAATTGTTGTGGTCATTCTGTCCGCCGTGGTAATACTTTTAGTACCAGCAAAGAAGGTGACGTTGCAGTAAGGCCGGCGTATGTTGCATCGTGATGGGCTATGTTTCTGTTGGTATACATACGTAATGTCTTTTAGAATATATTATATTGTTTTGGAACGAAGTTCTTTATCGGCCGGTATGAATTTGGCGGAGGGGGACTAGGCGAGAAAAAGTGTAAGATTTTTCCGTCACGACCCCTTCTGACGTAGTGTAAACGGCCTTGGCGGCTATAAGGAAGCGAGATGGAATAATATCCATTTCCCTCGCACTTTTTCTTATCTTGCCATGAAAGAAATATTATTTTAAGTGAAGCTTCATTTTAATAGACGCTAGTAATTAATTTATTTGTATTTTTAATCAATAATATAATACGTTTATCAATAATAATATACTACGAAAGGATCTTCGTTCCAATAGAGTGTTTCACGACACTCACGCGTGTTTTTTACTTCTAATGCGTTCCATGAATATTATATAACGTAAAGTCTACTAAGTAGTGTTCATTATATAAATACTTAAGATTATTATCTAACACGTTATATATACGAAGCGTTACCTTAACAAAATATACAATTATTGAAGGAAAACAATAGGCGGTTTTATTTGCTACATAGCAATTTCTTCGAGACAATAAAAAAAATGTTAGAAAAAAGGATAAATACTAATGGGTGGGGTACAATATAGCAACACTTGGGTATTTAAAAAGGAAACAGACTTTAGGCGATGGATCAGTGCTAGAAACGTTACAAGAAAACGTGACTTTTTTTTAATACCGAACTAAATTACTCCATTACGTCGATAAAGTTTTTTCACTTTAATGAAATGGTGTTGATAGATTATTTTACATCGCCATCCCACAGTACATCTAGTTACTTCTTCATATTCTTCTTAAGCTAGACGTTTGAACTAGAAATTAGGTAGAGTTGTGTATGACGTCATCGATTTGAGATTATCATGAAGCTCGAACCTAAGTCAACTGCATCTGCCGACTTCCCGCGCACTGCTATTGTACTCGTGATAAATTTGAAATAAAAACTACATAAAAAACGATTTTAATTATAATATTTTTAAAGAATAAGTGTGACAAAAGAGCACACAGTCATGGTAAGTCGATACTGTGGCCGATACACATCAACATCTACCACCCATGAGAACTAAGATGGAATAACTCGTTTCCAGAAAAAAAAGGTCTACGACACTCACCATACGAAACACAGTAGCGTTAAGTTGCTATTTTACACTGCTTTTTTCTAGGAGCGTGGTTCTTCCCCGGTTGAGCCGACCTATTCGTGTTACAACTACAATATAGCTGCATCATGGCTCTACTACTTACAAACTATATTTAACAAAAACTTTTAAGCGTTGAATTTGAAAATTAATTTAGCGGACCTCACACAAAGTTTATATTACCTCGACTTTCCACGAGTGAGATCGCGAAACCCCGAGAGACACCAGCGCATGGTCGCCGTCCGAACAGTTATTGAAACGTTTTGCATTTACAATTTGCATATACCTATATTCAAAATGGAACTCAATTTGAAAACACTAACTTTATCCAATCTACTCGTCGGACCATCCTTGCGTGAGGTACAGCCGAGTGAAAAAGTCGCATGAGATTTTTAAGCCGTTTAAACTCTTACGTTAAAATTCAAGGACGTACCTACGTAACTTTTTATCTAATTAAACTTTTTTTTTAAACTAATTAATATATGTGATAAAGGATAGAATAACTCTGTAGTATAACTCCTATTACAAGTAACACAGTATTTATGCTCTTACCCCTGGTTCAGGAAAAATTCTGCCCTGGGTAGAACTAACACGAAATCCAGCAAGACTCTTTTATAAAGATCATAATTTTTAATATTTTACAATGTAGTAAAATTAGGGCTAATAATTTTCTGCTCACCAGATGTCGCTAGTTGACATTGAGGTAAACTTTTTTTGTTACACAATGTAATTTAGTTGAGAAGTGGTTTATTAATAAAAATTTATCAGTTTCTAGAGTATATATTTATACACAAAACTGTGCGTCAGTGGTTTGCTCTTTAATTTTTTGCACGTTTTTAACTTTTTTTTCATTTTTCTACTTTTATGAATATCTGTGGTTTGGTTTATTTATTTTTATATTATTAATGTAAAATATAGCTAAAATAGTACAAAAGGAAACAATAACTTTTAAATTTTCCGAGCAAATTAACTTTCCCGCTATGAAATCTTTCTAGTGGCGCCGCCCTGGTGGCAGAAAAAGTCAGTAAAAAGTTATAAGGTAACACACATAAAAAATACAGTTGAATTGAGTACCGGCTCTTTTTTGAAGTCGGTAGAATAGTAGCTTAAATTACTTCGTATAACATCAGCTATGTGCCAGTGAGAGTACCGTCAAAATCGGTCCAGCTGTTTCGTAGTTTAGCCGGGAACAGACAGACAGACAGAACAAAATTTAAAAAAATATATTTTTGTCATATATATCATATATATGCATTCATACGCATTTAGTGAAAAGTTGTTATTTTCACATTACAAACAAGCACTTCAATTTTATTTATTTTTATAAGATTTAAGTAAATAAGTGTGACCCACGACTCTCCAGGTGTGTACTCCAAACATTGATCCAATTTATATATTATAAGCCCTTGTTGGTATATTTACAAAAGGCTATATAAAAATGTAAAAATAATAATCATAAAACGTTTCGCGCGTTTGCATTAAATTGACTTCATAATAAGTCATAAAACGAAATATCTAATGAAATAGAATACTTGAGCACTTTTCTACTCAACGATACAGGATACCTACAGTTCAATCACTTAGCACAACGCCACACGGATGGATGAACACGCCTCTTGTCACTACATGTAGTTATATGTTATATGACCCATTGTATATATGCCGCTTACTTCAATAAACGGTTTTTAGTATTCCGTAACAAGATTAGTAAAACGAGACTTACAGATGTTTTTCTGAGACTTCACGTGTAGCTGTTTTAAATTCGGCATTACTATTTCAGGTATTATGTACCTAATACTTGTTTAAATAAGTATGTAAATAAATCTATAGACGTTCTAAAATGTTTTTTTTTATTACGCCTTTGTATTTACAATCAATTGTTTTTATATATTAACCATTACAAGGTTTTCATATGTTGATTAGAAAATAAAAGGTCTATATTTAATATTTTTAATATTGAATGGTGGTAGGGCCCACCCGGTATTCGAACTCTATCCCCCTATAGTTTTTATACGTGGTAGTGCTATGCTGCAGCTATGTAATAGTATAGCACGGATGGGTCGGCTCGACCGGGGAAGGACTACGTTCTCACAGAATACCAGCGCAAAATAGCAGCTTAATGCTACTATGTTTCGTATGGTGGAAAAGGGGCACTCCATTTTAGTTCTCACGGGTGACAACGCATCTGAATTTTGATTATATATAAGGAAATATGTAGATGTCTATGGGTCACAGCAACTACTTACCACCAGGTGGACTGTGTGCTCGTTTGTCGCCCTATCCTATAAAAAAAAAACACAGATTCATGTCAGTACCCTAATCTTTAGAAGAGGGCTTTTATAAAACCTCTCCCAAAAGTTCCTACTCCTATTCTTACCAATCATTTTCACCCAATATTCATTCTACACTTTCTTTCCAAAATTTTAGAATCCTCTGTTTTCAGTCTGGGTTTCGCCCTGGTCTTAGTACCACTGCTGCTTTAATTAATGTTACTGCTAATATTAGAAAAAGTATGGAAGACAAAAAGATAACAGTACTGGTACTAGTTGATTTCTCAAATGCTTTCAACACAGTTGATTATGAAATCCTCCTTTTCATCCGAATACATCTCATGTGAATTTTGGTCCTACTGCTTTGGAATGGTTTGCATCTTATCTTCACGGTCGGCAGCAGTCAGACTGTGTTGGGCAAATGACCTCAGCTTGGGGTGATGTGGATGCTGGTGTGCCGCAAGGCAGTATTCTTTCTCCTATAATTTTTTCAAATTTTATAGACTTTATTACCTCCATCCTCGACTGCTCGTACCATTTGTACGTCGATGACCTTCAACTTTATGTGCAAACTGAAATTGGACATATCCATAATGGGCTCAAAAATCTTAACGACAACTTATCAGCTATTAAAGATTGGTCTACTCTTTATGGAGTTTTGGTCAATCTTTGGAAATGTCAAGCTATACTGGTGGGTAGCTCAAGGATGCTGGCTAAGATTAATCTTGCAGATGTACCTCCTATTTGTTATGATAGTATTATAATTCCGTTCCAATTCTGTTAAAATCTTGGCCTACACATCGACAGCACGTTGAATTGGAGAACCCAGGTTTTAAAAGTGAGTCGTAAAGTCATTGCTACGTTATGCTTTTTGTATCGTTTAAAACATTTTCTTCCCACAAAATCTAAAATCATGCTTCTCCAATCGCTCATATTACCCATAATTGATTATGCAGATGTGTGTTACCCGGATCTGTCCCAGATCTTCTGAACAAGCAGGAACGCCTTCTCAATAACTGTATAAGATTTATTTTCGGGCTTCGTAAGTATGACCATATTTCACAATATAGATCTAGGCTAAATTGGCTTATAATCCGGCAGAGGTGCAATTCCCGAATATTGCTTGTTCTTTTTTCCATTTTAAATGACCCATCTTCGCCTTCTTATCTTAAGATTAAATTTCACTATCTCTCCTCACCTCATGATAGGGTCCTACGTTCTTGTTCTTCCAACAAAATCTGTATTCCTATTCACTTCACCGAGTTCTATAGTAATTCACAGTTCAGAATACACGCCTTTGGAACTCCTTGCCTGATGACATCAGAAAAGCACCCAATAAGTACGCTTTTAAGACATTGGTCCGTAATCATCTATTGAAGACTACGCATTTTACGATTCATTCATTTAATATGTATTGCTAAACAGTCGCATATATTCATAGTTATTTGTATGTACTAATTATATATGTATTTAAATATGTATATTTGTATATATTTGCATATATTTATATATTTGTATATATCCTCGTCCTGCCCAAGATAATAAGAACTTTTTTGGTAATTCTGCCTGCTGCCCTCTACAAAAGACAAAATCTTATATGTGCTTCCAGAGCAGAACAAACAGAACAAAAAAAGGTCTTGCATAAGATAAATATTTGGCAGTAAACAGGTCATAATAAAAAGATTTATGCTATTATTAAATCAATATTTTTTGTTCTTTTAAGAGGATACTGGGCGGAATCACGAAAATCAGCTGTATTTTATTTGTCCTTCTTAGAGGATATTGGGTAAAAAAAGTTTCTTATGTTATTTATAAGGTATTCTTAATCAGTCTCACTAGTACATGAGTGCTGGTTCTGCCTCCAGACTTCATAATATTACTCCGTTCGGATTTGCCAGCACAAAAGCGTTCAAATCTGTAGGGTATAGTATTTCTGGGCAGTACTGCCTTATTCCGCAGGTCCCGGTGAATGGAATGATCATTTCATTCACGCAAATATATTGATTTTTGTCTTGTAGACGACAACCTTTCTGGACATCATCAATCACCGGTCTCATTTTGAAGATTTTCTCGTTGGATTTCTCTTCAGCTATGACATCGTCATCAAATACAAATTTCAACGAGTTTCGTAATTGTAGAAATCGATAACGTGACATGACAATTGAAATCCGCCATCTTTTCGACCAGTACCACGAAGGCTTGGATAGTTGATACTAGCTATTATCAAACACAAAGCCATGCATATTTTCAGTCTCGATAATGTTAGATTTAAACTGTTACCAGTAAATCTAATAACATTTTGATTCGTCTTCTCGATACATATAGTTAATATTTTATCTTCAAAATATTGTCTAAAATAGTCCATCTGCATGGGTAGGCATGATGGTTCTGTAGAAGAGGTTGGATCGGGGAAAATTCTTGGTGAAAGTTCTCCTCCAAAGTTCTATTACAGTTCTCGTATGCAATTGATGGTATATTATTATCTATTCTGCAGTCAGTGGTATTACGTAATAGCACTGACTGCAGAATAGATACACGTGTACACGCCCACGCGATCTTCCTCTTGACTGCCCACGAGAAGCCTCCCGCGTGCCTCACCTAGTCCTTCCGCGAGCTTGTATAAACGATTTCCTTACGTCAGGTCCATCACTTTCTTCCGAATTCTGGGTCTTCGTAACGCTCAAGTCATTAAATCAGCCCTTTGCATTCTTTTATTTTAAAGAAAGCAATAAAGAATAAATAAATAAATAAAATAAAAACATTTCCTATATTGGGAAAATGGTGTCATAGATTCCCTTACACTACCACCACCACCTAAATATGAAGTAAAGTATAGTTACAGCCTATATACGTCTCACGGCTGGGCAAAGGCCTCCTCTCATATCTGAGAGGGTTTAGGACAAAGTAATAAATGTCCGCTACCCTAATGCGTGTTGGCGAATTTCACATGTCTTCGAAACATTTTTTCGAAAACTAATAAGGTACGTGAGGGTAATATGGTCACCTTAATCTTTGCCGCCCTATATAACCAAAACTAAGAAGACAGAGACAAAAACACAAAGTCGTATACTATAACTAAAATAGTAAGAAAAAAATAGCAAACAAGCTTTGACAATAATCAGGAACACTTTGAAAAATCATCTTAAAAATCTAACTACACTATTCAATACTAAAATCGACTAAAATATTTACCATAATGTAAACTGTAATAATGGCGTCGATAAAGCGGTGCCCATTTGGTCTTATACTATTTGATTGACTGATGAATGCTCTGACCCATAGACATCTACATCTATCCTCAATAAAGAATCAAAATGCAGATGCGTTGTCACCCGTGAGCACTAAGATGGAATGCCTCTTTTCCAGTAAAAAGGGTCTCCGGTTCTCTACGCTCACCATACGAAACACAGCAGTTTTGAGCTGCTATTTTATGCTGGTATTCTGTGAGAGCGTGGTCCTTCCCCGGTCGAGCCAACCCATTCGTGCTACAACTATACTACTAATATCACTGCAGCATGGCTCTACCACGTATAAATCTATGAAAACAAGGCTGTAGTTTTTGAGTTATAATAAAGTGAACATTTTAACCGGATGTACCATATTACCCTCACGTACGACAAATATAAAATAAACGCATTTTTGCACTTAGATATTTTTTTTTATAGGATAGGGTAATAAACGAGCACGCAGTCCACATGATGGTAAGTGGTTGCTGTGACCCATAGACATCTACATCTATCCTCAATAAAGAATCAAAATGCAGATGCGTTGTCAACCGTGAGGACTAAGATGGAATACCTCTTTTCCAGTAAAAAAGGTCTCCGGTTCTCTACACTCACCATACGAAACCCAGCAGTGTTAAGATGCTATTTTACGCTGGTATTCTGTAAGATTTGAAATGACACAAAATTCACACCTCTTTCAGTGAAACTGTTACATAAATTACATACGTATGTAAAATATTCTGAGATCTGTAATTATTTATTTGTTGGCAACATTTACAAAATTCTTTGGCGACTATTACAGCGTAGTGATTAATACTACTTGGCGACAATCTCTACTCCGAGTGACTTTTTGACAAACTACTATATGTTTGACATGGTCAGTTTAAATGTAAACAATGTATGTTGCAATTTATTTGATTTCATGTATTTGTAACACACATGAAGTCGATGGATGCGCGTGGCTCAGGAACGTGCTTTGTGGCATTTCTTGGGGGAGGCCTATGTTCAGCAGTAGACTTATCGACTTTTTGGTGGGTGATATAATTAACGGGATCATCATATTTGTTGGTTGTAATGTGCTAGGTGTAAAATATCGAGACCGGCGACGGACAACAATGTCAAAGGAGCGAAACGTCTGACACTCAACTGTCTATCAATTGCCAAACGTGACAATTAAGGTCAATGCTTCCAACAGTGGGGAGGCCCACGATCATCAGTGAAATTTTATAGGCTGATGAAGAAGATTGTGATATTTATGACTTACATAGATTTATATTTAGTAATAACAGAGTGAAAGAGAGCACGGAAGCTTCGTACGAGCGTCTCGCAACACACGACGCGGGGTCGACCTACCGATTCTTTTCACAGTTTTTTTACAGCAGGAAAGGGATTTACATAAATTTATGATGTCAGTAAATACTTTTACTATTATTACTTGTTAAATTTTGTAGTGCATGCATAAACTGGATAAAGGCATTTCTTTCTTTCTTCCAGTAGCAACAGACAAAGAAAATAACGCGATTTTTGGTACTACCGAAGATTAACGGTATTTTCTACCGACTTCAAAAAGGAGACGGTACTCAATTCGACTGTATGTTTTTTTATGTGTGTTACCTCATAAATTTTTACTGGGTGAACCGATTTCGATTTCGATAATTCTTTTTTATTTAAAAGCTAGTGCTTCACATGTGGTCCCATATAAATTTGCTCAATGTCTGACCAATAGTTTTTGAGTTATTCTTAATAATTTATATTGAAGTCGGTTGTACAAACTTTTTAATTTTAAATTATCTGTCTGTTACTGCTGGTACCGTAAGTGAACCTCTCGCATGTGTGCGTGCGCTGCGAGACATTTGTATAAAGCTTCTGCGCTCTCGTTTACTCTGGTGTAATGACATGCGTCATTCGTCATCATTGTCATGGCTGTGTCACGAAATAAATAAGTAACAAGTGGTTAAATAAAAAAAATTGTACAATCGACTTCAATATAAATTATTTTTTTTACAGGAGAGGAGGCAAACGAGCATGCGGCTCACCTGATGGTAAGTGACTACCGCCACCCATGAACAACTGCAACACCAGGGAAATTGCAGATGCGTTGCCGGCCTTTTAAAAAGGAGTAGGCTCTTTTCTTGAAGGTCCCTAAGTCGTATCGGTCTGGAAACATCGCTGGTGGTAAACTATTCCACAAGGAAGTTGTGCGAGGAAGAAAAAGAAATCTTCTAAATCGCACAGTGGTGGACCGCCAATCATCCAGATGGTGTGGATGGTATCGGGAAATCTGCCGCGATGTGCGTTCGTGTAATTTGGCGGCTGAGATTAATCCGAACAATTCCTCAGAGCACTCCCCGTAGTAAATGCGAAAGAAAATGCAAAGGGATGCAACATCTCTTCGCAGCGCCAATTAATCGAGTCGATCGGAAAGGACTCGGTCGACAACGATTCGAGCCGCTCTGCGCTGGATGCGGTCAAGTGGAAGGAGCTGGCACTGGGGAGCCCCAGCCCAGAGATGGGAACAGTATTCCATGTGAGGCCGGACCTGCGCCTTGTAAAGTTGCAGTCGTTGTGCCGACATGAAATACTGTCCCGCTCTGCTGAGCACGCCAAGCTTTTTAGAGGCCAATTTGGCTTTCTCTTCCTAGTGAAGACGAAACTGCACGTCACTCGATATTTCGACGCCGAGGATTTCGATACTGGCTGTGGCAACAAGGGGACTGCCTTTAAACTGAGGAGACAAAGGGGTTCTTTTTAGCGGTAAACGCGCAAACTTGTGTCTTCTGAAGATTAAACTGGACGAGATTTAGTTGCCCCCAATCCGAGACTTTGTTCAGCAAAGACTCGACTTGAGACACAAGTTTGTTCCGGTACTCGGCGACATTTTCCCGAGAAATATTGGCACGGCCGGTGTATAGAGTATCACCAGTGCTGTCATCCGCATAGCAATGAATGCTACCGGTTTGCAACATATCATTTATATGCAGAAGAAACAGCGTTGGTGATCGCACGCAGCCTTGTGGAACACCAGCGTCAACAGGCTTGTAGTCGGAGCATGAACCGTCTACAACGACCTTTATGCTCCGATCTGCAAGAAAGCTGGTGATCTAATTGCACAATTTCTCGGGAAGCCCATAGGAAAGGAGCTTCGAAAGAAGCGCTTTGTGCCAAACCCGATCGAAGGCCTTCGCAATTTCCAAACTAACGGCCAATGCCTCCCCCTTTGACTCTACTGCCTCCGCCCATCTATGAGTCAAGTAGACCAGAAGATCACCAGCTGATCGACCCCGACGAAAACTGTATTGAAGGTCACTAATCAGCTGGTGATCCTCAAGGTACAACACGAGGTGGCAGTTTATAACGGCCTCCGTTATTCTGGAGAACAAGGGGGTGATGGCGATAGGCCTGTAGTTGGACGGGTCTGAGCGGTCGCCTTTTTTAGGGATCGGGTGGACAAAAGCTGTCTTCCATGATTTCGGGACTACGCCTAGGGAGTAGGAGTACCGGAAAAGACGCGTTACAACCGGTACCAACTCCGGAGCACACGTCCTCAGCACAATTGGGGGGATTCCGTCAGGCCCACTCGACTTGTGTATGTCCAGGGAGAGGAGTGCTTTGCAAACCGAGCGCTGTGAGAATTGCACATCCGGCATGAAGCACTCACACCGCGAGATGGTCGGCGGTGTGTTCCCACCGTTATCAAGAGTCTAAAAAGGGAAATGGGAGCCTCAAAGGTCGGCTTTCTCTTTTGCGGCGTGGGCCAGTGAGTCGTCCTCCCTGTGCAGAGATGGTAGTGATGGTAATGATGGCAAAGAAAAACCGCATTCCGTCCCAATCCCAATCCAACCCGTAATGCCAAAGATGGCGGAAACCTGCAGAATGCAACCGCGAGGGGAGGGTAAGTGGTACACTCCGGGTCAGACAATGGTCCGAAGAGCTAAGAGGGGCATCGACGGAAACCTGATATCCATCCGGATGAGAGGTCAGCAGAAGGTCAAACAGGGAAGTTTGATGATCCTCCACATCTGGAATCCGCGTAGGCGAAGTAACCAGTTGTGTCAGGCCATCTGCCAAGGCAAAGTTATAAAAACAAATCTCCCCGCATGATCGGTTAAAAGTGAACAGAGCCATTCAGCGTGGTGGGCGTTAAAATTGCCAATTGCTGTTGTAGCAAGGAATTTGTAGCCATTTGGACGTGGTCAATGAGTCGGTCTATTTCGGCATTACCGCTATGGGACCTATACAGGCACCCGTAGACGAGGGGATAGTTGTCGCTGTCTACGCGCAGCCATTGGATGGACAGGACCTTCAAGACTGCCGAGGCGTCGAGAACAGATATCCTCTCTGACGTATACGTAATCTCCACCCCGGGCCACAAAGAAGTGTTCTAATTTGTACCCCGGGTAGGGCAAGTACGAAGTATCAGTCGGAGAGGACACTTGCGTCTCAGTCAAAAAGAGCAAGGCCGGCTTCGCCGTCTCTAGATGGTAGTGGACGGCGTTAAGGTTCGAGTGAAGTCCCCTAATATTGCAGAAGTCCACGGATAGCGTGGCAGAGGTCGCCTTGGTCTTGTTGCTCAGCAGTTATTGTGTTGAGCGGGATTTTGCCTCCCCCCATCCCCCAGAATACGCGGGGCAGCCTGAGCACCCACGCTCAGGAAGTAGAAAGTAGCTCAATAAGGGATTCTCCATTACCAGAGGTGCTGGTACCCTCCTGGGGTATTCCTTTCTTTTTTAATTTTAAGGATAACTCAAAAACTATTGGTCAGGACTTGATAAGACCTAACCAATAGTTGACCTTGATCAAATTTATATTGGACCACATGAAAAGCGAGATGGAGTGACGACCTGGTAAGACAAGCAGGAAGTTGATGGATGGAGGTGGCTTAGGACCGTGCTTTGTGGCATTCCTTGGGGGTGGCCTGTGTTCAGCAGTGGACTTATGAGAGGACTTTCTGTAATAATGAGGATGATGATGACATGAAAAGCACCAGCTTTCAATTTAAAAAATAATCATCAAACTCGGTCCACCTGAAAAAAAGTTACTAGGTAACACATATAAGAAAAACATAGAGTCGAATCCCTCCTTTTTGAAGTCGGATAAAAATAGGAGAAAGCCATCGGCATCTAGTCGTCGCACATTGCCACGATTGAACAAAGTACCAACACCGTCTTAATTACAACTTTAGATTCGACGTTAACGAGTAACCAGCTTAGTGTTTGCGTCGCATCATTATATATATATGACGGCGCGTTTGATTATTTCGAAGAGTAATTAAGAGTGAATGTCAACCGGATATACAAAACGCCATCTGTCAAAGTAATCGGTTGTCATTCACTCTGACGCAACACCTAGGGCTAGTGCGAAAAGAAGGAGGGAGGACAAGTTAGTTCGCATCTAGACGGCAATCTGTTCACATCGCGAATAAGCGCCACGTTCTTGTAGGATTAATTAATTATATAATTAATTATATTTTAATTATATTTCGCGTGAACTATATCTTTTAATTCTCCTTGCCTGATTACCCATGTCTAATTAAGGTCAAGTACGGATCCAGAGGATATAGCAGACCGCTCTGACGTCCCTTTATATCCCTTCTGTCCGTGTATATGTGACTGAACTCCTTGCTGCTGAAATGATTATGATGATGAGTTGATTAGAGAATGGTTTAGATTCACAATTGGACCCGGTAGGTGGCACTGTTGTCGAGATCCCGAAATCAACCGTGCGAAGCCGGGGCGGATCGCTAGTTTTTTTTATAAAAATATGGACAATAATCAAGATGGTTAGTGAATGCAGAAACCTATAGACTTTAAAACATATAGAAAAACCAAAATATAATAATAGGCAATAGTTAATCGGCGTTCGGATAATCGGCGTTCTACTGTGAGTTGTTGTTTTACCGCAGACTTGTTTACGCGGCCATTCTAATTTTTACCAACCAATAAATAAATTATTTTTATTCAGCTATTTCGTATTTTTCTTGTTCTATCAATAACACTAGATTAAATTTATTAAGGTGGTAGAGCCATGCTGCAGCTATATTAGTAGAACGAATAGGTCGGCTCGACCGGGGATGGACCACGCTTTCACAAATACCTAATATCTGAGTGTAAAGAACCGGAGACCCTTTTTACTGGAAACGAGGCATTCTATCTTAGTCCTCACGGGTGACAACGGCTCTGCATTTTGATTCGCAGACGAGGAAAGAATGAGTCTATGGGCCACAGCAACCACTTAACATCAGGTGGACTGTACGCTCATTTGTAAGCATTATTTCTTTGAAAGAAAATATAAAACTAATAATTATATTAATTCATTCATCAAAGTCCACTGCTGTATATAGGCCCCTTATACATTGCCTACGTAGTCGATATTCTTATACCGCCTCTAGATATTCTTAGTTCCACTGGATTCTTACAAGATGAATATAAATAATGAAATGTATGTAGCTATTATATATTCTAATATATAAAAATGAATGTTTGTTTGTTCGTATTTTATGCGCTGCCATAACATTCATCATATTGCGGTAAAAGTTTTAGTCTGAGAGCAAGCGACGAATTTTGGGAAGGTCCTTTTGGCAAGTTGAAATTGTGAAAAAATATAATTTCATCAATTAGCGAATCCAGTCCCGCGAGTCTGGCAAAGCGTTTGCGATTATTTCGTTACTGCGCAGCATATGACATTTGCAAAAAAAAATTCCAAAAAAATATTTTTTGGAAACTTGATTTATTTTTTATCTTTTAATTTCGTTTTTTGACCTTTTTGTCGGTTATAAAGTATTACGAAGTTATTTTTTCCACCTTCATCTCTGGGTAAGCACTTAATTCATATTATCATTTTTTAAGATCATGGGGCGGTAATTATTAAGACATATTTTTGCCAAGGTTACGAAATTATAAAAATTAATATTTTTTCACAATTTCAACTTGCCAAAAGGACCTTCCCAAAATTCGTCGCCAGGTCTCAGACTATTTGTCAACTTATTGCTTACACTTGCGGGAAGATTATAGGCATAGTACAATTTACTTACACTAGGTGGCGCACGCATAGTATCGACAATTTATTTGAAAGCATACATCATTCTATTTCAATGACGGTATTATTCTTAATTAAACAATGTAACTCTTCCAAATTTAAAGCGATATTCCCACAATTATTTCTTCTGCAGCAGCAATACGCCGGGAACCAGCTAGTTAGAAATAATTATATAAAAGCTACATATATCATTTATACACATTAAAATTTATTAACTATTCATTATACACGTCCACGAGTACATCATTTTTCGGTGTGAACTGACGACATTAATTAATTAACTGTAATTACAGTTTGTGCCATTTTAGTCGATATAACAAAGGGTAATTCCATTTAATTTGAAGCAAAAATTACACCCTCAAGGTTTTCACCTTCCAAATAGAGGATGAAATTTTAAATGTAACTGTTTAGACGATATTCTGGATCTTATGATCCATTGGTCCTCTCAAAAGAGTCAAAAAAATAAAAAAGACCTTTTTTATTTTTTTGACCTCAACAAACTAAAAATAAAATATTTTTCACATATTACCAAGCATATAACTGCAAGACTTCAAGATACTCTAACCTCATTTTGCGTAGATCAGACCAAAAATGAATAACTATAAACTGAACTAGCTATCCGCACCGGCTACGCAGGTTTAATTTCTGGATCTCGACAACAACGCCACCTACCGGGTCCAATTGTGAATCTAAACCATTCTCTAATGAACTTAATTACACACACAAAATTTCATCAAAATCGGTCCAGCCGTTAGCTGTTTAGAAGGAGTTCAGTCACATACACACGGACAGACGAATTATATAATATATAATATGCATGTGTTATACATATAAACCTTTTTTTTATATAGGATAGGGTGACAAACGAGCACACAGTCCACCTGATGGTAAGTGGTTGCTATGACCCATAGACATCTACATCTATCCTAAATACTCAAGATGCAGAATGCGTTGTCACCCGTGAGGACTAAGATGCCTCTTTGCCAGTAAAAAGATTCTCCGGTTCTCTACACTCACCATCCGAAACACAGCAGCGTTAAGCTGCTATTTCGTGAGAGCGTGGTCCTTCCCCGGTCGAGCCGACCCATTCGTGCTACAACTATACTATTAATATTGCTGCAGCATGGCTCTACCACGTAAAAAGTCCTTTAATTACTCTGTGTATTGATGAAAACCGTATAAAAAACTGTTGAGAGGTTTAAAAGATCTGAGCGTACAGATGGCGGGAAGCGACTTTGTTTTACACTATGTAATATGTATAGAGATAGAGACTATATAGTGTGGCGTGAACACCTCGGGCCTCCGTGACTATGGACGCTGTAAAGTAATCCAAACATCGGGAATATAAAATATTATAAGTTAGCATCTGTAAAACTATTTTCATTTAAAATTTGTTCGAATCCAGGACCTACGACTTAGTAGACTGATGTGACAGTGGTTACAAATATACATATGTATTAGAAAACCTATAAAACGCTTGAACGAGTTCATCAGTTAGTGTGCTTCGTCAAACAGAAAATCTCTCCCAGCTTGTTGCACTGGATGCACACTCTCGTCTCGTATTCTGATTAGTGAATTGATATTATTTAAGACCAACATCGCGGCTTCGCACGCGGTACACCAGTGAAGTGCGATCTTTGAATAGTGATAATCCATTTTGTCATTCATTACAGCTTCTCAAAGACTACTGCTGACCATAGGCCTCACCTGAGATTACTTTATAAGGGGAACATTTGCCATAGTTCCCCCGCTTGGCAGGCAGGCTGACAATGAAGTAGTTATAATGATTTGTTATATTTAAGCGAATACGAGTACCACACAATTTTTATAGAATATGTCACCCTTATTCTACAACGAGCACATAGTTCGCCTATTGATAATTTTTTTTATAGGAGAGGGGGCAAACGATCATGCGGCTCACCTGATGGTAAGTGACTACGGCGCCCATGAATAACCGCAACATCAGGGGAATTGCAGATGCGTTGCCGGCCTTTTAAAAAGGAGTAGGCTCTTTTCTTAAAGGTCCCTAAGTCGTATCGGTCCGGAAAAATCGCTGGTGGTAATCAATTCCACAAGAAAGTTGTGCGAGGAAGAAAACATCTTCTAAATCGCACAGTGGTGGACCGCCAATTATCCAGATGGTATGGATGGTATCGCAAGTTTTGTCGCGATCTGCGATGGTGAAATTGAGCGGCTGGAATTAGTCCAAACAATTCCTCAAAGTACTCCCCGTGGTAAATGCGATAAAATACGCAAAGAGATGCAACATCTCTACGCAGTGCCGGTGTATCGAGGCGATCAGAAAGAACTCGGTCGTCAACGATTCGAACCGCTTTGCGTTGGATGCGGTCAAATTAATACTCGATTAACAATCAAAATGTTCATGCGTTATTACACCTGAGGACTAAGATAGATTTTTTTTTATAGAATACGGATGACAAACGAGCACACAGTCCACATGTTGGTAAGTGGATGTTATAGGCCATAGACATCTATATCTATCTGTGATTAAAAATCTATATGTAGATGCGTTTGTTACTCCCGTGAACTGAGATAGATTTTTTTATAGAATAAGGGTAGAAAAGAGCACACAGTATACCTGATGGTAGGTGGATGCTGTGGCCCATATATATCTGCATCTATCTTTGATTAAGAATCCAAATGCAGATGTGTTGTCATCCCTGAGGAGTAAGATGGTATGCCTTGTTTCCAACAAAAAGAGTGCCCGGTTCTCTACATTCGACAAAATAAACACAACAACATATCACTCATTTAAAAAATACATGCGTGAGTGTTGTGAAACACTCGGTTGGAACGAAGTTCCTTTCGTAGTATATAATTGTTGATAAACGTATTATATTGTTGATTAACAAATACAAATAAATGAATTACTAGCGTCCATTAAAATAAAGCGTCATTTAAAATAAAATAATATTTCTTTCATGGCAAGATAAGAAAAAGTGCGAAGGAGATGGATACTATTCTATCTCGCTTCCTTATAGCCGCCAAGGCCGTCTATACTACGTAAGAAGGGGTCGCGACGGAAAAATCTTACAATTTTTCTCTCCTAGCCCCCCACAGTGTGCACAGTACATATCTGATAATAATAAAATGCTGTAGCATATATATACGTAAATCTACCCTCAATAAGAAATCCAAATACACTCCTCGTCTCGCTACAAGTAAAATGGGTCTTCGATTCACGCCACTCAAGATATGCCACATTAGTATGTGTGTAAGCATGGTTTTTCCCCGGTCGAGCCGCATTTTCCATGCCGCAGTCATAATGGAGCTACATACTCGTATATCTATGGTGTGACTCTACCACGTGATAAAGAAGACGTGATTCGATCTATCTTAATCTTAACGGATCCTATTAACTGAGCAAAGGGTAGAAATGACGGCTCCGTGGCGCAGTGGCTTAGCAATGAGTTGCAGCGCTAAGGGCCGCGGGTTCGAATCCAGCACGGAACAAGTGTTTGTATGGCCTACAAATAATTGTTCCGGGTCTGGATGTTTGTAAACACGATACAGTAGAAATACCTAGTGTGGAGATAAAGTTTTTAAATAAAATGAAAAGAAAATATAAGTAACTAGCAGGTATCCGGCGCGAAATAATTGTGAAAATATCGTTTTAAATTTGGAACAGTAAATTTTTTTAATTCGGAGTAATAATACATTCATAGAATTTGAATGATAATATATTATTATAACTTTCCAATAAAGTCGGTACGATACGCGCGCCATCTGTACTGTAAGTTAATTGTACTAGCCTATAAACTTCACGTAAGTTGACGTAAGTGCAAGCAATAAGTTGACAACGTTTTACTTCAATCTGTGTACGGTATGGCAGCGCATAAAATACAAACAAACAAATATTATCTTTTACATATTAGATTATATATAAAAATTACGTGTCACATTGTTTGTCGCGATGAACTCCCAAACTACTGAACTGATTTCAAAGAAGGTTTACACACTCAGTGCAGTTTGGTCTAACTTGACAGATAGGATAATTTTTATCCCGACAAGTGACCCTCAATATTTTTTATTACGATTTAGGGATTTAATAGGACAAAAGATCGTCGGAGAGGGCAGAACAACGTCTGCCTGGCTAGCTAGTTAGATTATATATTACATGCTCAAGCGCTGTTTGAAGGACTACGCTCTCATATAATACCATCTTAAAATAGCAGCACAATACTGTTCTTTTTTTTATAGTATAAGGGTGACAAACGAGCACGCAGTCCACCTGATGGCAAGTGGTTGCTGTGGCCCATAAACATCTACATCTATCTTCATTTGCGAATTAAAATGCAGATGCGTTGTCAGCCGTGAGGACTAAGATAGTATGCCTCTTTTCCAGTAAAATGGGTCTCCGGTTCTCTACACTCACCATACGAAACACAGCAGCATTAAGCTGTTATTTTACGCTGGTATTCTGTGAGAGCGTGGTCCTTCACTTGAGTGTTGTCTCGTAACCGCGATGTCTTCGCCAAGTGTGGACTGATTGTGGTGATATTTTTTTTAATTAAACATATATGTGTTAAGGTGGCAAGGGTGGCCTCATTTAAATTCGTAGAAACATTCCAACCTTAAGGTTTAAAATAGGGCATGAAATTTTTAGTGTTACAATGTAGACTTCATTCTAGTTGTTGCCTTGAGATAGTGATATTGCTCAGTCCAGTCATAAAGCTCAAAAATTTAAACTTTATAAAAGTGAAAAACGAGTTCGAAGAACTAAGAAGAATAAAGCTATATACACATAATTTAATAGCTTCTGAGTTTATTTGGAGTGCTTAATGTAGTAGGGCTTCAATTATTTATAAACTATGTGTGAGCGCGGTCTTCAAAAGCTTTCAAATTATCTGGAAATTATTTTACTCTTTTAGATCATCGAAGTCGGCTTTTACTTTCTTTTCAACCTATTTAGAAAATTGAGGAATTTCTCAATCCGACTGTATATATTATGTGTGTTACCTCAGAACTATTTTCTAGGTTAACCGATTATGATGGCTATTTTTTTATTTGAACATAATATATCTATGGTCTCATATATTTGATCAAGATCTGGCTAATAGTTTTTGAGTTATCCTTACGACTGAATTAATGATGTTCTTATTTTAAATATACTGAATTCGATTGTAGTTTTCATTTTTTAAAACTTATTTAAGATTAATTTTTACTAGTAACTTTTTTTATAGTATAAGATGACAAACGGGCACACAGTCCACCTGATGGTAAGTGGTTGCTGTGACCCGTAGACAATCTACATCTATCCGTAGTAAAGAATTAAAAACCAGATGTCACCCGTGTGGACTAAGATGGAATGCCTCTTTTCAAGTAAAAAGGGTCTCCGGTTCTCTACTCTCACCATATGAAACACAGCAGTAAAGCAAAATAGCGAAGTATCTAAGTTATCTTAGTGCTAGGGGCTGCCTATAACCACAGGATCAAGTATATACTGTGGGCGTATTTAAATAAATTGTAGTGTAGTGTAATATTACGGCTCCGTGGCGCAGTGGCTTAGCAATGAGTTGCAATACTAAGGACCGCGGGTTCGAATCCCGCACGGAACAAGTATTTGTATGGTCTATAACTAATTTTTCTGGGTCTGGATGTTTGTCCTTATAAACATGTGTATATAAAAAACTGCCCCCTCGATACAGGAGAAAATCCTAGTGTGGAGGTAATTTTTTTTAAATTGAACAAAAAAAAAGAAGTAGAAAAGAAAAAAAGAAGAACAGAATCAAATATTTTTAAGACTTTAGTATAACACGAGCTTATACTAACTGATGACAATTGGCAACAGAGATGACTGCATGGACATCATCATCATCATCATTACAGCCCTTCACAAGTCCACTGCTGAACATAGGCCTCTCCCAAGGAATACAACAAAGCACGGTACTGAGTCACCTGCATCCATCGACTTCCTGCATGTCTTACCAGGTCGTCACTCTATCTAGTGAGGGGACGCCCTACACTTCGTCCGCCGGTACGAGGCTGCCACTCGAGAACCTTTTTTCCTGCATGGACATATCTGCAGCCAACTCCAAAAAGAAGGCCACAAGTGCTTTCTACCCCTGAGCTGAGGACTGTGATTGTAAACCTCGTGACCTATAACTACACCAGCTCTAATACAGAAAGTGGTTCACATAGGTAAGCACACTGCTTGGCGACGGGAACAGGTAAGAAATTTTTATATCTAGACAAATTAGTAACCAGAAAAAAAAGTAGTAAGTGTAGAGTACAATTTTCCTAAAATTTAAGAATTACCTAGTTTGTTCGTTTAAACTTTGAACTAGTACGAATGGGTTCGCTCGGCCGAGTAGGACGAAAGCTCAATGCTGCTGTGTTTCGTATGGTGAGTGTAGAGAACCGGACACTCTTTTTACTGGAAAAGAGGCATTTTTAACGTGGTAGAGCCATGCTGCAGCTATATTAGTAGTATAGTTGTAGCACGAATGTGTCGGCTCGTCCGGGGAAGGATCATGCTCTCACAGAATACCAGCGTAAAATAGCAGTCTAACACTGCTGTGTTTCGTATAGTGAGTGTAGAGAACCGGAGACCTTTTTTACTGGAAAAGAGGCATTCCATCTTAGTCCTCACGGGTGACAACGCATCTGCATTTTTATTCGCAATCGAGGATAGATGTAGATGTCTATGGGCCACAGCAACCACTTATCATCAGGTGGACTGTGTGCTCGTTTGTCATCCTTATACTATAAAAAAAAATAGTGAACTAAAGTGACAATAGAACAGTCATATAGCTCCAGAAATCAAAAACCGATGAGGAAGAAAGTTTCTCGAGTGGCAGCTTTGTACCGGTAAGCCAAATGCAATGTGGCTACCCACTAGATGGAGTAACGACCTGGTAAGGGGCTCAGGACTGTGCTTTGTGGTATTTTTTGAGGAAGAACTATTCAGCAGCAAACTTGTGATGGGCATAATTTTGATGATCTGATGCTCTTAAAACACAGGACGAAACTGAATCCGGGTCCTTTTGTATTACGGTCCTCGTCCTAGTCTATCGACTAGTCGACATGTAAGTCTATTGATAGATCCAGCCTTAAAATAGAAACCAAAGCGCGAATATAATGTATTTATAGTATTGTATAGTGTACTGCATGCAATGAATCCATACAAATATAATACATAAAGCCGACAATCTTTTGATTATAACAACTTGACTGTAAAATACGCCTCAAGGCCTCTAGTTTCTATTTATTTATATTAGCTTCTGCCCGCGACTCCACCCGAGCGGAGATAGAAATACTTAATGATTTCTTATATCTACGGGAACACTACAAATTGAATAAAACTATTTGTTACGGATTTTATCGCGTTTAATTTAAACTTTAAAAACTTTAAACTTTCAATTTTAGTTTTATTAAATAGAAATACTTGCGACTTATATCATGCACTTTGTAAATTCACGCTGCGGCAATGCTAGTTATTCATAGCTGCAGCACGGATTGGTCGGCTCGATATACCAGCGTGAAAATATAGAATAATGCTGCTGTGTTTCGTGTGGTGAGTGTTGAAAACCGAAGAACCTTTTCACTGGTAACGAGGCATCATTACGTGGTAGCGCCATGCTGCAGCTATATTAGTAGTATAGTTGTAGCACGAATGGGTCGGCTCGACCGAGGAAGGACCACGCTCTCACAGAATACCAGCGTAAAATAGCAGCGTAACACTGCTGTGTTTCGTATGGTGAGTGTAGAGAACCGAAGACCATTTTTACTGGAAAAGAGGCATTCCATCTTAGTCCTCAGGATGACAATGCATCTGCATTTTGATTCTTTATTAATAATAGATGTAGATGTCTCTGGGCTATAGCACCCATTTACGTTCTGGTGGACTATGTGCTCATTTTTCACCCTTAATCTATAGAAATAATTTTCCACGATAAAAAAAATTCATTGCATTCAACTCTTATGTATTATTCTAGGGTATGATCCAATATACAAAGTCCAACGAATCAGTAAGCTGAAGTGGCAATGGATCTGTCATATAGCTCGAAAAACCGACAACCGATTGAGAAGAAAGATTCCCGAATGGCAGCCTCGTACCGGTAAAGAGTAGGATGCACCCCTCCTTACTAGATGGAGTGACAGGTCATGGCTCAAAACCTTGGGGAAGTCCGCAGTTGACTTGTACCAAATTTCATTTAAATCCTTTCAACAAAACAATCAACAGAACATCTATGACGATATGATGGCTCCGTGGCGCAGTGGCTTAGCAAAGAGTTGTTGCGCTTGGGGTCATGGGTTCGGATCCCGCACGGAACATGTATGGCCTACAAATAATTGTTACGGGTCTGGATGTTTGTCCTCGTGCAATTTATGTTTGTAAACTGCCTCCACGATACAGGAGAAAATCCTAGTGTGGGGGTAACGTTATTTTTTTAAATAAAAAAAATCTTTAAATATCTTCATCACTTTCAATTAAATTATGTTTTATAAACAATGGTTTTGAAGTCATACTAGAATAATAGTAATCAATATAAACTTACCGATATTAAAAAGTTGGACAACACTACATCTCTTTCACAGCGAAAAATACAGAAATATTAGTACTAATAACGTTATAACACAATAAACTATTAACGTTAAAAATTCAACAAAAATAAACCGGTAAACGTGGACCGAGTTCGACTTGTCAATCGGTAATGGAGCATTCAGGTCGCCTAACCATAACTCAATTACCAGCATTAGCAATTTTCTCATAGGGTTGAGGCTGGTTCGGGAAAAATTTATCGATATCAATAACTACTGATAAATACTGATTGTAGTCTATTTTAACAATGTATAAAATTAAAAATTAGGAAAGTTTTTATAATTCAGAAAAATAGATATGGTGAGAGCAGCGCTACAAAAAGTCCTAAAATTTTAACTGCAAGCTAATTATTAGTGAGATATATTTTCCACCACGGCGATCCCGCAGTATCAGGAGCTATCTATAATTACGCAGAAAATATTATTTTTTATCCTAAAACACAAAATTGCACATTCACTCTTATGTAACTTTGTCCGATGCTATATATATGAACCAACCGAGAAATATTGTCAGTAACAGCAACGAAAAAAAAAAGAAACGCAAATTATGTTGGCTCTGGTCGAGAAACAATGCACTCACTGCAGTATAATAAGTTACTCTGACTTCTGAAGTCTCTTGGTCATCAATTTTTTTTTATAGGATAAGGTTGACAAACGAGCACACAGTCCACCTGGTGGTAAGTGGTTGCTGCGGCCCATAGACATCTACAAGAATCCTCGTTTGCGAATCAAAATGCATATGCGTTGTCACCCGTGAGGACCAAGATGGAATGCCTCATTTCCAGTAAAAAGGGCCTCCGGCCACCTGCACTCACCAAGCGAAACGCAGAGGTAAACCTCTACTTCACGCTGGTATTCTCTGAGGTCGTGGTACCACCCCGGTTTGAGCCGGCCCATCCGTGCGTCAGCAAAAGCTGCCGCGTGGCTCTACCATTGTTGAAATACCATTGTATTGTAAATACATACATCATACATACATTAAAACTCACACATTTTGCACAGGGGCATAAGCAGAGACTACGGACTTCCATTTGGCTTAAAAACTATTTTGTTCTTTTTGGTTTTATCCTATACACCTTTTTCTCATCTGTCCCATATACCAACGAATACGTGCTCGGCGGTTAAAGGTACTCTTAAGGTCTATTGTCGACTCTGTTATTTACTTCTGCAACATAAATCTGCTTTCTCACTCTTTCCTCGTTCATTCTTTCTACATGACCAAACCACCGAAGCATTCCTTTCTTAATCCTAGTTACAACATATTATTGCAAACAACACTTTTCTCTTATCAAACCATTTCTAAGTCTGATATATCACCCAACTTGTAAATGAGTGACTGGAAACATTAAATATATTTATATAAAATATGATTGATATGAGAAATATCTACATATGTGATATTCGAAAAAAACTAAAATGACGGAATATAATTTTGTAGCATTATTTGATAACTGTGCCATTTTGTTTCCACTATGTTTCAGACTGGTAGCGTTTAGAGTAATCAAATTTCAAACATATGGAATTTCAGAACCGTTAAAAATATGACAATGAAATGAAAACTCAATCTTTTTCAAGCATATAGTTTATTTTTATCTAAACGTTTTCTATAGATTTAGTAGAGTTTTTAGGTTTTACATTAATTTAATGTAGATCTTAAAACACTAAAGTGAACTTGAAGTCTAATTTAATTGTTGCAAATTTTTCACATCAAAAGCAAAACATTATTTTTATCGACAACATGTTTGTTGCACATGCTAACAACACTGTTTCAAGCTACTTAATCCTGCACAGGTTCGAATGTGAACTTATGAAATGTGGTCATTTATGTGCAGTTTTTAACGTTACAGCTAATTAACTGGCTTCGGCTCGAACATTATACGGCTTTAATTTTAAATTCAGTGATGGATAAAAACTTTCGTCAAATACAAGCCATATTTGTTAAATTATTGTTTCCTGCTATCACAATTTTAATTATTAGTAAATCGGGAGTCAGCAGAGGCGATGGCACTGAACATATATAGTAAGAGTACTTATTAAAAAAAAGTCAACACAAACCTTTAAAATGCTTAGTAATAATTAAAAATTAAAAATTTTGTACAACCGACTTCAGTATAAGTTATTAGTTATAACTCAAAAACTATTGGTAAGAACATGATCAAATTTATATGAGACCACATGAAAAGTACCCGCTTTCAAATAAAAGAAGAGTCATCGAATTCGGTTAGCCCCGAAAAAAGTTATGAGGTAACACACACAAAAAAAGAACATGCAGTCGAATTGAGTATCTCCTCCTCTTTGAAGTTTTTCTTAAGTAAGAGTGACAAATATGGATACAGTGCAATAGAGCTCTGCATCAATTCTCAATTAGGAAGCAATGCTTTATAACCCCTGAGGATCAAGAATAACTTGTTACCAGTAGAGAAGATCTCCGGTTCTCGACACTGTCTACACGAAACACAGCTGCATTATGCTCTTGTTTCATATTCTTATCTGTTCCAGTCCTTCGCCAGTCGAGCCGACCCATTTCACTTTGTATATTTTCCTTGCCCTAAAACCCCCTGAGAAATGAGATGAGGCCTGTGCCCAGCACTGAGACGTATATAGGCTGTAACTTCAACTTTTATTTTTATGGCCAAATCCCGTCATGAAGCAATCTATGAGGGAGGGCACGTTCAGCAGTGGACTTTTATAGGCTGTAATGGATTAATGGACTGATATATAGATGTCTTATTAAGTCCCCCATACCCAAATCTCTCTCTATCTCTCTCTTTCTCCCCTTCTTTCTTTCTCTTCCTCCTTCTATACCTCCACCTTATCCTCAGACACTGCTTAATGGCATCACTTTACTTTATCATATAGGCTTTACATCGGCCTAGTTTAGGTTTAAATTATGTATTAACAATGTGTGCAGCGTTGCAAAATGTCCAGCTTTGGTCAAAGTCTAGAAGAACTTGAAAAATAAATTAAAATATAGCAACCAATTTCATTAGGTATTAAATGTTACCCACATCAATTCAATAAGCGGCACCGCGGGGACATTGGCGAATGATATTCCCAATTACATTATTTAAATCCCACGTGGATTGGGCACTTACACAAATTAATTTGGCCAATGAATAGATAATTTTATGGGCTATAGAGCGATGTTATAATACTCCTTAGTGCCGTATATAATGCATGCATTGAACAAAATAACGCTGTTCTTCGTAACAAAATCGCCTTTTCCAACACATTTTAAGATGTTTTTAGTAAGCGCACAAAGGGAGTTATTTGTGTTTTGCTATAACCAATCAAACTTAGGTTTTGCCGTGTAAGAATATCCACTACCTCATATCATCTCGTGGGTGTCGTAAGAGGCGACAGAAGAAAACAAACAAGGAGACGAGCAGCAGCGCTTTTCTAATAACGACTAAAAATAAAAATAAACTGCGGTTGCCAACCCGCTTGCCAAGCGTGGCAACTATGGCAAACATCCCTCCTATGAGGCAATCTATGGTAGAGCCCTATGTTTAGCAGTGGACTTTAATAGGCTGTAAAAGTAAGTGTAAGGTTAGGTTCAGTTTTAAGCAAGGCTAATGCTATATTTTTTTCATTTCATGTTTCTGATAAATCGGTGAATATATTGATACATAAAAAAGAACATGCCAGTCGAATATAGAACCTTCTTCTGTAGTTCAGTAGATCTCTTTTGATCTCGGTTAAAAATAACCGTTGCTTGCATTACATGAACTCAACAATGAACTTCGTCCTGAACTTGATCAATTCAATAAAAATTATTATGACGTGTATCAAATTGTATTAAAATCTATTCCACTTTATTATGAACTATATTAAGTTGATATAAAATACATTTCTCGTTGTACACAAATGGCAATGTGCGATTTAACTTGTTTAAATGGAAAATAGACTTTAAATGCGTACTTATTAGATTTGTATTAGTTTGAAAATTGATTGAAAAGCTAAAATGTGTCGCATGGCCTCATTGCAAAGGCTTCATCGCATTAAGGATCACGTGTTCAGGATTTTTTGTCAGAGTGCTGTATTTATTTACGTAAACAATCGATAAGGTTTGTGAGACTTAATAGTAATTTTAAAATATTTAGAAATTTCAAAAGTTTTCCCTAACTTTAAAAAGAGGAATTACCTAACTCTCACTTGAATTTATGATTCACCGAAAATATTTCTCAAAAGGGTCATCGACTTTCGTTAATATCGATACAATAAATGAATTTTAATTGTGATCATCTTTTTTTTTATAAAATGGAAATGACAAACGAACTTACAGTTCATCTGATGATGCGTTATCACATCTGAGGTCTCCTAGTGGTAAATTTAAAATTCTGTACAAACGACTTCAATGTGAATATAATTTAGTGTTGAGTTTTCAAAAACCCCTCGACCGATATCGATAAAATTTAAACGGGACCACTTGGAAAGTATACCCTTTGAAACAAAAAAAAATATTTTCAAATCGGATCAGGCGTCTTTGAGTAATCGGTGAACATAAATTTAAAAAAAAAGATACCGACGAATTGGGAACTTCCTCCTTTTTTGAAGTCATTTGAAAATAGAATGCCTCACAGTTTGTAGTTATATAGACTTTGTTAATGGCTGATTTACACGGGGACAGTAACTGGCTACAAATTCGAGGCAAGTCAATGGTGACGCGCTACTAGCATAATGTAAATTGATTTGAAGTCAGTACAGCACTGTCTGTGCGACTACTGACAGCGTGTAAACGGTGCAAGTCAGTCATCGGCGCCAGCACTGGCACCTGTTACTGTCCCCGTCTAAATCAGCCTTAATATTGAATTATATTGACGGATTACAACTGGCAAACACTGCTATTTGGCGGCACGAATAGTTTTTAGAGGGTGGAATAGTTTTAAGAGGTATGAGGAAGCTCAAGGTCGCTCAGCGAGCTATGGAGAGGGCTATGCTTGGGGTGTCTCTGCGTGATAAACTTATAAATGAGGTTATCCGCAGTAGAACCAGTGTAACCGACATAGCCCAACGCATTAGTAAGCTGAAGTGGCAATGGGCCTGCCATATACCTCGAAGAACCGACAACCGATGGGGAAGAAAGGCGAGTGGCTGCCTCGTACCGGTAGGCGAAGTGTAGGGCGACCCCCCACTAGATGGAGTGACGACCTGGTGAGACATGCAGGAAGTCGATGGATGCAGGTGGCTCAGGACCGTGCTTTGTGGCAGACGGACATCTAAACAGAAAATGTGTCCTACCAACCACTAAATTATCATCTAAAGGATAATGGGAATATTTGGTAAGATAGTTCACATGTTAATCAACAGCAACAACAACCTTGTTCGTACGCGTACCCACAGACCAACTGAGCAGTAAGTACTTCATTAAGTACTTACAGTAGTTTAATAATTACACCTTAATCCCATTTTGTTTACTCTTTTACCTCATTTTTACACCCACATTAGTCACGTAATCTATACATATATACATACATACATATAATCACGCCTCTTTCCCGTAGCGGTAGGCAGAGACCACTTCTTTCCACTTGCTACGATCCTTACATACTTGTTTTGCTTCGTTCACTTTCATTATTCCCTTCATACATGCTCTTCGGTTTAGGATACTCTTGACCTGGCCTAATCTATACAAATAAATAAAATTGAAGTGTCTGTTTGTAATGTCAAAATTACAGCTTTTTACTAAATGCGTATGAAAGTATATACGGTACTTATAACAAAAATACAATTTTAAAGTTTTTGTCTGTATGTCTGTCTGTCTGTCTGTTTGTTTCGGCTAATCTCCGAAACGGCTAGACCGGTTTTGATGGAATTTTCACTGCCAGATAGCTGATGTCACAATGACTAATTTAGGCTACTTTTATTTAAGAAAAACAATTAGGGTTCCGGGCAAAAAACAAATAAAAACTCCAAATAACACGCGGGCGAAGTCGCGGCGAACAGCTAGTCTATAATATTTTTTTATAGGATAGGGTGACAAACGAGCACACAGTCCACCTAATGGTAAGTGGTTGCTGTGGCCCATAGACATCTACATTTATCCTCGTTTGCGAATCAAAATGTAGATGCGTTGTCACCCGTGAGGACTAGGATGGAATGCCTCATTTCCAGTAAAAAGGGCCTCCGGTCACCTGCACTCACTAAGCGAAACGCAGAGGTAAACCTCTACTTTACGCTGGTATTCTGTGAGGTCGTGGAACCACCCCGGTTCGAGCCGGCCCATCCGTGCGACAGCAAAAGCTGCCGCCTGGCTCTACCACTGTTAATTAATAAGATTGAGATTTCCGTATTACTATTTGCTGGTTTGCTATTTTAATTTAATAAGAGAGACGTTTATAGGTTAACTTCTTACACATCTATCTATCATCATCATCATCATTACAGCCCTTCACAAGTCCACTGCTGAACATAGGCCTCCCCCAAAGAATGCCACAAAGCACGGTCCTGAGCCACCTGCATCCATCGACTTTCTGCATATCTTACCAGGTCGTCACTCCATCTAGTGGGGGGACGCCCTACACTTCGCCTGCCGGTACGAGGCTGCCACTCGAGAACCTTTCTTCCCCATCGGTTGTCGGTTCTTCGAGCTATATGGCCGGCCCATTGCCACTTCAGCTTACTAATCCGTTGGGCTATGTCGGTCACTCTAGTTCTACTGCGGATATCCTCATTTCTGAGTTTATCACGCAGAGAAACTCCGAGCATAGCCCTCTCCATAGCTCGCTGAGCGACCTTGAGCTTCCTCATCCGGCCAGCAGTGAAGGACCACACTGCTGCCACATCTATCTCATCATCATCATCATCATCATTACAGCCCTTCACAAGTCCACTGCTGAACATAGGCCTCCCCCAAAGAATGCCACAAAACACGGTCCTGAGCCACCTGCATCCATCGACTTCCTGCATGTCTTACCAGGTCGTCACTCCATCTCGTGGGGGGACGCCCTACACTTCGCCTACCGGTACGAGGCTGCCACTCGAGAACCTTTCTTCCCCATCGGTTGTCGGTTCTTCGAGCTATATGGCCGGCCCACTGCCACTTCAGCTTACTAATCCGTTGGGCTATGTCGGTCACTCTGGTTCTACTGCGGATATCCTCATTCCTAAGTTTATCACGCAGAGAAACTCCGAGCATAGCCCTCTCCATAGCTCGTTGAGCGACCTTGAGCTTCCTCATACGGCCAGCAGTGAAGGACCACGTCTCAGTTCCGTAAGTCATCACTGGCAACACGCACTGGTTGTACAATTTCGTTTTAAGGTTTTGAGGTATGTCTGACGAGGAGATGTGTCGTAGCTTCCCGAACGCTGCCCAGCCGAGTTGAATCCGTCGATTGACCTCTCGGTCGAAGTTGGACTTACCCAGTCGGACTATTTGTCCCAGGTAAACATACTCGTCAACAACTTCGAGCTTAGTGTTCCCAACAACTACCGGCATAGGTGTGACATGGACATTAAACATGATCTTAGTTTTGTCCATGTTCATCTTAAGACCTATCCGTTGGGAAACACTATTGAGGTCATTGAGCATAGTGCTTAGGTCCTCCAGCGATTCTGCCATAAGGACTATATCGTCGGCAAATCGAAGGTGAGTGATGTACTCGCCATTGATGTTGATACCGTATCCTTTCCAGTCCAGAAGCTTGAAAACGTCTTCCAATGCAGCGGCGAAGAGTTTCGGGGATATGACGTCACCCTGTCTTACACCTCTCTGCAATTGGATAGGTTTCGTACTCTGGTTCTGTACTCGGACACATCTATCTATATAAATAAAATTATAGAGGTTTGCAGTTGTGCGGGCATCACGGAAAAACTACTGGACAGGTTTTAATTAGGTTTTCTAAGTTTTATTTCTTAGACACTTGACCCTTTACCTAAAAAAATATTGCGATATCTTCATTTAATATAAAATTATTAAAGTTTTAAGAACGCGGACGAGGTCGTGTGTATCAGCTAGTCTAAGAATAAATAAAGAATATTAAAGGAAAAAAAAGTTAAATGTTGATAAGTATATTTTAGGCAACTAGCAGTACTGATCACTATTTGATATTGATGTAAACAAACACGTTTACATTTTAAACGACCGGAAATAATTAGTGCTTAAGTAATGATTTCATTAAAATATAAGAAAGACAGGACCTACAAAATCACATCCTTAGAGTGTACTTAAGCTTACTTATGCATACTTGTAAGATCCCAACCACATACGAACGAAACGAATTATTGACTTGGTGTCAATAATTCGTTACTTAATAAAAACTAAAAAATAGTAATTAAATATAATCTTACCTTGGTCTTCTAGAAGGCACTAAAGAAGTCAAAGGTCCAGCTGATTTCCGCCTGCC
This sequence comes from Parnassius mnemosyne, assembly GCA_963668995.1. Taxonomy (NCBI): domain Eukaryota; kingdom Metazoa; phylum Arthropoda; class Insecta; order Lepidoptera; family Papilionidae; genus Parnassius; species Parnassius mnemosyne. Next base: position 33,523,832 of record CAVLGL010000084.1, read on the forward strand.
CTTCACCACTGGTACAGCTAATAAATCGTCTTCTTCTGTTTCGGATCCTGTACTCTCTACATTAATTATTGCGGGTGCCGACATTCTCCTATCTGGAATTTTCTTTGGAGGTTCAAGCATCTTCCTGATGACCTCACAATACTTGCAGGCATTGGCTTCAGCGAAGTACGCCTTTGTAATAGCATACGCATAATTTTCTAAGAAACACTTATGGCACCCTGGTACATAATTATTTTCTAAGTCCATTGATTCTTCACTCGGGTCTTGCTTTTTCATCATTATTTTCTTTTCCATTGTCGCTAAATTTATATTAAATATTTTCTTACATTCTTCCTTGTACCTTTTCTCTTCCTCCTCTCGCTTTTTCTTGCGTATTTCTTTTAAGCACTCGTCTTGATCGTTGTAGTATTCGATGCATCTGCGTTCATTTTTGGACGGTTTAGTCGGACTTCGTTTTCTTACTTTTTTATTGCTAATATTAACATTAAGTGGCTCTATTCTCAATGATTTCATTTGTTTTATAATATGTTCTTGAACGTAAGGGCGCGTGTAATACGATAATTCATCTTCGTCATTGGCAATGCTCTGAGCGTAGTTTGTTTTGGCACATGCATCGTTGTCTTTGTTTCTATTAGCTATTTTATCTTGTTTACTCAACTCTTTGATCTCCCGATCTCCGTTGATTTTATAGCCGTTTTTTTCTGTACACTTCAAGGATGATGAGTCGTCGTCGAGACACGTTTCATAGCCGTCTATTTCATGATCTATGTACAATAATGTATTATTTTGTTCTTGGACGGATATTCTTGTGGTTGCATCATAAAAGCTACTCGTTTCATCCGTAGGCGAATTCAAGCACTCTTTCCAGCTTTCATCACTTTTTACCTTTTGTAACGTTTCTTCCTTAGCATCCGCTACATCGCTCTCTTTCCAATACTTTTCATAACTTATTCTTTCTAAGCCTGTAGGTGTTACAGCGAAAACCATTTCATCGGAGGTAGATAAGTCCTTACTATTTTGTTTAGAAAGACTTCTGCTTCCACATGTCTCTTTTCTGTCTGCAGATTTACTTCTTATATTTAATTCTCTCGGTGAAACTAAGACATCGTCCTCGGTTATTGTCATATCGTCGTCTTGGTCATCCAAGGATTCTTCGGATTTGGAAGACTTATACTCCGTTGTACCATTATATTGTTCTGTATGCGGTTTGTCTTTCTTAATAAAATCGTCTAATTTGTTTGCTTTCTTATAACAATCATCGAAGCTGATGTCACATAATGCGGATAGTTCGTCGTCTTTGATTGATGACTCCTCTGGCTCTAAACAAATTTGAATAACTTCAATTCCTTCTCCATATTCTTGAAGGCACTCGTGAAAAGAATCCATGCCAGTGTGATCGTCTGAAGCAACGGAGTTCACGCATTCCTGTGAATTTAAAATTTTGTTACTTTATGGACAACAAAAGCTGTTAAATATATTTACTGCACACAAGAAAAGATGAGATGACCACATATTTAAACACATATATGCACAATGTTTTTTTTATATAATATACAGGGTTATTTTGGAATAACTAGCCAAATTTGCGGGGAAGGATCGGAATAAGTAATATAGCCAAATGGTGAAGAAAAAATAATTAAAAAAACTCAAAAATTCTGTCTATTTTACCTTTTAAATTCAAAATGTGTAGTAATGCATTATTTAACTGACTGTCTACTATTTTGCTACGCACGCACACATTCGTAAGGGTCGCTCAGTCGGCAACAACGTTGTAAATTGAATCGCACACAGAGGAGCGCGCGTACGATTCGTTGTTGCCCATAAATCACATTCAATTTGGGATAATTTCAAATAAAAGTAGAAGCCTTATTTACTCGTATTTTCGAAAACTGCAATAACGGTATATCATTATTTATATATTACAACTTAAGTTTAAAATTTAGCTACTACTAGAAAAATAACCCTCTCTATTAATTTAATTTCGTTTGAAAGTGTCTTCATAGATCTTTAAACTTTATTTGGGTATATGTGACCTTTGTAGTCTAAAATGCAATTTTTGTAGGTTGATATTTGTTACAGTTGAAGATAACAATGGGGCTAACACGTCATTTCAAAATTTTAGCATCAGCAAATTCGGTTGATGATGTCGCACTTACTGCGCTATAAACATTCAAAAATCAAGACTAGAAGAGGCTAGAATATTTTTCTATGAAGCTGATTCAAACATATTTAAATATACAAAGACGTGTATTGGCAGTATAAATGTCGTCACAATACTGACGGCCCTGGTTTAATTTTATTCTTTCAATTAAATTATATCAAAGTAAATATTTTAAAGAGAAATATTAATTTGTAATTTGAATAAAAAAATAATAGCTGTCCTTGTCAGGCGCTGCAATGCCTTTTTTCTTTTAGAAAAATTTGCTTGCGCGCGCACAACAACTCACTTAATAATTGCATAGTTGGTATACATAGTTCGCATATGGGACAAACATTATGTATATAAAAAGACATATAAACATTCCTCGATACATCTTGTAAAATGGTATACGTAGTTAGTAGTGACACTGTAGTTATATTATGGTTGTAGGACGAAAGGGTTGGCTCTACTGGAAAAGGACCACCACGGTCTTTACGGTATTTTAGCTTAATTCTGCTGTTTCGTACGGTGATTTTAGATAACCGGAGACCGTTTTTACTGAAAATGAGGCATTCAAGCATAGTCTTCGGTGTTGACAACGCATCCACATTTTATGTCATTGATGTCAATGTGCCACAGCATCCACTTACCATCACGTGAACTGTGTGCTTGTTTGTCACCCTTATTCTATAAAAATTAAAATAAAATAATTTAAAATTTAAAATTTTGTACAACCGACTTCAATATAAATTATTAAGAATAACTGAAGAACTATTGGTCAGACCTTGATCAAATTTATATAGAACCACATGTGAAGCACAAGTTTTAAAATAAAAAAAAGAATAATCAAAATCGGTTAACCTGGAAAAAAGTTATGAGGTTACACAAAAAAAAACATATAGTGTTATTTTTAAGTGGGTAGAAAATGAAACAACAATATATTTTAATAACGTTTATTACAATACACCTAACATAGCATTTTACACAAATAACAACATTCAACACAAATCTTACAGCTACGAGTACCTACATAAAGCCTTACATTTCACAACAATTTTCAACTCTACATTTTTATTTATTTTTTTATTTTTAAATATTTTTAACTTGTAGCTGAAATTTCATTGTAGAAACAATTTTTCCGTTCATTATAAAATAAATTTGATATCGCTGTCTCTTTGTTATGAAATCTTTGTAAAGCTACTAAACCAGTTAAATCCATATTACCTAACATTAACATTAAGTTGTTCTCTTAAATAATCAGCAGGCTGAACTGGCAATGGACCGGCCAAAATAATACGTAAAACCGACAACCGATGACGACAAAAGATCTCAATTGGCACCAAAGTGTAGAGCGGCCCTCCACGAAATGTAGTGATAACCTGGTAGAACATGCAGCATGTTGTTGGATGCAAGTGTTAGGGGAAGCCTATGTCCAGACGAGGACTTGTGAAAGTATGTAATGATGATAATTTTCAATAATTTAATATGTAATGATTTCTTATATTTACGCAAGACTACACATGCCTTTAGCGCATCAAAAAAAATCACGTTTAACATGATTATACCTAATGTTTTTAAAGTAGTTTAAAAACACAAAAGTTTTCACTAATAACCTTATTACTATACTTCAAATTTTGCGAGTAACTTTGGTATATGCTTAGGCTGCCGCAGCGTCATACAGAACCGTGAGTTGTTGGAATGCGCTTTATGCAAAATGAAATATGATATAAACACAATGTTGTTGAACAACTCGTTAAAACTGTAGATGCTCCATTATCTGCTGAGGAGAATATTAATGTAACGCGGGTTTCTAAGCTGAGCAAAAATTTCGGCCACATGCAGTGATAGTGAAGCTGCGTGCACCCAGACAACGATGACTGTAATCACATAATTTCTACTAATTATAATAATGATTTACGACGCTGTCTAGTGGATTCCTTGTCTATGAATAATCTATACCAATTCAACCAAATAAGGAAATCGCATGATAGAACCCTGGATTTGGCCTTAAGTAGATTGCAATGCCTAAATGTCTCTCAACCCTTAGATTTGTTAAGTAAACTTGATCTGTACCATCCCCCTCTTCTCATTGAAATATCAGAACTTAATTTTGAATATGACAAAAATTTGCCACCTAAGCCACTATTAAACCACTACCATTTTAAGGACTCTAAGGACGTCCATGATTTTGTTACTGAATTTTACAAAAAACTTAGGAGTGAAATTGTCAGTCACGTACCCAAACACATATATAAGCCAACTCGGAACCCACCAAGATTTACGAAAACTCTTACAAAACTTACAAAAGATAAGGAAAAACTTAGAAAACGATATGCCAAGTACGACGTTCCTAGGTTTGTCGTACTTATCTCTAGAAATAAGTATGGATACAACCTTCTTCGCGAACGATGCCATAAACTTGTTAATATCTGCTACAATAATTACATGACGAAAATTGAGTCTAGCATCTGTAAAGATCCGGACAAATTTTGGCGTTTCATCAAAGATAAGCGCAAAGGTCTTTCTGTACTTTCCGCTAAAATGATACTGAAAGATTCAAATGCATCCTCAGGCACCGATATAAGGAACCTTTTTGCAAGTCACTTTTCTTCCGAGTACTCCAATAATAGCGTTACCGATGTTTCTCGTAATTTCATTGCTACGCATGAATTGAGCGAGTCACAAGTGTACACAAAAATACAATATATTAATGAAAAAAAGGACCTGGCCCTGACAACATACCACCCCTATTTGTGAAATGCTGTGGATCCGTTCTTGCCTTCCCATTGACATTAATATTTAATCGGTCTTTAAACAAAGGAAAGTTTCTCGATGAATGGAAAAAAGCCAGAATTATCCCAATTAATAAGAAAGGTGATAAGACTGACGTTACGAACTATCGACCTATCTCCATATTATCGTGTTTTTCTAAATTATTTGAATGCCTTGTTTACCCCATAGTCTACAGCCATACTGAAAACATTATATCTGATTTCCAAGATGGTTTCAGGCGTGGTCGTTCGGTAGAGTCTAATTTGTCTTCCTTCGTATCCGTGGTAGCACAGGGCGTGGACAGGTTACTGCAGGTAGACGCAATTTATACAGACTTTCCAAATGCCTTTGCCAAGGTTGGCCACCAAGATCTGCTGTCTAAACAAAGAGGAATGGGCATAAGAGGTTCACTGTTGTAGTGGTTCGAATCTTACCTGGCAAAGAGACCTCAGCAAGTGGATATACATGGATTTAAGTCTGAAATGTTTTTGGCTGAGTCTGGTGTCCCCCAGGGATCCTACTTGGGGCCTCTACTCTTTTTGATATTTATTAATGACATAGTTACAGATATAGAAAATAGTAGTGTAACTATGTTTGATGACGATCTAATTGAGTAGAACGATCAAAAGTCTCGGGCGTGCTGATCTCCTGCAATGTGACTTAAACAAGCTCATGGATTCGTGTGCAATCAATGGAATGGTTTTAAATTCAAATAAATGCTACCACATAAGCTATACTAGAAAAAGACCCCCCATAACTATTACCTACTCATTAGGTGCGTGAATTTCTTTTTACCTTCTCAGCACACACTCATTCTTTAGTTAGTTTTTTCCTAATGTAAGTTATTTTGTATTAAGTACCATTATAATATAATAAGCTACACATTACGTTAAATGTTGTGTATACCTGTAATGGGCAAACATATTTAACCATTTACTTTTGTTATCGCGTTGTTGTTGTTTTATGTGTTTTACTGTTGTTGTACCTTATAAAAAAAATAAAAAAATGACTAACAAAACGAGGCCTAACTCGGCACACCTAGATCTACTAGTCGAGGAGTTCCAGATAATCAAAGTACACCTTCGGGTCTCTATAAAGTCCAAGACGTATAAGTAAATTTATATATAAATCCTGTGTGCTTTTCGAGCGCAACAAACTATTGTATAAAAATCTGTGATTATATAAAACAATAATAATATCTTACCTTCGTCATGTATGTATGTATGTATCAAATTTGGTTTTTGGAATATTTTGTATTTCTAATGCCATCGATTTTTTTCAACACGAACCGCTGATAACAAACGACCACTCATGATGGAACTGAGCCCGGAGTTAAAAGTACTCTGTGGCCGGGAGTGAGGCAAAGTGTGTTTGGTAAAAATAAATAAATTAATACAAAGCTGCTCAAAACATCGAAAATTTCGCTATTTCTCGAAAACAATAATCATACCTAAATAAAACAAAATTAAACTCTCGTTTACATTCCAAAGCTTCCCACATGATTGTTAAAGACTAAAAAATAGATTGAGTTGAACAAATGATATTTTCAACAGTTATCGTGCATACGCCTCCATGCGGACTTGATAAGTCTACACTTTATGCCACTAAAACAGCTTTTTTATGTAAAAATGGCAATTGATCGATTACAAAAAAATAATAAGTTCAACAATCTTTTGCTTTTTATATCATTTACAATTCAATTCATAAAACAATTCAAAATTGTTTTCATGCGATAAACCATTGGAATCTTGATTTTTGACGCTAGTAGAACATACCTACACGCTTTGCGCTTAAGGCATGCAATAATCTAATCTTGGATTGAGCTAATTTAAACTTATGACTTTAACTTGTCTTTCGAATTTTGACTTTTACTTGTCTTTTGACGTTGACTTGTCTTTTAACTTTGACTTTCGACACAACCCACCTGTAAGTGTAATCTATAATAGTAACTGGCCACTCTTATTGCTGGTCATATATTATTTGAAAAAACAACGTAATAGTGAAATCTAACAACTTTTCCATTTTTGCAAGGACTTAAAAACCTAGCACCAAATTTCCAACAAAAAATGTACTTTCAGACTGGGCGTCAATGTTAAATTGACATTCTTCATAGATTTCGTATTTATTAGTGATTAAAAGAAACTAACATTGAATAGATAAAATACTCAACAAAATAAAATGGCAAAGTCAACCTCACTTCGTGATAACTCTGCTATTATGGGTTGTATCGTCTTGTCTTTACTTATTTTTATTATTTAAATCTTGTCACAATAATTTCTTAGGCTAAAATCTAAAATACACACATCAACACAATCTAGGGATACATTAATCCTAAATTATTTACGACTTTATAGTTTAAAATCTTTTTAGTTTCCATAAAAAGTTTATATACCGAAACAACAAAAAATCCTCTTGCCGTGTGAACTTTAAGTGCCATATCACGTCCTAATTTGAGTCGAGTAAAATGTTACGACCCGTGGGCATGATAGAAAAAGGTGCTATTCAACTAGTCGTTGCTGAGGTCCTACACATCAGCCAAAACGTGATGTTATGCTCACGTTATCGCAGTACTGGGGATGTGGCTGAACGGCACACGGATAGATATCGTGTTACTTCGCAGAGACAAGATCGATTTTTCCAAATGACCGCCAGAAGACAACCCAATATCACAGTGACTCAACTACTACAAATGCTCCAGAAGGACCACCGGCTACAGGTAAACGACTAAACCATCCGAAGTAAGTTGCACGAAGTTGGTCTTCATGCTCAAAGACCGCTACGTGTTCCAGCATTGCGACGTGGCAATCGCGGTCGGCGGCTTTCGTTGTCTCGGAAGTATTTACCCACGTGGCCTGTGCCCAGCAGTAGGTCGTTTATAGGTAAATTATCGAATTGCGGTGGCTACTTACAATCTCATTGACCATATAAAAATACTTATTTAAAATAAATTCCAGTAAACTAAAAGTTTCACATTCGTATATCTCCCAGTCTAAAATAATATTACATCAAAAAATGCAAGTACCCCCGAAACAAAAAGAGCTGATAATCTTCAAACAGCTGAAAAGATTTTCTTCTAAGAACATTCCCGATAAATTCACCTTTCAAAAAAAAAGAACTAAAATTAAATAGGTTCATCCGTTCATGATAGCTCCCATTGCTATAGACAGACAGACAGATACATAGATACACACGTTAAACATATAACATCCTTCTTTTTCGTCGACGGTTGATAAAAACAAATATCAGTACATATCGTATAGTCTATAAGTAGGTATAATATAAGCGCTTATAAGAAAACTGACATTTTAAATCTAATCCTGCATCTGTATGATAGATGGACAGGTCTTCGCCATGGATTGATATATTGTAGCTTTATTAATCACTTTATCGTTTTTATCTATTTGGACTTTTTATTTTAAAAAATTTAATCATATCTATCTATACTTTCCTTTAACAAATATGGACATAACAGCTATAATAATTTTTAGTGCGTAAATTTTTCTACTGTGACCGAAGACATGAATATATTTCACTAAATATTTCTAAAACCTTCTTTTTCTCATTCATCTTAATAATTCTAATTAATCTTAATAACTATGATATGTTCACAAATACCTGTATATAAACAATCAAAAACATCTTAACAAAATGTAAGTTACCAATTAAAAAACTGCCAAAATAAATATTATCCTAAGTCACAAATGGACGGTGTATCTAAGCTCAAATTAAAGTCAATAAAAACGCTCATTATAAAAAAGTAAAAATATTTTTCTCGCAATTCCCTTAAGGTACATATTTACCAACAACAATCGTACTTTCTTCTATCACATTTTAAATTGACCAAACATTTACTAACAATCAATTCGCAATAACCTCGGCTCTATGATGTAAATTGATATCGTCCAATGTTATAATTTTAGCATGTGATTAACATATTTAAAAAACTATATCTTAGACTAATTTGCCTTTAAAATTCAGTACATCATTAATTTTAACATTGATACAATATTTATTTATTATATATATGAGAGTGTATTAAGCAGAACCGCTTGCTCGTCTTATATCTCAAATTATGCTACTCGTAGTAAGCACAAGATTCAACCCCAACGGCACGACATTGTTATTCGCAATTTTTACCCTGTGCTCTAAAAAAAGCAAGGAAATCTGTATGTCTCAGGAGTTTAAAATAATTTGATGGCGTTCGAAATTTGACTTGAACAACTGGAAATAATTTAAAAAAAACCCCAGTTGCCAATCGTAAAAATAATGGCAAATTCCTTTATTAAAATATTTTTTTTAACTTTATATGAGACTGTAAACAGGCTAACAACAATAAATATTTATTTATTATTATATTTAGTTTTATTTATTACTTGACAGATCAAAATAAAATTTGAATTATAAGTTTATTATAAGACAAATCTAATTATCTGCGTGATGTATTAGTGGTAGAGCCATGCTGCAGCTATATTAGTAGTATAGTTGTAGCACGAATGGGCCGACTCGACCGGGAAGGACCACGCTCTCACAGAAAACCAGCGTAAAATCGCAGCTTAACGCTGCTGTGTTTCGTATGGTGAGTGTAGAGAACCGGAGACCCTTTTTACTGGAAAAGAGGTATTCCATCTTAGTCCTCACGGGTGACAACGCATCTGCATCTTGAGTCTTTATTGAGGATAGATGTAGATGTCTATGGGTCACAGTAACTACTTACCATCAGGTGGACTGTGTGCTCGTTTGTCACCCTATCCTATAAAAAAAAATCCCACGATAAAGTAAATTAAAATTAAATCGGAGTCATCATCCGACGAAAAGTATATTTCACTTTGATTTAACTAAATAACAGAAAAGCAAACTCAAATAAACTACACACTCTGTATATAAAAGGTTACATAAAACCTTAGTATTTAACTGAATATAATATAAGAGTTTAAAAAACAAAGTTTAAAAGAACAGCCATTGAGGCAGATGATTCTGATCATTACTTTATTTTATCGTGGTGATGCAAATTTTGAAGTCAATCGGCCGTCTAAAATTGATGAAAATTACATTAAAAGATTTCGTTTCATAGATAGATAGATACACGCGAAGCTAATATAAGTGTGTTAATAACATTAATTTCATGTGTGATACATTCGCAGACGAGTTTTAAATACTATTATTTTTAGTTACGCAGATACTTGCAGATTAAATATTAAATTATCTACGCGAGTATAACTCAAAGCTTTCTACTAGATTTTATAGGCACCGGAACAAAGCTTCAAAAAAAATGCGCGAGTGTCGTGGAACACTCAGTTGGAACGAAGTTCCTAGCGTAGTATATTATTATTGATAAACGTAGGTATTATATTATTGATTAGCAAATACAAATAAATGTATTACTAGCGTTTTTTTTTTTTTTTTTTTTTTTTTTTTTTTTTTTTTTTTTTTTTTTATAAGATAATGGTGACAAACGAGCACACAGTCCACCTGATGGTAAGTGGTTGCTGCGGCCCATAGACATCTACATCTATCCTCGTTTGCGAATCAAAATGCAGATGCGTTGTCACCCGTGAGGACTAAGATGGAATGCCTCATTTCCAGTAAAAAGGGCCTCCGGCCACCTGCACTCACCAAGCGAAACGCAGAGGTAAACCTCTACTTCACGTTGGTATTCTGTGAGGTCGTGGTACCACCCCGGTTCGAGCCGGCCCATCCGTGCGACAGCAAAAGCCGCCGCGTGGCTCTACCACTGTTAAAACACAGCGTTTATTAAAATGACGCGTCATTTGAAAGAAAATAATATTTCTTAAATGGCAAGATAAGAAAAAGTGCGAGGGAGATGGATATTATTCCATCTCACTTCCTTATTTCGCCGCAACGACCATCTACACTATGACACTAGGGGTAGTAACGAAATAATCTTACTCTTTTTGTCGCCTAGCTCCCATCCATACCATCCGATAAAGAACTTCGTTCCAATCGTTCCAACAAGTACATTAATATTTTTATAATTTCAAATAAGTTTATCGTTTGATACAGTTCTGCATTACATAGCTAAGTTTTATGCCACGTTTACTAAAAAAGTAACATGTCCGTAATATTCATCAAGTTCCAGCACCATCACCAGATCTCACCTAGTATGATTTACTTATCGATCTTCTTTCTTTTAATTTCATTGTATCTTTCATAATCCTTTAAATATTAAATTCGCGATTCGGTATCTTTTAAACAATTTCCTTCAACATCATTACCATTTCTTGGGACTTCAATACTCACAGTATATTTAAGTTTGTCTGTTTGTCATTTCAATGCGATTTCAGCTTTTATTTTAGGTGATATCCTAAATGGCGGCTGTACAGGAGGTGGCATGTGTACAACTTCGTGGTTACATTGTAACTGTAGCTCCATGATGTCTCGATGTAGTGACATAATTAAGCGGAGAATTTTTGTAAAGTACTCCACTTTCTGTAAAAATGAAAGGTTTTCATAAGACAGATATTATGACAGAGAATGTAAATTTACCACTAATCTAAAAAAAACTTGATATGGTGATTGAAATTGTTGAAATTATTAAATTTATCTACGAAGTAAAGTTACAAAACCATTTGTCACATCTTTTGAAATTTTAACAAAGTAATAATGTAAACTGTAGCACCAGATAGCGCTTATAAGAACAAAGTATGACTCAACGTTATTTTGCAGACTTTAAAATAAAATAGTTATCATTAAAATAAATTTAAATTAAGGCCACTATATTAGTTGACTTATTTAAATACCATAAATGTGTTTTATAACTTTGATATATCGAAAGAGATCTAATTTATCTAAAAATATAATCTGAAAAACCAGTGTTAGTAAATAACTGATTTTAATACAATTATAAAATTATTAATTTCTAATATTTTTTTTAAAATTAAAATGATCTATAATGACAAATGTGAATGCATGCAAAACAAAATATTGTACACTAAAGGGATAATTAATATAGATGCTACTTCCAAAACAAAATAAGTCAAGAGATGTACTAATTTAATTCTTAGAGCGGTAATACAAAGTCCCTTTATTGTACAAAATTAATTAAAAATGTTAATAAAAACGCATGCTCAATATTTTTAACAGATTTATACTGCTCTAAGCATTTATGAAGAGAAAGCTTTAATAAATAAATTGACTTACTTTTGGACTTTTCCCCTCAGTGTACAATATCGAAACATCTAACAATAAACATTCTCTTATGGATTAACGACAACAACGTGAACATTGTTTTTTTTTTATTGAAGGGTTTTTTTATCTTCCGTACTACTGTTTTAAATTATTGTAAAGTTTTAACTTTATGATAATAATTCATACACTGTTTGTAATCTATAGTAAGTTTTAATTTATAAATTATCACTACACGATACGTAGTATTTTCTGACACTATAAACTATCTTTTTTTTTCGCGGATTCTACGTTATTAAATCAGTTAAAGGTACTTTTCATACAATATTACACTTCAATTATATAGTTAAAAATTCCAACATTTTGAAATAAGAAGTTGAGTTATAAAAATAAAAAATCACTTAAAATCTTTTGACTTTCTCAAATAAACCTTTATTTTCAAAGTCATCCTAGCTAAATATAAATATTTTATAAGAGATATAATATTTTCATGGCCTATGTTTTAAAAAAAATAATGTCATTTAAGAATTGGCATGTAATGTTAAAAATCTCACGATAAATAAAACTGACCTGACTGCTGTGCATGCTGTGACCGTTTGCCTTTTCACCACCCACAACAGTACTGCAAGGCAATGGTTTCGCCACTCCAATCGTCACTGTCCCTGCAATAAATAAAAGAATGATGAACTATTTTAGATATAACAACCTTTTATCTACAGCCTTTTATCAGAAATTACTAAACTACGGCCTCATATAAATTCGTCGTCTATTTTAAACTGACTTCAAAAACGAGGTGGTATTCAATTCGACTGTATGTTTTTTATGTGTGTTAGCTCATAACTTTTTACTGGTGAACCGATTTCGATGATTCTTTTTTTTTTTTGAAAGCTGGTACTTCTCATGTAGTTTCATATAAATTTGATTAAGATCTGACTAGTAGTTTTTGAGTTATCTTTGATAATTTATATCGAAGTCGGTTGTACAAAATATTATGTACTTAATATATTGCGAGTGCAGTGAGTAGATAAACGTCTATTTTATAATCTCTCACTTGAGAGAATCTCTGTAGTAATAGCATTTATAAATTATAATAGCATTTAGTACAGAAATACTCATGTTTTAGGATTATAGTTCTACAACAGCCAATACGGTATGCATTACATCGCTCTATTTATCTAATCAGTACGTTGTCAGATCGTAAACAGTACGCACGTTACGTTCAATATTGTCTCGCGCTGTTGCAAGCTGCAATTGTCTACAGTTCTCAAACCTTTCCTTTTAATAAAATGTTCACTTGCCACCGTTGTAAGATTGAAGCTAGAGATGGTGTTCAGTGTTCCCTGTGTTTGAAACAATACGACTTTCCGTGTGCTGGAATAACCGAGATTGGTTTTCGAAAACTTGGTGATAGGAAAGCAACGTGGAAATGTAACGCTTGTAAGAATGCTAGCTCCGGTAGTCCAGCTCCTGGCCGTTCCACTTCCTGCGCTTCTAGTGATCTCGATGGTATTCGTGGTGAATTACGTGGACTGTCTGAACAAATGTCATCAATGCCTAAGTTACTGGATTCGGTAAAAAATATTCAAGCTGATTTGGCTGATCTTAAAACGATTAAATGTGAGTTGTCGGTTGTGAAAGATTCGCTAGACTACGTTCACGCTTCAGTTGACAAACTTATAGCTAGGATAGCCGAGGTGGATCGTGAAATTCAAACCCTTCAGAAGACCAAGGAAGATGTGTCCCGTCTAGAACAGCGTTTGCAAAAATTGGAAGCTGTTTTTAATGATGGGGAGCAGCGATCACGGTTGAACAACATTGAAATCAAAGGAGTTCCTATAACTAACACGGAAAATCTCTTTACTATTATATCAAAAATAGCAACCAAAATCGATATCAATATTAGTGATAACAACATTAATTACATTGCTAGGGTTCCTTCTCGTAATAATAAAAATAACAAAAACATAATTGTGTCTATGCACAATCGATATCTCAGAGACAACTTTGTTGCAGCAGCGAGAAAATGTAAATCCCTAACGCCGTTGGATATAGGTCTTAATGGTAGTAACAGAATCTTTATCAACGACCATTTAACGCTTGAAAACAAAATGTTATTAAACAAAACAAAGTCTTTGGCCAAGGAGCGGGATTTTTCGTACGTTTGGGTAAAGAACTGCAAAATCCTAGTACGGAAAAGCACAACATCACCTGTTCTTATAATAAAAACGGAGTCGGATTTAAGAAAAATAGTTTAAGGATTCACAAGTTACTGTTAAGTTTACTTGCTGTGCAAACGCAAAGTTTGAGAAGCGTTGGTATCGTCTATTCATTAATGATGTACTCGCACCTCGCTATTATTGGCGTAACGAAAGGACATGTTCTTGCTACCTGTGTTTGTTATTTTTATTTCTATTATGCTCATTATGCTGTTGTACTTAACGTAACGTTTTGCATATTGTATCTCACTTGCTTAGTTTCCATAATACCCTTTTTTAATTTTTCTTTCGCATATCCTAGATTTTTGCATTCCGCATTTTATTTCATTTCGCATGTTATATTTGTGCTATGTTATTTGTTTTATAGATTACGAATAATTGTTTATTATTATGTATACGCATATATGAATTATTTTTGTGTGCTTTGTATATTATTCACTAAGTTAATAATACTTATATTAACCTGCAGTAACTCTTGCACCGTGGTAACTGTAACAGGTAATCATTTGCTCTGCCGTTTAGGGTACACAATATACATTTACTATAAATTTCATATATGTCATATCTTAGCATCAGTTTCAGAGTGTAAGAGATTAACTATTATTACTCCACTAAAACTTTTACTTCATTGCTCGCGGGTCGTTGCTTATACTTATGTGTATTATTTGTATGCTCATATCGCGAAATATTTATGCATTCTCCTAATGAATAGTAGATTATTTTCTAATATACCTCAAC
The DNA here is from genome assembly GCA_963668995.1 of Parnassius mnemosyne. Classification (NCBI taxonomy): domain Eukaryota; kingdom Metazoa; phylum Arthropoda; class Insecta; order Lepidoptera; family Papilionidae; genus Parnassius; species Parnassius mnemosyne. The sequence continues at coordinate 33,538,841 of CAVLGL010000084.1, forward strand.
GTAAGTTATTTGTAGTTGCTACTATTACCTACCGCGTTATTTTAGTGCTTATCCTGTTAAGAAAACACTCACATAAAAAAATATAATATATACTACCAAAACGTCCGGGGCTTACGGACTAAAGTAGCAACTATATATAGGAATATCGTAATGAATAATTACGACTTAATATGCTTAACGGAAACTTGGCTTAATGAGGACTTCAATGACACAGAATTATTTGACGACCGATATCTAGTTTGGAGGCGTGATAGGAATTATTCTGATACAGGTCAAAGCATGGGGGGTGGTGTCCTCATAGCTGTTCGACGAGAGCTTATAGTTTTTGAACGCAGTGAATGGCGTTCATCAGCTGAGGACATATGGATTACTCTGACCCTAAAACGTACATCGCCTAATTTGTGTTACAAATTAAATATTTGTCTTGTTTATATATGCTGTCAAAACTTAGGTAATTCCTTAATACAGCAATTACAATGTTTTTCCACTAAATTAAATGATATTGTGTTAAATAACTTGGCAGATGGTTTTTTACTTTTAGGCGATTTTAATTTGCCGAATATAATATGGCAGCCAGCTGACGATGGGCAATCTCAATGCCCTTTTAATATTCAAGGTCCCATTCAATCGGATTTTTTTGATACTCTTAATTTATGTTCCTTATCTCAATATAACAGTCAACTAAACTGTAACAACAGAATTCTGGATCTAATTTTCTGCAACAATTTTATAAATGTTCATAAATGTATAGACCCTTTAGTTTCGGAAGATCCTCATCACATAGCACTATGTATATCTGTTGACTTCATCCACCAAAATACGCTTTCACCGCAAACCAGAACAAAATTCCTGTATAATTTTGCAGATTACACTAAAATATGTCAACAACTTGATAATACGGACTGGTCCAGTTGCCTCAGAATGGGTTCTTTAGAGGAGGCTGTATCCTTACTGTATGATAAGTTACAAATGCTAATTAACAAACATGTCCCTTGCAAAACTGTAAAATCATCTTCCAGATTTCCTCCCTGGTATAAAACACCCTTGATTAAAATCTTAAAAGAAAAATTTAAGTATCACTCAAAGTATAAAAAATATGGAAATACTTCCGACCTTGATTCTTTTGTTTTATTACGAGAACGTGGGAAGGTTCTTGAAAAAAGTATGTACGAAGCTTACATTCGTGATATAGAAAATAATATAAGCAAATCACCGAAAGCCTTCTGGAACTTTGTTAAGAGTAAAAAATCTCCAAGTTCATATCCTTCTATTATGAAATTCAGACAGTATTCGTCAGGCAAAGGTGAAGTAATTTGTGATTTTTTCAATCAGTTTTTTAAATCTAATTTTCTTAACGATTCCGACACAATTAATTTTAATATTATTGACTCGCAAATTGATCAATCTTCTATTGATATCAGTTCCATCGAGGTGCAAGAAGCAGAGGTATCCAGACTTTTAAAGGCTATAGACCTGTACAAGTCTGCTGGACCAGATGGTATCCCGGCTATCTTAATCATACGGTGTGCGGACTCTCTTACTTTGCCTCTGAGTATTCTGTACCGCCGTTCCTTAAAGGAAGGCATTTTTCCAAATATTTGGAAAAGTGCGTTTATTACTCCAATTTACAAAAAAGGACCTAAGGATGAGGTACAAAACTATCGTCCCATTTCCAAGCTCTGTTTATTCGCTAAAGTATTTGAAAAAATAATTTACAACCAGGTGTACTCTTCCCTTCGCCACTCATTTAGTGAAAATCAACATGGTTTCTTAAAAAACAGATCTACCGTGTCAAACCTTGTTATTTGTTCCGACTATCTAACTAGCTTTATGTCTAAACCAGCACAAGTAGATGTAGTCTATACAGACTACTGCAAAGCATTCGACAGAATCGATCATTTAATTCTTTTACGTAAACTCCTTGCAATGGGTATCAGGGGGGACTTATTCCGATGGTTTACGTCATACATCAGAAATCGAAGTCAATCTGTCGTCCTTGGTGGATATCGTTCGTCTGCAATCCATATATCGTCTGGCGTACCACAAGGATCCCTATTGGGGCCCTTGCTCTTCTTAATTTTTATCAATGATATCGACACGTGTTTTAAAAATTCCAAGATTATTCTTTACGCTGACGATATGAAAATCTTATGTCCTATTACAAGTTTGGAAAGTTGTTCTAGCCTTCAAAAGGATCTCTTCAATTTAGAAGCATACTGTTCTAACAATAAACTCGATCTGAATGTTTCCAAATGTTTTATCTGCTCATTTACTCGTAAACCTAATCCTATAATTTATAATTATAAATTAAACCATATTTCTATAAATAGAACCAGCACTATCAAAGATCTCGGTGTTACTTTTGACTCTAAATTGCTGTTTGACAATCACGTTGATAACATCGTTACAAAGGCTAACAAAGCGCTGGGTTTCATATTAAGGTTATCGGCAGATTTTAAAAGCATAAAAACCTTCAAAATTCTATATTGCGCTTTTGTACGCAGCCATTTGGAATATGGTTCTGAAATTTGGAATCCAAAATATAATGAATATGTGGATAGGATAGAGCGCATACAAAAAAGATTTTTGCGTTTTCTTCAATTTAAATCAAAAAAGTTTATACCCAGCTATACTCTTCGATGTAAAAAAAATCACATATTACCTTTATATGAGCGTAGAAATATTGCAGATCTCTCCTTCCTCTTTAAAATTATGAATGGTAATATTGATTGTCCTGAACTATTAAGTAAAATAGGTTTACACACCTCATCATCTGGTTTGCGGAAACCTACACTTTTATATGTACCATGCGTGAAAAGTAATTACAGGAAAAACTCTTTTATTATTCGATCATGCAGATCTTTTAATGCTATAGCACATACTCACAATGTGGATATTGATTTATTTCATTCCAGCGTTATCCAACTTAGGCGTTTACTTTCTAACAACTTCTTTTCTTTTTGATAATGTAATTTATATTTAAGTATACTGTTACTATATCTCTTCTGACACACTCTTGTCATATAAAGTATTATATAAGTGAAAACTTGTAAATGGCCTTCATTTTTGTTATAATTATATTATTTTTGTAAATTAGCTGTAAGTTTTCCAAGCAAATAAAAATAAAATAAATAAAATAAAATAATATCATGCGTATTTTGAAAAGGTTTTGCACTACTTTCGACACACACAAAGCTGTATAACCTAACACCCATATACATAATTTATACATAATTACGTAAACACAATCTTATTGTAACGACTATATTGAATTACTTACAAAATGTCTACAACTAAAAAATCTAAAAATTGTGAGCGTATTTTTAAGACCAAATGCAAGTAATTTAAAGCGTGATACATTTTATGCAGAATGAAGCCAGGCGCCGATGTAAGAACCAGCTGTAGCACAAGTGGTAAAATTAAAAATTTTGTACAACTGACTTCAATATAAATTATTAAGGATAACTCAAAAACTACTGGTCAGGCGTTGATCAAATTTATAATGGGACCACATAAAAAGCACCAGTTTTCAAATAAAAAAAAGAATTATCAAAATCGGTTCACCTAGAAAAAAAAGTTATGAGGTAACACATAAAAAACTCAGTCAAATTGACTAAGTCCTCCTCCTTTTTTAAGGTCGGTAAAAAAATAAGTTTTAACAAAAAATAAATTCGGCTTTTACCTAGTAACCTAGTAACTTTTAACTAAAAGTAAAAGTCGACTTTACTTTTTGTTAAAAGTATTTTTTTTTAATCTTTTTAGTGGATATCACAACTTTTAAGGGAATATCACAATTTTAAAGTAGGCTAAATAGTAACATCAAAAGAAATCTGTTCACAACATTAACACTTTTACACTTTATTAGCCAGTAAAAGTCTACTGCTGATCATGATCTTGTCTCAGAGTAAAAATAATTTGTCATAATCGACGCGTTTCCAAGTTGGCACTACTGCGTTTTCTGCTTATCTGTTTTACGGGGTTATTTTTCAAAGAGTACATATCCAAATTATATATTTATTTTCAATTATATAAATAATGACATAACGTTAAAGCAGTTTTTGAAAATACGAGTAAATAAGGCTTCTATTTTTATTTGAAATTATTCCAAATTGAAAAATAAACCTATGGGCAACAACTACGGGTACGCCCGTTCCTCTGTGTGCAATTCAATTCACAACGTTTTTGATTTACGAATTTGTGCGTGCGTAGTAAAATAGCAGGCGTAAGATATTTATGAATGACAATCAGTTAAAATAATGCATTACCAGGCATTCTGAATTTAAAAGATAATATAACTAAAATTAAAAATAATCTTGAAACATAGCTACGAACACTTAGGGTTAAGGCAACTTTCAAACAAAAGAAAGCTCAATCAAAATCGGTCCATCCGTTCAGGAGCTAATATGCCACAGACAGCTTCACATATACATAGATACACAGATTTAAGAACGTTTAGATACACACTACAAATATATAACACCTCTCTGCTTTCGTCGGGGGTTAAAAAGGACAGAATGTTTGAGATTTTTCTTAAATATTTTTATTTCACCATTCGCCTATATTACTAACTCTGAGCCTTCTCTGCAAATTTGGGCGTATATTACAAAATAACCCTGTATAAAAATATTTATACACTGAACGGCATTAGATGACGGATATTTTCTGCCACCTACACGCTGGTTGTTAACACTATAAATGAATGATTTTTTGCAAGACAAAAACTAATCAGAATTCAAAGTCTTTTTTACCGGTAACTACGTTCGCGATCTGAACTATCGTGTAACATTGAAAAACACTTTTTGCCACGAAGTACTTTTATCTCCACGCATTAAAACTGTTTACAAAATAATCAGCCTTAATTCCGTTTACACTGTAGTTTGTCTGTTTGGATTGCTTTTGATAAGATAGCAGGTATCATTTTTTATATGAAATTAAATGCAAAATTAAACTATCACCAAGCACTATACAAGATTGAAAAAATATGTTATCGTAGCTAATATGTTGGAAGTACGCTCTAAGAAAAACAAATGATGTGATTGCTAAAAGACAGGCATAGTCTATTCGACGGTACATCCTCGTATGCCCGCCTGAATTTGAGCTTCAGTCATGGTGTAACTTTTATTTTAAAGAATTAGGATGACTAACGAGCACACAGTCCACCTGATGGTAAGTGGATAAAGCGTCAGTAGCCTAATGGCAGGGCGCGGACCGCGAACTTCGAAGGTCGTGGGTTCGAACCCGCCATTCGACTACTGTCGTGAACCACTTCTAACACAAGCATTTTAAGCTTACCAGAAGTGGTTAAAGGGAATATTAGTAATGTTTAATAACATTACTAGTATTTAAAAAAAAAAAAAGTGGTTGCTGCGGCCCATAGACATCTACATCTTCGTTTGCGAATTAAAATGCAGATGCGTTGTCAGCCGTGAGGACTAAGATAGAATGCCCCTTTCCCAATAAAAAGGGTCTCCGGTTCTCTACACTCACCATACGAAACACAGCAGCATTAAGCTGCTATTTTACGCTGGTATCCTGTGAGAGCGTGGTCCTTCCCCGGTCGAGCCGACCCATTCGTGCTACAACTATACTAGTAATATAGCTGCAGCATGGCTCTACCACGTACTAAAATTTTCATTTCAATTCTATAATTATATCTTATAAATAATTGATGGCAAGTACTTTTATTCTCTCAGCTATAGTAAGATGAGTGAAAAATCATCAGCATTCTTCTATTTTTTTTATTTAAAAAAAAACGTTACCCCCACACTAGGATTTTCTGCTGTATCGTGTAGGCAGTTTAGAAACATAGATTGCACGAGGATTTAAACATTCAGATCCGAAACAATTATTTGTAGCCCATACAAATACTTGTTCCGTGCGGGATTCAAACTCGCGGCCCCCAGCGCAACAACTTACAACAGCGCAACAAGCTAAGCCACTGCGCCACCGAGCAGTCAATTTCTATTTAGTAATACTTATAAATCAAAGAAATAATTATAAAACGTGCCAAACGTATTGGAGCAATTGCGCGGACGAAAATAAACAGAGTCCAGTAATTGGTTAAAATAATTTCTATTTAGTAATACTTATAAATCAAAGAAATAATTATGAAACGTGCCAAACGTATTGGAGCAATTGCGCGGGCGAAAATAAACAGAGTCCAGTAATTGGTTAAAATAATTTCTATTTAGTAATACTTATAAATCAAAGAAATAATTATGAAACGTGCCAAACGTATTGGAGCAATTGCGCGGGCGAAAATAAACAGAGTCCAGTAATTGGTTAAAATAATTTCTATTTAGTAATACTTATAAATCAAAGAAATAATTATGAAACGTGCCAAACGTATTGGAGCAATTGCGCGGGCGAAAATAAACAGAGTCCAGTAATTGGTTAAAATAATTTCTATTTAGTAATACTTATAAATCAAAGAAATAATTATGAAACGTGCCAAACGTATTGGAGCAATTGCGCGGGCGAAAATAAACAGAGTCCAGTAATTGGTTAAAATAATTTCTATTTAGTAATACTTATAAATCAAAGAAATAATTATGAAACGTGCCAAACGTATTGGAGCAATTGCGCGGGCGAAAATAAACAGAGTCCAGTAATTGGTTAAAATAATTTCTATTTAGTAATACTTATAAATCAAAGAAATAATTATGAAACGTACCAAACGTATTGGAGCAATTGCGCGGGCGAAAATAAACAGAGTCCAGTAATTGGTTAAAATAATTTCTATTTAGTAATACTTATAAATCAAAGAAATAATTATGAAACGTGCCAAACGTATTGGAGCAATTGCGCGGGCGAAAATAAACAGAGTCCAGTAATTGGTTAAAATAATTTCTATTTAGTAATACTTATAAATCAAAGAAATAATTATGAAACGTGCCAAACGTATTGGAGCAATTGCGCGGGCGAAAATAAACAGAGTCCAGTAATTGGTTAAAATAATTTCTATTTAGTAATACTTATAAATCAAAGAAATAATTATGAAACGTGCCAAACGTATTGGAGCAATTGCGCGGGCGAAAATAAACAGAGTCCAGTAATTGGTTAAAATAATTTCTATTTAGTAATACTTATAAATCAAAGAAATAATTATGAAACGTGCCAAACGTATTGGAGCAATTGCGCGGGCGAAAATAAACAGAGTCCAGTAATTGGTTAAAATAATTTCTATTTAGTAATACTTATAAATCAAAGAAATAATTATGAAACGTGCCAAACGTATTGGAGCAATTGCGCGGGCGAAAATAAACAGAGTCCAGTAATTGGTTAAAATAATTTCTATTTAGTAATACTTAAAAATCAAAGAAATAATTATGAAACGTGCCAAACGTATTGGAGCAATTGCGCGGGCGAAAATAAACAGAGTCCAGTAATTGGTTAAAATAATTTCTATTTAGTAATACTTATAAATCAAAGAAATAATTATGAAACGTGCCAAACGTATTGGAGCAATTGCGCGGGCGAAAATAAACAGAGTCCAGTAATTGGTTAAAATAATTTCTATTTAGTAATACTTATAAATCAAAGAAATAATTATGAAACGTGCCAAACGTATTGGAGCAATTGCGCGGGCGAAAATAAACAGAGTCCAGTAATTGGTTAAAATAATTTCTATTTAGTAATACTTATAAATCAAAGAAATAATTATGAAACGTGCCAAACGTATTGGAGCAATTGCGCGGGCGAAAATAAACAGAGTCCAGTAATTGGTTAAAATAATTTCTATTTAGTAATACTTATAAATCAAAGAAATAATTATGAAACGTGCCAAACGTATTGGAGCAATTGCGCGGGCGAAAATAAACAGAGTCCAGTAATTGGTTAAAATAATTTCTATTTAGTAATACTTAAAAATCAAAGAAATAATTATGAAACGTGCCAAACGTATTGGAGCAATTGCGCGGGCGAAAATAAACAGAGTCCAGTAATTGGTTAAAATAATTTCTATTTAGTAATACTTATAAATCAAAGAAATAATTATGAAACGTGCCAAACGTATTGGAGCAATTGCGCGGGCGAAAATAAACAGAGTCCAGTAATTGGTTAAAATAATTTCTATTTAGTAATACTTATAAATCAAAGAAATAATTATGAAACGTGCCAAACGTATTGGAGCAATTGCGCGGGCGAAAATAAACAGAGTCCAGTAATTGGTTAAAATAATTTCTATTTAGTAATACTTATAAATCAAAGAAATAATTATGAAACGTACCAAACGTATTGGAGCAATTGCGCGGGCGAAAATAAACAGAGTCCAGTAATTGGTTAAAATAATTTCTATTTAGTAATACTTATAAATCAAAGAAATAATTATGAAACGTGCCAAACGTATTGGAGCAATTGCGCGGGCGAAAATAAACAGAGTCCAGTAATTGGTTAAAATAATTTCTATTTAGTAATACTTATAAATCAAAGAAATAATTATGAAACGTGCCAAACGTATTGGAGCAATTGCGCGGGCGAAAATAAACAGAGTCCAGTAATTGGTTAAAATAATTTCTATTTAGTAATACTTATAAATCAAAGAAATAATTATGAAACGTGCCAAACGTATTGGAGCAATTGCGCGGGCGAAAATAAACAGAGTCCAGTAATTGGTTAAAATAATTTCTATTTAGTAATACTTATAAATCAAAGAAATAATTATGAAACGTGCCAAACGTATTGGAGCAATTGCGCGGGCGAAAATAAACAGAGTCCAGTAATTGGTTAAAATAATTTCTATTTAGTAATACTTATAAATCAAAGAAATAATTATGAAACGTGCCAAACGTATTGGAGCAATTGCGCGGGCGAAAATAAACAGAGTCCAGTAATTGGTTAAAATAATTTCTATTTAGTAATACTTAAAAATCAAAGAAATAATTATGAAACGTGCCAAACGTATTGGAGCAATTGCGCGGGCGAAAATAAACAGAGTCCAGTAATTGGTTAAAATAATTTCTATTTAGTAATACTTATAAATCAAAGAAATAATTATGAAACGTGCCAAACGTATTGGAGCAATTGCGCGGGCGAAAATAAACAGAGTCCAGTAATTGGTTAAAATAATTTCTATTTAGTAATACTTATAAATCAAAGAAATAATTATGAAACGTGCCAAACGTATTGGAGCAATTGCGCGGGCGAAAATAAACAGAGTCCAGTAATTGGTTAAAATAATTTCTATTTAGTAATACTTATAAATCAAAGAAATAATTATGAAACGTGCCAAACGTATTGGAGCAATTGCGCGGGCGAAAATAAACAGAGTCCAGTAATTGGTTAAAATAATTTCTATTTAGTAATACTTATAAATCAAAGAAATAATTATGAAACGTGCCAAACGTATTGGAGCAATTGCGCGGGCGAAAATAAACAGAGTCCAGTAATTGGTTAAAATAATTTCTATTTAGTAATACTTATAAATCAAAGAAATAATTATGAAACGTGCCAAACGTATTGGAGCAATTGCGCGGGCGAAAATAAACAGAGTCCAGTAATTGGTTAAAATAATTTCTATTTAGTAATACTTATAAATCAAAGAAATAATTATGAAACGTGCCAAACGTATTGGAGCAATTGCGCGGGCGAAAATAAACAGAGTCCAGTAATTGGTTAAAATAATTTCTATTTAGTAATACTTATAAATCAAAGAAATAATTATGAAACGTGCCAAACGTATTGGAGCAATTGCGCGGGCGAAAATAAACAGAGTCCAGTAATTGGTTAAAATAATTTCTATTTAGTAATACTTATAAATCAAAGAAATAATTATGAAACGTGCCAAACGTATTGGAGCAATTGCGCGGGCGAAAATAAACAGAGTCCAGTAATTGGTTAAAATAATTTCTATTTAGTAATACTTATAAATCAAAGAAATAATTATGAAACGTGCCAAACGTATTGGAGCAATTGCGCGGGCGAAAATAAACAGAGTCCAGTAATTGGTTAAAATAATTTCTATTTAGTAATACTTATAAATCAAAGAAATAATTATGAAACGTGCCAAACGTATTGGAGCAATTGCGCGGGCGAAAATAAACAGAGTCCAGTAATTGGTTAAAATATAATAGTCTGAACCTGTCGGTTTCTTAAACTCACTCCGGATGTCTACTCCTAAAACCCCACACGGGGTGCTAGGGCACTCAAGGGAGGTTTCTTTCTTAAATAATTATGCTTATGTTTATCTACATGTTTTAGCTTTCGTGTATTTTAGTTTAGTATCGTCCACTACTAATTAATCGGACTAGCGTATTACGATTTTCCCCATTCATTTAATGTATTGGTATATTTTGACGAAATTCCTTACATAACTTTATTTTCTATTAATGAAGTTATTAAAAATATATGAAATTCATACCTAAAAGTGTTATTTTTGTAAAAGGAATGAACAATGGACATAAATGGAGATGGAGTAGTGAAAAACCAACTAGGCATCATATTGCTTAACGAATCAAATTTTGCGTGTGTTGGGTAATCATTTTAAAAGCAAATAATTAGCCGGAAAAAGTTTAAACGTATATTTTTTTAAAGTAAATGGATTTAGAGCTTGTCAAGAAACATTCGGAGCAAAGCTTTTAAAAACCAAATTTGAGCAGGGATATGAAATAGTAAATTATAGCATTTTTTTTAAAAACTATGGCTAATCAAAATTCCGTTCCTGCACATTATACATAAGGTTTGCTATAACTTTTTCCCAAGAATTAAGATTACAGAAAGCAAGACGACGCGTAAAATACCAATTTGTATGGAGCAATTGAGACTGTTTTGTAACTTCAAGTTGCTACTATTTCATAATAAAGTAATAATTTCACTAATTGGTTTATATTTAAAAAAAAACATAAATTTTAGTATGGAGTGGTCCTGCCTGTTGACAGAGACGAGGCGGTCGCCGGGCGCCGGCCGCCAGGCGGTGTGACCCACACACACGAACACGCTGCACGCGCACACAGGTCTCACCTTTTGGCGCGCTCTTGATGGCTTGGACGGCCTGTGCGAGCGGCGCGCGCGCGACGTCCTGCCCGTTGACAGAGACGAGGCGGTCGCCGGGCGCCGGCCGCCAGGCGGTGTGACCCACACACACGAACACGCTGCACGCGCACACAGGTCTCACCTTTTGGCGCGCTCTTGATGGCTTGGACGGCCTGTGCGAGCGGCGCGCGCGCGACGTCCTGCCCGTTGACAGAGACGAGGCGGTCGCCGGGCGCCGGCCGCCAGGCGGTGTGACCCACACACACGAACACGCTGCACGCGCACACAGGTCTCACCTTTTGGCGCGCTCTTGATGGCTTGGACGGCCTGTGCGAGCGGCGCGCGCGCGACGTCCTGCCCGTTGACAGAGACGAGGCGGTCGCCGGGCGCCGGCCGCCAGGCGGTGTGACCCACACACACGAACACGCTGCACGCGCACACAGGTCTCACCTTTTGGCGCGCTCTTGATGGCTTGGACGGCCTGTGCGAGCGGCGCGCGCGCGACGTCCTGCCCGTTGACAGAGACGAGGCGGTCGCCGGGCGCCGGCCGCCAGGCGGTGTGACCCACACACACGAACACGCTGCACGCGCACACAGGTCTCACCTTTTGGCGCGCTCTTGATGGCTTGGACGGCCTGTGCGAGCGGCGCGCGCGCGACGTCCTGCCCGTTGACAGAGACGAGGCGGTCGCCGGGCGCCGGCCGCCAGGCGGTGTGACCCACACACACGAACACGCTGCACGCGCACACAGGTCTCACCTTTTGGCGCGCTCTTGATGGCTTGGACGGCCTGTGCGAGCGGCGCGCGCGCGACGTCCTGCCCGTTGACAGAGACGAGGCGGTCGCCGGGCGCCGGCCGCCAGGCGGTGTGACCCACACACACGAACACGCTGCACGCGCACACAGGTCTCACCTTTTGGCGCGCTCTTGATGGCTTGGACGGCCTGTGCGAGCGGCGCGCGCGCGACGTCCTGCCCGTTGACAGAGACGAGGCGGTCGCCGGGCGCCGGCCGCCAGGCGGTGTGACCCACACACACGAACACGCTGCACGCGCACACAGGTCTCACCTTTTGGCGCGCTCTTGATGGCTTGGACGGCCTGTGCGAGCGGCGCGCGCGCGACGTCCTGCCCGTTGACAGAGACGAGGCGGTCGCCGGGCGCCGGCCGCCAGGCGGTGTGACCCACACACACGAACACGCTGCACGCGCACACAGGTCTCACCTTTTGGCGCGCTCTTGATGGCTTGGACGGCCTGTGCGAGCGGCGCGCGCGCGACGTCCTGCCCGTTGACAGAGACGAGGCGGTCGCCGGGCGCCGGCCGCCAGGCGGTGTGACCCACACACACGAACACGCTGCACGCGCACACAGGTCTCACCTTTTGGCGCGCTCTTGATGGCTTGGACGGCCTGTGCGAGCGGCGCGCGCGCGACGTCCTGCCCGTTGACAGAGACGAGGCGGTCGCCGGGCGCCGGCCGCCAGGCGGTGTGACCCACACACACGAACACGCTGCACGCGCACACAGGTCTCACCTTTTGGCGCGCTCTTGATGGCTTGGACGGCCTGTGCGAGCGGCGCGCGCGCGACGTCCTGCCCGTTGACAGAGACGAGGCGGTCGCCGGGCGCCGGCCGCCAGGCGGTGTGACCCACACACACGAACACGCTGCACGCGCACACAGGTCTCACCTTTTGGCGCGCTCTTGATGGCTTGGACGGCCTGTGCGAGCGGCGCGCGCGCGACGTCCTGCCCGTTGACAGAGACGAGGCGGTCGCCGGGCGCCGGCCGCCAGGCGGTGTGACCCACACACACGAACACGCTGCACGCGCACACAGGTCTCACCTTTTGGCGCGCTCTTGATGGCTTGGACGGCCTGTGCGAGCGGCGCGCGCGCGACGTCCTGCCCGTTGACAGAGACGAGGCGGTCGCCGGGCGCCGGCCGCCAGGCGGTGTGACCCACACACACGAACACGCTGCACGCGCACACAGGTCTCACCTTTTGGCGCGCTCTTGATGGCTTGGACGGCCTGTGCGAGCGGCGCGCGCGCGACGTCCTGCCCGTTGACAGAGACGAGGCGGTCGCCGGGCGCCGGCCGCCAGGCGGTGTGACCCACACACACGAACACGCTGCACGCGCACACAGGTCTCACCTTTTGGCGCGCTCTTGATGGCTTGGACGGCCTGTGCGAGCGGCGCGCGCGCGACGTCCTGCCCGTTGACAGAGACGAGGCGGTCGCCGGGCGCCGGCCGCCAGGCGGTGTGACCCACACACACGAACACGCTGCACGCGCACACAGGTCTCACCTTTTGGCGCGCTCTTGATGGCTTGGACGGCCTGTGCGAGCGGCGCGCGCGCGACGTCCTGCCCGTTGACAGAGACGAGGCGGTCGCCGGGCGCCAGGCGGCCGTCAGCCGCCGCCGCGCCGCCCGCAACCACCGACCGCACCACGATCACCGAGCTGCCCGGCTCGCTCGGGTCCTGATAAGACATGGATATAATTATGTTTTATTGAAATCAATACATAGTAAACATAATGATTTCATAATATACATTTAGAAGTAAATATCATCATCATCATCATCATCATTATAGCCCTTCACAAGTTCATTGCTGAACATATGCCTCCCTCAAGGAATGACACAATGAACGGGCCTGAGCCATGCATCCATTGATGTATGTTTTACCAGGTAGTCCACTCCATCTAGTGGGGGGCTACGTTACACTTCACCTACCGGTACGAGGCGGCCACTCAATAACCTTGCTTCCTCATCGATTGTCGATTCATTCATTAGATAAAGATTATATTTGTCTATACTAAAATAATAAAGCGGAAGAAATTTTTTTGTTTTTTTAAACACGCTAATCTCTGGAACTACTAGTCCAATTTGAAAAATGATTTTTGTACATTATAGCCAAATTCATGAAAAATTGTATAGATTATCTAGCATTAGGCTACATCTCTCAGCTAGCCTTAAATATTTTTGTTGAGCAAATCAGAAGAAAAAACGCTCCCGAAATGATTTATCTGCGTGGCCTGGCGTAATGATTAGTGATACATACTCGTATATTAAATAATAAAGTAGACCTGTGCTTTGTGACGAAGGCAGGGCAGAAATGGCGAAAGCTCTGTTACGGCGAAAATATTCCACTGGCAATTAACTAACAAAAACAGTGGGATTTTTCCGTTGATACTCAACCTGCAGAAAGTTTTGTTTCATAATTTCAATAGTGACCAAGGTAAGGCACGCATTCTAGCTGTTTCGACTAAAGAATCTAGTTACTGATTACATGCTTTACCACCAAGTAACCACATTACTTGATGGGTAAAGCTTGAGTATCGCCGTAGGAATCCGACTAGAAGCGGCGATTTGTCAACCCTATCAGTGACCCTGTAGTCACAGCGTCAACAAGTTTGGGCTCCACGGACTTTCATGTAAGAAAAGTGCTGGTAGGTTTTCACGGATCTTTGAACACAGTTCTTTGAACGATATCATCCGAAGGGCTCTATATAAATGTTCCCTCGGTTTTAGAGCCTTGTGAAATAATTAGAGACGACGGCAAGAGACCCGACGGTATGACATTGGTCGGCTAGTGGCGGCATCGAAGGCAGCTGAACTGAGTAAGTGGCGCAAATATGAGTCCCTGAGAGATGACTACGTATTTGTGCCTTGTGCCGTGTGGTCGTTGCTGCTGTTTTTTTTTATAGGAGAGGGGGCAAACGAGCATGCGGCTCACCTGATGGTAAGTGACTACCGCCGCCCATGAACAACCGCAACACCAGGGGAATTGTAGATGCGTTGCCGGCCTTTTAAAAAGGAGTAGGCTCTTTTCTGTCGTATCGGTCCGGAAAAATCGCTGGTGGTAAACTATTCCACAAGGAAGTTGTACGAGGAAGAAAACATCTTCTAAATCGCACAGTGGTGGACCGCCAACCATCCAGATGGTGTGGATAGTATCGGGAGTTCTGCCGCGATGTGCAAAGAGTTGCAACATCTCTTCGCAGCGCCAATAAGTCGAGCCGATCGGAAAGGACTCTGATTGTGTCTACTTGCGTGAACCAAATCATACTAAGGCCTATCTGTGAGTTTTCGGGTGCCTCTCCACTAAGGCCATTCATTTAGAACTTGTAAGTGCCCTCAGCACTGAAGCCTTTGTGGCCACTCTGAGCCACTTCGTATCGCGTCGCGATTTGCGGACCTGATCCGGTCTGATTGCGGAACGAATTATAAGGGGCACGGATAGATATTTGAAAGAGATCGTCGAATTTCTGTCCAGCAACAGGATTTATTTAGGTGCTGCGATGTCCAGGAAGGGCATCCAGTGGAGGTTCGACCCTCCGGCTTGCCCACATTGGGGCGGTATTTTGAGGCAAACGGAATAAGGTCTACTAAATACAAATTACTATCAAATTAAATTCAATACAAATTACTACAAATACAAATTACTATTTATTAAATTAAATACAAATTACACTACAAATACAAATACACACTACAGTCAGTCAGCAAAGATGCCTCGCTCTGGCGACCGACCCTTCGGCAATTAATCTGCTATAATTATACGATAACGATAATTATACGATTATGTGATAACGATAATTATCTACCTACCCGAAATACCTGACGCGTGGGTACCTAACCCTAAAGTACACTCCCGCTTGCGCAACCTAACGGGCGTGGTTCCTAAATCTACCTACCGCT
Source organism: Parnassius mnemosyne (assembly GCA_963668995.1). NCBI lineage: Eukaryota > Metazoa > Arthropoda > Insecta > Lepidoptera > Papilionidae > Parnassius > Parnassius mnemosyne. The sequence goes on from CAVLGL010000084.1 coordinate 33,554,504, forward strand.
CCGATCCGCTAACAAAACACAAAAAATATTTATTACGGCCGGGCGTGATTGGAGAACCAATCAACCACGCTCTGCTACCAGCGATGTTCACGCCCTTAGTTTCCCCGACAAAGGTCGACTGGACCAGGGCCCAGGGCCCCTCGACGAGCAACAGAGGACGGGGCCCAATGGCCTATGGATAATTATTCTAAAACGGCTGAAAAGCAACTGCGCGCAACCTACTAATGGTCGCAAACAATACTAGTCGACAAGACCGCGGCGTTCAAGACACTGTTGCCGGCCCACACGGCCAAATGCCAGGAAGCCCCCCCCCCCCCGGTGGCGTTTAGCACACCACAATACCAACGGATGACGCGCCGAGACAAGCGTTATTGGATGCAAATTTCAAATGCCCATATTTGGCATAAACGGACTCGGTCGTCGACGATACGAGCCGCTCTGCGCTGGATGAAGTTAAGTGGAAAGAGCTGGCACTGAGGTGCTCTGGCCCAGAGATGGGAACAGTATTCCATGTGAGGCCGAACCTGCGCCTTGTAAAGTTGCAGGCGTTGTACCGGCATGAAATACTGTCCCGCTCTGCTGAGCACGCCAAGCATTTTAGATGCCAATTTGGCCTTCTCTTCCAAGTGATCACGAAACTGCACGTCACTCGATATGTCGACGCCGAGGATTCCGATACTGGCTGAAGCAACAAGGGGACTGCCTTGAAACTGAGGAGATACGACAAAGGGGTTCTTTTTAGCGGTAAACGCGCAAACTTGTGTCTTCTGAGGATTAAACTGGACGAGATTTAATCGCCCCCAATCCGAGACTTTGTTCAGCAAAGACTCGACTTCAGACACAAGTTTGTCCCGGTACTCGGCGACGTTTTCCCGAGAAATATTGGCACGGCCGGTGTATAGAGCATCACCAGTGCTGTCATCCGCATAGCAATGAATGCTACCGGTTTGCAACATATCATTGATATGCAGAAGAAACAGCGTTGGTGATAGCACGCAGCCTTGTGGAACACCAGCGTTAACAGGCTTGTAGTCGGAGCATGAACCGTCGACCTTGATGCTCCAATCTGCAAGAAAGCTGGTGATCTAATTGCACAATTTCTCGGGAAGCTCATAGGAAGGGAGCTTCGAAAGAAGCGCTTTGTGCCAAACCCGATCGAAGGCCTTTGAAATGTCCAAACTAACGGCCGATGCCTCCCCCTTGGACTCTACTGCCTCCACCCATCTATGAGTTAAGTAGACCAGAAGATCATCAGCTGATCGACCCCGACGAAAATCGTATTGGCGGTCACTAATCAGCTAGTTATCCTCAAGGTACCGCGTGAGCTGGCAGTTTATAACGGATTCCATTATTTTGGAGAACAAGGGGGTGATGGCGATAGGCCTGTAGTTGGACGGGTCTGAGCGGTCGCCTTTTTTAGGGATCAGGTGGACAAAAGCTGTCGTCCATGATTTCGGGACTACGTCTAGGGAGTAGGAGTACCGGAAAAGACGCGTTAGAACCGGTGCCAACTCTGGAGCACACGTCCTCAGCACAATTGGGGGGATTCCGTCAGGCCCACTCGACTTGTGGATGTCCAGGGAGAGGAGTGCTCTGCGAACAAAGCGCTGTGAGAACCGCACATCCAGCATGGAGCACTCACACCGCGGGATGGTCGGCGGTGTGTTCTTCCGTCATCAACAGTCGAGTTGGACGCAAAAAGGGAGCCTAAAAGGTCGGCTTTCTCTTTTGCAGCGTGGGCCAGTGAGTCGTCCTCCCTGTGCAGATATAGTAGTGATGGCTGACAGAAATTCCCTTGGACAGCCTTGGCGAGAGACCAGAATGCACGGGTTCCCGATGGAAGGCGAACTAGTTTCTCGCCAATGCTGCCTAGGTGCTCTGACTTTGCCTTGGCAATAACTCTTTTGACGGACCTTGAGGCGAAGTTATACTTTCTTTTTAAGTATGCTGGTGTTAACATCCTGAGTCACCAAAGCCGCAGGCCAGGCTTGATAACACTCCTGCTTACTGCGTAATGCAGTCTTACAGGAGCGACCAAACCAAGGCTGAGATCTGCCTCCGATGGGTACCACAGATGATGGAATAAATAGTTCCATTCCCTGTAGCACATCAGTGACAGAGTCTGCAACAGCGCTGGGATCATCCGGCAAAAAGCAAACCCGCCCACCCTCATGGGAAGGAAGCAAAGAAAGACCGCATTCCGTCCCAATCCGCCGATATGTAATGCCAAACACGGCGGCATCCTGCAGAACGCATCCGCGAGGGGAGCGTGAGTGTCACCACACTCCGACTCAGACAAAGGTCCGAAGAGCCAAGAGGGGCATCGACGGAAACCTGATATCCGTCCGGGTGAGAGGTAAGCAGAATGTCCAACAGGGAAGGTGTATGATCCTCAACATCTGGGATCCGCGTAGGCGATGTCACCAGTTGTGTCAGACCATATGCCAAGGCAAAGTCATAAACAGATCTCCCCGCATGATCGGTTAAACGTGAACCGAGCCATTCGGCATGGTGGGCGTTAAAATCGCCAAGGATCACGATCTCTGTGGATGGGACCTGTTGTAGCAAGGAATCTGTAGCCATTTGGACGTGGTCGATGAGTCTGTCTGTTTCAGCATTACCGCTACGGGACCTATAGAGGGGATCAAGGCTGCAGAGGCCTCGAGAACAGATGTCCTCTCTGACGTACACGCAAACTCCAACCCGAGGCACAAAGGAGAGCTCCAATTTGTACCCCGGGTAGGAGAGCTACGAAGTATCAGCCGGAGAAGACATCTGCGTCTCGGTCAGGAAGAGCAAAGCCGGCTTCGCCGTCTCGAGATGGTAATGGCGTTTAGGTTCGAGTGAAGTCCCTGATGTTGCAGAAATTCACGGATAGCGTGGCAGGGGTCACCTTGGTCTTGTTGCTCAGTTTGCCCCGAGCAGTTATTGTGTTGAGCGGAATTTTGCCCCCCCCCCCCCCCAGAATACGTGGGGCAGCCTGAAAACCCACGCTCAGGAGTGGAATAGCATGGTCGTGGATGCTCAGCGAGGGATTCTTCAGGGGGTGCAGGTACCCTCCTGGGGTAGTCTATGATGTAATTCCGCTACCATGTTGATGGGGGGGGGGGGGTGAATTGAGCCTCCGGTCACCTGCACTTACCAGACGAAACGCGGAAGCAGAGCTTCCACTTCACGTCGGTATTGTGTGAGGTCGTGGTACTAACCCGGCTCGAGCTGGCCCATACGTGCAACAGCAAAAGCTGCTGCGTGGCTTTACCACCGTTGGGGATAAGAGGGCTGGCTCTTTTCTCGCTCAAAGACTAAGTATAGCCATTCAGCGGGGAAACGCAGCCAGCGTTCTTGGCAAGATACCGCGGGGAGTAGAACTGTATGATAATTAAGTTACTAGTTTGTTTTCTTTATTATAGTTTTTAATATTGTATATAATAAAATATTGTATATTATATACAATTATCTGCAAAAATATAGATCTTTACTCCATCTAAAACAAAGTCCGGAATACCGTATGCCTATTTATTATACATAAACCACAATAAGGTATTTTATGACACAAAAATATTGAAAATTAAAGAGTCATTTACGAGCGTTATTTAATAATATATATTATAGCATATTAATCCTAACTAACGAAAGTTACTTCATCATCAATTTTATGAAGATAAACTTTGCTCTTTATAGCATGTTATTTGGACGCAAAGTTTAAGAGATAATGAAAAGTTAAAATAATTCAACACTCGGCTCGACGCGTAAAAGACGCATAAACATTAGCTACACGATGAGAACTGCGAGCAACCAGCAGTAAACGCTTATTAATTCAAACATTCTAGATAGCAATGTATGGAAAAATAGGCAAAATTAATGGAATACTTTTATTTAAAACTAGCTGTGCTCCGCGGTTTTACCCGAGTATATCACGCATCTCAGCTTATTTAGTTCAATATTTTATTTAAAAAATTGGCAAAATTAATAGAGTACTTTTATCTATCAAATATAATTTTATCCTCTGCCTTTCCCTCCCGGGTAAGCGTCAACCCCGAACCCAAGAATGTGCAAATGTACGCAGTATACCATCTTTCTTTCTTTGTTGATCTGAGTTTGACACTACATTGTTTTAGATATAATTAATCTAGATCCGGAGACTAGATAAGGAGCTACGGACGGACATGGAAACGAACATACATACATATTAATCAAACATACTACCTTCTTTTTGGCATCCCACATAGTTGGATAAAAAATATTATTTTAAGATTATTACCTAAGATAATACAACGTTTCACTGTGCTTACCAGGTAGTCTAGAATTGAAAAGCCGAGGCCTCTTTCCTCCTTCTGCAGCTGGATATATTCTATGTTGTCGCTCCACATTGCAAGGCCACTTAAAGGTTCTAAAGATCTAGATCGATTTCGTTCTAAATCATCCGAACAGAATTCTGGAACAAAAATACGTTCGTATTTGTATTGAGAAATGAATTTGTAATAAGTTTTTAGCAGGAACTACATTCTAACTTCAATTTTCCTTTTATAGTAAGGGCACTACTTTTCTGACTAGAAATTTGTCTAGATTCATACCATCCTGTTATCTAACCACCAAACATATTAATAAATAATAATAGTATCTTTTCTTCGCATCCTTAAGATTAATTACACATGCAAAATCATAAAAACAAAAGTAAGTTTACAAGTAAGTACAATTTTTATACACAAATTATTATGAAACTATTGACATCTAAACTAGGCAGAGCCTGTTAAGCTATTTTAGATTTCAGGCGTTTTCTCATAAAAATATTACAAAGATTGTACATAACCGTCACGTAATGATTTTGCTATCTCTAACTAACAAACCAACAAAAATAATATATAAAACTGGCATTTATGTCTATGTTTAAACAGTATGTATAAAAGACTTAATGAACTTGTAGTCTTCTTTATTCGTTGGTTTATAAGTTGGTTGCAGGCGAACATATACTAAAGAAGTAATTTACCATCAGATGGATTGTTAGCTTGTTCTTCATTTTATCTTTATTAAAAAATGTGAACAGTTGTAGATGTAGAGACGTCACGGTATAACTATTTCGTCTTTTAATGATATAAAAAGAATCTACTTATGTCAATCTACTTTCATGAAAGTTTGTTAATTTTGTATTATATGAATGTGTGTTAGTATTCAAAGTAGTCCAGTTGTTTATGTACACATGTTTATTTATAAAATTCAGTGAGTTAAAAATCTTTGAATTTGTTATCATTGTCCAGAATTTTTGGTCTCTCGAGCCGGATTTGAACTATTTCAAACTAGTACAATCTAAAAATCGTTTTTCGTGTTCATTTATACACGTCAAACATTTTACGATAAAGGACAGTAGTTCTCCTTTTATATATACGCCAATATAACGCCTTAACTATACAATCGGTGTAAAACTCTAAATACAAAAAAATTATACCGAAATTTTAAAATTGGCGATAGACATAACCATATCCTGAGTATAGGCATCGCGCCTGCCGTCACTAAAGAACCCCGGGGTATTGGAATAATTAAACTTAAAAAAAAGTTAAAACCAACTTTAAAGAAATAAAAACAACATAATCATCGAAATCATTTGACATGGTAAATAATTATTTACCCACATGTGGTGCAGATGTCTTTGCAAATTGAAGAGTTTGATAAATTTCCCATGGACCCCATCCCATTTGGTCAAAATCTGATATCTTGACCAAATTTGTATGGAACCACCCCTGAGGTATCGCCTTATTAATTGAAGTTGGACAACGTAGTAAAGAATTATCGCTGAACATACGTTAAGCAAGTCCAAAACCTAAATATTAATTTATAAGACCCGACTGCGTAAAAAAAATATTGAAAAGAGAAAAAAATTACAATCAATTTATTACCAGAACTAAGACGGATGTAACCACACCCCTTATGTCAAAATCCATCAAACCACTAAAACCACAGAGCGTGCCAAAGAAATAGACATACATACATACATACACTCGAACAATATTACCTTTCTTGTCGGACAGTTAGGTAAAAACATTCCAACGAATTGAGAGCCCCCTCCTCTTTTCAAGTTAGTTGAAAAAGCATTTAAACGTAAAATAGGAAGTTGGAAAAGAAAGAGGGGCCCGACACTTATATTAACTAGGGGTTTCTATTCGGCCTGCTACGGCCCTGCCTGTATCTCACACTGGATAGTAAATAAGAAGTAGCTTTACCGTCATGATCATGTCCAGTAGACATAACAGTCGTGGCACTGCATAGCGAAGCAACCGAACTCTCGGACTTAGCTTTAATGAGGCGTTGCGGCGGTGTGAGGAGGTCTTGTAAGCTGCCCCCTATTATTGCACTCTGTAAACAAACAGGCTCTTTTAATGCTAACTAATGTTATTTTTTTATAGGATAGGGTGACAAACGGGCACACAGTCCACCTAATGATAAGTGGTTGCTGTGGCCTATAGACATCTACATTTATCCTCGTTTGCAAATCAAAATGCAGATGCGTTGTTAATCGTGAGGACTAAGATGGAATGCCTCTTTTCCAGTAAAAAGGGTCTCCGGTTCACTACACTCACCATACGAAACACAGCAGCGTTAAGCTGCTATTTTACGCTGGTATTTTGTGAGAGCGTGGTCCTTCCCCGGTCGAGCCGACCCATCCGTACTACAACTATACTACTAATATAGCTGCAACATGGCTCTACCACGTAAAAGTGTAGTGGCGGTATAAGAATATCTTTGGCAAATATTCCCTGCCCCCCCCCCCCCCCCCTCTTAGAGGCAAATTTGTACGTGGTACAGATGCTGGAGCTTTATTATGGTTGTAGCACAAATTCGTCGACTGGATCGGGGAAGGACCAAATACCAGCGTGAAATAGCCGCTTAATGCTGCTGTGGTGGCGTAGAGAGATTGATACGAGGCATTCCATCTTAGCCTCAGGGGTGACAACGCATCTGCATTTTGATTCTTAATCGAGGATATATGTAAATGTCTATGGGCCACATTTTATAACAGTTATATCCCACTTACCATCAGCCCGGCTAGCATGGGCGGGGGACAAAAATTTTATCCGCCGATTATATCCACTGACAAGAGATAAAATTATCTTTTTACGTCAAACGGGGAGAAGTATATCCCCGTTTGACATAACGATTAGACATATATCCCCCGTCCGTAGCATGGAGCCAAATAAAAGATAAAAAATTATGCTTTTTTGACATTTGAAAGGGACAATTTTATCCTAGTTCATAGAATGTGGGTTGAAGTTTATATTCATACAAAAAATGTATCTAAGTCTAAGCCTATCCCCTATTTATCTACTGTGGATATTATTTCCACCGGTGTGCCCATGCTCTAAGGGTGGATAAAACTAAGCGAAGAGATAAACATTTTCTTGTTTCCCCAGGGATAAAATTGTCTCCTGCCCATGCTAGCCCTGCAGGTGGACTGTGTGCTCGTTGTGCACCCTTAATCTATAAAAAAATCTATGGGAGAGGCCTGTGTTCAGCAGTGGACTTTAAATGCTGTAATGGTAATGCAAGTGTCAAATTTTATTTTGCTATATTTATCCTGATAAAACAATAATAATCATCACCATTACAGCGTATTTACAAGTTCACTGTGTAAAATAAAGGTACTGAGCCACTCCATGTAGTGGTGTTCCGCCGTATAACTATAATATAATATTGACGGCTCCGTGACGCAGTGGCTTGGCAATGAGTTGTTGCGCTGGGGCCGCGGGTTCGAATCCCGCACGGAACAAAATATTTGTATGACCTACAAATAATTGTTCCGGGTCTGAATGTTTGTCCTCGTGCAATTTATGTTTGTAAAATGCCTCCACGATCCTAATGTGGGGGTAACGTTTTTTAAAAGATAAAAGGATAAAAAAGATATAATTCTATTTGCTGGTATGGTAAAAAAAAGTTCATACACCAAAATCAATTGCGATATTCTTTTAAATATTTTATAAGCGTTGCGGCATCTGCTAGTGACCAGATATATAAATGCATATTTAAAGTTAAGGTTAAAACATTTTCAACATCAGTGAACTGTAATGGATTGTTCAAGAAGTGAAAAAGAGTTCGGTCTGAGCGCCCGTTCGCAACAGACGTGTCGTTTGAATAGGCGTGCGCTCATACTTACGAATATTAGTCTAACTGTCGGTTACTAACGTGAATGCGTGGTTTGCCATGCTTTAATTTTGGAGCATTCATTGGTGTACTTTGTTCACCATGGAAGAAAATCAAGTTTTAGACGGAGAGGCGATAAATTCTGTTTTAAATCAAAACAATGAAGTGGAAACGGAGATTTGTTTACAAGAAAACTGTGAATCAATGATTGACGATGAGGTTATTACACCTATTTGTAGTAAGAGACGCAGAGAAGAGGATGAGGAAGAAAGGTGGATTACGGTTTCAAGAAATGGGAAGAGAGTGGGACAGAAAGTTGATTTATATATTAATTGCTACGAAAAATTACCTAAACAATTTGCGCTTGCAAAACTTTTAAAATCCAATAATATCAAGAATATTAGCCGTGTGAAATACGTGAACGCGAACAAAGTATTTGTGCAGTTTGAATGTGCAGAAAGTGCCGATGAGCTGATGAACTGTACACCTTTGAAGGAATTAGGATGGCGATTTCAAAAGCCATTAGAGGTTGCTTCCTCATACGGTGTCATTAAGGATATTGAGCTGGAGATGACCGAAAAAGAAATGCTGGAGGTAATTTCAAGTGATTGCAAGATATTAGGTGTAAAACGCTTGAAGCGCAGAATGATGGATGGAAAGGGATGGGAAGATAGCGAATCAGTACGACTGGAATTTAAGGGCTCATCGTTGCCAGCATCAGTATACATTTACGACATGAAGATTAACGTCGAGCCCTATGTCTTCCCAGTCACTCAATGTTCGAGGTGTTGGAGGTTCGGCCATAGTTTACGTGTTTGCCCCTCTAAAAAGATTGTATGCCCTAAGTGTGGAAAGGGGCATGCTAATTGTGAGACCACAACTTTTAGATGTGTTAACTGTATCGGGAGTCACATATCGTTGGATAGATCATGTCCTATATTTATAAAAGAAAAGCGTCTAAGGAGTATAATGGCTGAATTCAATTGCTCTTATAAAAAGGCCTTACAAGTATATGTTCCTCCAGACCCTCAACCTGAAGGAGTAGAACAAGAGCCAACTATATTACAGACAGCTCAAAGACATCTCAACCTAAATACACCTTTATATAATAACCTGCCCGAGCCCATACCTATGTCCTCTATACCACAAAACGACGATGGGGTAGTGACTTACGCAAGCGTAACTCGATCTGCACCGCACCTACAATTTGATAATGCTCCTAACAGTAATTCATTACCATTCGCATTACAATCGTGTGCTAAGGAGGTTCCGCAAGCTTTAAAAAGAAAGACTATAGGGACGAAGAGAAAAAGAAAGAAGAAGCAAAATCAGAATGAATTGATTGAAAGCGATATATCGTCAGAATCGGAAGAAATAGTTAACAATAATGATGATGATATTGAAATTGAGCTCCAATCAAGAAGAGAGAAAAAAGAGAGAAGAGAGAAGCTTAGATCTACTCTAAATTTTAAGCAGTTACTTTCTAAGTTGTATTCTATATTTACAAATCCACAAGAAGAACTTAAGAAGAAAATAATTCAAGGAATGTCATTAGTTATTGAATGGTTAGTACCGATGGTGGGGCAGTGCATTTGGGATTTGCCTTTTAAAAGTTTCTTCGGACAATAATGGGTAGTAATTACAAAATAAACATTTTCCAGTGGAACTCACAAAGTATAGGGCCCAAACGCGCGGAGTTTGACCAGCTGTTAAGTAGTGAGAAAATTCATATTGCTGCCATTTCTGAGACATGGCTGAATGCTGAAATTACGTTTAGAATCAGTGGCTACAATATTTACCGCAGAGACCGAAATGATTCGTATGGTGGGGTTGCTATTTGTTCACACAAATCTTTAAAGACTCAACTAATACCTGTCCAAATTTCTAATCCCGGAATTGAAATAATTTGTATTAAAATTTTTAACTGTATACACATAGATTACATACTCTCTATATATTGCCCACCTACCATACGAACTTCTCAGAATGACTGGGATGAAATATTTTCTTTTAAAACTAACAAAACATTGATTCTTGGGGACTTCAATGGACATCATCCAAGCTGGTCTAGTAAGGTTGATTTAAGAGGCACCAACATTTTTGATTCTTTAATTGAAAATAATTTCGTTTCCTTGAATGATGGCACAGCTACTCGCGTTAAATATGTAAACGGAATAATACAGGAGTCGTCCCCTGACATATCAATCGCATCTTCGGATCTAGCACTGCAGTTAGATTGGAAGGCTACTAATGAGTCATTAGGCAGTGATCATTTGATTATTAAGATTAATTTGTCATATTACAATAGTAAGCGTCAATTCCTAAAGAAAAGGAACTATAAAAAAGCAAACTGGGATGGATATAGCTCATACTTAGAAGATAAAATTTCAAGGTTTGTTTTTATAGATGAAGATCCGCAGAAAAGCTACAACTTATTTTTAAGCATGATCAATGAAGCCGCTGATGCTCATATTCCTTTTTACAGAACCAACCAAGATCCCTCACAACATTTTTCTCCTAAAGTGTATTGGAATACCGACTTATCTAAATCTGTTGCAGAAAGGCGCCTAGCTCTTACTCTATTTAGAAAAAACCCTACTCCTGATAATTTAGATAAATTAAAAGACAAAATTAGAATCACACAATTACTAATTAGAAAGGCAACTAAGAAATCGTTTTCTACTTTTTGTTCTTCGATGGATGAGTCTACAACAGTAAACGGGATGTGGCAGAAAATGAAGTGGTTAAAAGGTTATAGGTGTTCTAATGTAAATAGGAGTTATGTTGATCTAACTATGGCAAATGAGCTTTTACACAGTTTGACTCCAGACTCAGTTTGTCCGAAGGACCCTGTTTTTTTATCTCGTAACATTAAAATTGACTCTCCTTTTTCAATGAGCGAGCTAACGTGTTGTGTTAAAACAAAAGATACTTCTCCAGGTGTGGATAATATATCCTATTCAATGATAAAACACCTTCCCAAAGACGCATTAATTATTTTACTCGAACTATTTAATTTGTTTTACTCTCTGAGCTTTGTACCATTTCAATGGCGAGAAATACGCATTATACCAATTCCAAAAGTAGGGCGTGAGGCGTCATCTTTATCATCGCTCCGACCTATTTTGCTGATGTCTTGCCTGAGTAAAATCTTCCATGCTATGTTGAGAAATAGACTGGAATGGTTGATGGAAAATGAAAACCTATTTTATGAAGAGACCACCGGATTTAGGAAATCAAAATCATGTTTGGACAATCTCAGTAATTTAGTTACTAGAATACAATTGGGGTTTTCAAAAGATCAAATTACAGTAGGTTGCTTTATTGATATAGAGAACGCGTACAATAACATAGATATTACGGCTTTGCTAATGAATTTGGATCGATTAGGTGCTGGATCAAAAGTTTGTAAATATTTGTGGACTTTCTTAAGGGAAAGATACTTAAGTGTTCAGGTGGACAATGTAATTTTATCCAGGTCTACAGGCCGAGGAATCGCCCAGGGTGATCCTATAGCTCCACTACTATTTAATATTTCAACTATTCATATTTGTAATCAAATTAATTCTAATGTAAATATCTCTCAGTATGCTGATGATTATGTGTTATATACTTCGGGTAAAAATTTAAATGACGCTTCCACTGAATTGCAATTGGCCTTAAATAAAATGTATAATTTGCTCATAGATTTAGGTTTGGAGATTTCAATGGCTAAAACAAAGATCTGTATTTTTAAAAAAGGTATTTGTAGGCAAGCTATTTCAGTAAACATAAATAATAATAAAATAGAAGTAGTAAACACAGTCAAGTATTTAGGGATGTGGCTGGACCGGTCTTTAAAGTGGAATAAGCATATTACGGAATTAACAAATAAGATATCTAGATTTTTAAACATATTTAAAGTTTTAGTAGGACCTGGTTGGGGAGTACATCCCAAGCATTTAAGAAGATTGTATATTGCCGTTATAAGGACTAGACTAGATTATGGGAGTTATTTATTTGATAACAGCTGTCAAAAGTATTTAAGTAAGTTAGACAAAATACAAAACCAGGCGTTGCGGGTGATTGGAGGATTCATTAAAACTACTCCTATTCATACAATGGAGAGTGAGCTATGCCTCCCTCCATTGCATGTACGAAGAGCTTTTTTGGCAAGTAAATTCATCTTAAAAGCTAAATCAATGAGAAATAATATCACACTAAACCTGTTGAATGAATTAGCACATTTTAGAAACAATAGATATTGGCGTAATAAAAAGAAACCGCTACTCTTATCTGTTCATGATCACTTCGTTGATACCCGCATTCACAGTAGTCAAAAATTAGAAATGTTTAATATAGGTACATGGGTCAGTAACATAGATTTAAGTAACATAGTTGATTTAAATATTCCATGTATTTCAAAAGCTAAACGAAATTACAACAATTTTAGTCTAAAGTTAATATGTTTGGATTACATTAACAGGCAGTATGGAAGCTATTATAAAATATTTACCGATGGCTCTAAAGATGCAGGCGGAATTGGTGCAGCTTTTTTTGACCCACAATGTAATCTTAGTTTACAATTTAAGATAGATAGTAATATATGCATGATGGAGGTTGAGCTTGTAGCAATATGTGAAGCACTATCTTACGCTGCATCACTACCACAAGATAGTATTGTGATATTGACAGACTCAAGAAGCGCACTCCAACACCTGGCTCGGTGCACCTCGGGTACACGAGGCACACCGATAGCCTACACCGTTCTGGATACCATTTATGGGTTAACATCCAGATCAAAATCTATTAAGTTGCAGTGGATTCCGTCTCATTGTGGTATGGAATATAATGAGCGAGTAGATATCTTGGCTCGACAGGCTACTACGGATGGTATCGAATACAGCATATTACCCCATTATACTGATTGTATTTCTATTATAAAAAAGCAATGTTATATACTATGGAAGGAGTATTTCGATTTACGTTCAAAAGAAAAGGGTATTTGGTATAAGACGGTACAGCCACAACCACCTAAAATAACATGGATTGATAACCATAAGCTATCGCGACAAGATGCAGTAGTGATAATGAGGCTTCGTACTGGGCACATTCCATCTAGGAAGTTTGCATTTCTCATGAAAAAGGTCCAGTCACCCAACTGTGATCAATGTGGTGTTCCCGAGGACCTAATGCATGTCTTGATGGAGTGTGCCCACAATGCTGCCTTTCGTATTGATAAGTGTCATCACACCTTAAAAGACTTCGCTGATTGTAATATAATTTTAGCTAAGCCAAATTCTGACGACATAAAATTACTAATCAAACTTTACAAGTTGAAGTTCTCAGATCAACCACACTTTCCTCAATGTGATTGATCTGGGAATTTTAATTGTAACTAAATGCATAACTTCTTCTACTTATTGTAATTAATTAAGGATTTAAGAAATGTATAATGTAATTAAGTTTAAGTATTCCTAAGGTATTTGTTTTTGGTGTTGAACTAACGGAGCGACATATTCACATTGTGATTAAGCTCATTAATAAAGAATTAAAAAAAAAAAAAAAAGAAGTGAAAGATCACAAAATTATTAAAATAAAAAAGCAATAATTCTATAAAAATATAGATAATATAGTGAAGAAATAAAACGAATTTTCCGAAAAACACACATAGTAAAATTAAACGTAATAAAATCCGTGAAATTAGTTTCAATCAATGTATAATAACATTGTTAATACCTACCTTTGCGAAACTCTCTCCGTTGCTGTCTTGTTTCTCTTCCTGTCTCTTTCTCACACACACCAAGAGAACAGGTGACTTTACAGCTCTTAACCTAGTCACTACTTCCACGTGATGTGACCCCAGTACTCTCCAACCGTTAACCTGGACAATGGAGAAGAGCCTCAAAATATTTTTAACATTTCCGACTTTATTCTAAGTATTTTTTTGCGTCAAAACATGAATTAAAAGCCTCCATAGTGCAGTGGCTATGCGTCCGGCTGCTCCGCCACAGACCGCAGGTTCAATTATTATGCAAAACACATACATATATTGATTCGTGCATGCGTGTTTATCTGTTTAAAAGTTACATACGTTTCATCACTTGGCACATGTTTCTTTTCCGAACTTGGCTAAGTAGATAATAATCCTTGACTACCTAGTAGGTCTCGTCGTTGAAAGTGCGACTACTGATAAGGTTCAATCCCATGTCGGACCAAGTTCTTAGGTTTTTATGAAGAAATTCTCAGTAGGAGCCTCAAGATACGAAGTGGTAGAGCCATGCTGCAGCTATATTAGTGGTATAGTTGTAGCACGAATAGGTCGGCTCGACCGGGGAAGGACCACGCTCTCACAGAATACCAGCGTAAAATAGCAGCATAACGCTGCTGTGTTTCTTATGGTGAGTGTAGACAACCGGAGACCCATTTTTACTGGAAACGAGGCATTCCATCTTAGTCCTCACGGGTGACAACGCATCTGCATTTTGATTCGCAAACGAGGATAAATTTAGATGTCTATGAGCCACAGCAACCACTTACCATCAAATTCTATAAAAAATAGTGTCTGTTTGTAATGTCATAATTACAGTTTTTTACTAAATTCATATGAAAGTATATACGGTACTAATAACGAAAATACAATTTTTAAAATTTTCGTCTGTCTGTTTGTCTGTCCATCTGTCTGTCTATTTGTTTCAGCTAATCTCCGAAACTGCTGGACCGATTTTGAGGGGATTTTCACTGGCTGATAACTGATGTCACAAAGAGTAACTTAGGCTACTTTTATTTTAGAAAAAGAATGAGGGTTCCGCGCAAGAAAATTAAAACCCCAAATAACACGCAGGTGAAGTCGCGGGGAACAGCTAGTCTAAAATAAAAGCAGCCTAAGTTACTCCTTATAACATTTCCTATCTGCCAGTGAAACTCTCGTCAAAATCGGTCCAGCCGTTTCGGAGATTAGCCGGGACAAAAAAAACAGACAGACAATTTAAAAATAGTTATTTTGTTATTAATACCGTGTTACTAATAAATGATTGTAAACTGTTTTCTTTTTTCAAAGAAGGTCCCGCTGGGTTTCTTGCTGGTTCTTCCCGAGACATAAGTTTTTTCCGAACCAGTGCTAAATAAAACAAAATAGTAGCTTTCAATAAGTATTACCAACCGACTTCAAAAAGGAGGAGGTTCTCAATTCGCCGGAATCTTTTTTATTATGTATGTTCACCGATTACTCGAAGACGCCTGAACCCATTTCGATGATTCATTTTTTATTTGAAAGCTGGTGCTTTTCACGTGGTCCCGTATAAATTTCACCAAGTTCTGACTAGCAGTTTTTGAGCTATGCTTAAGAATTTATATTGAAGTCGGTTGTACAATTTTTTTAATTTTACCACTTTTTTTATTAATGAATTACGTTTGATGGCGAGAGGCGCTCTTTTACAAAACAATGAACCACCTTATGTACTACCAATATTGGACACAATAATACACAGTTATATAATATAGTAATATATAAACCTATGACATCTTGTTGTTATGTTAACTATATATCCTTATATACATGTAACTTTAATTATATGAATTAAATATCTACTACTTATATATTATATTGTAATGTTTTAATCTACTACAATGTACTCGTATATAGTTTTATTATCAAACCTTGTTTATATATAATCTATATTGAACGAAAAAACTTTCTGTTTCTGTTTTTATTTTCTACCGACTTCAAAAAGGAGCCGGTACTCAATTCGACTGTATGTTTTTTTTATGTGTGTCACCTCATAACTTTTTACTGGCTTAACCGATTTCGATGATTCTTGATTATTTGAAAGCTGGTGCTTTATATGTGGTCCTATATAAATTTGATCAAGGTCTGATCAATAGTTTTTGAGTTATTCTTAATAATTTATATTGGAGTCGGTTGTACAAAATTTTTAATTTTAAATTATAATAAACGAAATGGTTCTTACCTCTAACAACTCATCCCCAACTTTGTACAATCCTAATTTAGCAATAGGACCATTAGGAGCTATAGCTCGTATGTAATGCCTCGCCTGCACTTCTTTGCCGCCTACCACCCTGACAGTTCCTTCCAATGAGATCCCTAGACCGTTGTCTTTTTCTCTCATTATTGTCCCCACCTGAAAATGAAAATGAACTAGGATTAAATGCAGATAAATAAAACCTTATTATAAAACTTCTCCGGCGTAAAAGGAGGGGTGTTATAAGTTAGCGGTAACGGTCAGCTACGTGTATCTGTATGTGTGTTTTTTTATAGAATTAGGGTAACAAACGAGCACACAGTCCACCTGATGGTAAGTGGTTGCTGTGGCCCATAGACATCTACATCTATCCTCGATTACGAATCAAAATCCAGATGCGTTGTCACTCGTGAGGACTAAGATGAAATGTCTCGTTTCCAGTAAAAATGGGTCTCCGGTTGTCTACACTCACCATACGAAACACAGCAGCGTTATGCTGCTATTTTACGCTGGTATTCTGTAAGAGCGTGGTCCTTCCCCGGTCGAGCCGACCCATTCGTGCTACAACTATACCAGTAATATACGAGGCTGCAGCATGGCTCTACCACGTAAATAATCACACGGTCTGTGTGGCACCGTAACTCTTAAACGGATGAACCGATACGGATGCGGTTTTATTTTATTTAAAAACAAGTTTCCTATCGGTGATTCTTAGACATGTTCGGTCAAAATCGGTTCAGCCGTTTGAAGATCATCAGCTCTTTTTGTTTAAGGGTTTTTTAAATTTTCAATTTATATATTATCCTCTTTCTTATCGTCACTAAAAGTGAAAGACTTTATAATGAGGGCCTAATGCGATGGGCCTTTACAGTATCGACTGCTGCGTGGCACAGTGGCTTAGCAATGAGTTACGGTGCTAAGGGCCACGAGTTCAAATCATTCTATTACCATCAGGTGAACCGCATACTCGTTTGCCTCCTCATCTTAAAAAAAAACAATACTTAGCACGTAAATAAATAAATAAAAAAGTAATGTAAATTTGTACTTACAATAATATCATACTCGTGCTGATGACCCGGCCAGTCCTTCTCATTTTGCAATATATCCCGCCACTTGTCCTGTATCCTGCGCACCTCCCGCTCGGAAATGTCATCGTCCCGTCCGATCACAATCTCCGCCTCTTCCGAGGGTGACGTTGGGGAAGGCAGATGCGGTTGTATCTCTGAATCAGCCTCCGCTTCTATCACGGTTGATTCATCATACTGTAAATTTAAGGTAAGGTTACTGTAATATTAATATATACAGGTTGTATTTTGCAATAACCGGCCAAATTTGCACAGGTTTACAATAAGTAATATAAGTAAATGGTGAAGAAATATTAACTAATGTAAATTACAAACATTCTGAAAATGCGTGGTAATGCTTTATTTTAACTGATTGTCATTTATAGATATCTAACGCCTACTATTTTACTACGCACGCACACATTCGTAAGGGTCGATTGGTCGCCAATAAGCGTTGTGAATTGAATCGCACACAGAGGAGCGCGGGTACGCGTAGTTGTTGCCCATAAATCACATTCAATTTGGGATAATTTCAAATAAAAGTAGAAGCCTTATTTACTCGTATTTTCAAAAACTGCAATAGCGGTATATCGTAATTTATATATTTTAACTTAAGTTTAAAATTTGGATATTCTTTGAAAAATAACTCTGTATATCATATATATTGCAGATGTAAGGTTTAGTTTTTCCCTTCTACTTCTACCCGCAAAAGTCCACTACTGGACATGGATCTCTTCCGTCGTAGGGGGAATTGTCTCATTCGTTACGCTAGTACATTACTGCTACTTACTAGACGTCTCGCACCATCACGTGTCATAAATATTAATTAATTAATTAAATAAAAAAGAACTTTACATAATATAATTAAATAACCTTATATAATAATGGTGAACGCACACACGCACACACTTACATGCACACGTATATATGACATTTTTTTCCTAGTCATAATTAAACTTTAAATCAACCGAGCTGTTTTTTAAAAAAGCTTTTTGTTTAACAATGTTCACGGCGAAAAATTTCTGTAAATACGATCCCAACTATTTTTGTAACATCTGTTGTGAATATACATCCAAAAATTGTAGACTTAGTGTATCGGAGTTCATAAAACACAGTGTATTTTGATTACTCTGGATTCTCTTTGGACACCCATTGCACATTCAACTACAATCAAAGAAAAATATGCTATTGTAGCTGCTGTTATGTGTAGACACAAGTGGCTGATATGTGTAGATCTAAAATGATCTAAAATCTAAAACCCCTTGTGCGCAGGGATCAGATAATACTGGCCTTTTACATATCAAACTATGAGACAATTTGTCAAACCTCTGAACAAGAATGGTGATTGTTTTAAATACATCTCTAAAAAGTTCTATAATTTGAGCACAGAGAAACTTAAAGTCGGAATGTTTGATGGTCCACATATAAGAAGATTGATTAAGGATGAAAACTTTAATAGTTACATGACTGATCTTGAAAAAAATGCCTGGAATGAATTCGTTTGGACTGCACGAAATCTTCTGGGAAACAAAAGGATGAAAGCTATGCGGAGCATATTGAACTGATGTTGTCACACTTCCAGCAGCTTGGTTGTAATATGAACATCATGGTACACTTTTCCACATTCATTTGAACCATTTCGCTGAAAATCTTGGTGATCTGTTTGAACAACAAAGGGAACGGTTCAATCAAGACATTCGAACTATGTAGTTGGAACGTTACCAGGATCACTGGAATGCTCACATGATGACGGAGTATTGTTGGAGCATTAATAACGGCCTTCATGAACCAAGTCAAGCAAAAAAATTTTATAAAATATTTTTTTTTTGTTTTTCTAATGGTTTTTTTTTAATAAAATATTGATTTTTCTTAAAAATCACGTTCTAAAGCTAAAACAAACAATCTAACTTCAGATCTGAAATCAGCACCCCGAGAAAGTATAGTATCAGTCATAATATTTCATGCAACAAAAATGCTGTTCCCTTGTTTATTAATTTAATTACTCCTAATACTACCTCAATGAGGGCTTAATAGTCTTCCGCTTACAAGATGTCGCTAGTTGGGTGTGTGGTAAAGTTTTCTATCACACAATGCCATTTAATTGAGAAATTAATTTTACGTAAATGTTTATGACGGCTCTAGAGCCGCGGTAGCAGCAGGACTGATGAAGACGAAGACGAAATTGTAGTGCTAAGAATAAAGTTCTGTACTTACCACACTAAAGCTATATTTAGTAAGGGACGTGACTGAAGGGCTGGGCGGAGCGATCGGTGACCGTTTTCCATCTTGTGCCGCCAATGCTTTTTGCAGTTTCTCAAACCCCGCGCCCCGTAAATATCTGATTAAAAAAAACAATGTTTAGTTTCTATTTACTGTGTGGTGTTTAAAAAATGTTTACTTTCTATTTACTGTGTGGTGTCGATGAAAAAGAGTCTATTCTATCGCTTCACATTGATACGTAAGGGAAAAAAACATGTGTGCAGTTCACACGCAGTAGAAGTGAAACCTTCAGAAAACTAAACTTCGAAAGAATGAGACGAATGCAGTGCATCAGCAGTAGGATAATTGTAGGGCTTATGTAATTAAAATATAAATAAATTTATAAAAACATGTGTGCAGTTCACACGCGGTAGAAGTGAAACCTTCAGAAAACTAAACTTTGAGAGAATGAGACGAATGCAGTGCATCAGCAGTAGGATAATTTTAGGGCTTATGTAATTAAAATATAAATAAATTTATAAAAACATGTGTGCAGTTCACACGCGGTAGAAGTGAAACCTTCAGAAAACTAAACTTTGAGAGAATGAGACGAATGCAGTGCATCAGCAGCATGATAATTTTAGGGCTTATGTAATTAAAATATAAATAAATTTATAAAAACATGTGTGCAGTTCACACGCGGTAGAAGTGAAACCTTCAGAAAACTAAACTTCGAGAGAATGAGACGGAAGCAGAGTATCAGCAGTAGGATAATTGTAGAGCTTATGTAATTAAAATATAAATAAATTTTTGAAAACATGTGTGCAGTTCACACGCGGTAGAAGTGAAACCTTCAGAAAACTAAACTTCGAGAGAATGAGATGAATGCAGAACATCAGCAGTAGGATAATTGCAGGGCTTATGTAATTAAAATATAAATAAATTTTTGAAAACATGTGTGCAGTTCACACGCGGTAGAAGTGAAACCTTCAGAAAACTAAACTTCGAGAGAATGAGACGGAAGCAGAGTATCAGCAGTAGGATAATTATAGGGTTTATTTATTATAATATTGTCACCAAGTTTAAAAAATATTGTACATTTTATGCTACATAATATATTACATTACATATTATAAAGATTCCAAGTTTTACAAATGACATTTTTTTTGAAATTGAAAACTTGGCATGTGGTAACTTAAGTATACGGGGTGGCGATAAAGTTATCACATTAAATGACTAGACTTATTCTACAAAACATTCTTTGAACATACACAACTAAAAAAATATATAACAACTAGCTCGCCAGGCAGACGTTGTTCTGCCCTTTCCAACGACCCTTCCTATAAAAATCCTTAAATTCGCAATAAAAATTTTTGAGGGACATTTAGCGGGATAAAAACTATGCTATCACTCAAGTTGGACCAAAATGCACACAGTGTGCAAAATTTCATTGAAATCAGTTCAGTAGTTTGGGCGTCCATCGCGGACAAAGAATGTGACACGTAATTTTTATATTAAAGATTAACATTCTAGTCGCGGTAGCCTTTCCTTTCGTTTTTTGCCTAATTACCTATAAATGGGAAAGTGTAGGTAAATAATAACCTATATCGATGCCGTGTGAGCACTGCGCACCTGCCGCACCGTTGCCGCTTGTACAGGTCACGTCAGATCAGTAAAATAATATTATCAAGGTGATTTAATTCGTGTCAATTTTTACACTATTTGTTTTGTTTGAAAGATGTGTTTTTTTATTTTTTGTAGAATTGTTTATTTTATTATTTTAGCAGACATATATGAACTTGTATTTACCACTGTGCTATTTAATGTGATAACCTGTCTTTTATAATATAATTTTATAATATTTATAAAATAAATATAACCCTTGTGATAAGATGTCTTTTCCGGTACTCCTACTCCCAATTCATGGAAGACAGCTTTTATCCACCCGATCCCTAAAAAAGGCGACCGCTCAGACCAATCCAACTATAGGCCTATCGCGATCACCTCCTTGTTCTCCAAAATAATGGAATCCATTATTAACTGCCAGCTCATCCGGTACCTTGAGGATCACCAGCTGATTAGTGACCGCCAATACGGTTTTCGTCGGTGTCGATCAGCTGGTGATCTTCTGGTCTACCTGACCCATAGATGGGCGGAGGCAGTAGAGTCCAAGGGGGAGGCGTTGGCCGTTAGTCTGGACATTGCGAAGGCCTTCGATCGGGTTTGGCACAAAGCGCTTCTTTCGAAGCTCCCTTCCTATGGGCTTCCCGAGAAATTGTGCAATTGGATCACCAGCTTCCTTGCAGATCGGAGCATCAAGGTCGTTGTAGACGGTGCATGCTCTGACTACAAGCCTATTAACGCTGGTGTTCCACAAGGCTGTGTGCTATCACCAACGCTGTTTCTTCTGCATATCAATGATATGTTGCTAACTGGTAACATTCATTGCTATGCGGATGACAGCACTGGTGATGCTCTATACACCGGCCGTGCCAATATTTCTCGGGAAAACGTCGCTGAGTACCGGAACAAACTTGTGTCTGAAGTCGAGTCTTTGCTGAACAAAGTCTCGGATTGGGGGCGACTAAATCTAGTCCAATTTAAATCCTCAGAAGACACAAGTTTGCGCGTTTACCGCTAAAAAGAACCCCTTTGTCGTATCTCCTCAGTTTCAAGGCACTCCTCTTCTTGCCTCAGCCAGTATCGGTATCCTCGGAGTCGACATATCGAGTGACGTGCAGTTTCGTGGTCACTTGGAAGGGAAGGCCAAATTGGCCTCTAAAAAGCTTGGCGTGCTCAGCAGAGCGGGACAGTATTTCATGTCGGCACACCGCCTGCAACTTTACAAGGCGCAAGTTCGGCCTCACATGGAATACTGTTCCCATCTCTGGGCAGGGGCTCCCCAGTGCCAGCTCCTTCCACTTGACCGCATCCACCGCAGAACTGCTCGAATCTTCGACGACCGAGCCCTTTCCGATCGGCTCGATTCATTGGCACTGCGAAGAGATGTTGCATCCCTTTGCATTTTCTTTCGCATCTACCATGGGGAGTGCTCTGAGGAATTGTTCGGATTAATCCCAGCCGCCAAATTTCACGAACGCACATTGCGGCAGAACTCCCGATACCATCCGCACCATCTGGATGATTGGCGGTCCACCACTGTGCGATTTAGGAGATGTTTTCTTCCTCGCACGACCTCCTTGTGGAATCGATTACCATCAGCGATTTTTCCGGACCGATACGACTTAGGGACCTTTAAGAAAAGAGCGTACACCTTTTTAAAAGGCCGGCAACGCATCTGCGATTCCCCTGGTGTTGCAGTTGTTCATGGGCGGCGGTAGTCACTTACCATCAGGTGAGCCCCATGCTCGTTTGCCTTCTCTCCTATAAAAAAATAAATAAATAAATAAAAAACCTAATCGCCACCCAGTATAATAGATAATAAGAAACACTGTGTACAGTAGTCTAGTTCATTCTCTCGCAAGCTAAATGCTATAAAGACAAACATATACAATGTGTGTCTCTTTTTAGTTTCGCTTATTTGTTTTATCAAGTTTCTTCAAATAACAACGCTTCTAAAGATTTCACTAAAAAAAAAACATACACACAAATTTTACGCTGCAAATATAATAACTTCCGACAGACGGCCAGATGAATGGCAAGAAAACATTTAATAATTTACTTGACCTAAAAGGCGTGCAAGGTCTTAGATGCACACAAATAATAATAATAATTTTACGTGGTGGAGCCATGCTGCAACTATATTAGTAGTATAGTTGTAGCACGAATGGGTCGGCTCGACCGGGGAGGACCACGCTCTTACAGAATACCAGCGTAAAATAGCAGCTTCACACTGCTGTGTTTCGTATGGTGAGTGTAGAGAATCGGAGACCCCTTTTACTGAAACGAGATATTTCATCTTAGTCCTCACGGGTGACAACGTATCTGCATTTTGATTCGTAATCGAGGATAGATGTAGATATCTATGGGCCGCAGCAACCACTTGCCATCAGGTGGACTGTGTGCTCGTTTGTCATGTCCTTATCTTATAAAAATGTCCTCGAGGCGGAATTTCGGTCTCAGCGGCCAGTCTCTACGGAGACTAGCCATCTGCGCAGGTCAGAAATATAGTGAACAAACATAGTTGATTTATTATGAATTAATTCTAACTCTGTAATTTCTCCACTCTCGTAGTCCGGATGAGATGGCACTCTGACAGGACCAAAAAGAGATAAGGCGCAGGATCAAAGACTTTATGTGCTCTCCATGGCACGGGGCTGAAACATCATTAACGTTAAATACTGATGATTTTTGCATAAAACCTAATAAATAATTTTGGCTTGATTCCGGATTCGAACTCGGGACCACATGATAGGCGATCGCATTTATGACCAATAAACCAAGGAGGCTGACAAACAGGGTATGGTCAGTGGTATACAGCAGTTGTATTGCAATGCAACGGTTTCTAAAATGAACATTACCTTAAAGCTTTCAGTCGTACAACGGGCCCTCTTGCATCACGTAACAATGCTACTGCTTTATGATTCGTCACCCCGTGCAATGATACTCCATCCACCTGGGAAAAAAGAAAAACGAGAATGTGAACACTTGGTACACCGGTATAGTACCGGTTGGTATACTTGGTACACAATTATTCCTCAGAGCCTCATCGGAGTAACGTTATTTTTTTTATGTTTACGCGAACGCTACACATTTAAATGAAACTAGTTTTTACGGATTTTATTGCGTATATCAATAATTATCAATACCATTGGGACGTCGAGCACGTCAGTCCCCCCGTGACCATGTGTGGTGTGAAGTACTCGAAACGTCGGAACAAGAAAATTAATATAAGTACGTGATAAAATTCGTAAAAACAAGTCTCATTTAAATATGTTGTATTTATTTAATATGGTATACTAAAGTTTATTTTAATGGTATTACATCCAATTAAATAAATATATTTTATTGAAAAATTAAAAACCTGCGTAACAGATAATAATTACTTATTGTTAGTCACTATTAATTTAATTACTCCTAATGCTACCTCAATTGAGTCGTTAATCGAAACTATACAAGCAGCCAGTGTATGTAATTTACAGGGTCGAGATAAGTTCCTTAAATCATTCAAAGAGCTTGATTCAAAGGGTTTGATCTGCGTGTCAGTATCCGTAGTAGAGCAAAACTAACTGACATTGATCATCTAGTCTCCTCAATCCTCGAAGAATTGACAACAGATGGAGCAGAAAGGTTCCTTCGAATAAAAAGACCTCTTAAAAAGACTAGAAAGTATCGACCTGGGAAAATGTACAAGGCGCCGATGGATGCAGGTGGTTCAGGGCCTTGGCAATGGGAAAGGCCTACGTTCAGCAGTGGACTTGGGATAGCATGTAATATTGATAGTGATAAAAACGTTCGACATTAGTTTGTACGTTTTATTTCTATGGTACCATTATTTCTGTTAGTCTTTAAATGGTGTGTGACGACTATGCCCAGGTTTAGTCTGCGTGATAGTATTCGAATTAAAATAAAAGAAAGTGACAGCCCAATTGATCATCCAGTAAGCTGAAGTATCAACTGGTTGACCATATAGCTGATGATGACAGCAATCGCGACGAAACTCACGATACCATCCACACCATCTGGTCGCTTGGCGATCCACCAGTGTGCGTTTTACTACGAGTTTCCTTCCTCGTATAACCTCATTGTGGAATCGATTTTTCCGGACCGATTTTATTTAGAGACCTTCAAG
Organism: Parnassius mnemosyne; assembly: GCA_963668995.1. Lineage (NCBI taxonomy): Eukaryota > Metazoa > Arthropoda > Insecta > Lepidoptera > Papilionidae > Parnassius > Parnassius mnemosyne. The sequence goes on from CAVLGL010000084.1 coordinate 33,579,610, forward strand.
AAAAGAGCTTACTGCTTTATAAAAGGCCGGCCACGCACTTACAATTCCCGTGGTGTTGCAGTTGTTCATGGGCGGCGGTGGCCACTTACCATCAGGTGAGCCGTATGCTCGTTTGCCCGCTCTCCTATAAAAAAAGCACCCGCGCCCCTGCCTCCTCTCACTTCTGACAGGGCTTTGGAGCAGTAGGCCGTCGCACTTCTCCAGTCGCGTAGACAGAATTTACATGTCTATTGTATACGAACTATTTTAATTCTCAGATATGCAAAATTCTTCAAAATTATTTCCTTGTTACAGAATACCAACATAAATAAGTATTATGCTGCATAATTAAAATGGTCATGTTGAAAGAATTAACGAGGAAAGAGTGACAAAGCAAATTTATGTTTCAGAAGTGAACGGCAGGGTCGGGAAGGGATGCCCTAGACGAAGGTTTATCGACCAAATCGGCGATACATTGAAAATGGGCCAAATTAGGAGTGCCCTTAACCGACGAGCGTGTATGCGTAGGTATATGGATGTAAAGGAGGCGAAAGAGGTGTGTCATTATCGCGCTAATTGGAAGTCCGTAGTCTCTGCCTACCCCTCTGGGTGACAGGCGTGAGTGTTTATGTATGTATGTAAGTTAAAAGGATTTCCAGTTCTTATCACTCCTCATACGAAACACAACATTACGATATAGCAGATATTATCACATACGTAGTCTCTGCGGGCGTGGTCTTTCCGCAGTTGGGCAGACCCACTCATGCTTCATATCATATTATTATGTTTTAATTCACAAAAGTAAACTAAGTATTATCTTATATATAAAAAATCTTATATATATATAAATGGACTATCATTCCTAATTAAGCAATATAACTCTACCAAATTTAAAACAATATTTCCGCAAATATTTATATTTCTTCTGCGGCAGCAATGCGCCGGGTGCCAGCTAATCTTTATATATATAAAAATTACGTGTCACGTTGTTTGTCCGCGATGAATTCCTAAACTACTGAATTGATTTCAATAAAATTTTGCACACTGTGTTCAGTTTGGTCCAACTTGAGAGATAAGATACTTTTTATCCCGATAAATGACCTTCAATATTTTTTTATTGCGAATTTAAGGATTTTTTGGGCAGAATAACGTCTTCGTTTCTAGTAATATATAAATAATAATTTTAACTGGCCGGTTAATTATCGTGACATTTGCTAAATAACTAGTTGTGAAAAAATCAAAATCATTTCCCAATCGAAAGTAAGTATTACAATTTTCACAAATAAAGAAAGAAAGAGAACATAATATTGAGCTACATATATTTCAAGCGACGCGATAACCAACTTAAAAATTATGGTCAACACACACATACACATATGCTTCCAAAATCATTTGCAGCCAACAACATGGTTTCAGGTGCATATGTGTGCGTCCATCAGAGAACTTTTTACGCACTGACATAGAATAGGGTCTCTAGTATATATACAGTAATCTATGGAATAAGAGACGAAAGATGTGTGCGTGAGTGCATGTCAAGAACTTGACGATGGTTTCAGCGTCACTTTAAACATGCGCAGAGCTTCGTCTATCTTTTATTTTGGTCTGAGATTACAATCAAAAATAATTTCACCATCGTAACCGGTTTTTTACACAAAAAATTTTGTCACAATCCTTCCATGTAACTGGTTACTTTCAGTTACGTATGGGTTCGATGAGTTAAAAACACTATGTAAATACTGACGCGGTGTATGCGACGCAAATCAATTTGATCGTCAACTTTTTCGATTGCTAATGTCAGGAATTGACGCAATTCGCTTTACTAAAAATATTCAGTCGACTTATTACCGACTGTATTTCTGTCGATCTCATGACGTAAAGGGCAGATAAATTGACAATAATTCGTTAATTGATTGGCATCTCGGCTCGATTCTCAGCTGGAGCCATAATTTGTTCGAAAAACAAAAAATAATACAATCCAATATCTTTATTTCGGGCATCAAGGACATAAAAATTAATAATATTGGCGCATAGCGATATATAGCTCAACCTAAAAATAAATAGAAACAATAATATGAATTTCTTATATTGACGCGTCTTGTATCAGCTATACATTACCCCAGAGGACCAGAAATCGGGAGTGAGTAATGCCTCTGTGTATTTTGCAGGAACCTGAACTACATAGGATTTGAAATACGTTGACCTACAGGACTCGAGGCGTAAATTGTTATTTTTTTGTAGAATAAGGGTGTCAAACGGCCACACAGTTCACTTGACGGTAAGTGAATGCTATGGCCCATAGATCCTCGATTAAGGATCAAAATGCAGATGTGCTGTTACCCCTTAGGACTTACATGGAATGCCTCCTTTTTAGTAAAAAGGATATCCGGTTCTCTACTCTCACCATACGAAACACTGCAGCATTGAACTGCTTTTTTACTCTGATATTCTGTGAAAACGTGGTCCTTCCGCGGTTGAGACCCGATCGTATTACAACCAATATATATCTGCAGCATTTCTCTCCCACGTAAGAAGCAGGTTTGATTACGTTGTGACTGGTGTTAAGTGAATCTGACACTGCATCTTAGCCCGTTTTCAACCTGGGGAGGAGCATCATGATTAGCTTCCGATGTAGAGACAAAGGTTATGCTATTATTATAACGGCTAAAACTCCACGAGTCACGATCAGGGTATCGCTCATCGCTCTGATTTAATAAAAGTAAATTCCGGTCAGTAATTGCTGTTCTCTGTCTAAAGCTACTATTATATATTTTCTGTGACATCCGTGCTGGTTTTTTAAGTCTTCCCCACACTAGGATTTTCTCCTGCATCTTGGGGGGGGGGGGGGGGGGGTAGTTTACATACATAAAATTACACCAAAACAAATATCCAGACTCTGAATAATTATTTGTAGGCTATACCGTTACTTGTTCCGTGCGGAATTCGCATCCGAGGCCTTCAGTGTTGCAACTCATTGCTAAGCCACTGCGTAGTATAAGTATAGTTAAAGCAAGAATGGGTCGACTCGACCGGGGAAGAACCACTCTCGCACAGAATACCAGCGTAAAATAGCAGCGTAGTTTCGTATGGGTAGTGTAGAGAACTGGAGACCCTTTTTACTGGAAAGAATGCATTCCATCTTAATCCTCAAGGATGTCAATTCATCTGCATTTTGATTCTCTATTGTTGATAGATGTACATGTTTATGGGAGTTGTGTATCGCTAGCAACGCAAAGTCGGGAATTTGCATTTGGAAAAATCCAAAATTAGGGGATCTTTAGGTACTAATTAGGTGCCAAATATAAAAATTAGGTGCTCTAAAATTTTCACCGCAACGAACGATTGAAATTTGCGTTGCTAGCAAAACGTCTCGCTAGCAACATAATGAATTTCTTAGATATACGATAAATATTAATAGCAAGGAATTAAGTGCTAATTAGGTGCTGCAAATATACGCAATAACAAGGCGCCCCTAATAAAAATAAAGTCGTTATTCCGAAAATTATTCAGCAAGGCACCTAATTAGCACCTAAAAAGCCCCTAATTTGGGATTTTTCCAAATGCAAATTCCCGACTTTGCGTTGCTAGCGATACACAACTGTTTATGGGTCACAGCAATTACTTACCATCAGGTGGACTGTGTGCTTGTTTGTCACCCTATCCTATAAAAAAAGACAAAGCATTTTCAAAACGAATCCTACATTCAATTTCTTTTAAAAACTCCATGTGTGGAACATAATATTGAGCACGTACCATACCTTAGCAATTCGTAGATATGGCAGTTATATCAGTTGAGGGAGCACGTTTATTATGAATTCCGAGCGAGCTCTAAAGTCTACCTTTATATCTACGTTTTCCAGATGAAATTGCACGTCCCCAAGCATTATGCTACGTCAGTTACGCTATATGCGAGTCTAAGGGTGCTTTTTCACTAGAGATGTGCTATGTTACGTTGCTATGAATGCGTTTCATATCCACCAATAATATTCATTGGTCCATATAGCTTAGCACTGGTGGAAACAGGTTCTAAGTTCAAGTAAGCTATGGTTTTCATATGGATGGATGCGTGCTAGGGATGGGGAGCAGAGCTCGCCGTGCTTTTCCTACTGTCGATACATCGCATAGCTCGAGCTGGACATCTTCCTCGCACATCTACAACGCGGCGGTTCATCTTCATAGCACATCTTACTCGCTCTGCTATATAGCTTAGCATCAGTGGCAACGGTCACATAGTTTCATAGCTTAGCTTTCACATCCTCACAGCATAGCTGCATAGCATATCTCTGGTGGAAAAGCACCCTAATAACTGTGTAATTGTTTTAAAACATAATGAGTTCTAGTTTTTCATACGTGGTAGATTTACGTATTAGCTGAGTATAGAGAACCGGAAACCCATTTTACTGGAAAGGAGGCATTATATCTTAGTCCTCACGGCTGACAACGCATCTGCATTTTAATTCGTAATCGAGGAGAGATGTAGATGTGTATGGGCCACAACCGCTTACGATTAGGTGGACTGTGTGCTCGTTTGTCATCCTTATCCTATAAAAAAATCGGTAATTTTTTTTGTCGAGTCTGTATTAATTATAGAAAGTCGTTCTAAGTAGACAATATCTTTTTATTCGAACCGATTAATAATATCCCTCTAATTACTACTGGATTAATTAATTTACTACAATTAATTACTAAAAAAATAATTAATTTACTACTTCTACGTGATAGAGCCATGCTGCAGCTATATTAGTAGTATAGTTGTAGCACGAATGGGTCGGCTCGACCGGGGAAGGACCACGCTCTCACAGAATACCAGCGTAAAATAGCAACTTAACGCTGCTGTGTTTCGAATGGTGAGTGTAGAGAACCGAAGACCCTTTTTACTGGACAAGAGGCATTCCATCTTAGTCCTTACGGGTGACAACGCATCTACATTTTGAGTCTTTATTGAGGATAGATGTAGATCTCTATGGGTCACAGTAACCACTTACCATCAGGTGGACTGTGTGCTCGTTTGTCACCCTATCCTATAAAAAAATTAAAGATATTCTTTTTTAACAACGAAGAGTGTTAATAAAAAACACTTTTTTTACAATAAAAGGTACAAACGAGCATTTGATATCCACAGTATTGGTAAATCTCATCATCATCATTCATAATCACAGCCCATCACAAGTCCACTGCTAAACACAGGCATCCCCCGAGAAATGCCACAAAGGACGCTCTACACTTCGTCTGCCGGTATAAGGCTGCCACTCGAAAACCTTTCTTCCCCATTGGTTGTCGGTTCTTCGAGCTATATGGCCTGCCCATTGCCACTTCAGCTTACCAATACGTTGGGATATGTTGGTTAATCTAGTTCCACTGCGGATATCCTCGTTTTTAAGTCTATCACGCAGAGAAACCCCGAGCCTAGCCCTCTCCATAAGGTCGCTCAGCTAGCTCGCTCAGCGACCTTGAGCCAGCCAGCACTGAAGGACCACGTCTCAGATCCGTAGCTCATCACTGGCAACACGAACTGGTTGAACAATCTTGTTTTGAGGTTTTGAGGTATGCCTGACGAGAAGATGTGTCGTGATCTCCCAAAAGCCGCCCAGCCGAGTTGAATCCGTCGATTGACCTCTTTGTAAATATGCTTGTTACAAAATTGTAAGCTCTTCGCAAACTTCATTACTTAGTTTTTATTAAATACTTTATGCAAATTATATTTTTACTAAGAAAACAGGATGGTTTATATCTCCCTATACATCACTTCTAGCTTGCTTTACTTGGCAAAATTCCAAAACGGCATTTGTTTGATACTCTACTTTAGAATTATTTTAGACAGATAATGTTTACTACACTGGAATATGTGATAGGTAATAACCATTAACTAAATGACTTAAATAGGGGTTATCTCTATCTTAGCTACTTTCAATAGACAGACCAAAGTAAGACTCTGAAACTATCTCATGTTGTATACGAAATCAAAATAGAACTCAATAGGTTATCATGGGTGCTCATATAACGAACTTAAGCAGAAAAGTTTATTGTGTTTTTCCACTCGTTAAAGCGACTTCTAACCTTTTTACCCTAATTAACTAAAATCTCTCTTGTTCACCCTCATATTCCCAATCTTATATTACGCTGCGCTGATGTCTGTTTTTTGATGCAGTTTGTAGATTTCCCTTAAAACCCTCTTAAAATTCCCATCCTTTAAAGCTCATTCATATTCCCGTTCATTCTCTGTACATGCGATAAGACTCTGGATTTCACTTCCTCCTCCCATTAGAGAAATCAAAACAGTGACATTGTTCATAAAACGTGTAAAAGATCTTAGATTGATCTCTGTCTTCTATGTAAGTTTCATATCTTAGATATATATATATACCTACTGGAAGAAATATCATTATGAGATAAGTAGCGCCCTTGTACAAACTCTTCTTCATGATGTATCCTCTCCGTTGTTTGTGTGTACATAAATCGTTAAATAAATAAAAAAAATTGTTTATATGGCTGTATATAGTCAAAGTATTTTCGATTGAATTCTTTGTACGTTTACTCGTTATTAGGATCTTAATACATAGTTTGCTGGCTTCAAATAATATTTAATTTTACAATAGTGAAATTTACAGCGAGTACTAAGCCCCTGAGCTTTTTTTTTATAGGATAGGGTGACAAACGAGCACATAGTCCCACCTGATCGTAAGTGGTTGCTGTGGCCCATAGACATCTACATCTACCCACGTTTGCGAATCAAAATGCAGATGCGTTGTCACCCGTGAGTACTAAGATGGAATGCCTCTATTCCAGCAAAATGGGTCTCCGGTTCTCTACACTGACCATACGAAACACAGCAGTGTTAAGCTGCTATTTTACGGTGGTGTTCTGTGAGAGCGTGGTCCTTCCCCGGTCGAGCCGACCCAATCGTGCTACAACTATACTACTAATATAGCTGCAGCATGGCTTTACCACGTACCATATAAATGAGCTGGCTGTGAGGCACAATTATTGGCTGAGAGGTATTTTATCTCAGTACACAGAGGTGATAACGCATCTGTTTTTTTTAACGCATTAGTTTGAAGTTGGTGAAATGGTTAGGTCAGGTGGATTGTAAGTTTGCTTGTTATTTAAGTTTTATAAAACAAAATTTCATCTGCCCTGTTTTATTCTCTATAAAAATAATAATAATAATAATAAAAGGGCGTCATTGAATAAAACTATTTTTACGGATTGTATTGCGTTTAATTAACTTATTTTTTTTTAAATTAATTCTCGACGTTTCGGGTGCTTTACAGCACCCATGGTCACGGGGGACTGAGGTGATTGACGTCCCGATGTCAGAGTTAACCCGGAGTACCTTCAGCTTTTTTTATTATTAATTTTGGTCCAATCTACGCAAAATAAATAATTTAAAAGGTGAAGGTACTCCGGGTTAACTCTGAAATATAAGAAATCATATAAAAGGGCGTCGTTCACGATGGTAACATGTGAATCGACGTTTTAATAAGTAGGGTTGTCAGCTAACCCAGTCCTATCCAGCGTGCAAAGTATATTGCTAAAATTTAACTTACGATTCGAACTATGAACCTCCATTTTTAAATACATTCAGTAAATACACAGCATAACACCAGTGCAAATATTTACTGAGCACTGTGTGGTATCAAGAATCAATTTACTCGGCAACTTGACTCAGCTATTTTCACTTATTACTTGTACTCAGAAGGTATTAGCTTTATTACAACATTTTAAATCTTGGCTTAAAAAAAACAAATACCCAAAAGTTAACAACTTCTCATATACCGTGGATACATCATAATACATAAATAAATTTAGCATTGACAAATATTCAGATTTGTATTTAAGATAAACAGAATGTGGGCCGTCGACGCACCTGCACTTGCCCTGGTGTTGCAGCTGTTTATGGGCGGCGGTCGACACTTACCATCAGGTGAACCGCATGCTCGTTTGCCCTCTCTTCTTTAAAAAAATGATCACTTTCATAAAACTCAAAAACTACAGTCTTGTTTGCATAGATGGCTCTGGAATACGATAGCTATTCATCAGTCAATCAAATAATAAAAGATCATATGTGCGCTGCGATATCGACGCCATTTTCACAGTTAATATTAGAGTAAATATGGTCCATTGTTTGCTATTTTTTCTTAATACATTAGTTATGGTATACGCTTTTGTGTTTTTGTCTCTGTCCTTCTCCTAGTTTTGGGTTATAGGGCGGCAAAGCTTTTAAGGTGACGATATTACCCTCACGTACGCTATAAGGTGCCAAGGATGCAGTAGCCACTTACACTGTAAGTTTGTTTGTCACTTCAGTTTTATAAAAAGCCTAACCACCTATTAAACCTACACCAAACACATAGCCAATGTGTTACCAAGCCGTCATAATTGGGCTGTAGAATATACTATAGCTACATACATCTTCTTTAATTTTAAGTGATGATTTATAATGCGTTCAGTGGTTAAGGAGAGCGGCTTAGTAAACCTGCCTATCTGACAAATAAATTTATTTATAGACATGTAAAGGAAAAAAAAATCAAGTAATTATCAATTTCAGGGCCTTCTTCACGAAAATAATATTTTTGAGGTCGGAAAAGTACAAAATTAAGTTTACACGAAACCCTCGTGGCGCACCCTTGAAAAATTAAAATTAAATTAACTCTAATGATGAATATAATATGGCTTACCAAGGATTTCATCCATTCATTACAGTTTATAAAAGTTCACTGCGGAACATAGGCCTCCCGTATTTTTGATTTGAGATTGCCCCATAAATACCCGTACCTGCCACAGCCACCACGCTCAGGCGCGCTGGCAACCGCAGGTTTTTATTTCCTAGTTGTCATTAAGAAGACGCTGCTGCCCATTTCAAGGGTTCCTTCCCCTCTCTATATATATATATATATATATATATATATATATATATATATATATATATATATATATATATATATATATATATATATATATATATATATATAGCGTGTATGCGTAGGTATATGGATGTGGAGGAAGCGAGAGAGGTGTGTCAGGATCGTGCCAAATGGAAGTCCATAATCTCTGCCTACCCCTCTGGGTGACAGGCGTGAGTGTTTATTATATATATATATATATATATATATATATATATATATATATATATATACTTACACCGTCAATACACATTCCAAAAATTTATTTCTAAGCTCATTGCTTAAAAACGCCGAGGATGATAATGATTGATACTTGTGTATTCCAACCGACTTCACAAAAAGGAGGAGGTTCTCAATTCGACCATATTTTTATGTGTGTTGCCTCAGAACTTTTTTCTAGGAGAACCGATTTTGATGATTTATTCCGATTTTTGTATTTGAAAGCGGGTGTTTCTCATGTGGTCCCATATAAATTTGATCAAGATCTTGCCAGTAGTTTTTGAGTTATCCTTAATAATGCGTATTTAATTGAGTGCGACTACATTGATGATGTTCTTATTTTATGTATATTGAAGTCGGCTGTACAAAATTTTTAATTTTACCGCTTATATACGAAATATAAATACTAAAAACTGCTCAGATGTTGCTACTAGTAAAACATCCAACGAGTACTAATTTGTCCGCTCTCCTGACCTCTCTTGTCGGCCATTGTTTCACTGAAGGGTCGCTCATTTTGAATTCACAGCGTCGTGAATGCCTAGCTAAGTATATTTTGTTCATATTGTGTTTTGTATTGTGAGGACATATACAATAGTAGATTGAATGGGATCTGTCTCGCACTAAAAACTACAGTATAACTCAAGTTCCGAGATATGTTTTTCAGCAATATCTATAATTAAAAACTATATATATATATACCTAGTCAGGTCATCACGTATTGTCAAGTATTGTCACACAGTAAAAACTTATTTTAGAATGCTGGCTACAAAAAAGTTTATTGAATTCGAATTTCGAATTGTTCATGAAAATTAAACTGTATACTTTTTAGAATTTTACTTACTTTTAAATATGGAGTGGACGCTTAAAGAAGACCGTGTTGCAGTTATTGCGTTGCATCGTTGCGGTTACGCGCCAATTCAAATTTTTGACATACTGAAAAATTTGAATATAACCAAAAGATTCGTTTATCGTACCATCAAACGATATAATGAAGACTCTAGTGTAGATGACAGGTCAAGAAGTGGTCGCCCTCGGTCTGTTAGGACTCCAGCAGTGATAAAAGCTGTGAAGGCGCGAATTCAAAGAAATCCCAAACGTAAGCAGAAACTGTTGACCCTTCAGATGGGGTTAAGCAGAAAAGGCGTGTTCAAAGCCTCATCCCAATTTGGAGTCACTCAAGACATCCTTGATTAAGGCAGCCGCCGATATTGACATGGACCTCGTTCGTGCTGCGATAGACGACCGGCCGCACAGATTGAAGGCCTGTATTCAAAATCACGGAGGTCATTTTGAATAAACTTTAGTGTCATAAGAATCTATGTTTTGTTAAGTTCATTTTGGTATATAAATGGTTACATAATGAATAAACTTGTTTCAATTATTTTATATTAAACATGTGACAGAATTTATGACCTGACTAGGTATATATATATATATATATATATATATATATATATATATATATATATATATATATATAAAAGTAGTAACTATTAATACGTTTGAAACGAGCACACATTCCACCTGATGGTTAGTGGATGCTGCGGCCCATAGACATCTACATCTATACTCGAGTAAGAATCAAAATGCAGATGCGTTGTCACCACTGAGAACTTAGATGGAATGCCTTGTTTCCAGTAAAGTGTTAACAATCTATGGTATATGAAGCCACTTTTTTTAAACGAGTAAAACATTTCGCTCATTAATTCCACATTAGTATAGTATATTTAATCGTTTTAACTGAATCAAACGGACGTTTTTTATAATAAATGTATGAGCACAAATGCAGTGTGCCTTAAAATATAAGTGTAAATAGGGCAACGTTAACAAGATGAATCTCGGCGAAACTGGGTTAAGCGACTTCTTAACCACTTTCAACGGAGGGCTCTGAGTTAAATGCGCACTTGAGAAGTTATAAATCAAATACTCTTTCTATAATAATAGCATTGCGAAACTGGTTTTTTTAAATTAATGTAGCACGAATGGGTCGGCTCGTCTGGAGAAAAACACTCTCTCACAGAATACCAGAGTAAAATAGCAACTTAATTCTGTTTCGTATGGTGAGTGTGGAGAACTGGAGACCCTTTTTGCTGGAAAGGAGGCATTCCATCTTAGTCTTCAGGCGTGACAACGCATCTGCAGTTTGATTCTCAATTGAGGATAAATGTAAATGTAAATGTCTATGAGCCACAGCATTCACTTACGATCAGGTGGACTGTGCGCTCCTTTGTTACTATTATTCTATAAAAAAAAAACATGCGTGAGTGTCCTGGAACACTCGGATGGAACGAAGTTCCTTTCGTAGTATTTTTTTTAAATACTAGTAATGTTATTAAACATTGCTAATATTTCCTTAAACCACTTCTGGTAAGCTTAAAATGCTTGTATTAGAACTTGTTCGCGACAGTAGTAGAATGGCGGTTTCGAACCCACGACCTTATGTGTTCGCGGTCCGCGCCCTGCCATTAGGCTACTGACGCTATTAATATATTATTATTTATATACGTATTATATTATTGATTAACAAATACAAATAAATGCATTACTAGCGTCTATTAAAATGAAGCGTCATTTAAAATAAAATATTATATATTTCATGGCAAGATAAGAAAAAGTGCGAGGGAGATGGATATTATTCCATTTCACATCCTTATAGCCACTTTTACTTTACTTTCACACAGGCGAGAAAAATCTTACACTTTTTCTCGCCTAGCCCTAACCCGCCAAATTCATACCGTCTGATGAAGAACTTCGTTTTAAAAAAATATCAAAACCGATTATGAATATTTCTTTATGAAAGACATTTTTTACTTTAACTTTTACTACTTGTTCGGAAAATACCTATGGAAAAAACCAGCGAAAAAACTAGCCGGACTTAATTTATACAAAATAGATGTATGTACAATTACTTACAAAACTCATTTAAAAAATAGCTTGGATTCACGACGCCACTACATACTAGGACTAAGCTCAATAATAAATAAACACTTCATTTTTAATTAATTTTAGTATTGCTGATGTTTTAAGATAAAAAATAAACTTTATCACTAAGCAAATAAGTGTGAATACAAAGTAGGCATACAAGCATGTTATTATGTAGTCAACAAATGATTCCATTTACCGAACTGACCCAACGCCACTCAAAAGGACAAATATTAGCGAGGCAACATTGTCGGGGGAGGATTAATTAGCTGGCCAATTACCCCCTAACAACGTCCCGTGTAATTGTGACTAATTGCTTAAGTTGCGTATAACAATGGATGTGTAAATACAACAAAATTGTTTTCCTTTTTTTATTACCGATTGGCCCTTTCGCGATGTCAGGTAATTGGATGATCTCGGTAATGATAATATTTTTTTTATAGAAGACGGGCAAACGAGCATGCGACTGACCTGATGGTAAGTGACTACCGCCGCCCATGAACAACCGCAACACCACGGGAATTGCGGATGCGTTGCCGGCCTTTTATAAAGGTGTAGGCTCTTTTCTTGAAGATGCCTAAGTCGTATCGGTCCGGAAAAATCGCCGTTGCCAAAAAATTCCACAGAGAAGTTGTACGAGGAGGAAAACTCATAGTAAAATGCACAGTCGTGGACCGCCAAGCATCCAGATGGTGAGGATGGTATCGTGAATTTTGACGCGATGTGCGTTCGTGAAATTTGGCGGCTGGAATTAATCCGAACTCCCCGTGGTAAATTCGATAGAAAATGCAAAGGGATGCAACATCCCTATGCAATGCCAGTATATCGAGCTAATCAGAAAGAACTCGGTTTTCGACGATTCGAACCGCTCTGCGCTGGATGCGGTCAAGTGGAAGGAGCTGGCACTGGGGTGCCCCGGCCCAGAGATGAGAACAGTATTATTAGTTAAGTAGTTAAGTTATTAGTTAAGTATTAATTAGTAGTTAAGTTAATTAGTAACCGTAAAAGGCCGAACTTGCTCTTTGTAAAGTTGCAAGCGATGTGCCGGCATGAAATACTGTCTCGCTCTACTGGGCACGCCAAGCTTTTTAGAGGCCAATTTGGCCTTCCCTTCTAAGTGACCATGAAACTGCACACTATTCGATATATCGACGCCGAGGATTCCGATGCTAGCTGTGGCAGCAAGGGAAGTCCCTTGAAATTGAGGAGATCCGACAAAGGGGTTCTTTTTAGCGGTAAACGCGCAAATTTGTGTCTTCTGGGGATTGAACTAGACTAGATTTAGTCGCCCCAAATACGAAACTTTGTTCAGCAAAGACTCTACTATAGACACAAGTTTGTCCCGGTACTCGGTGACGATATAACTAATATAATTATAACTAATGGTCACCTAGTAGTCGAAATTCAACCGTAATTTACAAATGTTTAAGTTTGTGTAACAAGAAAGCTGTATTTCACTTTCAACTCTCAGTATATAGGAATACGTAAAATCTACGCTTTCAACTGCGCATTAAATATAATTATTTGGCAACAATCTCTACTCTGTGCTCTGTGTGAGAGTAATAGTGTTCTGTGAGTTTTGGTGGGAACTTGACCGGTGTCGGATTACTGCTCCTGTATTATTGTTTAAATAATAGTTTGAAGTAGATTTGATATGTAAAAGTGGTGCGATTTTGTGTATTAAATGTCTGCGCATGTGAACTATTAGTGGAAACAGTGAAACAAGTGCTCCGATAGTGAAGTGATTCTCAAGATAAGGTATCTGTCTGCTTAGGTGCCTTGAGATACCATCACCAACTGTCAGCTGTCTGCTGGCTCAAGTTACCGTCAAAACCTCCCAAGGACTGCACAATGTGACTCATCAACATATTGTGAAGTAGTGTACTATAAAGGATAATTATACATTGTAACTTCAGGCTTCAGGCTTAGAAGGGCTAGAACCCAGAACCGTAAAGCCAATTACTTAAAAAATATTGTTCTGTGAAAATGTTTGACGTTGACAATATAGAAGTAATCAATGAATGTTTTCTTTTACTTTATGTATGTGTTGACAAATAATATAATATATAAATTTTAGCTTTTTGTACTTTTTCTCGTTATAAACTTTTAATATGCCAAATCCAAGAGTAGGCAAAGACTACGGACTTCCATTTGGTGCGATCCTGACACACCTCTCTTGCCTCCTTTACGTCCATATACGCATACATGCTCGTCGGTTAAGGGTACTCTTAATCTGGCCCATCTTCAATATGTCGCCAATTTGTTCAATAAACTTTCGCCTAGGGCGTCCCATTCCGACTCTACCGTTCACTTCTGTAACATAGATTTGCTTTGTCACTCTTTCTTCGTTCCTTCTTTGGACATGAGCAATCCACTGAAACATTGCTTTCTTAATCCTGGTCACAACATCATCTTGCAAACCGCACTCTTCTCTTATCACACGATTTCTTACGCTGCCATTCAGATTCAGCTCTAACATACTTCTTAATGACCGCATTTCTACAGCATTTATTCTACTTTCCTGTTTTCTCTGCCACACCCAATTTTCAGTACAAAACATTATAGTAGGGACTAACACAGACATTCCACAATATAATGTAGAGCTCCATTTACTCTATTTCGGTGTATATACACATATATAATTAAATATTTTATTAAACGTTAAAAAAATTAAATGACAAGCAATAGGATATATAAGAAATATCACATGGCTTCCAACAGATATTACCAAATTACAACACTAGTGACGGGCAACGGCGTCAAAAGAACGTCTACCCGCATGCGATGATTACTGTGCCTAGACCCTAAGTGTGACGATTTGGGCAAATTTTGCCTACAAAATTTTATAGCCTGACGAATACGCTATTTTAAAATACCTAGTGTCACAGGATACCAGCATCAAATACCAGCCTAACGCTGCTGTGTTTCGTATGATGAGTGTAGAGAACCGGAGACCCCTTTTACTGGAAACGAGGCTTTCCATCTCGGTCCTCAGGGGTGACAACGCACTGCATTTTGATTCTTAACTGAGGATAATCTTAATATCTGTGGGCCGCATTACCCACTTACCATCAGGTCGACTGTGTGCTCGCTTATCACCCTTGTTCTCTAAAAAAAACCCAGACAGGTGATGGAAAGAAACGTCTCGTAAAGTGATCGCTGACCCATTGGACTATGAGAGTGAGAGAATAGAGAGTGCACCTGTGCTTGCGCACACACTCGTGCACTATGGTCTATGGTTTAGCACACATAGCTAGTCTCCGTTGAGACAGGACACCGTGACCGACATTCGGTTTATAAATTATTATTACGAGAGCATGTTTGTGTCGTGAACGCTTAGATCCCCGCTCTGCCTAACGCTGCCCGCTGAAGCCTCATCCTTACCTCGACAATCCTGTCGTTGACTTGAATCTTCCCGCAGAGATCCGCTGAACTGCCTTCGCTTATGCTCTTCACGAAGATGCCACTCAGCTCCTCTGCAAAAAATGTAGTGTTATTGGTCTGTCGCAGAAATATATATCAGATTTTTTTAAAGCTTGTTATCCATTCTTTTGCATAAATCACAATTTTTTTCTGTAGCCAAATAGCAGTGCTTGCACTTAAAAGGTATAGAGAGTCTGTACAATGAGGTCATCCAAGACTTTTTCTGCCACCAGGGCGGCGCCACTAGAAAGTGAGGTATAATATTTGAGAGATTTCATAGCGGGGAAGTTAATTTGTTCGGAAAATGTAAAAGTTATTGTTTCTTTTTGTACAATTAGCTATATTTTATATTGATAACATTAAAAATAAATAAACCAAACCACAGATATTCATAAAAGTAGAAAAATTAAAAAAAAGTTAAAAATGTGCAAAAAAATTAAGAGCAAACCCCTGACGCATTGTTTTGAGTATTAATATTCTGTAGGCATCTTTGTTTGAATTTGGCTGCAGCTATATATAGTAGAGCCACGCTGCACAAATGGGTCGGCTCGTTCGGGGTAGGAGCATACTCTCAGAGAATATTATTAATTTAATTTTTGCTTCGAAAATTATTAGTGGTGTTATTGACTGTCCCGAAATTTTAAGTAAATTTAATTTGTGCGTTCCCTATCGCTATCCGCGTTTTGCTCGTAAGATTACACCGTTGACTAGACCTCATCGTAGAACAGTGTTTGGCTCCAATTCTCCAATTGCGAGAATGAGTAAAATTGTTAACAAATTTAGCGAAACAATCGATATATTTTTCGACCCTCCTAACAAGCTCCGTCGCACATTAAGAGACCATTTCTTATAATATTCTATAAAACATTTTCTTTTCTTTTCGCTCCATGTATTTTTATTACTGTATATCATTATTATTTTTTTTACCCTAGAAATAAAGTTACAGTGCTGAGATAGTTATTAGCATGTGGTATCCGCCTGTAATTATTTGTACATTTTGGTTCTTATTGGTTCATTGTATTTAAATAGCATGTAAGGAATGATACAAATGTTGGTGGATCAATAAATAAATAAATAAAAAATACCAGTGTAAAATATCAGCTTAACACTGCTGTGTTTGGTATGGGTAGTGTACAGAACCGGAGACCCTTTTAACTGGAAACGAGGCTTACCATCTTAGTCCTCAGGAGTGGAAACGCAACGGCGTTTTGATTCTTAATCGAAGATAGATGTAGATGTCTATGGGCTACAGCATCCACTTACCATCAGGTGGACTATGTGCTCGTTGTGCTCATGGACCACAGTAGACACTCACTATCGAGGATTGTAAGTTCGTTTGTCACTTCAGCGTTAATAAAAAAAAGTTGGTGGCTTCAAATTATTCACTAAATGTATGTGTAATAAAACCTATGTAAGAGATTGTTATGAATAAGGCCGTTAAGGAATAAACGTTCTAACCTATTCGCACAAAGTAGATTTCCTTTTATTTCATTATTACAATACATGCGATTCCAACATCGCAGAGCCTTTGAGCTTTTTTATGTGATCAAAGAAAACAGAACTCTCTTTCTTCTTTCATATTTTTCCGCGCCGTATTTTCAAGTAAAATCTTACAAATGTAAACTCCTCGTATGCAAAAAGATGAAAATATATTTCATATTTTCACGTACTTGTAACTCGCATTACTTTGAAGAATGAGTGGTGCTTATTTTCATGAAGATATAAATCCCTTGAGTGCGGTTTAGGATTTAAAAATTTTTAGTTGGATTAGGAAGCTATTCGGTCCAATATGATTATACGTGGTAGAGCCATGCTGCAGCTATATTACCGGAGACCCGTTTTACTGGAAACGAGGCATTCCATCTTAGTCCTCACGGGTGACAAGGCATCTGCATTTTGATTCGTAATCGAAGATAGATGTAGATGTCTATGGGTCACAGCAACCACTTACCATCAGGTGGACTGTGTGCTCGTTTGTCACCCTTATGCTATAAAAAAAAATAAACTCGAATTAAGGACAAGTTTCTTATTTGTAAAATGGATAGCACATAGAATACATCCTCTTTGTAAATTGTTCGACCCACATATATGTAGGTATGTTCGCCAATGCGCTAGCTGTCTTTGTATCCTTTATACATCTAAGTTTCACACATAATACATACATTATGTGTATTATGTGTGTTATGTTACATATATTATACGTGAAACTTTTATGTACTCGCAGTTTAAAAATGTTCAATATAGAGTTGTACACATACAAGTTTTACACCTAATATGTGTTACGCAGTTGAAGAACATTCCACATAGTGTTTCACTACATCCAAGTTTTACACATTAATTTGTTACGCTAAAGAATATTCTATTTAGATTTTACTATATCCAAATTTTACACTTGATATTTGTTACGCAGTTGAAGAATATTCCATATAGTGTTTTACTACATCCAAGTTTTACACATTCAATCCAATTGATACACTTATACTTTGCACAATATAGCTTGATCTTTTTGACAAATGTCAAATTTGCGATCGACATAACTTTGCAATGACGAACATAATATTTTCTTATTTAAATAATTTTAAAATTTTAAAGATAGACACACAACACCAAAGTATTAAAGATTCAAGCATTTTCCTAAAAATCTTTGTGTTTTTTATTGCTTCAAAGTAAGATTTAAATAGAAAAACTGAAAACAATGCACGCTCGTGCAATGTTACATCGGTCGGTCGGATGAGACATAAATAACAGGCAGTAACTGTTACAAATATCGGTTACAAAGAAGCCTTAATTAATATAATTTTTATGTATATATGAAAATCTTGGTTGTGCTTCTTTTCCCGATTAAAAACTATGTTTTAAAGAGAAAATTTTATTTTATTTTTCAACCTTGATTTTAAGTCAATATTATATGAATAATATAGCCCATCATTGCTTACCTACCCAATGTTTTTATATGTCTAGTCCAATAAAGTTGATTGATGAATGAATGAATTTATTTTGAAGTTTAAAACATACATACAGTCACACCCTCTCATCAAAGTTACAAGTACCTATATAAAAACGTTATTTTTACAATACTAGATATTTTCTGTTTCCCATCACTAGACCCATCTGTCAAAAAGATCAAGGCTATGTTGTACAGGGTATAGACGACAAAATTAAAAAAAAATATATTCAATTTGCTTTTTGGGGTTCCGCACCCGAAGGGTAACCATCGGGACCCTATTACTAAGACTCCGCTGTCCGTCAGTCTGTCTGTCAGCGGGCTGTATCTCATAATCCGTAATAGGTAGACAGTTGAAATATTTACATTTCTGTTGCCGCTACAACAAATGATAAAAATAAAATAAAATAAAAATTAAAAGGGACTCCGCTACTAGAAACGTGTTTTACGACGGTAGGGAAGGTTATTTAGGACCGTTATTAAGGACGGTACGGAACTTAAACTACCCACATTTGTTTGTTAGTTGTTAACCTTACGTCTATACTTATAAAAACCGCATATATTATTTGACAAATTTTGGTCCATCTACGTGAAACTGTTGGAAAACAACCTCTAAGGCTGTTGGTGTATGTCTACCGAGAGACGGATTTAATTCTGTAAGGGTTCCGTTTTATTAAATTTGACCAAATACATTAAACAAGTCGCCGCAAGTCCTAGAAAAAGCTATATCCTTCTAGAATTGAGATCTTTACCATTCAATAGACCATCTATTTTATTTTATTTTATTCGTATGGTTTACTAACAGTCAACTAACACAATACAATCTTAAATAACAGAAAAGTTTCTTAAGCTAAGTGTTGTGACTACTTACTAGTAAACACAGCATGCAATATAACAATAACTTAAGTGGGTTTTGATTTTACTAAATAAAGTTAACAATTTTAAAAGGAAAAAAAAACATTGTTTATCCGTACGGTAAAAGAGAACACAAGCTGGTTGCACGAAATTAAGTACTAGTCATACTATCTACAATCTTTTTACGGAAATTATAAGCGGAATCAAAGTTTACGTCAACTCTGTGTTTGTAGCTATTTAGCAGCTTACACAGTCTGGGTAATGGAGAGTTGGAGCCGAGAACGGTTCTGCGGGTTGGTGGTCTCAGTGGTGCTATCGGATGACGCGGATATCTTGAAGGCGCGCTAAAATCAAATGAGTTCAGTATATGAGGGCAACTAATTCTATTGTTGAGAATTTTATACAAAAACAATAAGTCTGTTAGCTCCCTACGTTTATCTAAGGATAACATTTTGAAAAATTTTAGTCTATCCGCATATGAGAAATCTCTCTTTGCTTTACCAACTAATCGTGCCAAATGCCACAGAAACCGCTTCTGAATACGCTCAATGCGTAGATTGTGAACCGCAAAGTGTGGACGCCAGACAACAGAACAGTACTCGAGTGTGCTACGAACGAGAGTATTATACAGCATTTTCTTAGTATTAATGCTGAATCCTTTGCTATTTCGTATGACGAACCCAAGCAGTCTTGAGGCTTTTTTAACGATGTTTTCATAATGAGGTATAAATTACAGCTTTCTGTCAAAAGTAACCCCTAAATCTTTTATAACCTCGACCTCTTCAATAATATACTCATCTATTTTATAACTAAATGAAATAAGGTTTACTTTTCTGGTAAATTTGACGTGTTGACATTTTTTCGGATTTAGTGCCATTCGGTTGTCTCTGCACCAATCAATAAGATTTTTCAGATCCCTTTGTAATAATATTGAGTCTTCTATTGAATTTATATGTCTTAAAAATTTCAGGTCATCGGCATACATAAAAACACAAGAGTTAGTTAAGTAGTCTGGGATGTCGTTAATAAAAAACTTAAAAAGGATAGGGCCAAAATGTGATCCTTGTGGCACACCTGAGGTTATACTAATATTATCAGATCGAAAGCCGTTGACCACAACGTAAAAAGTCCGATCCTCTAGATATGATGACAACCATGTTAAAAAAGAACCAGCAAACCCATAACATGCTAGTTTATTGAGCAGAATGTCATGAGGCACTTTGTCAAAAGCTTTGCTAAAATCAGTATACAGGACATCGATCTGTTGTTTACGGTCGAAGGCTTGAGCCAGATTCTCGACAAAGCTTGTTAGATTTGTGCATGTTGACCTGGATTCAACAAATCCATGCTGGTTTTCTTTAATGTAAAGCTTAAGGTGATTTGGAATTGAGGGACATACTACAGCCTCAAAGATCTTTGCGAATGTAGACAAGATCGAGATAGGTCTATAATTGCTAACTAAAAATTCATCATCAGATTTGTATATCGGTACCACTTTAGCTTCTTTCCATTGCTTAGGAAATATACCAGTGCGTAATGATATATTATATATGTAACACAGCGGGCTGACTAACATGGGGCACACAACGCTATGAAAAACGGTGGAATGCCGTCTGGCCCAGCCCCTTTAGATCGATCCAACCGTTGTAGTTTACTCAGGAGCATTTTCTCTGTAATCACCGGTACAACAACAGTCTGACAGTAATTATTAATAGCATTTAACGAGGAGTGATGATAACGTTCACACACGTTGTTACTGCGACAGTTATTATCATTATACGCTAATGAAAAGTTCTTGGCAAACATACCACATATAGTAGGACCATCAGATGTAGTAACGATCTCGTCACTCATTGTTGCAGGGTAGGACCCTTTTCCCCCACGCTTACTTTTAACGAATGTCCAGAAGAGTTTTGGGTTAGAAATAAGATCCTTTTCCAATTTCTTAATGTAAAAGTTATACCTGTCAATAGCCAAAGCTTCACAACGCTTACTTACAATTTCAAGTTCCAATCTGTCGCGCGGGTTTCCGTATAACTTAAAACGCCATCGAAGATTATTCTTTTCCTTTAGCATACGAATTAAATTACGGTCAAACCATGTTGGGTAACGTCCTTTCTTTCTAAAACATTTATAAGGCACAAATTTACGTATGGCTTCCCATAAAATATCGTAGAAGACCTTAACCATTTCATTTACATCTGTTAGATGTCTAAAAGTTTCAGACCAGTGTAGCTTTGATAAGTGATCTTTGATTGAGTCATAGTCAGCTTTGTAAAAGTTAAATTTTTTTGTGTTAATATTATATGGAAGCTTTTTATCTATAGTTAGAGAAAGTACTATATCCAAAGGGGGATGCTGTTTGTCAATTTTGCTGAGGACATTAGTTGATTTAGAAACTGTGCACATCTGAATATCCGTTAAAACCAAATCCAAAATAACATCCTTATTGTTAGTGATGTCGTTTAATTGGGAAAATTTATGTAAATTTACAAAGTCAACCAGGTTTCTAGCCAAACCAGGTGCCACATAACTATTGCAGTTATTGTGAACCATTTGCCAATTAATGTTTCTTAGATTAAAGTCACCTACAATAATCATCGAGAGGTTATTTTCAGAAATTGAATTACAGTTGTCTAGAAAATGTTCAAGTACACTGCGACTAACCGGGGGGGGGGGGGCAAATAAACGGCACACAATGCTATATGATGCACTGACCTAGAAGATGATACCTCCAAATTTAGCCACAAGTCCTCACATCTACTCTCCCAGGACAACATTCTTTTCGCTTTTAGTTTATTATTTACGGCGACTATTATGCCTCCACCCTCCTTTTTGTTGTTATGAAATCCAGAACTCTCCCTATCCCTTCTGTAAACCGTATATCTATTATCAAAAAGTTCTTCTGAAAAAATATTTGAGTTCAACCATGATTCCACTATAACTATTAAATCGTAATTTTTGCAACAAACTTGTCTATAAAAATTATGAGTTTTCGTTTTTAAACCACGGGCATTTTGATAATACAATTTCATAGTACTGAATTTTATATTTAAAGATTAATAACATGCTCAATTAATTAAAAAAAAGGCTTAAACAGCTTAGACAATTTTACTTAAAGAATTAGTATCCTTAATCCATATGAAGTCGGAATCAGTTGATTTACGCACAAAGATGCGTCCATTTCTTACCCAGACAAAGGCATAGCCCATTTTCTTCGCCTTCGTCCTAGCTGCGAAGTGAAGATCTTTGAGGACCGGTGTTAAGTGTTCTGAGACGTAAATCGCGTTATCCTCTTTTAGTCCAGCATGCGTTGCGTTTAATTTAGCATTGGAGTTGGATTTGTTAAATACTGTAACCTTTGCCAAAAAATTATCACGTAGCCTCGGTGCAGCAAACTGAGCAACAATGGCCCTAGGACGTGTGCTATTCGGATTAATTTTGGTCACACGAGTGCAGTGTTGAATATCAGCATCCGCAATATCACAGCCTATCGTTTTACCTAGGGTTGTTATAATTTTCATAAGATTTTCGTGCTTTTTTTCCGGAACGCATTGTATCTCCACATTTTTTGAACGAGCGTGCTGTTCTAGGTGAGCAACTCGGGTGGTGAGGTCCAAGACCGTGGTTTTGAGACCTTCGTTTTCCCTTTGCATATCCTTAATTTGTTTTTTGTTTTCCTCTTTCTCCTTTAACATTTTCTCATAAGAGTCATTCATGAATGACATTGATGTTTTTATCTCCGCTATTTCTTTTTCAATAGGCGCCAGTTTGGAGTTTAATGCATACACCAGCATGCTATTGAATTTAGTTACCAAGCTGTCAAAGTTGGTTTCCATAGCCTCCTGTATTATTTCGCGTACATCGTCACGCGAGACATTCGATTCCAACTCAATTTTAGGGGGGGAGTTAGGTGCGATTCTTTTATTCCGTCTATTTATCGTGACATTCCGTGCTGGCGTATTGTCATTTTTGTTCTCCCTCGGGACATTACTTACACAACTTGGGCAAAGCCATGAAGAAACAATTTCCGGGGTGACTAATTTTTCATCAAGCATTAAGCAAGCATAATGGAAGGCATTCATACATTGGGTGCAGTCTATAAAGCTAGTATCATCACTTTTTGTGTCGCAGCAGCCCCAATGGCTCGGGTTATTGCTGGCCATTATTTAATATTTTATAATTTTTAGTATAATTTACCACTAAAATAACTCTAAAAATTAAAAATTATACAAATATTTCAGAAATCGATGGGATTCGAACGCACAATTATCTGAACGGCGAAGTTAATATTTTTGCGTTGAGCTGTCCATTGCTTGTATAAGTAAACGAAAACTTGACCCTGTTTTCGTACGAGCTGCTTTGTCTCGACGTAGTATGACGTTAAGTATAATGCACTCACACGCGTTTGGTCACTAAGTAAACAAATATTTTTCTTTTCTAGCCACCCTCGGATTCACTTGCACAACGTCCGAGTTGATATTTGTTTTAGTTAATAGTGATAAACAAACAACACTTCAGTTCGCGTAAATTGTCACAATATGTAGTTCTAACACCTGTAAATGTTTTAATGTGCAACACTTGATACAATTATAACTTTTAAACGAATAAAACTTAAATATTTGATGAGCGATCAAAACTACGTCCACTCGCGTTGGCGTGATAATAATTGTGTATCTATAGTATTGTATCTATATATATGTAAATCTATAGTAGTATGCAAAGAGAATATAATCACTACGTTTAGTAGTATACTATTATGATACTGTAAAGTGTAAATAATAGATTTGACTTTTTTTTTTAAATAAAACAAGTTTAGTACAAGTGCCAAACGAACATACAGTCAATCTGATGATAAGAAGATGTTGTGTCCCATAGACATCTACAACTACCATCGATTAAAATCAAAATGTAGATTTGTGACAATGATCCCTGAGCACCAAGGACCAAGGAATGTTTCGTTACAATAACTTAAATTTAAAAATTTTACACAACCGAGTTCAATATACATTACTAAGGATAATTCAAAAACTATTAGACAGACCTTGATCAAATTTATGTGGGACTACATGAGAAGCACCAGCTTTCAAATAAAAAAGAATCATCGAAATCGATTCACCTAGAAAAAAGTTATGA
The DNA here is from genome assembly GCA_963668995.1 of Parnassius mnemosyne. NCBI lineage: Eukaryota > Metazoa > Arthropoda > Insecta > Lepidoptera > Papilionidae > Parnassius > Parnassius mnemosyne. The sequence continues at coordinate 33,603,988 of CAVLGL010000084.1, forward strand.
GATAACACACATAAAAAAAGAAAACATACATTCGAATTGAGTACCGTCTTGAGTACCGTCGTTTAGTTCTTATCACTTCCCTATACGCAGCACAAGGTTATGTTGTTAACTTCGAAGGAAGTTAACAACATAGCATTGAAAGGAAGTTAATGGTTTTAGCTGGCAGTCTGTTAGTCTGTATGCCGACACGATAACTTCCGTTCCACTGGACCGATTGACTTTAAATTTCGTATGTGGATACCGTGAGGTAGTAGCTCGGTCGAGTTTGAATTTGGGTCCTGTAGGTCAAAGGGCACCAGAGATATGGGATTCACGCAGAAGGAAGTTGTTTTTCTTGAATTTACATTCAACTCGTTATTTTACGCTAGTATACTGGCGTGGTACTTTTTTTTATAGAATAAGATGATGGTAAGTGTTGAATGATGGAATGCCTCGTTTTCATTAAAAAGGGGCTCCGGTTCTATATGCTCACCGGAAGAAACACAGCAGCATTAAGTTTACGCTTAGTATATTACGCTGGTCTATGAGAGCGTAGCTAATAGCTACCCCGTTGAGTCGACCCATTCATGCTCAACCATAATTTAGCTGCAGCGTGGTTCTACCAAGTAATTAAAGAGATTACTCTTCGAATTTGGCCACATTATGTCCTATCTCTTTATATATATTTGGATAACACGTTACTTCAACAATGCCTATGATATATTAATTAACAGCAACTCCGAAAGGATTATAGTCCGCAAAGACCGAAGCATCGGATATGATAATAATTAAATCGCTCACTAATCCGCTTATGGTGCGGGCTCATCTGCGGATCATGCTCCTCGTGGCTGCTTATGCTCAATGAAACAACATTGTTAAGAATAGAATATTTTTTTTAAATAATATAGATAATAAATTAAACTATTTGACACTTTTTAATAATACCGCTGATTTAAAAAAATCTGTTCCGAGAATAACCAGTAAGAAACCCAGCGCGAATTTTGTCAAAGAAACAACATTTTACGATCAAATACAGAGATTGTTTAAATACACCAACTAATTTTAATGAACACAATTTTTTTGTTTGGTACTTGCTATAACCATAATATAACGTCGCTCTACCACGTATAAAAGGTTGGTGATTGGTTGTTCGAACGCGTCTCACTGCTGTGAGGCACTTCTAGTGAGCGCTTGGTAGTATACCTATAGTCATTGATGCTACTTCGATTTCATTTGTAATAATTCACAACAGATACCCCGGCATAGTGAAAAAAACTAGAGATCAAAATTCTTCTTGCGTTTCTCAATCACTTTGATAGTCGTTGATCATAAAACAGTCAAACCGTTGAGTGGAGCTTCGTTTCTTGATTGTATTATTGATCGCAAGATTCATCACCGGTAATGATGACGTAAATACGCCGGGATGATCCTTCAAATATATCATGCCATTTTACGTGGTAGAGCCATGCTGCAGCTATATTACTGGTATAGTTGTAGCACTAATGGGTCGGCTCGACCGGGGAAGGACCACGCTCTCACAGAATACCAGCGTGAAATAGCAGCTTAACACTGCTGTGTTTCGTAAGGTGAGTGTAGAGAACCAGAGACCCTTTTTACTGGAACAGAGGCATTCCATCTTAGTCCTCACGGGTGACAACTCATCTGCATTTTGATTCGCAAACGAGGATAGAAGTAGATTTCTATGGGCCACAGCAACCACTTACCATCAGGTGAACTGTGTGCTCGTTTGTCACCCTATCCTATAAAAAAAGATGGCACTGTTTTTATTAATAGAATAAGGGTAATAAGAGTGACAAGCGGACACACAATCCACATGATGGTAAGTGGATAATGCGGCCAATAGACATATGAATCTATCCTTATTAAGAATCAAAATGCAGATGCGTTGTTCGACTCGCACTTGGCCGTTTTTTTTTATAGTATAGGGTAACAAACGACCACACAGTCTACCTGATGGTAAGTGGTTGCTGTGACCCATAGACATCTACATTTATCCTCGTATGCGAATCAAAATGCAGATGTGTTGTCTCCCGTGAGGACTAAGATGGAATGCCTGATTTCCAGTAAAAACGGTCTCCGGTTCTCTACACTCACCATAAGAAGCACAGCAGCTTTAAGCTGCTATTTGACGCTGGTATTCTGTGAGAGCGTGGTCCTTCCCCGGTCAAGCTAACTCATTCATGCTGCAGCCATAATATAGCTGCATCATAGCTCTACCATATAAGACTATTCCAACGCGAAGGTATTTGTGTCTCGTGTCGCATTACTTCACCGGGAACGCTTCTCATTCCCATGTGTAATATGCGCTAAATCTGTTCATGTGTGATTTGCCTAATCTTTTCCATTAAATTTTAACTGCTGCACGTTTCCTTTCTACTTCTTCTTTTTTCGTTCCCCCATGTTAGCTAACCGTACTGCAAATTGTTATAACTCTTCAATTCCCAGTGTCACCTGTAGGATGATGTTTAACATTTTTTTTCTACCATATGATAATTTTTTTGCATCTTAGCGTTATTACTACAAAGATAATTAGTCGTTAAATTTATTGTTATTTTAGTTATTATTTATTTTTTATTGTTATTTATTTTAACACTAACTAAACGTCATTTGTAAAATTCATTCAAATCATTCGCTCGTATTTGGAGTTTTCTGAGTAAGTGTTATTTCTTGCAATACAAGCTGAATTAAAAATGTTCACATCATAAGTATTGTTATTTTTTTACAGCACATGATAAATGAATATATTAGCTATAATACTAATACAATTTAAAATTAAATTAAAGTATACTATACTTATTACAATGCTCAATATATGACGTGTCACCTGTGGGTGACACTGGGCATTATTTCTAATCACAACTATTGGTTTCTTTTGGATTGCTTTGTAGTGGTGGATGGTATTTCGGAGCGTGTTTACGTTTTACGGGTTGATGTAAGATGAGTTTGCTGAGAAGTTGCAAGTCGGGGAGCAGGGAATATTATTTTATTTCCTCCTGATGATGGTAAAGTAACTGACGACGACAGTGGGGATGAAAACGAGTCATATATTCTTTATCTTCCTATTTGTATGCTTCAGTCCCAAGTAGCATTACCATGTACACATTCTGAATCTGAAATGACCAGGAAGTAGAAGAAAATAAGTCAAGGTTTCTATACCAAAGAAAAAATATAAAAATGGAAATACTATAAAAAGATGGTACCGTTGGTGTACCATCTTTTTACTACTTGTAATAAAGAAAACTGTAACATATAAGTTTTTATATGCTTATAAAAGGAGATGATAGTCCTCAATATGCAGTTATATGTAGGCCTAGGAGCTGCAGTTATTCTGGAACTCCTCTCCAGATTATCAAAAGAATTGGGACAGTACCATTGCTAAAGTATTTGCGAGAGCAAAATGTCAGGAAATTATTGCAGCTAAATAAATAGCATGACAACAGTATTGTTGCATTGCACCTAACTGCCACGGATTGAGAGTTGTCACAAAAGTAGATTAGATCATATTGGAAATGTAAATAAAAAGCGATCGAAAATTAGAGTGGTTTGCGCAGCTATTATCAGGTTGTAATAAGAATATGGTTAGAGTAAACCAGTTTTACTTCGCGGAAAAAAGTGGTGGTATCCTGTTTGTTTTTTGTTTTATGGACGCTGCTTGCCAAAATAACTGGACTACGACTTTCGTAGAAACATTGCTACCTGCAAACATATGATAAGCCTTCAACCCGTGATTATGCCTGTGGAGTTCCAGTCCAGATTAAAATTAAAGTGCCTAGCCTGCAGGTATCGCCAATGACCATGTAGAAGTTGTCCGTTCGCAGCGGCGATGTGGATAGTCATCAACGAACGCGAAAAATGTGCGCCAAGTATCATATCGTTTTGCATCTAAAGTCCTAGTATATGTTTCATGGTAATAAAAAGCTTTTTTTTTTCAGAGATGTCAATAAATATTTCTTTTATAAAAACGGATGATTTATCCCTACCGAAAGAAAACTTAAACTTTATGAGCTGTTTAAATAATGCCCAGTGTCACCTGTAGGTGACACCCCTATAAAAAGTAAGTGGGGGTAGCTTCCTTATTTTTTTTGTCTATACTAAATCTGTACCTTATAGTAAAAGAAAGTATTTTTTTTTGATAAACATAGGCATGGGAATTGAAGAGTTAACAGAGGTACACGGTTGCCTAAAAAATTCTAGTATCCATAATTCCATTTGAAGTCTAGCAAAGGATTGGTCCGGTTTTAGGCGACATTTAAAAATGTAAAAAATGACCGCGGGAAAATGTTCTCGACGCAGATCCATTTTCAATGAGACACAATATTTCATTTCAGCTCGTAAAACATGTGGAGGGAAATTTGAAAGTTGAAAATAAATTATAACTGCCCAATATCTCACACAAAAAACTTTTTTCGCAAAAAAATTTCTGCGTGGCCTCTCGTTATTATGAAAAGGTCTGCTTATAGGTATGCTTTGTCAGTTAGGCTTTGGAAGGCAATTGCTAGATTTAACTTAGTATTATTACATTTAATATTATGCTTTCGCTTTCAGTTGCCTATTTTTGTATAAACGAATATAATAGTTTTATATTTCAAATTCCCACACTAGAATTTCTCCTATAAAGTAGACAAAGCGTTCGAAATACAGAGATGCACAAAACATACAACCAAACCAGGAAAACATATTTATAGACCATTAGAATATTTATTTCGTATTGGAATTGAACCCACTGCCCACAACTCCACAAGTTTGTGAAAATGAATTTGCCTTAAATAATAAAATAAGAGAAAAAACTGGATGTACAAGGCACAGGATAGACAGACATGGGAATCTCTGGAGGAGGCCTTTAGCCGAAGAGGGTTATTCAAATATCAGGCATAATGTATATTTTTTAAAGATACAAAAATAAATAATTTCTAAAGATAAATAAAAGTGATAATAAATACATGTAAAATTCAAAATTTCTAAATTTTGAATTTTAAATGTTAATTTTCATTTAAAGTTATTTTTCATAAAAATAATTGTTAAAGAAAATACTGATGACATAAATCTGTGAAATAAAAATATCAAAATTGTTAAAAAAAATAACTTATAGAATCAAATTAAATGCTATATGAAATTCAATTTAGACTAGAATTAAAATAGACGGCTCCGTGGCGCAGTGGCTTAGCAATGAGTTGCTGCGCTGCGGGCCGCTGGTTCGAATCCCGCACGGAACAAGTATTTGTACGACCTGCAGGTAATTGTTCCGGGTCTGGATGTTCGTCGTTGTGCAATTTATGTATGTAAACTACATAAATTGCACGATACAGGAGAAAATCCAAGTGTGGGGGTAACGTTTTTAAAAAAAAAATCAAAAAAAATACTTCTATTACAATAATTACTATAAAGCTTTTAAAATACCACTACCTAAAAATGTTGATTGATTTCTTTTATAATATAGGGTGACAAACGAGCACGCAGTCCACCTGATGGTACGTGGTTTTTGTGACCCATAGACATTTATCCTCAATAAAGAATCAAAATCTAGATGCGTCGTCACCCGTGAGGACTAAGATGAACTGCCTCTTTTCCTGTAAAGTGGGTCTCCAGTTCTCTACATTCACCATACGAAACACAACAGTGTCAAGCTGCCATTTTACGCTGGTATTCTGTGAGAGCGTTTTAATTATATTTTGTATTAATTACTATAATAGTTAATACGTGGTAGAGCCATGCTGCAGATATATTAGTAGTATAGTTGTAGCACGAATGAGTCGGACCGACCGGGGAAAGACCTCGTTCTCACAGGATACCAGCATACAATAGCAGTTTAACCCTGCTGTGTTTCGTATGGCGAGTGTAAAGAACCGGAAACCCTTTTTACTGGAAACGAGGCATTCCATCTTAGTCCTCACGGGTGACGACGCATCTGCATTTTGATTCGTAATCGAGGATAGATGTAGATGTCCATGGGCCACAACAACCACTTACCATCAGGTGGACTGTGTGCTCGGTTGTCACAATTATCCTATAAAAAATCTAATTAATTAAGTGTTTCTTTTATTTTATTTATTTATAAAAGAAAACACGTTAATGAGCCCTTAAATGCTACCATCTTTTAATTACTTTAAAAACATCAAACAGCTATCGTAAATAACGGTTAGATAATGTTTTTAGCCTGTCCGTTAATTTGGGTCGCTGTTTTTTACAAATTACTTAACTAGATACATCGATTAGATCCAATTAATTAATGACTTGAGTCGATTTAAAAGGAGAGGCTTAATATAAATTTATTATTGGAAAAGAACAACGACGGCCTGGTAATGCATGCAGGATGCATGAATTCAATGCATGCAGGTGGCTCCGGACCGTGCTTTGTGGCGTTCCTTGGGGGGGACTTGTGATTTTTTTTTGTTATAGGATAAGAGTGACAAACGAGCACACAGTTCACCTGATGTTAAGTGGTTACTGCGGTCCATAGACATCTAAATCTATCCTCGATTACGAATCAAAATGCAGATGCGTTGTCACCCGTGAGGACTAAGATGGAATGCCTCATTTATAGTAAAATTAAATTACACATAATCTAAAAATTAAATTATATCAAAATTTGAAAAGCAGTTTAAAATTGAAGTCCCATGGTGGTATGGAATTAAGTCCCATGTTTGTGTAGGACGTATAACAAAAAAGAATGTGCCAAAACTGTGTTACCTGCCCAGAATATCGTAAAAGGCGAGTTAAGCAATAACGAGTTTGTGATTGTGTAGGCGATGTGCAAGCCACCTATTAATTCTCTCACAATTTCCCATCGATATCCATTTTTTATTTGAATACACGTGTGTCGAGTGGCTCGCTTCTCTTTGAACTATGCCTAACTTAATTACAAGGATAAAGAAAATAACACTGGCGTGGGGTAAATAAAATTTTAAGGGATTAGTGGTGACGGGGATAGTGCACGCAATTGAGGGAGGGCGGGAGGTGCTCTTCATACTAGGTAAGACACATCATTTTATTTTAATACGCGGATATTTGCGAAGTAACTTTTTGTAAAAGCTTTTATATAATGGATTTCCGCAAAGTAACGCCTGATTCTATTAATTATTTTAAGGAATTTATTTATTTGAAAAGAATTTCCAAAACTATACATTATCTAACACGAAGGGAACGTAAGGGATTTCATGAGAGTTGAAACAATGTACTAACTATAAAATGGTAGTATTTTATGTTAGGTAACTATGGTATTTACAATTTGTAAAACTTTAGAATCTAAGTTTGTCAACCCAAATAAATAATAATAATATAGGTATATTATTATTATTTATTTGGGATTGGAATTGTTGGGAGGCTCCGGGAAGGGACTTCAGCTTCAGACAGGAGAGACAAAGGTGACACACCATTTCAATATGGATGCTCTCAAGTTATTCGCCTCAAATCGCTTCCATTTTGTGAAATTGCAATACATCACTTGCGATTTTAGCAATTCCATCGAAATGGTATTGGGAAAGGATAAGTGTGCGGTTTTCCATTGCGAAAGGGGTAGGTTGGCTTATTCTGAAAGCATAGATTTATCTATGCCCATCAACATTAGAACCCTTTCCATACCGATACTTGAGTATGTCAAAGAACATCCGTACCAATGAGGTGGGTATTGTTTAATAACTTATCAAACATTTATATTTGTAGTCTGTATGTATTAATTATTATCTGTGTCTTTTACTTTCAACACTTCAATTTAAGTTTACCAATTTTTGTATTAGCAACTTCCGTTCTGATCCCCGTATTCAAAGTGTGTAGTAGGCTCTCTAGAAAATAATTGTAAAATTAAATTCCAAAATTAAATTTAAACTTGCATTTTATTTATACAAGTATACAGTCAATTTACGATCTGTTTTATGTTCGCTTGATCAAAGTAGATATTTATTTAACAGCCATTTGTCTGGTGTGAATAAGACACACGCATATATCGGTTGGGTCATGCTTGTCCTCATGTATACTGACTCAAACTGAACTTAACAGCCTGGATAGAAAACTGTACTATGACGTCGATTATGAAGCTGTACTTGCCGCGGAAACATATTGGGCGCGGCTTTTTGAGCACCCTGACCGTGCATAATCGCGAAGTGTGCAGCCTCCGTTAGTACTTCTCGACGAGATCGGATAATCCATTCTACACGGAAGTCATTTCGTGTGGTAAATGAATGACCCCTCTATCTTCAGCCAACGAGCAGACCCGACAGTACAGAGTATTTCCGATCGGGAGACCGTATGGAAAGAGAAGGAGTTTCACGGGTCATGGGAGGTTCTAGAAGGATCTACATGAGACTTTCGTAGGCAGAGTCGTCAACCTCTACTGGCTACGGTTCGGTGACCTCCTGGGAAACCCAGGGTTTTGTGTGTGCAATACAGACCAGGTTATTAAAACCAACAACTATCGGAGATATATCCTAAAGGATGGCGCCGTTGGCATCTGTCAAACGTGTCGCCATCCAGGTTAGTCACTTAGACATGTCATCTCCGGTTGTTCGGCGTTTTCTAACTTTGAGTACTTGCACAGAAAACCTAGTAGCCAGGATTCTACACCAGGATCTCGCTCTGAAATACGGTCTCGTGCATCGGAAACTGGTTTATTATAAGTACTTGCCAGAAGTCGTGCTCGAAAATGACCGCACCAAGCTCTACTAAGACCGAACCATCACCACAGACAGCACTTTTTTGCGACGAAGGATAGGATTTTACTTCAAGGATATTTTTGATCAACATTACCATTTCGTATGACGTGAACCTGGTAACAACCGAAACAGATAAGCGAACAAAATATCTGGACCTTGCTCACGAGGTGACTGATGTGAGTGGCGGTCTGCCGACCGAAATTATTCCCGTAGTCATATTTGCAACGGGCTAATACCGGTCAGTCTCTCGGCTTATCTATCTGGGACTCCGTGACGGAATACTCCGAGGTCAAATGCAGAGGGCGATGTTCACCGATACCGCTCGCATCGTCCGGCGGTTTCTTTCCCTTTTCCTATAACCCTCGGCCGTTTGGCCTCCCCTGCCGAGGGCTCCCATCTGTACCTTTATGTATGTTTATCATTTTCTTATATATAAATATACCCATAATAATAAGGTAATAATAATCATAATTAATAGAATCAGGCGTTACTTTGCGGAAATCCATTATATTAAAGTTAGTAAAAAATTAACTCTCGTACATCCGCTCGATAAAAGGAGGTGCTCTTCAAACTAGGTGAGACACATCATTTTATTTTATCGAGCGGATGTACACGAGGAATTTTTTTACCAAATTTAATAATAATCATACATACTAGATGAGAATACTATTAATACCCCATAATAAATGTAACTTTCTTTTACATGGTTGAGCCGAAATGCAGCTATATTATAGTTGTAGCACGATTGGGTCGGCTCGACCGAGGAAGGACCACGCCCTTTTTATTAGAAACTAAACATTCCATTTTATTCTTCACGGCTGACAACGCATCTGCATTTTGATTCTCAAATGAGGATAAATGTAGATGTCTATGCGCCACAGCATCCACTTACCTTCAGGTGCACTGTGTGCTCGTTTGTCAACCTATTATCTATACATATAATAAAACTGTAAATAGCAGATGTCTGTACATTTTATATTTTTGTAATAAAAGTGATTGAGGGGTACTAAAAATAAGTAATTAAATACATTTCTACCATTTTTAGAATTTTCTGTCTGTCTGTCTCTCTGTCTGTCTGTCTGTTTGTTTGTTAACGTATCACGTTTAAAGTACTAATTTATATCATAAGAATTGTTAAGGAAATTATAAAGTGTATCTTCGGGTTACATTTAGTCTTTATTTCATTAAAATCGGTTCATTCCATCAAAAGTTATGATAAATATTCTGAAGTATGGGTAGGGAATTTGCTCAACGGTGGCTTTGTTTGAGTCATCAAGTTGATGTTAGCAGCGCCATCTCTCTTCAATTAAATATATACATATAATAAAAATGATGATAACATGTTGTGTCTCTTTCTGTACATTGTATATTTATTTTGGTGACTAAAATCATTATGGGGAACTAAAAATAATTAAATAAGTACATTTTTATAATTTTTAGAATTGTCTGTCTGTCTGTTTGTCTGTTTTTATATGAATGCATCACGTCTAAAGTAAACATCTTTTTTTTTTCAAAGAAATCGTTAAGAAAATCATAAAGCGTATCTTCAAGTTACATTTAATCTTTGTTTTATTAAAATTGGTTAATTCTATCGAAAGTAATGATTATTATTTTAAAATGTAGGTTCGAATTTGTTCAATGGCGCCATAAAAATCACAAAAATAGTAATAAAAAGATTTGTGTGTAAAAAAAACGTTCCATAATAATTAATATATTTATACTTAAAACATAATAAATATAATTTAAAATTAAAAATTTTGTACAGCCGACTTCAATATAAGTTATTTAAGAATAACTTAAAAACTATTGGTCTGACCTTGATCAAATTCATATGGGACCACACGAGAAGTACCAGCTTTCAAATAAAAAAATAATCATCGAAATCGGTTCACCCAGAAAAAAGTTCTGAGGTAACACACATAAAAAAAAAACGAAAAAAAAAAAAACATACAGTCGAATTGAGTACCGGCTCCTTTTTGGAAGTCGGCAGAAAAGAGATTTAAAAAAGGATGTTTTCTCACACAAAGGACGTAATAGATGGAGTTATACAAATTACAAACTTTTCTGATTTGCTGTGTTGAGATTTTTCGCCGATGAATCGTATTGAGACTTACTGAAGAAATTAGTATCTATCGAAGCCATACAACGGAACCCGAACAAAAATAACAAAATTGCAACGAAATGTCGTGATATTGTATTTATAATATACGCAAAATCAGTACTGCCATTTTAGCGCTTTGGGAACTAGATTTAGCGCTTTTTTGGAATGTATAGCGCGCATTTCGAAATTTTAGCACCTAACACTTAATCCAGCGCTTTTTGGTGTATTTAGCACAAATTTCAAAATTGTAGCGACTATCGGGTTATTAACTCTTTTATAGCAGCACTGTTAGTCCACATTACCGATAATAATAATAATGACCTTTATTATTTTTTTCCACAAATAGTACATTGCAGTTTATCTTTTTCAAACATATTTTTTCCACAAAACAAAGAGCATGGGAAACGAGTCCAAACTAGGATACCCTGTGCTATGGATCTCCCGGCTTCCCCTTTAGGATGATCAACTTGATTTTTTTTATCGACGACTATAAGCGGGGAAATCCCCTTCATTAAAGTTTTCGTTCATGGTTTTGGCAATGCATTTATTTTGCTTTATTCAGTTTTAGTCAGTTGTTTAGAGCACAGCTAAGTTAAAAGTTACTTAGAGTAGTACTAACTACTGTTGACAGCAATTGCCATAATTATAAGTCGATATCCTGCGAAGTATTGTTTTTTTTTTTTGGAGTTTATGGCCTGGCATCTAGACCTTTAGGCCTATTTTGCGAAGTATTGATACATCAAAAAATATTGCCAGAAAAAAAACTTAATGTTGTTTTCTTTATTATGATTATATTTTCTTGAATTATAAATTATAATAAAAAACACAAACTTTGTTTGTAGTTAATTTAGCGCAAAATCTAGGGCTTTTTTAAAGCGCTGTTTTCATGAAATCTAGCGCTTTTTGTGTTGTCTTAGCGCTGAATGAGTTTTTTTGATCTGGCAGCACTGCCAAAAAACCCTCTATTAAGAAGTAACTTTCCCTTCAGTTTTAAGCGTGTTCAGTTCCCAGTTACAGTCAGCGTGTGTTATGCGATGACCGTAAATAAAGTGCAAGGTCAAAATTTACGCGTTGTAAGAGTGGACCTCAGTACTGACTGTTTTGCACATGGCCAACTCTATGTTGCTTTTTCCCGCGTTAGTAGCCCCCGTAACCTTTTTGTGTACACCCCGGCTAAGCCTACTTCTCACGTCGTTTACACCGAAGCTCTATCATAAACTACTTAGAACTTTGATGATAATGATTTATTTGTTACCACTTATTGATACAGTAATGATATAAATCGTTTAATATTCTCTTACCTAAACGACAAATTCTTTATGTAAAAACTATATACGCGAGCTACGCCGCGGGCACAGCTAGTATAAAATAAAAATAAATAAAATAACTACTATAAAAGAGTTGAATCCATGCGACTATAGACTTGTGATGACAGAAGAATAAATAGGTAATTGGTATAGATTTAAAGAACATAGCGATATTTGATAAAAATTTAAAATGAGTTTATATTTTTAATCTAAAAATTTTAACTACTAAAAAACGATGTGAAATTGACAATAAAACGAATATAAAACCGTAAAGTACTCAGATAATTGCGTCGTCCACTTGGGATTTGATGGTGCAATTTTCCCGAGCGTTATATTCGAGATTTATAACCTATGTTCCGGGAATGAATAATTAACTACACTTTTAAATAAACATGCTATTAGACAATGTCAATGACATATTTGTTTTCCCATGTTCCGATTTTCTTTTATTAATTTGATAAACATTCTACAATTAAATACAATTGATATTTTATGGTATAACTGTGTAGTGGCGATGTAAGAATACCCACTACCCCATATCATCCCGTGGGTGTCGTAAGAGATGATAGATGAAAACTAAAACAGGAGACGGGCAGCAGCATCTTTCTGATAACAGCTGAATAAACAAAATCCTCCCTATGAAGCAATCTATAGGGGGGGGGAGCTATGTTCAGCAGTGGACTTTTAATTTCTGTAATTCATACATGGTAGAGCCATGCTACAGCTATATTAATAGTACAGTTGTAGCACAAATGGGGCAGTTCGACCAGGAAAGGAACACGCTCTCACAGTATACTAGCTTAATGCTGCTATGTTTCGTATGGTGAGTTAGAGAAGCGGAGACCCATTTTCCTGGAAAAAAGGCATTCCATTTTAGTTCTCACGGCCGACAACGCATCTGCATTTTATTCGCAAACGAGGATAGATCTAGATGTATATGGACCACAGCAACCACGTACCATCGGGTAGACTGTGGTCAGCATATCACCGTTATCCTATAAAAAAAATTGAATAGAATAAGCTATACAGGTTTACCGTATACAGATACACCTTGAACTCAATAAATAATATCGTACATTTCGTTTGCGTTACTAAAAATTACAAAAATTCACACGAATTTTAGGTCGTCCACCGGTACGTATTGAACGGAGATATACCTTTTTTAATATATCCATTGTTTGCGACAGTAAAATGTTGACAAGGGTACAAAACTCACGTAATGAAATGAAGGAATTGTACATTCAGCTACCTTTCCTGCCCATTAGTTAAATAGACGTGGGTGTGGTACAAACGAAAGGTATGAGCGTTAGGATTACGCTTTTTAGGGCTCCGTACCCAAAAGACAACCAACGGGACCCAATTTTTATTTATTTTATTTATTTCATTTCATCTTACAAGCTAACAGATGACACATCCAAAACGCTTATAAGATTAACAATTCGGTATTACACATCCTCGTCATTATATAGGTAATAGCAAAATTATTTTACAATATCCTAATTAACAATACATCAATAATATCATAGAAAAAAAAACATAAAAAATACAATCTGAGTCCATAAATACATTAATATTAAAATAAAATAGCAATATTAAAAAAAAAGAAAAACAATACGCAACCAGCAATTATAATAATTAATTATGAAAACAATATACATAAGTTGATGGCTAGAATTTATTTAAAATTATTTGAATTTCTTTATACAAATGTCCTAATCCATCGGCAAATAAGTCTAGCTCGTTGTGCTGTGCCAGTATGTCCCCAATAATGCGGAGTGCGCGGTTGGTGGGCGCTGCTGGAGCCCCCCCGCGCTCGATACGTGCGCGGGGGGGCTCCAGCAGTCGCGGGCGGCGCCGCGGTGCAAGGATAATAAGAAACAGTACGGATACTATCCCTACTTATACCCTTCCTTATTCGTGTCTGGTATGGTGGACATTGAAACGTTGAAACTTAGAAGGGCAATGTCTCAAGTCATGCAATATCTGTCCATAATTCATAATAGGAAAGATAGTCCCCAAATACTAGAGCGTGTCCGCATCTTGGTCCCTGGGAACGTGTCAGCAAACTCGCAGGGACAGGTGGTAATAAAGGTATTACTAAGCCTCCGCTGTCCATCTGTCCGTCCGTCCGTCCATCCGTCCGTATGTCTGTCGTCGGGCTGTATCTCATGATCCGTAATAGGCAGACAGTTGAAATTTATATTATATTTCTATTGTTGCTATAATAGCAAATAATAAAAATTAAATTAAATTAAAAATTAAAAGGGGCTCCCCTACTAGAAACGTGTATTACAATGGTACGGAACCCTTCATGCGCGAGTCTGACTTGGCCGGTTATTTTTAATCAAAGTCGACACCTTTACTTTCGCTGAACGCTGGATTTAAATTTTAATAGACGTAAACAACCTTAATTCAAGTCCTGTTTCTACTAGGATATTATTAATCGCAATTATATACGTGCTGTGATTTAACACGTGTTCGACATTGAAGGAAAGCATCGTGTGAAAATTTGCACGACTGAAAAATAATTATTACACAAGGTTTTTTTTGCAATAACCAGCCAAATTTGCACAGAAGGTTCAGAATAAGTAATGTAGGCAAACGGTGATGAAAAATTAATTTAAAATAATCTCAAACATTCTGTCCTTTTTATCTTTTAAATTCAAAATGCGTGGTAATGAATTAATTTAACAAAGTAAACAAAGTAGTGAACAAAGTGGTCGATCGGTAGCTAAAAACGTTGTTGCCCATAAATCATATTCAATTTGGGATAATTTCAAATAAAGTAAAAGCCTTATTTACTCGTATTTTTAAAAACTGCAATATCATTATATCGTTAGTATATCTATAGTATATATATATCATTAGTATATCATTATTTATATATTTGAACTCAATAGGATTGTGAAGCTATAAATTCTCATAAAAAAGCGATAACGTTTTTTCCCCGTAAACTATTTTTTTTATAGGATAGGGTGACAAACGAGCACATAGTCTACCTGAAGGTAAGTGGTTGCTGTGGCCCAAAGACATCTACATCTATTCTCATTTGCGAACCAAAATGCAGATGCATTGTCACCCGTGAGGACTAAGATGTAATGTTTCCGGTTCTCTACATTCATCATACGAAACACAGAGGCGTTGAATATGTTATTTTACGCTGGTATTCTTCAGTGAGAGCGCGGTCCTTCCCCGGTCGAGGTAACCCATTGTTTTTTAATTTTTATCAACAGCTGTATTGCTAGCTTCGAAGCGATATTATCTAAAAAACGAACAATCAATTTAGATTTCGGGCTAGACAATCAACTAGAGTCGCACTCTTTGGATATTAAGTTTTGCTAGAACGTAAATTGTGAAATTTACTTTTGCTCTATCAATCACGATGAATTAATTATGCACACAAAGGAATTTAACTTACAAAAGTCATAGACACACTTAAGGCCTAGATAGTCCAGATATAAAATTGATAAAATCTTAATTAGAAAGAAGAGGCCAATGGTCAGCTATCATATCGTATCTTGCATTTTATTATCTTTGTTTTTCAATATTTATGGCGAAAATTCTTTCACAAGTGACATGTAGGAAAATATTATTTAACAGTGGTAGAGCCACGCGGCAGCTTTTGCTGTCGCACGGATGGGCCGGCTCGAACCGGGGTGGTACCACGACCTCACAGAAAACCAGCGTGAAGTAGAGGTTTACCTCTGCGTTTCGCTTGGTGAGTGCAGGTGGCCGGAGGCCCTTTTTACTGGAAATGAGCATTCCATCTTAGTCCTCACGGGTGACAACGCATCTACAGTTTGATTTGTAAGAGAGGATGTATGTAGATGTCTATGGGCCGCAGAAACCACTTACCATCAGATGGACTGTGTGCTCGTGTGTCACCCTTGTCCTATAAAAAAATATATTATAGTCTAAAAATATATTATAGTATAGTATACAGACAAATATATGATAATAAACCGAACAACAGAATTTCTTTCTGCTCTCTTAGGTAATAGTTTTACTCTGAAACAGTCTTACATTACATTCACAAAGAATTCTTTTTTTTTTGTATAAAATTCATATTTGGTTTGCGCAAATATGATCATGTTTCTTGTTTTCGTGATAAGCTCAAGTGGCTTATTATTCGTCTTCGCCAGAATGCTTATATTCTGTCACTTTTTTTACAATGTTCTCTTTAATCCTTCCTATGCTTCGTATCTTAAGGATAGCTTTGAATTCCTTCACTATTCCCATTCGAAAATTTTGAGATAATCAGAAAATTTTACATTAAAAATATCAAATTTTCGGACAGGTCGTTTACTATCCAAGCAGTTCGTCTATGGAATGCCCTACCTCTGTCAGTGAGACGCGCCCAATCTTTATCTGTTTTTCAGAAGCTTGTACACAATCACTATCTTAACCATTGAATTCGTGCCATCTATATATGTAAACATTTGTATTTTATGTCTGTATTTGTTACTTATTTCTATATATTATATGGAAATCTTTATAAATATTGTTTCTGCATCACCAAACCACATAATTTTCTGCTTTTTGTAATCCTGTCCATACGAAAGTTGTCTGGAAGAAATCGCTTTTAGCGATAAGCCCGCCCATTGTGTCACTATTTTTTTTTCTTTTTCTTTCGTTTATATATTGATTTGGTGTACAATAAAGAATTATCTATCTATCTATATATAATATATAATAAGTAATATTCTCGACAAATTTCATGATTACCAATTTTCAATTCGCCGCGAAGCGAGCGGATACTCGAGTAGTAACTCGAGTCCAGTATTCAACAATGGGCTTAATCCTATTCATCGATGAGAGGTCCAATAAATGGTTACAATCTCCTATAACCTATAATAGTTACTTTATAATATTTACTATAGACAAAACCTTACCTTACTATATATTTTGTCTTTTCTTATCTTGGATAAGTAAAGTTTAAGGTTCAATATTATACTTTACTTGCTGAACCCGGCAGACGTGTCCTGCTAGTTAATATCACAAGTTGTGTTGTGAGCAACGTTTTTTCTTTTAGTGCATGCAATTAAATGTTTGTAAATGCCGCGCTTAATTGAAAAAAGCAAATAAAATCATTTTTATTTAAATTTCGTTTGTTTCTAAAATTTTTTTTTGTTTTATTTATTTTTTAGTTTATAAATATAAACATTCTCCATTGCAAAATACACACATAGTATATATATATATATATATATATATATATATATATATATATATATATATATATATATATATATATATATATATATATATATACCTTTTTTTAATTTATAATCTAAATTGTAAAGAGTCCCTTAGAGAAAAATTTAAAGAAATAAACATATTAACTTTGGCATCGCAATATATTTATGAAAATGTAATGTATGTACATAAAAACATAAATAGCTTTAATAAGAATAAGGATGTTCATACCTTAAACACTAGGAACAAACAAGCTTGTAATGCCACTTACAAGACTCCACAGAATTAGTAATTCATTTATGGGGCAATGTATACGCTTTTACAACAGAATCCCAGAACATGTTCAAAGTTTGTCAATAAACAAGTTTAAAAGTTTTATTAAAGAAAAACTGTACAAAAAGGGTTATTATAATATCAAGGAATACATGAATGAAAATAACCCCTGGGAATAAGGTGATCGCCACCATGCTGGTTCTATGAAAATTCATTTAAAATTGTATAAACAAAATTATTGTTAAGTGAAATTATGTTTTAAAAAAAGTCCCGCTGGGTTTCTTGCTGGTTCTTCCCAGGACAGAGGTATTTTCCGAACCAGTGGTAAATAAAATAATGACTTTCAATAAGTATTATGTAATAATCCATATTGAATAAAAATCATTCTATTCTATTCTATTCTATTCTACCAATTTTTATGGTGATCAATCAAATAGATTTTAATTTAAGCGATTTCGTATATACAAACATCCTCTTTTATATGTATAGATAGACTTATGATTAGATTTACTCCATGAATATATGATGTTTTACAAAGGGCATTTTAAACAATTTACAATGTCAAATTTTCCATTTTATCTAGTCTTAAATATTTTGTGTGTTTTATAATTGTTAAGCAAAATATTTAATTCCGCTACAGTTTTTACTTTGGCCCATTCCTGTCATGACATTTCGTCTTTTCCCTTTTATGTTATATACTATAGCAAATTAAATAAACAGAGTTTTGTAAATATGATACGTCATTTGTTATTTATTTCTTAGGAAAATATACATAATGCAAACAACTTCTCGCTTAGGTTTTGTATCAACTTCAATCTTAAAAGTCTAAGTAAAAAGTATTTTATACACTTTAGGCTTTTTAAAGCTCCGATTAATCGAAAAACTACTACCAGTTCAAAAGCGATCTCTTCAAAGAACAAACGCCAAGAAGCTCGAAGTTTATTGTTTCTTATTATGATTTTAAGGAAATAAAATGTAATTTCATGTTAATTAATAATAATTCATCATTCGTAATCATTACACTTCACAAGTCCACTGCTCAACATAGGCCTCCTCCAAGTAATGCCACTAAAACACGGTCCTGAGCCACCTGCATGTATCGCTTTCATGCAGGTCTCACCATGTCGTCACTCCATCTAGTGGAGGTCCGCCCTATACTTCTCTTACTGGTACACGACTGCTACTTATGTTTCTTTTACAATAAAAATTCATTGAAATTATGTCGGTAATCTATACAAATAAATAAAATTGAAGTGTCTGTTTGTAATGTCAAAATAACAGCTTTTTAATAAATGCATATGAAAGCGGTACGGCACTTAGAAACACAATTTTAAATATTTTGTCTGTTTGTTCCGGTTAATCTCCAAAACGGCTGATTTCGACGGGACTTTTACTGGCAGATAGCTGATGTTATAAGGAGTAACTTAGGCTACTTGTATTTAAGAAAGAGAATTAGGGTTCCGCGCGACATAATTAAAACCCTAAATTACACGGGAACGAAGTCACGGGGAACAACTAGTTGTAAATAAATTAGGTTGGTATTATTTTTTATAGAAAGGTGTCAAGCAAACACACTCATTATATGTAAATGCCGCGGCCAGTAGACATAAAAAATTATCATTGATAAAGAATCAAAATGCAGATGCGTTATCAACGCTAATTGTATGGTGAGCATTCAATGAATTATGCTGCTATTTCATGCTGGTAATTTAAGTTCTGTGATAGGGATCCTTCTCCGGTCGAGCAGATCCATACGTGATGCAAATATAATGCACTACAGCTTGGCAGACCCGCGAATTTTAACTGCAATTTATTTAAAGACTGGTATGGTGACTCGTTGCCAATTGTGGTCTCTAACTACCATACATATTTATTACAGGATTTGAGCGATAGATGACCATCACCAGTCCACTTCATGACAAGTAAGACATAAAGACATAAAGACATTTATTCCAACACTTACATCTACATACATGACAAATTACAATTAAAAATAAAACAAGTGACTTATAAACAAACAAACAAACAAAAGTAGCTTTGCAGCCTACAGAGACTCGCAACCAATTTACAATAACAAAGGTCAGAGATGCGATATCACCCTTGGAAACTAAGAGGAAACGCTTGATAGGTGGCGATTGATTGATGATGAGTGATCATAGCCTTGGATACTACCCCAAGGGAAACCTAGAGCCAAAAATGCCACACTAACCAAATTTTAGTAGCAGGTAGGTATCTTTAAAAATGAAAATAAAAATTTTCTCAAGTATTTTCCTCTCTCTCTCTTTTATTTAAACGTTAACTCCACAATAGGATTTTTTCCTGTATCGTGGAGGCAGTTTACAAACATAAATTGCACGAGGACCAACATCCAGACCCGGAACAATGATTTGTAGGCCATACAAATACTTGTTTCGTGCGGGATTCGAACCCGCGGCCCCCAGCGCAACAAATCATTGCCAAGCCACTGCGCCACGGAACCGTCAAAAATCCACTAACCCATATTATCCCGTCCGAAAAAGGTGAGAGAGAGAGATGAAACATATGCGCAGCATCATCTTCCTGATCACAACCCAAAATAATAAAAATACTGCTATTATAAGCCTTCCTTAGGGAAGCAATTTATGAGCCCCCCCCCCCCCCCTTGATTAGTTTGTTTATAGGTATGTTATTGGTCTTTTGAGGTAGTAATGAAATGATAAATGATGTAACTGTTGCCTATATCACTCACCTTGCTCGCAGACGTAGCCCGCAACGGTTATCCCCAGGCCCAAAGCCGAATCCTTGTTCAGCTCTACTTGATAACTCAGCGTCTCCGGCTCCCTGCTGCCTCTCACCGCCATGTCTAGTGGGAGCCTGTGAAAGTTTACAGGCTTTTACTGTTTAAATCTTTGTCCATAAGTACAAGATTTCAAGTAATAATAATAATAATAATAACTTTATTTATATTAAAGTGATTGTAGTACATGGGTTTGACATTACATTGTTTGTACTATCTATAAAATATGTCCTTAAACCTAGTGGATGTAGCTCTGCACTCCTAGGTAGGTTACAGAATAACCTGTATTAAGGAGTAACAGTCTCAATCCCCATAATATTATGTATATAATAATTACATGCATACAGTTAAAAGTGCTACAATTATATCAATTTCTATTTATTCAAATTATAATTATAAAGTTGAGAAATGAATATGTCTGTGTGTGTGTGTGTGTGTGTGTGTGTGAGTGTGTGTGTGTGTGTGTGTGTGTGTGTGTGCGTGCGTGCGTGCGTGCGCGTGTGCGCGTGTGCGCGTGTGCGCGCGTGCTCGTGTGCGCGTGTGCGTGTGTGCGTGTGTGCGTGTGTGTGCGTGCGTGTGTGTGTGTGTGTGTGTGTGTGTGTGTGTGTGTGTGAGTGCGCGTGTGCGTGTGCGTGTGTGTGCGTGTGCGTGTGCGTGCGCGTGCGTGTGCGAGTGTGTGTCTGTGTGTGTGTGTGTGTGTGTGTGTGTGCGTGCGTGATTGCGTGTTGATGTGTGTGTTTGTGTGAGAGATTACATAAATCAGGTTAGTTATTTTATAATCAGTCAGTACAGGTATTTTTCTGTTTCGTCATAAGATGTGTTTTGAAGGTATGAGCGGACAGTCTTCTTGCAGTTATATAATGATAATCCATATATAGGACATTTTTCGCTTATTTTATTGTAAAGAAACGGACCCAGGAAATAAAAGAATCTTTTAGTGAATAATAAGCGAACTTGTGGAAGAGAACAAATTTTGTCTTTTCGACGTTTACTTATTTCCCTGTAAGGGGTTTTGCTACGGAACCCTTCATGGGCGAGTCCGACTCGCACTTGGCCGCTTTTATTACTAAATGCATATGAAAGAATTACGGCATTTATAACAAAAAACACTATTTTTAAAATATAAATATTTAAAATCTCCGAAACGGCTGAACCTATTTTGACGGGATTTTCACTGGCAGATAGCTGATAATAAGGAGTAACTTAGGCTATGTTTGTTTTAGTAAAAGAATTAGAGTTTCGCGTAAAAAAAAAACACATGAAATCCAATCGTAACAAATTCGACGGGAGCGAAGTGGCGAGGAACAGCTAGTTGCATAATAAAAGACTAGGGCGTCCCCCCACTAGATAGAGTGACGACCTAGTAAGACATGCAGGAAATCGATGGATGCAGCTGGCTCAAGACCGTGCTTTGTGACATTCCTTGAGGGAGGGCTGAGTTCAGCAGTGAACTTGAGAAGCGCTGTAATGATGGTAATGATGACTGACATGAAATACGATCGTAATAATTATATTACAGCAAACATGGAACAAAACTAATTTTACAGATTTTATCGCGTTTAATTTTAACTTTAAAATATGTAACATTGTATTCCATCCAACGTAATTTTATTGCAAGTGTACTATTTGAGTAAATATAATAAATCTTTACAGCTTCCAAAAAGGAGACGGTACTCAATTCGACTGTATGTTTATTTTTATGTGTGTTACCTCATAACTGTTTACTGGGTGAACCGATTTCGATGATTCTTTTTTTATTTGAAAGCTGATGATACTTCTCGTGTGGTCCCATATGAATTTGATCAAGGTTAGATCAATAGTTTTTGAGTTATTCTTAATAACTTATATTGAAGTCGGCTGTACAAATTTTTTAATTTTAATTACATTTATATCTAGAGATGTGTACAATATGGTATAAATAAATACGTTATATACCATGAAACGTTTCCAACAAGACAAACTTTAAGTAATAACGGCAAAAGAGACAAGTTTAATGAGAATAGTTTCTGATATAATTGGCATCAAGCAAATGAAACTTACGCTGTGATATGTTTTGATTCAAGTTTTAGTTGGACTGCCAACGAAGGGAAACACGGTTGATATCTCAGTTATCTTTATAGACCGGCTTCCATACTCTATTAAGTTTCTATCGATCGATCTATCCATCCATCTATTAGCCTACAAATGTCTACATAAGCCTCCCCTGTTGATAAGCCTATGTTAAGCAGTGGGGGACTTCGCTATAGTCGCTTCTTTATATAATAAAGGTGACACGTTTTCTACGTGGTAGAGCCATGCTGCAGCTATATTAGTAGTATAGTTGTAGCACGACTGGATCGGTTCGACCGGGGAAGGACCACGCTCTCACAGAATACCAGCGTAAAATAGCAGTTTAATGCTGCTGTGTTTC
Organism: Parnassius mnemosyne; assembly: GCA_963668995.1. Lineage (NCBI taxonomy): Eukaryota > Metazoa > Arthropoda > Insecta > Lepidoptera > Papilionidae > Parnassius > Parnassius mnemosyne. The sequence continues at coordinate 33,626,696 of CAVLGL010000084.1, forward strand.
GTATGGTGAGTGTAGAGAACCGGAGACCCTTTTACTGGAAATGAGGCATTCCATCTTAGTCCTCACGGGTGACAACGCATCTGCATTTTGTTTGATGTCGATGTCTATGGGCCACAGCAACCACTTACCATCAGGTGGACTGTGTGCTTGTTTATCACCCTTATCCTATAAAAAAAAAACACAAGCACACAGTCCACCTGAAGGTAAGAGAATGCTGTTGCACATAGATAATTGCATTTATCGTCAATCAAGTTTCAAAAAGCAGACGCGTTGTCACCCGTGAAAACCAAGATAGAACGCCTTTTTTACAGTAAAAAGGGTCTCCAGTTCACTAGAACTGGAGACCCTTTTTACTGTTTTAAATGGTGAGTGTAGTCACTCACCATATAAAAGACAGCACCATTAAGTTGCCATTTTACGCTTGTATTCCTCGAGAGCGTGGTCCTACTCCAGTTGAGTCGGTCCATTAATCTCACAACCATAATATAGCTGCAGCGTGACCCTACCATATTGGTCGGTTCTGATACACCACCCTAAGAAAGAATAGCAACGTGAAACAGTTGAATAATCTCAAAAACTATAGACCCTTTTTACAGGTAACGAGCCATTCCATTTTAGTCCAATGGGGTGACAACGCATTTGCATTTTAATTTTGAAACGAGGATTGATGTAGATGTCTATGGATGACAGACAGCGCGGTCGATCCGACCCACTTGTGCTACAACCATAATATAGCTGCAGCGTGGCTCTACCACGTCTAATCGCATACATTACGCTTGTCAGTCGGGTTGACAACCTCAGTCTTATTAACTGGGGTTGTTATCAAGAAGATAAACGTTAACAATGTTATTAGTATGTAAGTATCTCCTGTAATACTTTTTCCCGTAAACCACGGTCGCGGGTCAGGATTTTTTTTATTGCTTTGCTTTTTTAAGCCTAATTCCCATCATAAAAAGTTTTATTTCTATCGCAACTAATATAGTTTTAGGACCTTTTGAACAGTATTTGAGATTCGAAAACAGAGTTTATTCCCAAGTTGTTAAAGTTCACTTTTGTATAGACTGTAATAATTTGAAATTCTTCTTGCTCCGTCCTGTCCGTCCGTCCGCTCCTGTCCGAGTACATTTAATTTTAGTACATTTAGCCTTTTTTTTAAAATGGCCCGATGTGTATAAAGTTTCAACACTAACAACCAGAATACAATCCCCACCGGCAATAATGAAATGTACGACAATTTTAAGGGTCCTATTACACTGAGGCAACGGTTAAGCAACATGTAGGCGGAATAACTATCCTATTTCAAACTAATGTTATAATAAATGTGAAACTTTGTAGGGGTGTTGAGGTGTTTGGACGTTTGGATGTTTGCATGTTTGTTACTCATTCACGCAAAAACTTCTGAACGGATTTATGATGATCCTTACAACATTTATTTTTATACGTGGTAGAGCCATGCTGCAGCTATATTAGTAGTATAGTTGTAGCACGAATGGGTCGGCTCGACCGGGAAAAGATCCACGCCTCACGGAATACCAGAGTAAAATAGCAGCTTAATATTGCTGTGTATGTCTTCATGCGGTGAGTGTAGATAACCGGAGACCCTTTTCACTGGAAAAGAGACATTCCATCTTAGTCCTCACGGGTGACAACGCATCTGCATTTTGATACGCAAGCGAGGATAGATGTAGATGTCTATGGGCCACAGCAGGCACTTAACATCAGGTGGACTGTGTGCTCGTTTGTCACCCTATCCTATAAAACAATTTAGATTACAAATCAGATTAGGACAAATATTTTTTCTAAAAACACTTAAATCAATTAAATGGCGTTAAAAGTGTACCAGTCCGTCTGATGTTGATTGAGTAGCTTCTGTATTCTCGACTGGAGTCGTTCTTGTGGGTTAACGGTGAACCCTTTAAAATCCCAAGCCATAATCATTGGGAGTTCAAGAATGATTTGCGAAGTAAAAAAATGTCAACTACAACCCGTTGTATATAATGGAGTTCCCATCCCTTATAATGACGTTGTCAAAAATTTAGGTATCCTTTTGGATTCAAGTCTTTCTTGGGCTCTCCAAATTAATGCAGTGAGCCGTAAAATGCTTGCAGCTTATGCTTCACTCCGGAGGCTTAATTACTTTTTACACATTGCCACCAAAATTACGCTTGCATAATCTTTACTACTCCCTATCCTCGACTATGCTGACATTTGTTACCTTGATATCACGGAGGAGCAACTTAACAAGCTTGAGCGACTCCAAAATCTCTGTACACGGTTCATATTTGGACTTCGCAAATATGACCATGTCTCAGAATACCGCACTAAGCTCAAGTGGCTCCCAATCCGTCTTCGTCGGAATACTCATATACTTTCTGCTCTCTAGTACGTCTTATTTAATATATCAAGTCCTTCCTATCTAAAAGAACGTTTTAAATTTCTTAGCTCCTGTCATAATTTTTCCTTACGATGCAAAGAAAATCTTTCCCTCCAATGTCTTGTGCACTCCTCGACTTATTATGATAAATCATTCTCTGTTCTTGGAGTAAGACTTTGGAACTCCTTACTCCAGTCAGTTAGAAGTTCTCAATCCTTAAATGTGTTTCAGAAACGGATTAAAGAATTCTATTTGTCTCTCTAACCCCTCTCACTTCCTCCGCTTAATTATGGTCATTGATCTACCTGTAGAATGTTGTCTTTTTAATGCATAAGTTTGTATCTTTATTTTATTTTTATTTGTTTTTATTTTTTATTTTATTTTTATTTTAGTGCACCCTACGTATTGTTCTTTTTCTTATTTTTATTTATTTCTTCTTTTGGGTTGTCTGGAAGAGATTGCTATGCAGCAATAAGACCGCCCTTTGTATTTCCCTCAATAGTTGTTTATTTTTTATTTTTGATGTTTTTTTATATTTTCTTGGTGTACAATAAAGAGTACCTATTGTATTGTATTGTATTGTATTGAACAACTTAACCGGTTGAGGTCACATTTACACATAATATGTAGGTATTGCGTAGACGACGTTTCATATCTACCCGAAAGATGGCACTGTTGTCAAATTATATAGACTAACTATACTACTATATTTATGGAACAAAATAAATCATCTTTATAACATGTTATAAAAAAAGAAACCTCTAAATCCGGGCCCTGGCGGCTATGGTCAAGTTATTAAATAAATTTTATACTTACACTGAACTTCCAGAGTGAATACTGAATTAAACATCGCACCGGAACGAGCAGAACTATGTTTGCCTGACCACTTTTCATAAATATGGCCGACCAAAAGCAAATTGAAGATGAGTACTTAAATTTCTACGAGATAATGCCACAATTTCTATGAACAAGTGAATGCCAAGTAAGTTATGCTCACCTTAACGGTGGTGGTTGAGGCTCAGGAGGTGCAATGATCAGCGGCGGAGGTCTCGGTGAGGGAGCGAGGGCACCACGGGGCACCACAGCCACTATCGAGGCTACGGGCTGCAAAAAAGGGTAATTTATAACAATAAAGTGAGATACTATTAACGTTATAGAGCCACGCTGCAGCTATATTATATTTTCAGCACGCATTTTTTTTATAGAATAAGGGTTACAAGCGAGCACACTGTCCACTAGATAGCAAGTGGATTCTGTGGACCTAAAACATCTACATTTATCCTCGATTGACAATCAAAATGCAGAAGAGTTGTCGACCGTGAGGACTAAGATGAAATGCTTTGTTCGCAGTAAAAAGGTTCGCCGGTTCTCTACACTCACCATGCGAAATATAGCAGCATTAAGCTGCTATTTTACGCTGGTATTCTGTGAGAGTGTGGTCCTACTCCGATCGAGCCGACCCATTAATGCCTTAACCATAATATTACTGCAGCATGGCTTAACCACATATCATTGGTCAGCTCGAGTAAAAATAGACCACACTAAGAAAGAATATTAACGTGAAACAGTTAAATAATTCAGCTGTACTTCGTATAATGAATTTCAAGAACCTTAGTACAAAGGTCTGACAACGCATTTGCATTTTAAACTCTTAACCGAGGATGTATGTAGATGTCTATAGATCTCAGCATCCACTCACCATCAGGTGAACCGTGTGCTCACTTTTCACCAATATTCTATAAAACAAGACGATTAACGTGGTAGAACCACGCTGCAGCTATGTTAAGGTTGCAGCACGAATTGGTTGGCTCGAGCTGATATAGATCGTAATGTCGAATCAAAAATCATAGAGATAGAATACCTGCATAAATAGCTGCTTAATGCTGCTGTGTTTCGTATGGTGAGTGTAGAGAACCGGAGACCCTTTTTACTGGAAAAGAGGCATTCCATCTTAGTCCTTACGGGTGACAACGCATCTGCATTTTGATTCACAAACGAGGATAGATGTAGATGTCCGTGTGCTACAGCAACCACTTATTATGAGGTAGACTGTGTGCTTATTTGTCACTCTTATCCTATACAAAAAAATTGGTCACGTACAGACAGAATACCAGCGTGAAAAAACAGCATAACGTTAACATTAACGTATTTCGTATGGTGAGCGGCAAGAACCGAACCTACCTGTCTATCTATCTACCTTATTTACAGCTAGATAGATAGACAGATAACACATGAACAAAAAGGGAGAAAAAAATAAATGTGGTACAATGGGCAGCCTTATTGCTAAAAGCGATCTCTTCTAGACAACCATTGAATGGACAGGATTGCATGAAAACATTAAAACATGTCTGTGGTTTGGCGACAACATAACATTGTTTTTATTATAAAACATAAAATAGTAATAGAATGGATAATGTAAAATGTTATATAAGTACATAGATATACAGGTAACGAGGCATTCTTTCTCAATCATAAGTCATCCCACTTACCATCAGGCAGGGCGTGTGCTTCTTAAATCTATAAAAATCACACACATTTTTATAGCAAGGTGACAAACCCGAATATAGTCTGTATAAATGTAAGTAGATACATCTACATCCATCATTGACTAAGAATCAAAATGCAGATACGTTATCAACCCTGAGGAATAAGATGCAATGCGTCGTTTCCAGTAAGAAGGGGTCTCCAATTCTTATACTCACAATCCGAAACACAGCAGCTTTAATCTGCTATTTCACACTGGTATCCTCTGAGAGCGTGGTCATATCCCGATTGAATCGGCCCAACCTTGCTGAAGCTATGTACACCACGTAATAAATTAATTACCTACTAGGTCTGCCAAGTTTGAAATAAGTTATTTCACAACAGAATAACTAATCTTGACTAAAGTTAGAAGATCGATGTTCCCTTATGGTAAGAATCATTTGGTCAAGTCCTAAGTCCTATATATGTGCCGCAAGCGGACACCAACTTAGGTGCGGGCAACATGTATATATATATATAGGACAAGACATAATAGAATCCTATGGATCAATATGTTACCAAATCATCCGATAGCGGTAGTTCTTTCATTGCCACTATAGCCCAAAGTTTTTTTTAAATTCTCGTAGTAGCCAAATTCTTAAACAGTAACTTCGTTCTCACTGATGTGACAACAACCATCTGTGTCACCGTTTAATGTTGGTATATAACATTCAATACCCTATATCGCCTCGCAGGTCTCGTAAGCAATGATGATTGGATTTAGAAAGGAAATTTACTAATGGATTTTAAAGAACGTAACAATTACCGAATCGCCTGTTATTGTTGTGTTGCATTCTTTGAAATCCACCAGTAAATTTCCTTCGGAATTCAAAAAAAATTGTAGCAAAAATCTTTTTCTGACATTGAGTCACCTTTAACTCGAAAATATAACCTAAAAGGTCGACTTTCTCCTTTGCGTCATGGGCCAGTGAGTCGTTCTCCGTGTGCAGAGATGAAACAGATGGCTGACAGAAGTTCCCTTGGACAGTCTTGGCGAAACACCTTAATATAATTAGAGGAAGAGAAGAGAGCCTGAGCAAGTTAAAATCTTTGAATTATGACCAGCAAGTCAACGAAAGACGAAGACGTTCATTACAGACCTTCACAAGTACATATCATCATTTGGATAACAACTCGAAATGGTAAAAAAAGCGTGGCAACTATATCAAAATACCCCTATGAGACAAGCTATGGAGCATACGTGCTTATGCACAAGTATTAGGTCTGACTGGGATTGGATGAATGAATCCGCCTGCGAAGTAACATGGACAAATGGACCACATACGCACCCTTCCGAAAATTGTACAGAAGACAGAAGAGTACAATCTGGCACTTTGCTTTGCGTATGTGGAATATGAGAAAGGCTTTGTTCCGTCGAAATTTGAGCGGTGCTACAGTCCCATTAGCGGTGCCAAGTTGACTGTCCGTATATCGAAGTGCTGAAGTGTGTCTACAGTAGGGCTACAATGGCTATCCGAGTACAGAACCAGAGTACAAAACCTAAAACCTATTAAACTGCACAGGTGTAAGACACTGTGACGTTATATCCCCGAAACTCTTCACCGCTGCATTGGAAGATGTTTTCAAGCTTCTGGACTGGTAAGGATACGGAATTAAAGTCAATGGCGAGTACAAGACTCATCTCCGATATGCCGACGATATAGTCCTTATGGCAGAATCGCTGGAGGACCTACGCACTATGCTCAATAACCTCAATAGTATTTCCCAACGAATCGGTCTTAAGATGAACATGGACAATACAAAGATCATGGACACATCATGGTAAATATTTTCTACAAAACAAGCGGCCTTTTAATAAATTACGAACAAGAATATTATAATGGTATGTATACTCACTCTGTGATGCAATCGTTCTTCAATGATAGTCGGTGGTGGGGAAGGTGGTGTAGAATCTTCACATAGTGCTCCAAAACCATCATGGCCGGCCTCAGCCAGACTTCTTTCTAGCTCTATCGGGTCTGTTAAAAGTCTAGATGGCACCACCGGAGCTTGCGATGCACCCAGACTCTGAGAAAATAGAAATCTGTTAAATCGGATTATTTACATTAAGAAGCATCACTCCTAATATTTAACATTATAACGCATCTTATTCACAGTTCATCTTGATGTACGCCCCGCCAAGGTCATGCAGGATGCGTCTTGCATGACCTTCACTGTGAATAAGGTACTTAATCAGTTACTAAAACTAAAAATTATATTAATCATTTGTAAATATAATAGATATTGTCTCATATCTGGTCTGGGACTTATAGATCCCATGTTTATGTGGGGCTTAGAACATTAAAAGTATAGTAACAACAGCCTCTCTCATTTTTAAGGTTCCGTACCCAAAGGGTAACCAACGGGACCTTATTACTAAGCCTCCGCTGTTCGCCTGTCTGTCTTTCAGCGGGCTGTATCTCATGATTCGTAATAGGTGGACAGTTGAAATTTTCACAGAATGTGTATTTCTGTTAGAAATTATAAAAATTAAAAGGGTTAAATAAATAAATTAATTAAAAAACCGATGAGTTTATGAGTCCGACTCGCTTTTGGCCGGTTTTTGAGAGGATTAGTGTCCACCGCGGTACCTAAATGCCTGTTTTCGGACTTAACATGTCTTCATTTTTTTTAAATATTGTAAAAAAAATGTTATTGTAAAGCCAGTAAGTAAATAAGAAATAATTCTGTTCGGTGGTATTCGTAGTTCGTACCACAAAACACAATTGCTCCCCGAGAGATTCCTTCACACTGTATACTATTATTCTGTCATATACTACCTAATACTATTCAGTAAGATTTATTTATTAAATGAAACCGAAAGAGTTGCATAGGATAACGACATTAACATTACAGAATCTAGACTTATTAACTAACTTTTAATCAGTGGTAGAGCCGTGCGGCAGCTTTTGCTGTCGCACGGATGGGCCGGCTCGAACCGGGGTGGTACCACGACCTCACAGAAAACCAGCGTGAAGTAGAGGTTTACCTCTGCGTTTCGCTTGGTGAGTGCAGGTGGCCGGAGGCCCTTTTTACTGGAAATGAGGCATTCCATCTTGGTCCTCACGGGTGACAACGCATTTACATTTTGATTTGTAATGGAGGATAGATGTAGAAGTCTATGGGCCGCAGCAACCACTTACCATCAGGTGGACTGTGTGCTCGTTTGTCACCCTTATCCTATAAAAAAAAACTAGCTGTGCCCGCGGCGTAGCTCGCGTATACAGGTTTTACTTAAAGAATTTGACGTTTATGTAAGAGAATATTAAACGATTTATATCATTACTGTATGATGCGATAATAAAGTGGTAACAAAATAAACCGTTATGCTCAGTTCTGATTCGTTTGTGATAGAACTTCTGTGTAAACCGCGTTAGAAGTAGACAGCTGGGGCGTACAGAAAAATGTAACGGGAGCTACTAACGCGGGAAAAAGCAACATATAGTTGGCCATGTGCGAAACAGTCAGTACTGAGGTCCACTCCTGCAACGCGTAAAGTTTGACCTTGCGCTTTATTTACGGTCATCGGTCATCGCATAAAACACGCTGACTGTGAAGTGGGAATAAAACACGCTTAAAACTGAAAGGAAAGTTAATTGATATAAGATGGATTCTTGGTATAAACAACATCATGACATTTTGTTTTTGTTTTTGTTGCAATTTTACTACGTTTAGCTTGGGCGTACGTGTCTTTTTTCTGGTTTTTGTTTCTGATGATGTTTGTGCTGTTAGCCTACACACTACACGGCTCTTCCTCTTTTAGCTTAAATGGAATCATTAACGTAAATTACTTCAGTGAGTCCGAATACGATTCACCGGTAAAAAATATAAACACCGCAATTTAGAAAAAGTTGTAATTTGTACAACGCCATCTATTACGTTCTTTGTGAGAAAACATCCTTTTTTAATTTAAGGAAAACATTTTTTTTTGTTTACTGTGTTTTAAGTATAATATATTATAATAGTACGTTTTTTTTACACACGTATCATTTTATTACTATTTCTGAGATTTTATGGCGCCTTTAAACAAATCGAACCTACATTTCAAAATAATAATCATAACTTTCGATAGAATTAACCAATTTTAATAAAACAAAGATTAAATGAACTGGAAGATACCCTTTATAATTTTCTTAACGATTTCTTTGAAAAAAAAGATGTTACTTAAGCCGTGATGCGTTTATAAACAGACAGACAGACAGACAGACAATTCTAAAAATTATAAAAATGTACTTATTTAATGAATTTCAGTCTTCATAATGACTTATTAGACTATACAATGTACAGAAACAGACACAGCATGGTATCACCGCATGTATAGAGATTTAAAGATAGATGGCGCTGTTAAAATCAATTCTAAAAATAAAAGAGATTAATTGACGCGATTGATAAAATAAAAGAAACATAAAAAAACTTATAATACAGGCCTGCAAAGTAAGCAAAAAATAAAGTTTGACCCTTGCCGAAACCAACTAAATTGTTAATAGCTCTTTTAAAATTTGATTTACCACGTAGAGTACTCGGCGGTAAAGAATAAACGAGATTGTCAACACACAGTAGGGCAGCGAGTAATATAAAGATTAACAGCAAATATGTAAACTCATCTAGAGGAAAAAACCACAACCCGCCTTTTTGTATTACATTTGTGCAACACCACCATCTATCGATGAAATGAGTTAACTATTGTACTTTAGATTTAGATAATAAGGTTAATATATTTTTTAATATATTTATTACGTTCTTTATCTAATACTTTTGTTTACTGCGTTTTAGATATAATTATATCATTATAGAACATTATTTTACATCATTTAATTATGTTATGATTTATAATATGATATTAGTTTAAAATGTACTTGATGACCCAACGAACGCCACCATTGAACAAATTCGTACCTTTACTTCGTAGCCATACTTCAGAATATTTATCATAACTTTTGATGGAATGAACTAATTTTAGTGAAATAAAGACTAAATGTAACCTGAAGATACACTTTATAATTTCTTTAACGATTCTTATGATATAAATTGGTACTTTATACGTGATACGTTAACAAACAAACAGATAGACAGACAGACAGACAAAAAATTCTAAAACTGGTACAAATGTATTTAATTACTTATTTTTAGTACCTCTCAATCATTTTTATTATATAAATCTAAAATGTACAGACATCGGCTATTTACATTTTTATTATATATATATATATATATATATATATATAGAATATAGAGTATAGATATATATATATATATATATATATATATATATATATATATATATAGAGTATAGATGTATAGATCTATAGATTGTTCAGTGATAAAGATGGTACCTTTCTTTCTCGTATCTTGAGGGTAGTGAATAGTGTTACTAGTGTTGTACACTGTACAGTGGTCCTTACTCGGCTGAGCCGACCCATTCGTGCTACAACCATAATATAGCTGCAGCAGCGTGACAAATTAATTAAAACTAAATATTAATTAAACTTTTCGGATTGCACGAGCATATTTCAGATCGTACACATCCGAATGAGATTCAACGAAAAATCAAACTTTAAACAATTGCTTTGATGTGAGTATAAAAAAACCAACTGTTTCAATTTCATTCCACCTAAAACATTATTTTAAAAACAAGGTCAAGCCCCTTTGTATGTATATTGTTGGCGCAGTAAAATATTTAACAGCCGGTACCGCTCCAGTCGGAGGTCGGCTCCGCTTAACGGTTTAAGTTTTTTTATGTCAACAGTTTTTTTTTATTATTATAAGCCAGTGCTTGACAACTATCCCACCTGATGGTAGGATAGAATAGAATAAAATAATTTTTATTCAATAAAGATTGCAAGTGGTTCTTATTGAATGCAATTTTTTACTTTAACTTTTGCCACTGATTCGGAAAACTCCTCTGCCCTGGGATGAACCAGCAGGAAATCCAGCGGTGCTTTTTTGAAAAGGAAAGTTATACACGTTTATTTTGCAATAAACCGCCAAATTTGCAGAGAAATTTCAGAATAAGTAATATAGGCAAATGGCGAAGAAAAGATAAATAAAAAGAATATCAAAAATTCTGTCTTTTCTGCCGACTTCCAAAAAGGAGACGGTACTAAATTCGACTGTATGTTTTTGTTTTTTTATGTCTGTTATTACCTCGTAACTTTTTACTGGGTGAACCGATTTCGATAATTATTTTTTTATTTGAAAGCTGGTAAAAGCTTCTCGTGTGGTCCCATATGAATTTGATCAAGGTCAGTCTAATAGTTTTTGAGTTACTCTTAATAACCTATATTGAAGTCGGCAGTACAAAATTTTAAATTTTAAATTATAACACAACACACACACACAAACACTCACGCCTATCACCCAAAGGGGTAGGCAGAGACTACGGACTTTCATTTGGCGCGATCCTGACACACCTCTCTCGCCTCCTTTACATCTAAATATATGATTTACGCATACACGCTCGTCGGTTATAGGTACTCCTAATCTGGCCCATTTTTAATGTATCGCCGATTTGGTCGATAAATCTTCGTCTAGGGCGTCCTTTCCCGACTTTACCGTTCACTTCTGAAACATAAATTTGCTTTGTCACTCTTTCCTCGTTCATTCTTTCTACGTGACCAAACCACCGAAGCATTCGATCATCGGCGTACAAAAGGCATTTGACGATTAACTCACCCATTCTCAACCCACATTCTTCAACTTTCAAAGTTTGCAAACAACTGTCCATAAATAGGTTAAACATCCACGGAGAAGCTACACAGCCCTATCTGACACCTTTATGAATGCCAAACCAGTCCGAGTAGGCCCCGTTGATCCTGACACAAGCACTAGAGTACCTATAAAGAGACTTTAATGCCTGTATCAGACCAGCGCTCAACCCAAATGAGGTCAGTGTTTGCCATAACACGTTCCTATCCACTCTGTCATAAGCCTTTTCCAAGTCCATGAACGCACAAAAAACTTTCTGGTTTTTGGCCAAAAATTTCTCCGCAATCATGCGCATGGAAAAGTCTTGATCCGTACACCCCATCCCCTTTCTAAATCCAGCTTGCACATCCCAAATTTTTCCATCAGTTTCTTCCATAACTCTTTCAATTAACACCTTAGCATACAGTTTACCCACAATGCTAAGGAAACTGATACCACGGTAGTTTTTACAGTCCTGCTGCGATCCCTTTCCCTTATATATTGGGATTATAACGGCTTTGCACCAGTCTTCCGGTACCCGCTTCAGTTTCCAACATAAATTAAACAAGGTGTACAGCAAGCCTGCAACCACACCCTCCCCAGCCCTTAGCATTTCGAGTGATACTCTATCATATCCGGCTGCCTTACCTGCTTTCATGCTTTTCATTGCTTTCATTATTTCATCTACACTTATCTCCCTACCTCTCTTCACTTCTTCCGGAATTTCTATTTCACTTACTTCAGACGGCTCTTCACTCTTATACACGCTTTCTCCTTCCATCTCTTCAAATTCGAAACTTCATCATTCAGCATGCAGCCATTCTCGTCTCGTATAGAATTCATTCTAGGCTGTTTTGAATTTCCCCTGGCAGTTCTTACGAGCTTCCAGAACATTTTAATATTTGCCTGGAAGTTATCAGATATTCTTCTATCATTCTTATCTATCCTTTCTTGCTCTTTCCTTACAACAACTTCTTTTACTCTCTTATTTATACGCCTAAAGTCTGCCTTTTTCTTTCAATCTCATCATTCATACCGCCAGAGTTACCAGCTTTGGTTGCTAGTAAATCTAGCCATGCTCTCTTCTTTGCTTCAACTTCCATCCGTACCTCATCATCTCACCACAACGTATTACTTTTCCTTTCATTCGTTCTCTTACTTACACTCCACTCCATATCCACTAAAACTTTCTTAACATTATTCCATATATTCTTCAGGTCTAAATCATACCTAATTCATTCAACACACTTATATTTTCCCTCAGTCTGCATTTATACTTCTCTTTCACACCTTCATCTTGTAACCTCTCTATACGCTGTAACGCAGTGGTAGACACAGATGTCCGATGCCGCCAACGCTTGAACAGACCATTCGGCATAAGATCAAGTAACTACCCCTACGTTGGACCCACGGTAAACCCTTGTATCTACCACTGCGCTCCTCATTATTTCATCCACAATTATGAAATCTATCATGCTTCTATCATCCCCTCTTTCCCAAGTATACATGTGAATCCTCTTATAGCGAAAGAAAGTGTTCGCCACAAAAAGATTCTTTTCCACACATACGGTGAGGAGGTCTTCACCATTCTCATTTATTCTTTCATCGCCAAACGCTCCTAATATCCTTTCACAACCAGATCTCTTCACCCCAACCCTTCCATTAAAATCTCCTAACATAATAATATTTTCATTTCCCTTACATTTCGTCAACACCAGCCTTACCATATCTCAAAACTGCTCTCGGATATAAGTGGGCTTAGACATATCTGGGGCGTACACTCCAAGTACGAACAACTTCTTTAAGCCCACTTTCATTCGTATCCACAGCAGCCTTGGGCTTACACATTCAAACTCTTTCACACATTGACCCATTCTTTCTGAAAGGATGACACCGACTCTCTGGCATGCCCCCTCGGTCTCGTCTACACCAGACCAGTAAGGCCGGGAACTCGGGGCCATTTCTTTTAATTGTTGGCTCATGGTGCGACCTAAGGGATGGTAGATTTTACGCCGCTACCATACGGCGATGGGCCGAGTCTATTGTTTCGGCTTTGTCGCTCGTTTAGCACCACCCGGGGGACACGTGTAGGGTGGGCCTAGGGTTAGGTCGAAGCCTACGGACGGAAGCGACTCATCCCCCTATTATTTATCTTTTTAATTCAAAATGCGTGGTAATGCGTTATTTTAACTCATTTTACTGCGCACGCAACACATTCGTAAGGGTCGATCGGTAGCCAAAAACGTTGTTGCCCATAAATCACATTCAATTTGGGATAACTTCAAATAGAAGTAAAAAAGCCTTATTTACTCGTATTATGAAAAACTGCAATAATCCTATATCATTATGTCGTGGATAACCATATCATTTTAATAAAAGTATTAGTAATTGATTAATGTAGTAGTGGGGAAAACATTATTTTGTAATGGAGGCACGTGGACAGAGTCGTTTTGGAAGGTGGGGATTGTCGAACGGGCACTTCGCATTCGCATCGAGACGCGGACGAAGTCACTTCTCTTAAACGAAACATTCGGTTTGCCTAGTTGAATTATTATCACCTTTTATTGTCTATTTAGTTCTTCCGATTAAAAGTGAGGTTATATTTACACTTGGTAACAACCACCCTATCGCTCCGTCGTCGCTGACGTCGTCATCAGAATTGGGATCTGAACTTCACTGGCGCACAAGGTTCGAGATCTATCAGCTGAATATGATGTAGTTGATTGAGACTATCAGAACACGAGCGTCATCATCCAAGAGCGCTCTGCCAAAAATCAACCCAAAGAACCCAGATTCTGATCTACGTGCTTGGTGCGCAACGGTTGACACCCGGCTAGATGAGCACCTGCTGGAGGGAGCATCGCTCGTCTTAGCTCTCAGTAAGACAAAGGGGGCGCGTCCTCTGCGGGCCATACAGCCCACAGCAGCGGAACCGGTGCCGCAACCGAACGACGCGTCGCCAAGTGTGTTTGCGGGCAATTGCAACTATAAGGTGAGTCGTACCATTTTAATTTTTATTCCGGTGCCAAATGCTCTCTTGTCAAGCAATCGATCAGTCGTTATTTCATTGCTAAACGTACCACTCGCGATGGTACGTATATAGGGTATATTATATAGGCTATGCTTGCGAAATATGTACTCAACAATTTCTTTGCGACGTGTTAATAGACGGTAATCATCTGCAAACTTTATTTCATGTCATCATCATCATCATTTCATCATTACAGCCCTTCACAAGTCCACTGCTGAACATAGGCCTCCCCCAAGGAATGCCACAAAGCACGGTCCTGAGCCACCTGCATCCATCGACTTCCTGCATATCTTACCAGGTCGTCACTCTATCTAGTGGGGGGACGCCCAACACTTCGTCTACCGGTACGAGGCTGCCACTCGAGAACCTTTCTTCCCCATCGGTTGTCGGTTCTTCGAGCTATATGGCCGGCCCATTGCCACTTCAGCTTACTAATCCGTTGGGCTATGTCGGCCACTCTGGTTCTACTGCGGATATCCTCATTTCTGAGTTTATCACGCAGAGAAACTCCGAGCATAGCCCTCTCCATAGCTCGCTGAGCGACTTTGAGCTTCCTCATCCGGTCAGCATTGAAGGACCACGTCTCAGTTCCGTATGCCATCACTGGCAACACGCACTGGTTGTACTGTCTCGTTTTCAAGTTTTGAGGTATACCTGACGAGAAGATGTGCCGTAATTTCCCAAACGCTGCCCAACCGAGTTAAATCTGTCGATTGACCTCTCGGTCGAAGTTGGACTTACCTAGTCGGAATATTTATCCCAGGTAAACATACTCGTCAACAACTTCGAGCTTAGTGCTCCCAACAACTACCGGCATAGGTGTGACATGGACATTAAACATGATCTTTGTTTTGTCCATGTTCACCTTAAGACCTATACGTTGGAAAGCACTATTGAGGTCATTGAGCATAGTGCTTAGGTCCTCCAGCGATTCTGCCATAAGGACTATATCGTCGGCAAATCGAAGGTGAGTGATGTACTCGCCATTGATGTTGATACCGTATCCTTTCCAGTCCAGAAGCTTGAAAACATCTTCCAATGCAGCGGTGAAGAGTTTCGGGGATATGACGTCACCCTGTCGTACACCTCTCTGCAATTGGATAGGTTTCGTACTCTGGTTCTGTACTCGGATAGCCATCGAAGCCCTACTGTACAAGCACTTCAGCACTTCGATATACCGACAGTCCACTTGGCACCGCTGAAGGGACTGCAGCACCGCCCAAATTTTGACGGAATCAAAGGCTTTCTCATAGTCCACATACGCCATACATAGTGGCAAATTGTACTCCTCTGACTTTTGTACAATTTGCCGAAGGGTATGTATGCCGGCTTGTTCGGGAGGCTGGAAGTCGTCATGTATTTTTTTCGATTCGATTCGTAATGACTCTCGAAAACAGCACGTAGACGCGGCTCAGAAGGGAAATCGGTCTGTAGTTCTTCAAGAGAGCGTTGTCGACTTTCTCGAAGAACAAGACCACCGCACTTCTGCTCCACGCCTCCGGTGTAATGCCACCATGGAGGACGGAATTAAAGAGCTTCTGAAGGACTTCAAGTACCGGTTTTCCACCCGCTTTCAGAAGCTCCGCTGTAATTCCATCCTCACCTGGGGCCTTGCCGTTTTTAAGGTGCTGGAGAGTCATTCTAATCTCGCTAAGACTGACGTCCGGGATATCATCGGAATAATGTCGGATAAGTCTCGCTCTTGGATTGTTACTCACACTCGCGTGTGGCTCCATCGATGACGTGTACAGCTGTACCATAGAACCTCTCAATCTCACTCAAAATCTCAGTTGCCCCGGAAACGATGCTGTCACATTCTGTCTTCAGCTTTGACAGTTGGCTCTTTTTGGCAGACAGATCTCTGGCAAAGACTTTGGAGCCTTGGTTCCGCTCGATCGCTTCTTCAATACGAGCTGTATTGAAGTTGCGTAAGTCCCGCCGCATGCATTTGGAGATCTGTCTGTTCAGTTGCCTGTATGCTGTCAAACCTGTTGAAGAATGTAGCTTCATCTCCCGTCTAACAGCCATGAGATTAAGAGTGTGATCGGAGAGTTTTTGTGTTCTTCTGCGGTGGGTCTTGCAGAACTTAGCTCCGACCACATGGACAGTTTCCACGAGCTTGTCATTCATATCGTCCACTTCATTGCATTCTTCTAGGCACTGAAAACGGTTTTGTAAATCGAGCTGAAAGATTTCGGGACTTTGGATTAGAGCACGAAGGGGACGGAGCGTTGACTTCATTAGACGAGACCTCTCCAACTTAACGTTTAGGTTCAGTGTGCCTCTAACCATTCGGTGATCGCTGCCGGTTTTCACCCTCGCGATCACTGAGACATCACTGTACAGTCGTCGTCTGGTCATCATAATGAAGTCAATCTCATTATTTGTCGAACCGTCGGGGCTCGACCAGGTCCACTTCCTGTGGGGCCGCTTCTGGAAGAAAGAGTTCATCATAAAGAGTCCCTCTTTCTCCATGAAGTCGGCCAGCTGCTGGCCCCTTGGGTTCCGTTGACCTATTCCAAATTTCCCTACTTTCAGCTCACCATTCTCTCTTGTGCCTAGTTTTGCATTAAAGTCTCCCATTAACACCGTATATTGGGTTTTGGAGGGATGCATGGCTCTAGAGATAACCTTATACATTTTCTTCACCTCCTCATCGGGGTGTGCCGAGGTTGGTACGTAAACCTGTATGACCTTCAGCGAATACCGTTTGGTGATTCTGAGTGTAAGGTACGCAACCCTCTCAATCTTTACAACGTTGTTAACGAGAGACTTGTGGATGATAAATCCGACACCTCCTTGGGACAGATGGTCGCCCTCCCGGTAATAGAGCAAGTTGCCGGATTCGAGGATTACCGTTTCCTCCCCCTCTCTTCGGACTTCGGATAATCCTATAATATGCCAGCGTAATTTGTCTATCTCTTCTTCCAGCTCCACAATCTTCTCGTCAGTCCTCAGGATGCGTGCGTTTTATGTTGCCAGGTCGAGTCGTCGTAGGTGGCAACCGAACCTCCACCGGAGAATCTTAGCACCCCCTGCCCCGCCGTGACCATGGTCGCCACCGTAGCCGGAATACCGTGGCCGTCGGGGACTGGGGCCGTCTCTTAGAAACTTTATCCATTTGGGGGGTATTCGCCATAGTTGCCACGCTTGGCGAGCGGGTTGGCAAACGCAGTTTTTTTATTGTATTTTTGCTGTTATCAGGAAGATGCTGCTACCCATCTCCTGCCTGTTTTCCTTTGTCGCCTTTTACGACACCCACGGGAAGATATGGGGTAGTGGATATTCTTAACCGCCACTACACGCCAATGTTTTATCCGATAATTGTTTAAAATGCGATTTAATGAAATTTAATGTTGGTGATTCAGAATGAAGAGAGAAATCAGACGAAATTAGACCCGAAAAAAGGGGACTATTTAAAATTGTAGAATTGCTTGATAATGGTCGTTACCTATTGAAATCTTTGACTGATAATATAAATTAAAAGTATGCCCACGATCGCGTACGAAAGATTCCTCCTAGTTAAGTACCTACTGAGTTAGATTTGCTTAATGTAGAAGGTGGTGAGTAGGGTGCCTCCACCAGCAAATATACCACATACCATGCTATTTGGTTGTAGTGCACGCACTAGTCTGTAGTCGTAACTGCAACTCAGTGCGGAGTTGTTCAGAGTGCGATAGGCAGCTAGTGGTGTGGCAGGGACCCGTGTCTCGAAGGCGAACTATTTAACGGTCATGTAATGGGACATTATTACAACCTGGGAGTCGCGGAGCCTAAATGAAGTATTGGTCGTATCAAATGAGGTGGTGACAAAAATGAATTGCAACTAGCTGCTGTGGTAGCCAGGCCATAAGTGGGACATATTGTAGAAATTTGATAATGACGCGGGTTTTTTATACAAAATGGATGACAAACGAGCACACAATCCACCTACTGGTAAGTGATTGCTGTGGACCATAGACATCTACATTTGTCCTCGTCTGCGAATCAAAATGCAGATATGTTGTCACCCGTGAGGACTAAGATGGAATGCCTCCTATCCAGTAAAAAGGGTATCCGGTTCTCTACACTCAAATTACGAAACACAGCAGTGTTAAGCTGCTATTTTACGCTGTTATTCTGTGAGAGCGTGGTCTTTCCTCGGTCGAGCCGACCCATTCGTGCTATAACTATACTACTAATATAGCTGCAGCATGGCTCTACCACGTAAACGCTTGGAAGAACCTTCTGTGTTTAAGTTGTTAAAATGATGTAGAAGTTTGTTTCGTTGTTAAGGCATGAGTACTGAGTACTCATTGTAATTAAAAGTTACAGACAGGTTGGCCGAGTTCTCAAAAATGCTTCTGATGGTTATTTTGTTACAGATACACACGAAAACGTACAACACGTCAAGTTGGCTGTGTTGTGGACAACGATATCATTTTAATAAAAGTTGTTGCTCAACTGACTAATGTAGTAGTGGCGCAAAGATCGTTACGTTATTTTGTAATGGCGGCACGTGGACAGAGTCGTTTTGGAAGGTGGGGATTGTCTAACGGGCACTTCACATTTAGGGGTGAACTAAGCCACTTCTCCGAAACGAAACTCTGTCAGTTTGCTTAGTTAAATTATTATCACCTGATATTGTCTATTTAGTTTATTCGATAAAAGTGAGGCCATATTTACACTTCGTTATAATTTACGTCACCTACGAACTGGACCTTCTACCATCGGACCAAGATAGTGATGACCCTATCGCTCCACCGTTTGCTGAGATTTTTTATAGGAGAGCGGGCAAACGAGCATGCGGTGTATCTGATTGTAAGTGACTACCGCCGCCCATGAACAACTTCAACACCAGGGGAATTGCAGATGCGTTGCCAGCCTATTAAAAAGGAGTAGGCTCTTTTCTTGAAGGTCCCTAAATCGTATCGGTCCGGAAAAATAGCTGGTGGTAATCGATTCCACAAGGAAGTTGTGCGAGGAAGAAAACTTCTTCTAAATCGCACAGTGGTGGACCGCCAATTATCCAGATGGTATGGATGTATCGCGAGTATTGTTGCAATGTGCGATGGTGAAATTAGTTCGAACAATTTGACAGAGCACTCCCCGTGGTAAATGCGATAAAATACGCAAAGAGATGCAACATCTCCTTACAGCGCTAGTGAATCGAGCCGTTTGGAAAGAACTCGGTCGTCGACGATTCGAGCCGCTCTGCGCTGAATGCGGTCAAGTGGAAGGAGCTGACACTGGGGAGCCCCAGCCCAGAGATGGGAACAATATTCCATGTTAGGCCGAACCTGCGCCTTGTAAAGTTGCAGGCGGTGTGTCGGCATGAAATACTGTCCCACTCTGCTGAGCACGCCAAGCTATTAAGAGGCCAATTTGGCCTTCTCTTACAAGTGACCACGAAACTGCACATCACTCGATATGTCGCCACCGAGGATTCCGATACTGACTGAGGCAACACCCTTGTTGCCTCAGCCAGTATCTGGTTGAAACTGAGGAGATACGACAAAGGGTTTCTTTAAACGCGCGAACTTGTGTCTTCTTGTTCTTCCTGTACCAAAGCTGTTGTTCATGAGTTCGGGACTACGCCTAGGGAGTAGGAGTACCGGAAAAGATGAAACCGATACCAAATCCGGATCACACGTCTTCAGCACAATAGGAGGGACTCCATCAGGCCCACTCGACTTGTTGACGTCCAGGGTGAGGAGTGCTTTGCACACCGAGCACTGTATAACCAGCACATCCTGCATGAAGCACTCACACCGCGGGATGGTGGGCGGTGTGTTCCCCCCGTCATCGAGAGTCGAGTTGGAAGCAAAGAGAAAGCCTAGCAGATCGGCTTTCTCCTTTGCAACATGGGCCAGTGAGTCGTCCACCCTGCGCAGAGATGGCACTGATGGCTGACCGAATTTGACCCTTGGACAGCGTTGGCGAGAGACCAGAATGCACGTCTTCCCGTGATCATCATTACAGACCGGAGAAATTTCTTAATGACTTTGTTAGAAATGTCAGAAAAATTGTTATCCTACTTAAAATACCTATATTTTTTTGAATGGGATGAATTGAAGTCAAGTTAGTCCCTATTAAAGCCCGTCTAGCCCAATTACGTAGAAAGCGGAAACACCGACGTCACATTTCCTGCCGCCGGTCTGACGACGGATGTTATCTAATAGGTAGCATGGAAATCCGGCTACTGGATATGACATTTTGTGAAGATTCTTTAATTTATTTTTAATTTCCCTCAAAAGTGCCTAACGTCAAGTTTCATCGTATAGACGTACCGCGATTATTCAATTTCTTTTTAATAGAATAAGGGTGACAAAGGAACACTCGGCCATTGAGCGAGGGCAGGTGGCTCTTCAAACTAGGTAAGACATGTCATTTTTATATTTTACGCGGATTTTAGCTGATCAATTTTATCATTTTTATTATTATTATGGCGAAAAATATGTCTATAATATAGGAAAAGTTGCAAAACAGCATCCATAAATTGTATTCATTTTTTAAGAGTGATATAAAAATTTATATAGAGGGATACTATAGTTGCCACCCGCGCGTCAAGCGTGGCAACTATGGCAAATATCCCCCTTATAAGGTAATCTATGGGGAGCCCTCGAAACGGTGAGGTGCCGCTTTGTTCCATCCGTTACAGCATATAAAAGTCCACTTTTATGCCATAGTTACCAAGCATGGCACGCGGGTTGGCATTCGCAGGTTTTTGTAATTTTGAGTTATTTTCAGGAACATGCTGCTGTCCATCTCCTGGTTTGTGCTCCTTTGTTGTCTCTTAGGACGCCCACGGGTCGATATGGGGTAGTGGATATTCTCACAACGCCAATACACGCGTAAATCGCCGTTGACGGTCGCTTTTATAATCACATCATTTTAAGTAAAATGCGGCTTAGATTAAATGTAAGGTGTAATAATTAGAGATATAATGTTGTTACTCAAACAGAAATTAGGTCTCGCAAACAAAATCTCGCTTCTCATGTTAAATATATGCTATAATAGTTAGTTGTTTATCGGTCTTGGTTTTCAGACATCGTAGTCGCCCATTAGTATTTTAATTGACTTTTTGCCTGCCTTGTTTGTCTAATGGGTTTGGGCAGAATAAGTTAGTGGATTCTCCTCTCAAGACATTCTCAGTAGCAGTACGGAGTCAGGAAATTGGCAGCGTTTCCCCCACACCTCGTAAAGCACTTATAGCCGTTGGGCCTGCACCTGACCTCCGGTCATGTCAGTTTAGTCGGCCGTTACTGCTGTTTGTGGTGCCCCCGTTCTTTGATCATGTTTGAAATTAATTTTACCCCTTTTGAATTCAGCAAACCTCTTAAAAATTGTTGCGTTTGATAGAGCTGAATCCCCTAATGCTGATTGTAACCGTTGTACACTTAATTGTTCGTTTAAACCAAATTTAAAATCATAATATATCATAGCGCGCAAATGTTCACGGTTAAGATCCATCGTTTTAAATGAAAAGCGCGGGAAGCGTTGCAGGAAAATTAATAGAACTTTGTTTTTTTTAATATTGAGCAATTGGCTTATGGAGTTCTATTTTTAAATAAATTTGCTTTTTAGAAACATATAACACGGGTGCGTTCCATTTTTAAAATTCGAGCATCTCAAAACTTATTGAGTGACTTACGTATGATAGTGAGGGAATAGAAAGTGCACGTGTGTTTGCTCACACGCTCATGCACCAGAACACGTCCTGCACAGATGGCTATAGGCTCCGTTGGGATTGATCGCTTTTTTTAAAGAAGAATAAGGGTGACAAACGAGCACACAGTCCACCTGTTGGTAAGTAGTGCTGTGATTTGTACACATCTACATTATCCTCAATCAAGAATCAAAATGCAGAAGCGTTGTCATCGCTGGGGACTAAGATGAAATGTCTTTTTTCCAGTAAAAAAAGTCTCCGTTTCTCTACACTCACCAAACGGAGCACAGCAGCATTAAGCTGCTATTTTACGCTGGTATATACTATAAGATATATACCAGCGTAAAATATATACTATAAGAGCGTAGTTCTACCCCGGTAGAGCCGACCCATTACTGCTACAACCATAATATAGCTGCAGCGTGGCTCTCATATATATCACATATAAGCCAACAACAATTTTCATTATTTTTTAAATCTTAAATTTGAATTTAGAATAACTCTTTAAGTTCTTGTCGTAAAATCGCTTATATAATGTCGACAGTAGGAGTCAACGTGAAATATCTTGAGGTACCTACGCTCTCAACAACAGTCTTTGTTACCCGACAGCCTTCAGCTAAATTTAATGTGACGCCTGTTTACTTTTGTCTGTACGGTCAACTGCATATTTAAGAATTTAGAGCAAGTTTGTTTAATTCTCGGCATGCAAAGTTTGAAGGAAAATGGTGACATATAATTTTTAGCGCTTTTTTTCCTTGTTAAAATTGTTAAATGTTAAAATTGTTTGTATGAACTTAAGTTTAATGTATGGATTTTTTTTTAGTGTGCAATTTACGTATTTAAAATGCATCTACGATACAGGAGAAAGTTTTAGAGTAATCTACGTTTAAAAAAGTAATCTGCAGGTAGAAACTATTGAAGTATAATGTACTCACGTACGTATTACTTTAATGGTAGATATAATATTATCTTTTTACTAGTATTATCTTTTTACTATATTATTCGAAAATTTTTCGTCTTCCTAATGTGAGTAAATAAATTAACTCTTAATTGGCCCGTGAAAACTCCACTTCTGAACATTCTGCGTAAAAAGTCTCTTATATAAAATGTTTATACGTGGTAGAGCCTTGCTGCAGCTGTATTATGATTGTAGCACGAATGGGTCGGCTCGACCGGGGGAGGACCACGCTCTCACAGAATACCAGCGTAAAATAGCAGCTTAACGCTGCTGTGTTTCGTATGGTGTGTGTAGAGAACCGGAAACCCTTTTTACTGGAAACGAGGCATTCCATCTCAGTCCTCACGAGTGACAACGCATAAGCATTTTGAATCGTAATAGAGGATAGATGTAGATATCTATAACAGCAACCACTCACTATCAGGTGGACTGTGTGCTCGTTTGTCACCCTTACCCTATAAAAAAGTGAGGGTTCGTATTCGACATATACAGGAGGTGGTTATACCACCATTTATATGGTTAGAAGATTTTCTCATCATCATCATCATCATAATAACCTTACAACTCCACTGCTGAACATAACATTCAGCCATAGAATACGGTAACCTCGAAGCACGGTTTTAAGCCACCTGCATCCTACGACTTCTTGCATCTCTTTCCAGGTCGGCGCTCTATCGAGTTGAAGCCGCACGATGTTTTGCTTACCGATTTATTAGAACGAAATGGGATGTTTGAAATCTATTGGACTGCTACCAAACGAGCACGTGAATATTTTTCTTCTAGGATATTACAGCAATCTGAAGTCTAGCACTGAGCAAAGTTGATAAACTAAGATTTTTTATAGAGTAACTGTAACAAACGGGCACACCGTTCAGCTGATAGTACATAGCCATCATTACCTTTATTCGATTAAAACTCTATATTTAAATGCGTTGTCACCTCTCAGGAATAAGATGCTTTTTCCCTTTAATTTTTTTTTTGGGTTTTTTGTCGAAACGACATGCCAATTCCGTCATACCTTATACTAATTACACAAATAATTACAAAAGAAAAAACTAAGAAAGTATATTTATGTGTACTAATTAAATTACTAAACTAAAAGGAAACTTCTACTGAAGATGAGAAGCTAATTATTCCGCCCTAGTAGCAAGCCGGAATAACTTCCTTGATATCTTTGATTTGGGGTTTGATAAAACACTTTGCACTAGATCGACATCCAAAACATTTGCGTTAATTTCTTTTAGCACAGGCTGTTTCGTTTTTGACACACTCCAAGGACAAAGATGAAACGCCTCTTTTCTAGTAAAAAGGGTCTCTGGTTACACTCACAGGCAGCATTAATCTACTATTTCACTGGTATTCTATGAGAGCGTGATCCTTCCCCGGTTGAACCTGTCCATTCGTGCTACAACCATAATATAGCTACAGCATGGCTCTACCACGTGAAACATTGGTTCAAAACAAAGATTCGAAGTGTGAATTGAATTCGCATATGATACCCAATGGAGCGGTTGTTTTACTTGCAGCTATGATAAGTGAAACTCTCATCTGTAGCGAACATCGCTTTTCTATCCTTTGTACTGAACATAATATTATCCCTTAAGTGTTTTGATTCTGTAGGGAAATTGCATCTTTCGAAGATTTATTGATTTCGAATAAAACCTTCAAACATAAAACTCCTCGATAACCCGGCTTCTTGAGACAATAGAGAACAATATTCTATAGTCGCATTAGCTACGTGCTCTGGTTAAAGAATTTTTACGAATGGGCTCTACCGTGGAATAACCAGTGGTACTTATTTCTCAACACGCTGGTGTTGAGAAATACTAAATATTATTAGCCATGAGGACTAAGATGGAATGCCTCTTTTCAAGTAAAAAAGGTCTCCGGTTCTCTACACTCACCATACGAAACACAACAGCATTAAGCTGCTATTTTACGCTGGTTTTCTATGAGAGTGTGCTCCTTCCCCGGTCGAGCCGACCCATTCGTGCTACAACTATACAATAATATAGCTGCAGCATGACTCTACCACATCTTGTCAGTCTTGTCATACCGTCTATTGGTGTTCACCGGTCTTTATACATAGAAAAATACAAAAGTGTATGATGAACATAAGATAAGGTTTTGGTTTGTAGACTCCTTGTACGTTAATTGATGCATTTATCAAATGTGCAGATAATAAAAAGATGACTGTAACGGGGAAACTAGGCATCTAATTATACTGTGCGTCTACAGTGGCGTGTGTTTACGGTGGTAAGTAAAACCGCAAAACGCTGATAGATAGATAGATAAATCATTTATTTGTTTCTCCAATCACACATGTAAATTCAGTGACTAAACTAAGTACAAAGTAACGTATATATATGAAAATAATTTACAAAAACTTAAAATCTAAATGTACATGTGTGTTGCAGTTTGACAAATGGGTCCTAGCTCAGCGATTAATATTGCTCAGAGAGCAAACACTGATTTTCAGCTATTACCCTCGAGATGACGAGAAGAAAATGAGCACATTAGTTAATCAGT
The DNA here is from genome assembly GCA_963668995.1 of Parnassius mnemosyne. Classification (NCBI taxonomy): domain Eukaryota; kingdom Metazoa; phylum Arthropoda; class Insecta; order Lepidoptera; family Papilionidae; genus Parnassius; species Parnassius mnemosyne. The sequence goes on from CAVLGL010000084.1 coordinate 33,652,443, forward strand.
GTAGATATGTTTCAGACCTACGACTTGCATCTTGGGTTCAATTTAGTAGGAGTTTTGCTGCTTCGTTTCGTATGATGTGTGTGGAGAACCATATACAAAGGACATATGCTAATAGCGACGCATTCCATTTTAGTACTTAGGGTAACAGATGAGTAAGCTGAAGTGACAGTGGGTCGGCCATATAGCCCGAAGAACCGACAACCGATGGGGAAGAAAGGTTCTCGAATGTTAGCCTCGTACTATCGTAGATGGAGTGACGACCTGGTAAGATATGCAAGTCGATTGATGCATGTCGCACAGGACCGTGCTTAGTGACATTTCTTGAGGAAATCCTATGTTCAGAAGTGAACTTGTGAAAGACTATAACGAGGATGATGACTTAGGGGTGAAAAACCCACTTCATTTTTATTTTTAATCGAGGATGTAGATGTCTATGTGCCAGAGAATCTGTGTACGTTTAAGTTGCTCTTTCCTTCCTTGTTCTATAAATAAGCGTGATTATAACACGTAAAAACGGTTAACAATTTTCGTGGCACCGTTGAGAATCGAACAATGGTGACGTAGATTGATTATTTTCAACACATTCTAATCGTATATTGAGTCGTACTCGCCAAACAGTTTTGAGGCAATTTGGTCAATTTAATTACCGAAAATTAAATTTCGGAAAGAAAATTGTTCTCAGGAAAGGGTATCAAATGCCTTCACAGACCTTGTAGTCTATACCTACTCTCAGAGTGATATCGCAAAGGCATAAATCATCTTTCCTCAACATGACAGAGATGTATATATAATAAGGGTAAAATACATAAAATGAATACAATTTTCTTATGAAAAAAGTGTCTGAATTTTTCTGATATTGAATTTGATTCTGCCCTCACAATACGATCATAGATAAGTGAAACATGGATGGCTGAACCAAATCGGAATTATTAACACTTGCTACACTTTTTTTCTTTGGTAATGGACTCGTATTGTTGTACTTTCGCCAGTTTCAAGTATAATAATAAGAAATTATTATTTATAGTAATTTGTTTTTATAGGACAGGGTGACAAACGAGCACACAGATCACCTGATGGTAAGTGGTTGCTGTGGCCCATAGATGCGTTGTCACCCATGAGAACTAAGATGGAATGCCTCTTTTCCAATAAAAGGTGTCTCCAGTTCTCTACACTCACCATACGAAACACATCAGTGTCAAGCTGCTATTTTACGCTGGTATTCTATGAGAGCGTGGTCCTTCCCCGGTCGAGCCGACCCATTCGTGCTACAATTATACTACTAATATAGCTGCAGCATGGCTCTACTACGTATAAATTATATAAATTATTTTATAGTTAATAAAATACATATTTATTTAGTAACCCTTGTCTAATTCTCTTGCATAAAATTATATAACACTACGGTTAACGAATCAAAAGATGAAGTACTTAGAAATAATTTAATTAATAGAATCAGGCGTTACTTTGCGGAAATCCATTATATAAAAGCTTTTACAAAATTTACTTCGCAAATATCCGCGTTATAAAATAAAATGATGTGTCTTACCTAGTATGAAGAAGCACCTCCCGCCCTCCCTCAATTGCGTGCACTAATGTCTTGCCTAGCGTAGTGGTGTTGGGAGTAGCGGTGCTGGGATTAGTGGTGACGGGGATAGTGCACGCAATTGATGGAGGGCGGGAGGTGCTTCTTCATACTAGGTAAGACACATCATTTTATTTTATAACGCGGATATTTGCGAAGTAAAAAAAAATTTGTAAAAGCTTTAAGAAATAATTTATTTTTAACTAATTTAAGCCAGTGCTTAACTACTATCCATCATCTATCAGGTGATTGGAAGTGGTGATGCAGCGGAAGACAGCACAGACTTGGTCCAAAACGTTGTCAACTAAACCTAGCGATTGTAGCCCTGCTTATTTCCTAGAAAATATTCCCAAAAATGAAGTGTTGTTTGACGTAAAAATATGTCTGATCTTCTTCCAGGTAAGAATATTAAGAGAATGAGTAAAGACGAAATACAAGGACACAGTAACTCATATTTACGTCGTAGAGCCATGCTGCAGCTATATTATTAGTATAGTTGTAGCACGAATGGGTCTGCTCGACCGGGGAAGGACCACGCTCTCACAGAATACCAGCGTAAAATAGCAGCTTAACACTGCTGTGTTTCGTATGGAAAGTGTAGAAAACCGGTGACCCTTTTTACAGGAAAAGAGATATTCCATCTTAGTCCTCACGGGTGATAACGCATCTGCATTTTGATTATTTATTGAGAATAAATGTGGATGTCTATGGGTCACAGCAACCACTTACCATCAGGTGGACTGTATGCTCGATGGCCACCCTATCCTATAAAAAGAAGTATAACCACTAACACTTGCGAAATTAGCTGATATTTAAAGTTGAGTCGTGGTAGCTTTGTGGCTAATCGAACCTGGGTTGCTCGCGTGCTATAAATTTTTTCGGGTATGATCCTCACCGGCTCCAATGAAATGCTATTTTACCACGTGCTCGGCGGTGAAAACCTGCATGTCTAAGAAATTAGAACAAAATATCGAAAATATATGAATTCATTGGGGCAGTGCGGTGCACATTATTGTTGCTCTAAAAACCTCTCAGAAATAAAAGGAGGCCTGTTCCTATATAGGAGGAGCACATGCGTGTCCTAACGGAGGTGGGGAAGCTTGCGCACGTGCTGTTTACAACAAATTGCTGTTTTAAATTACTTCATTTTAACAAATCACGAACGATGCTGTTATATAAACATATCAACTGAATCTAGAGATATTTTATATTTCATCAAATATCTAAAAATCTATGAAGAATTTTCTGTTATAGTAAATAGAAAAGTTTTAAGGTCTTTAATAAAAATAAAAAACATGTAATTTTTTTTGTTTTCACACACACATGCAGAATCGCGCGCGTATATATGCGCACAAATTCAGTATATACGTTCAGTGTAATTTATTGAAGTACGAAGGATATTATTAACTAACATATTTAAGATATTATTCATTTGATTGAATCAAAACAGCCTAAAAGAACTTTTTACGAAAAGTTTAAATGTATTACATCCCTTTAGTGTTTGCGGTCAAGTATGCTCCTTATTTGAAGGAACAGTTGAAGCAATATATTAAAAAACTTTTCGTATATAGCGATATACAAATAGACGAGAAGGTCTTTCATTTGTTTTCTACCAACTTCAAAAAGGAGACGGTACTCAATTCGACTGTAGTTTTTTTATGTGTGTTACCTCATAACTATTTTCTGGGTAAACCAATTTCGATGATTCTTTTTTTATTTGAAAGCTTGTACTTCTCATGTGGTCCCATATAAATTTGATCAAGATCTGACCAATAGTTTTTGAGTTATTCTTAATAATTTACATTGAAGTCGATTGTACAAAATTTTTAATTTTAAATTATTCATTTTATACAAAACTGATATGACAAACGATTATACAGTCCACCGGATGGTAATTGGCTACTGCCGTTCATGGGGAACTGCAACCCACTTCACTCGAAGAAGTCGTATTCGTTGTCCACCTTTGAAGACCAAGGTGGAATGCTTCACAGCCTTAAAATTATATTGACTCTCTATACCCTAACTCAGCAATACAAGCAATGCGGCAAGCAGAAATAGGAAGGTAACTGTGTAGTAGGCGGACTCCTAGCTGACAGAAAAGGGTTTCTACTACATACCCATTCTCTTACAATGAAATCTACTCGTTCACCTACGTTCCTGCACAATTTTAATTTTACTTGAAAGATAATATGCCACCGTTCACCATTTGTATTATACAAGAACATAATACAAAGAGCTAGAGACACCTAAATCAAGGCGTAAATGAGAACCGCGATAGCTCATGCCATAAGATCTCACATTATGAATGAATTTGAACTTCACCGGCGGCTCTTGTGTTATACTAGCTGTTCCTCGCGACACGGGCGCGCGGAATTATTTTACGCGGGACCCAAAAATAAAAGTAATCCAAGTTACTCTTTATAACATCAGCTAAAAGTCCCATCTAAATCGGTTCACAGGTTTTTGCGTGATGCGTGTTCAGACATACATCGTGTTTTTTTCCGACTTACTTAACATTTGTCATTATATTTTGGCCAGTTAACACAATATTTTTATAAATTATAGCCTATATGTTCTGATGTATAAGGTATATAATTGTAATAAATAATTAAAATCCATTCAGTAGTTTTTGCGTGAAAGAGTAACATCCTCGGAAGTAGCATGCTAATTTACGACGGGAAGAAAACGTCGTGAGGAAACCTGCATGTCTGAAAAAAATAAATGAGAACATGTGAAGTCTACCGACATGAATGGGAGCAATATGGAGGAATCTTCCTTGTTTTGTTTTATTTTGAAAGCGATTAGAGACAATATATTTACAAACTGTAAGCCATTTAATTATATTACCACGTTTATATTATTAAGTTACTTTCTTGTTTGACTGTCTGTCTGTCTGTCGTTCCGAGTGGAAACTTGCAACTCAAATTTTGAGCACTTCCTGATAAGCTAGAGACTTGAAATTTTGAAAATAGCTCAGAATCGCTAGTATTACATAGGCTGTACTAAAAGTATCGGGAATGGAATATTTCCACTGTTCCTGTCATATTAAAATATTTTTAGTTGAAAAGTCCTTGGTTTTAAAAATCGAATACCATTTATTTATTTAAAAAAAGATTCTCGATCTTGTCACAAGCTTTTGTCAAACTTGTTTAGTCGTTGTGAAAATGGAATTGACTCGAGAAAATTCAAGAGCGATGATTTATTATGACTTTCGAAGTGGTTTAACACAAAAATAGTTTATTGACCGGATGATTTATAAATTTGGTGATGAAGCCCCATCCAAAACCACAATTTATCGCTGGTTTGCTGAATTTCAACGTGGACGTATCAAGCTCAGTGATGATCCCCGTCAAGGTCGTCCAAAAACTGCAGTCACCCAAGAAAACGTTGATGCTGTGCGTAAGCTGATTGAGGAGGATCGACATGTGACATACCGCGAAATGCAGGCAACTTTATACATTGGCATGAGTCAAATGCAAATAATCTTGCATGAACAATTAGGTGTAAAAAAGTTGTTTTCCCGATGGATACCGCATTCGCTCTGTGAAGAGCAAAAAGCGACTCGCGTTACTTGGTGCGTCAGAACTCTCGAAAGATTCCACGCAGGATCCTCAAATGTTGTATACAACATCGTATCAGGTTACGAATCCTGGATATATGCGTACGAAACCGAAACAAAAAACCAGTCACGAGTTTGGGTGTTCGAAAATGAGTTAAAGCCAACAAAAATTGTTCGTTCACGGAGTGTTGCAAAAAATATGGTGGCCACGTTTGTCTCCAAAACCAGCCATGCTACGACTATTCCTCTTGAGGGTCAAAGAACGGTTAATGCAGAATGGTATGCTAGCATTTGTTTGCCACAGGTCGTTTCTGAACTCCGTAAAGAGAACTGCAACCGCCGCATCATCCTCCATCACGACAATGCGAGTTCTCACACCGCACACAGAATAAAAGAGTTTTTAGAGCAAGAAAACATAGAATTATTAGACCATCCGCCGTACAGCCCCGACCTAAGCCCTAATGATTTCTATACTTTCCCTAAAATAAAGAATAAATTGCGTGGACAGAGATTTTCATCACCTGAAGAAGCTGTGGACGCGTACAAAACGACCATTTTGGAGACCCCAACTTCCGAATGGAATGGTTGCTTCAACGATTGGTTCCATCGTATGGAAAAATGTGTCAAATTTCACGGAGAATACTTCGAAAAGCAATAAATACATTTTTAAATAGTAATGTTGTGTCACTTCCTTGATTCCCGAAATTTTCAGTGTATATTAAATATTTTAGTACAAAATTTAAAAAAAAATCACTTGTCCTATTCATCAAGTGTCAAGTGTGACAAAAAATATGCGTTTTAATTGTTCAAAATGTATTGCAAATAAACATCGACTAGAGTGGTAACAGTCCACATGATTGTAAATGACTTACTATCAGGTCGACTGTTAGCACCTATGTCAAGCTACTATTACTAAAAAAAAAATGTGTAGTCGAGTATTGTATTTTTTGCGAAATGTAAGAAATTATTTTCATGGAAAACACGGATTCCAAACAAAATAATTTTATTGAGCAAGGACACCTGTTCACTTTACGTACTATTAGGTACTCAAAGACAAGTGTTGTCATTACAAAAAAAATATAAATTCTCTATATGGTATTGTGGCCAACATACTGTCGCCTCGCAAAGTTAACATTTAACAGAATGTTAAAAGTTACCCTAATTCCGACTCGAAGAACCATGTAGCGAAGTGTGTGATATTACAGGAGTCGCAGGAAGAGTAATAATATGCTTGATTACTTGTTATTTGCTTTACTAGTCCACAACACGAATAGCATAGAGTAGAGTAATATATACGAATAGTCATTCAATAATTATTGCAATCGTTTTTATAATATCGCACAATGGTGGCAGCTTATCCCTACTACCTATTAAAACTTGAAACTGAACTTAGCAACAGTTTGAATGTGTAAGAATTATACAATCCAATTACTTTTATAATATGAAAATAAGTTGAACTCTGTTATAAATATTACTGATGAGTGAACTAATTACGAATGTTTAGAAGATGAAATTACTTTTATAACATTCTTAGTAAATATCTCAAATTCGAAATTAGAAATAAACAGAAAATTATCAATGATAATAATTATTATGACAATACAGTGACTTTTAATCTATTTTGTATTTGATAATTAAAAAATAATATTAAACAAAACAAAAACGATAATTATACAATTATTATTTATAACGATTCATGATAAAGATTATGTAACAATCACTGATAACAGTGGAGTTGTTTCCATTAAACACACAGATTTTTATCAAAATAATTTTATTGGGCAAAAACACATATACACGTTATACACCATTTCCTCAAACACAAACATATTACCGTGTTAGCCGAGGCTCCTCCAGATGTTCATACAATAAACTGGCATGTTTAAAGTTTCCTTTGTTTGTTTTTTCAATTTCTTCAAGGCAAAGGTAATAAATTTTAGTAGTTAAAAAGGGTAAAATATTAATGGCAATATAGCTTAAAATTGACAGAATTACAGAACGCTACGTCAGGCGTAATCTTGAAAAATGTTGACTACCGCTTGTTGTCTTATTATTACGTTAACAGATGATAATTTTCTTCGCTATATTTTGATCAAATAAGTAAGTAGGGTAGTGTCCGTGATGCACGTTTTTTAACCTCGTATTATAAGCCAGTGTTTGACCACAATCCCACATGGTAGTAAGTGGTTACAGCCTTCGATGTACTGTCTTAGCGTAACAAGAGCCTATTCACTCTTGCCTTAAAGACGCCCAGATTGTATTCGGACGGAAAGATAAACGCCGGCAAGTTATTCCACTTCTTTGCTGTACGCATTACAAAAGTCCGTTTGGCAACGCAAACCGTTTGGTTCTAATGTGTGGAATATTCACAACAAAGGGATGAAGCATCGGACCGCTTGATTGTCCGATGGTGGAAAGAGGAGGGAGGAATAAATAATATTATATTAAATAAAGCGAGTAATTTCTACGCACACTCACCGAAATGCATCGTATAGAATACCAAGACGCTGGCTACTGCGCCTGTGCTCGAGGCTGACAAGATTTCAACCAAATCAAGGTTACTAATGAGCCTTATTTACACTACTTACTTTACTTCTCACATCTCTCCACTGAATCCAACGCTGCCAGGTGGAATTTTGCAGTACCAGACCATATGTGATAGCAGTACTCCATGCACGACCGGCTTTACAGGGTATTTTGCAATCAGGTCAATCGACGGATTCAACTCGGTTGGACAGCGTTCGGGAAATTACGGCACGTCTTCTCGTCAGGTATACCTCAAAACTTGAAAACGAGACTGTACAACCAGTGCGTGTTGCCAGTGATGACATACGGAACTGACACGTAGCCCTTCACTGCTGGCCGGATGAGGAAGCTCAAGGTCGCTCAGCGAGCTATGGAGAGGGCTATGCTCGGAGTTTCTCTACGAGATAAACTCAGAAATGAGGATATCCGCAGTATCCGTCGATTGACCTCTCGGTCGAAGTCGACTTACCTAGTCGGACTATTTGTCCCAGGTAAACATACTCGTCAACAACTTCGAGCTTAGTGCTCTCAACAACTACCGGCGTAGGTGTGACATGGACATTAAACATGATCTTTGTTTTGTCCATGTTCATCTTAAGACCTATCCGTTGGGAAACACTATTGAGGTCATTGAGCATAGTGCTTAGGTCCTCCAGCGATTCTGCCATAAGAACTATATCGTCGGCAAATCGAAGGTGAGTGATGTACTCGCCATTGATGTTGATACCGTATCTTTTCAAGTCCAGAAGCTTGAAAACGTCTTCCAATGCAGCGGTGAAGAGTTTCGGGGATATGACGTCACCCTGTCTTACACCTCTCTGCAATTGGATAGGTTGCGTACTCTGGTTCTGTACTCGGATAGACATCGTAGCCCTACTGTACAAGCACTTCAACACTTCGATATACCGACAGTCCACTTGGCACCGCTGAAGGGACTGCAGCACCGCCCAAATTTCGACGGAATCAAAGTCTTTCTCATAGTCCACATACGCCATACATAGTGGCAAATTGTACTCCTCTGACTTTTGTACAATTTGCCCAAGGGTATGTATGTGGTCTATGGTGCTAAAGCCTTTTCGGAAACCGGCTTGTTCGGGGGGCTGGAAGTCGTCAAGACTGCGCGCGAGAAGATTCATAATGACTCTCGAAAACAGCACGTAGACGCGGCTCAGAAGGGAGATCGGTCTGTAGTTCTTCAAGAGAGCGTTGTCGCCTTTCTTGAAGAACAAGACCACCGCACTTCTGCTCCACGCCTCCGGTGTAATGCCACCATGGAGGACGGAATTAAAGAGCTTCTGAAGGACTTCAAGTACCGGTTTTCCACCCTCTTTCAGAAGCTCCGCTGTAATTCCATCCTCGCCTGGGGCTTTGCCGTTTTTAAGGTGTTGGAGAGCCATTCTAATCTCGCTCAGACTGACGTCTGGGATATCATCGGAGTAATGTCGGATAAGACTCGCTTTTTGTTAGTTACTCACACTCGCGTGTGGCTCCAACGATGACGTGTACAGCTGTACCATAGAACCTCTCAATCTCACTCAAAATCTCAGGTGCCCCGGAAACAATGCTGCCACATTCTGTCTTCAGCTTTGACAGTTGGCTCTTTCTGGCAGACAGATCTCTGGCAAAGACTTTGGAACCTTGGTTCCGCTAGATCGCTTCTTCAATACGAGCTGTATTGAAAGTTGTGTAAGTCCCGCCGTATGCATTAGGAGATCTGTCTGTTCAGTTGCCTGTATGGTGTCAAATCTGTTGAAGAATGTAGCTTCATCTCCCGTCTAACAGCCATGAGATTAACAGTGTGATCGGAGAGTTTTTGTGTTCTTCTGCGGCGGGTCTTGCAGAACTTAGCTCCGACCGCATGGACAGTTTCCACGAGCTTATCATTCATATCGTCCACTTCATTGAAGTCTTCTAGGCACTGAAAACGGTTTTGTAACTCGAGCTGAAAGATTTCGGGACTTTGGATTAGAGCACGAGGGGGACGGAGCGTTGACTTCGATAGACGAGACTTCTCAAACTTAACTTAACTTTAGGTTCAGTGTGCCTCTAACCATTCGGTGATCGCTGCCGGTTTTCACCCTCGCGATCACTGAGACATCACTGAACAGTTGTCGTCTGGTTGTCATAATGAAGTCAATCTCATTTTTGTCGAACCGTCGGGGCTCGACCAGGTCCACTTTCTGTGGGGCCGCTTCTGGAAGAAAGAGTTCATCATAAAGAGTCCCTCTTTCTCCATGAAGTCGGCCAGCTGCTGGCCTCTTGGGTTGCGTTGCCCTATTCCAAATTTCCCTACTTTCAGCTCACCATTCTCTCTTGTGCCTAGTTTTGCATTGAAGTCTTCCATTAACACCGTATATTGGGTTTTGGAGGAATGCATGGCTCTAGAGATATCCTCATACATTTCCTCCACCTCCTCATCGGGGTGTGCCGAAGTTGGTGCGTAAACCTGTACGACCTTCAGCGAATACCGTTTGGTGATTCTGAGTATAAGGTACGCAACCCTCGTCGACCCACTCTCAATCTTTACAACGTTGTTAACGAGAGACTTGTGGGCGATAAATCCGACACCTCCTTGGGACGGATGGTATATTTTGCAAGAAGCGGCCAATTTTTCAGAGTTGATTAACTGATTTTACTACGCAGGCACACATTCGTAAGGGTCTATCGGTAGGCAAAAACGTTATTGCCCATAAATTACGTTCAATTTGGGATAATTTCAAATAAATGTAGAGGTCTTATTTACTCGTATTTTCACAAACTGCAATAACAGTATATTGCTACTCGTACTCTTTGAAAAATAACCCTGTATGTATATGTATGTATCTATTTAGGCAACACAAGTGAGTACCTATCTAAATTACTTAAAATATAGGCAATGTTATGTTAAAATGGATCAGTAAACTGAAGTGGTAAGACACCAGCTATGTAGCTCGAATAACTGACAACAATTGGAGGAAGAAAGGTTCTGAAGTGTTAGCTTTGAACTGGTAAGAAAAGAGTAGCGCTGCCCTACACCTGATAATTTAAAATTTAAAAATTTTGTACAACCGACTTCAATATAAATTATTAAGAATAGCTCAAAAACTATTAGTCAGACTTTAATCAAATTTGGGACCACATGTGATGCACCAGCTTTCAAATAAAAAAAAAGAATCATCAAAATCGGTTCACCCAGTAAAAAGTTATGTGGTAACACACATAAAAACATACAGTCGAATTGAGTAACGTCTCCTTTTTGAAGTCGGTAGAAAAGACCTGATAACACAAGCAGGAAGTCAATAAAATATTGCTAAGAACTGTGTGTTCTGTGGCAGTATTTGAGAGAGCTTTTGAGCAGTATACTTCTGCAGCAACTTCTTGAAATATTTTTAAATGATTGTGATAATCGCACCAAAATCAATAACACAAACAAACAAAGATACGTCACTTTGCCTTATGCTCATCGTCGTCATAATTAAAGGCTAACAATATCCACTGCTGTACACATACCTTTTTATAGAATAAGGGTGACAAACGAGCACACAGTCCACCTGACGGTAAGTGGATGCTGTGGCCCATAAATTGAATGATTTAAAATATCATAGTTGATGGTAGAATTTATAATTAATGAAAACCAACAAAGAAATGTGGAGTAAAATAACAAAAGAAAAACAAAGTGTCCATAACAAAGTCAATATAATGTTTTTATGATTATATTTTTTTACTTACATTAGAGATAGGGGGGAATACATAATATATAAAAGGTAATGATAAATATTTAGAAATATGTATTAAATATACTTACATAAATTAATTAATAATACATTAATAAATAAAAGTCCAGCCAGATGGAAGCCCTCGGCAGGGGAGACCAAACGGCCGAGGGTTAGGGGGAAAGGGAATGAAAACGGCGGATGATGCGGGCGGTTTCGAGGAGCACCGCTTTCTGCATTTGAGTTTATTATATATTATTATTATTATTACAATAATGAACGCGTCAAGTATTGTATAGTCGAAAAGAAAGGTACACGCAGTACACGACTCACACAGAATTATTTAATAGATTCCACCCAAGCGAAGTCGGGGCGGGTGGCTAGTAATAAATAAGTACATAAAAAATATCGTTCTCCATTTACTTTTTATTCTATCCATCATTTCTGACAGGAATATGGCTTACCCCTGCCATATTCCTGTCAGATGTGATGGATAAAATAAGGCCTACGTTCAATCATTTACTGAAATGTTTCCGGTGCAAGGTTCGCGGGGCAGTTAGGCGTCCCTTGAAATGGACGTCGTGTTTTGTCCTTGTTATTTATTAAGATTTTTGGCTTGGATGTTTGTCCTTTAAGCCATGTCCTCATATATCTGAGTATCAAGTGATAGTAATCCTTTATTGTACACTGCTTCACAATATGTTGATGCGTCACATTGCGTAGTTTTTGGGAGATTTTGTCGACAACTTGAGCCAGCAGACAGCTGACAGTTGGCGAAAGTATCTCAAGGCGCCTAAACAGACAAACACCTTATCTTGAGATTCATATCACCATTGGAGCACTTGTTTCACAGTTTCCACTAATAGTTCATATGCACAGACATTTATTACAAAAAATCGCACCACTTCTGCATATCAAAATCAACTTCAAACCATAATTTAAACAATAATACAGGAGCAGCAATCCACCACCGGTCAAGTTCCCGCCAATACTCCCAGGGTTTTGTCTATCTTTCAAAAACAAAGAAAACTAAGAATTAGTTCCTTGTTAAGAACTCAGAAATAAGAATTCGTTCTTAGTTTTCTTTGTTCTTCATTATATTCGTATGTCATGCAGATCGCATTTTGGGCGACCAGTCTCAACGGAGACTACCTATCCGAGCGGGACAGGATTATAGTGCCCAAATGTATGTACACCACAGGAATAGAGATTCCCTCACTCTCAAAATCCGGGACGGCAATCTGACACGAATGTAGAGGGATCAGATTGTACCAACAACCGTACTTGCTTTCTGAGGTTTGGGGGTGAAACATCAACTCCCTGACTTCGGGCTGCTATGATTCTGATTGCTAATATTTTGACCCGACTCGTGTTTCGAACCAAGGCCCCGATGATCAGCAGATCACTTATGCCCACTAGACCAACAAATCAGTCAGTCTTTACAAATAAAGCCTGAGTAGACAGCGTTCGGTGGAGCATGTATTTCCGCTACGCGTGTGACATGCATTTTAAAAGACCGCAACCACAATGCCATGATTTTGTTTGTTAACGCACGCTAAACGCCCCGCCCCGCTGCACTTTTTTTACGCGGTAGAACCACGCTGCAGCTACATTAGTAGTATAGTTGTAGCACGAATGGGTCGGCTCGATCGGGGAGGGACCACGCTCTCACAGAATACCAGCGTAAAATAGCAGCTTAACACTGCTGTGTTTTGTATGGTGAGTGTAGAGAACCGGAGACCCTTTGTTACTGGAAACGAGGCCTAGTCCTCACGGGCGACAACGCATCTGCATTTTGATTCGTAATCGAGTATAGATGTAGATGTATATGGGCCACGGCAACAACACGACAAAACGATCTTGATACTACACCACAAAGGAAACCACGAAATGGAAGCCTTAATCGAATGTCTTCCCATATTAACCTGAGTTGAAATAAAAAAAAAAACATCCTAATTTCAATAGAATTGATGGATGGGTGCTAACTGTGATATTGGGACGTCAAATGTCTCAATCTTCTCCCCCCCCCCCCTCCTATGACCATGGGTGCTGTAAAACCCCCGGAACTTCACGTATTAAAAAGTTAAAATTAAACGCGATAAAATGTATAAAGTTTACGTAAAGTATAAAATTGTTATGGACTAAGAAATGTCCCAATGTCAATGTAACTACAAGTTGTATTAATAGTTACATTAAAAACTTCATTCTCTATATTCCCACACTTAGGGTAGTACTATTTTTTCTAAATTTTTATGGGGCGAAGCCTATTTAATAAAAAAAATCATAACAATCAGTTCACAACTGACGAAGATATCGCGTAATATTCATACAAAAAAACACAATCGAATTAAGAACAATCTCCTTTTTAGGGTTCCCTACCCGAAGGGTAATTAACTGTCAGCGGGCTATCTCATAATTCGTAATAGGTAGATAGTTAAAATTTTCTGAATATATATTTCTCTTGCCACTATAACGAGAAGTAATAAAAATTAAAATAAATCAAAAAATTAAAGGGGGTTCCCCTACTAGAAACGTGTTTTACGAAAGTACGGAACCCATAATGTGCGCGTCCGACTCGCACTTGGCCGATTTTTTAAATGAGCTAAAAAAATTTTTAACGCTTTTATTAGCTTCGCGTGTATCTAACGCGTATGTAACGTGTATATAACGGAATCTCTTAATGTAATTTTCACCAACTTATAGGCGTCCCATTGACTTGAAAATTTGCACTCGTATCAAGGAGCGATGACAATACAATAATTTAATAATTTTATCCTATTATCCGATCAGGGTCACCAGGATTATTCTCTTTAGAATCATCGCAGCTCTTGATCAATGCGTGTTTTAACTCTTCTTTTAATATTATTAAAATTTAAGACTCACAATTTGTAAATTTAAGTTAGACTTATCTACACCATCCACTTACCATCAGGTGGCCTGTTTGCTCGTTGTCTCAACCTGTTCTAAGAAAACTCGTTACCTAAAGGGGTAGGCACAGACTACGGACTTCCTGTTTCACCTCTCTCGCTTCCATCACATCCATATATCTGCATACATGCTCGTCAGTTCAGGTGTACTCTTTATTTGATCTATCTTCAATAGATCAACACACTTCCGTCAAGGGCGTCAAGGTCTCTTGCTGACTCTGCACCTCACTTCTGCAGTATAATTTTGAATGACATTGTTTAAAATATACTTTTTAAATATGCTTATTTCGCGGCGTCGGGTAAAATATAAAAAATTTGGAAGCAAGTCGTTTTAAATTTTTTGCGACTATCATCAGACTTCACTACTATGCCCGGGGTTGTCTGAGAGAGAATGCCAAAAAGCATTAAGTCCACCCTTTGTAACCCTTTTATTTAAGGTGATAGCAATGTAGCATAAATAATTAAATAAATAAAACATACTTCAATGGTCACCACATGGTAATCTTACATACATGATGATACCCAATAAACAATAAATCACAGAAAATTAAACCATCTTCATCTAATTAAAACAGGCATACAATTTTTTTACACATAATAGAAAAGTTAGAAACATAATTATTTACTCTACATTAAGTAAAAATGATTTACATAGGTACTGAAATATCTTATTTGCGTTTACTGGTACACTGAAAATGAAGTGTGCTTCAAAGTGCGATTTAATTACAAATTGCGTTCACAGATGTCGCTGTTTGAAATTACATTGCGATGTCGAAAGACGACTCAAAAAGTAGCATGTACCAATGAATGCAGAATCTCGTCCAGGCTATGAGAAATTCCATCAATTTTTAACACGCGATATAAGTGAAGTATTTCACTATGATCGTGTTATTTAAATCATATCATAATAAAATATGGATAAAGAATATCAAAATACCTAAGCAATGACGTTTGTAATTGTATAAAATATGATTGATTATACATTTTGAATATGATTTGTAGTTGTATTTTGTAATAAAAAATAATATGATTAATGACAATATAAAATAAATTATATAACGATTAATTCCATTTTCCAATCAAACTGACTCATTTCATTAACTCGCGAACAAATTTGAATCGAGAAACACGATAGAGTTACGATCAGGCGTTAACATTGCCGTTAGGCACAACCAGATATTTTTTCAGGATATCATGTTTTATAAATTGAAAATTTACTGCTTCAATATTTTTATTACATAGTAAATAGAATAAGAAGCTCTCTCGCCGATTACTGGCGCCATCTAGCGACGGACAGCTGAAGACTTCCGTTATGATAATTCCAATTTAAACCACTATTCGATGTTGCGCTAGTTGCAGTTTCGAGAGTAGTAAATGAATTTGAAATCGAATAAAATATGATTTAATTGTTTTGGAAGTAATTCTTAATGTAATTTAGAGCGGGGAAAAATGTTTAACTTGGTGAAATTTTACACATTTTTTTTTTGTAACAAAATAACCTAACATAATTTGATCTTCCTACAGCTGGCCAGTGACCTCACTTTTAAGAACTGAAGTAGGTAATTAAAGTCTCACTCATAACGCTCTATAATAATCAGGGCATTAGTTTCACACTAACAAGTTGCTTTTAAAAGGTAACAAAACAAAAATAATAAAATTTGCAATAGGTAGGTACCTTACGGAACTGAGACGTGGTCCTTCACTGCTGGCCGTATGAGGAAGCTCAAGGTCGCTCAGCGAGCTATGGAGAGGGCTATGCTCGGAGTTTCTCTGCGTGATAAACTTAGGAATGAGGATATCCGCAGTAGAACTAGAGTGACCGACATAGCCCAACGGATTAGTAAGCTGAAGTGGTAGTGGGCCGGCCATATAGCTCGAAGAACCGACAACCGATGGGGAAGAAAGGTTCTCGAGTGGCAGCCTCGTACCGGTAGGCGAAGTGTAGGGCGTCCCCCCACGAGATGGAGTGACGACCTGGTAAGACATGCAGGAAGTCGATGGATGCAGGTGTCTCAGGACCGTGTTTTGTGGCATTCTTTGGGGGAGGCCTATGTTCAGCAGTGGACTTGTGAAGGGCTGTAATGATGATGATGATGATGAGGTACCTAATATTTAACATTTGTACAACAATGTGCTCTTAAATGGGCCGGAAATGAATCATGTGGATTCCGATGTTTTTCTCACAAAGCTCTAATGGGGCCTCCATTTATCTAAATTAAGCGAGCATACTTATAAATACATATTTGTTGTGCTCTTGGTATAAAGACCTTCTATAGCTCCCATCTAATACCATTACAAATAGAGTTTAGTTCTGCAGTATATTCTGGAAGCAAGATAAGAAGAATTTTACGTGGTAGAGCCATGCTGCAGCTATATAATTATAGCGCGAATGGGCCAAGGAAGGACCACTTAAAAAGTGTTAAAAGATCTTAAAATTTTACACTGGTGGCCGTTTTCACTGGAAACGATCAAACGATCCTTTCTATCTTAGTCCTCCGGTGGAGTGTGTGCTCGTTTGTCACCCTTATTACATAAAAAAATCAAGGAGACCTTAGTAGATACGCAAAATTACAAGTGCGTAAGTCTAGGTATTTGAGATAACGATATTGTCAAAACCTACTAAAGTCCACAGCTGAGCTTAGGCCTCCCACAGAGATTAGATCATAGGGAGGATATTTGCCATAGTTGTAACATTACTGTTGATTTCACCTCTCAGTGCGTCATGTGCTCCTGGTAAATTATCTTCTATACATCCATCCATAACAGCCTATAAAAGTCCACAGCTGAGCGTAGGCCTCCCACATAGCTTGCATCTTAGGGGGGATATTTGCCATAGTTGGCACGCTTGGCAAGCGGTTTGGCGACCGCAGTTTTTTTTTATTTTTCGTCGGTATTGGGAAGACGCTGCTGCCCATCTCCTGATTTGTTTCCCTCAGTCGCCTCCTACGACACCCACGGTATCATAATAAATATACAAATATACACTGCCGGTGCGTCGCCTTTTTTTGATTTGCGAACTTGACTGACACACTGTTGTATGTCTAGATATAGAATGAAATAAACGAATCAAATCACACAAAATTCACTCTGTTCATTCAGTCAATCTGTCGGTTATTATTTTGTCGACAATATTTTAAAATTCTTTGGCGCCGGTCTCTATTCTCTGCGATTGTTTGACCATAGACTATAATTATGTGTTGTTATCATCATCATTATAGCCCCTCACAAGTCCATCGCTGATCATAGGTCTATTATGTGTTTGACATTGGCCTTATATTAATAACATCGACATTGGCAATATTAACATAAACAATGGATGTTTTATTTAATTTATTTATAACTGTAACACATCTTTATATATAAAAATGATTGTATGTTTGTCCGCGATGAACTCCTAAAAACTAATGACCTGTTTTTAATTAAAATTTGCACACTGTGTGCAGTTTGGTCTAACTTGAAACCGAAAAACGCAGAAAACCTAGTATTATATATAAATTTTAGCTTTCTACACTCCTTCTACATATTATAAACTTTAACTATACCAAATGTCACACACCTCCGTCCGCGCAGTATTCTTAAAAATGGGCAAAGTTTTCCCTTTACGTATTATTAGATGATACAGAGATGATGTTGTGATATTTTCTATTACAGTTATTCAAGTTACTGAAATAGATTTTTATATGATTAAGTGAAATTAACGCAATTATTGAGAAATACGATGTTAGTTAGTTAATAGTTTTTATGTTAGGCGACTTTAACGCACACCCGGGGAGCTGTTTTTTGCTGCGAGCAGACGAGAATATGTGCTGACTATGAAGTGTTGTCGAGTAATTAGAATGTGTACACATAATACGTGGTAGAGCCATGCTGCAGCTATATTAGTAGTATAGTTGCAGCACGAATGGGTCGGCTCGACTGGGGTAGGACCACGCTCTCACAGAATACCAGCGTAAAATAGCAGCTTAACACTGCTGTGTTTCGTATGGTGAGTGTAGAGAACCGGAGACCCATTTTACCGAAAAAGAGGCATTCCATCTTAGTCCTCACGTGTGACAACATATCTGCATTTTGATTCGTAATAGAGGAAAGATGTAGATGTCTATGGGCCACAGCATCCACTTTCCATCAGGTGGACTGTGTGCTTGTGTCACCCTATCCTATAAAAAAAATAAAAAATACATCAGTGATGCTCACGGTTGCTCACGATGGTTGGACCATTGCCTTGTTGCATTTGAAATATATTGAAAACATGCACCTAAGAAACGATGTGACGTGGTCTGATCACTATCCCTTGGAAGTAGACTGTAAAATTAGTTTAGGTTTCTCGCAGGTCCAGCCCATCCAGTCTAAAACTACAAATATGGTAATTTGGGGGCACAGAGATAGTGAACAGAGTAACCTATATACAGAGTATTGTAATAATAGATTAAGATTTGTAGATTTTTCTTTAGAATTAAATAATTGTTGTGATAAATTCTGTGATAAATCTTGAACATAAATTAATCATAAATAAATTATACGAGAATATTATAGGTATATTGCAGGATGCTGCAATTTATAGTCATAAGAATGTACAGCGTAACAAAAAGTGACAGATAGCGGGATGGAATAGTCATGTGAGGCTGGCTCATGCCAGAGATCGTCTTTGTTTTGTCATGGGTATATGTTGGAAAGCCAACGTGTGAAGCAGCATACTAGGATATGAAAGAGTCACGTAAGGCTTTTAAAAGCAAACTGTTAGTGGTGCCAGGCAAACTTTAGTGGTGCCAGGGTAATGAGAAACAAATTGAATATTCTGGCATCTTTCTTTTGAGGCTAAGCAATTTGGTAAATTCTGGCAGCATACGAACAGTCTGAATGCGAGGTCGAGTCTCTCAGCTCAAGTGGGGGGCGTGAGTGGGTGTCGGAATATAGCGAACTTGTTCAAGTCGCAGTTTAAGGTGGAACCGTGCAGGGTTAATTGTATGTTGAATGATGGTGACGCTGGGGACAGTGTGAATATGGGGGGTAGCCCGTTGCGCTTCACAATCGATGAAGTTAAATCAGCAACAAACAATATGAAGGGTCGGAAATCACCAGGTCACGATGGGCTCAGCGTCGAACACCTCAGATATACGGGTGTGCACGTTTACAGAGTCCTCAAGTTGCCCTACAACCTATGTATTGGCCATGGTTACTTACTTGATACAATGATGAGGACAGTGGTCGTGCCTATCCTGAAGAATAGGACGGGCGATGCAGCCGATGACCAATTACAGGCCGATATCCTTAGCGACCATCTCGGGTAAGGTTCTTGGTAGTCTGCTTGATGCACAGTTAAGTAAGACAGTTAAGTAATATGATGCTCAGTTCGGGTTTAGGCCTGAACTATCAACGGAGAGGGTAATACTGTGTCTCAAGCAGACGGTCAGGAAGACTCAGTTGTATGCGTGATTGTCTGGATTTCTCTAAAGCCTTCGACCGTGTATCTTACAAAATCCTATGGCAAAAACTAAGACGGGAAAGTAGCTTGAGACCAGAGTTGGTTTCACTGTTGGAATATTCGTACGGTAACCAGACTAACACAGTTAGATGGTGTAACGCCTTAAGTGGTCCCTATAAACTAGAGTGCGGAGTGAGGCAAGGCTGACGTCACCCAGGCTGTTTAATCATGTTATCAAACTGATTGAGAGGCTCAGCAGAACAGGTGTCAGTTGCTCAATAGACGGTGGAATTTTAGTTACGCTGACGACATGATTCTGTTGAGCACCTCAGTCAGCGGGCTTCGAAAGCTGTTAAAAATTGGTGAAGGATATACCGAGGAGACTGGACTCAGCTACAACTAACAAAAGAGCGAATTTATTGTCTTCAGAGGTAAAAACAAACCACTTGACTTCAAACCACGTATTCAGCTATACGGGACGCCTATGAGACAATTGGCTGAGTTTAGGTACCTCGAACATATTGTAACTGAACGCCTGAACGACATTTAATGAGAGCGCCGAGCGCTGTCGGTCCTGGGCAATATGTTGGCTCGTAGATTTGCACGTAGTACGACTCAAGCCAAGTCAACTTTTTTCAAGGCGTATTGCCAATCCGTTTACACGTGCAGTCTGTGGACTGACTATACGCAGCGAGCCTACAGTGATCTGCGTTTTCAGTACAACAATGTGCTGAGGGTGATGTTGAGGAGGCCTCGACACTGCAGTGCTTCGGCTATGTTTGCGGATGCTCGTGTGGACGACTTCTACGCGATCATGTGCAAGCGCACCGGGTCCATAATGAGCAGGCTATTGAGGAGCTCCAACACCCTTCTCAGCGCATTGGCTGTGAAGCTGGATAGTCCGATCTGGACTTGAAATGGTGTATACACCAGCACCAGGAGAACCACACCTGGTGTTCGCTATGTGAGGCTGGGTGTAGGTTAAGTTACTAATATAGGATAAGTACCATTGCTACTAACATTATAATATTAACTTCTATTTTATTTAATAGTAATATTAGGTTAAGGTTTGTTTTACTAACAACCTATGACTATTGTTGGTCGAAATAAAGGATTTTATTATTATCTTTTTTTTTAAACTCATCTGGTTGCGCGAGCGACTGGAGGCCAACAACTTGAGATCATCCATATAGAAAAGGTGGGTCACTTTTGTACCTCCATTCCGAACCTGAAATCCCCACCCGGAACCCGGAAGGTACTGAGAGGGTTCAGAGAGAGGCAGAACCAGATTGGACTCAAACAATCGCCCTGGAGGATACCCCTTCTTATCCTTATGTGGTTCTCCGCAGCCGTCATCCGCTCGCCTAGATGACAAAGGATCGTACTCCACTACCCCATATATTGCCAGAGGATGTCTCGAACTGTACAGTCAACCTTGTACAGCTCGAGGACCTTTTATTATTATTTGGGTTATCTATAAAGTTTTCTCATTTGGTTGGGCTGTTTCAATATATAATTGTAAATGAAAGATATAAACATACATAATTATCAATAAAATAGAATAAATACATAAAAATACATAAATATATATAAACCGAATATATACGGCCGAAGATTAGGGGGAAAGGGAAAGAAACCGGCGGACGATGCGGGCGGTATCGATGAGTACCGCATTCTGCATTTGAGCTTGGACCGGTCCGTCACGGAGGCCCAGTCGCCTCAGATGACCCGACAGGCTGATTGGGATTAACCCGTTCGCAGAAACGACCACAGGAATAATTTCCGCCGGCAGACCACCCTACATGTCGGTCACCTCGTGAGCCAAGTCCAAATATTTTGTCAGCTTATCTGTTTCGGCTTTCACGAGGTTCTCGTCTTAAGGAATGGTAATGTCGACCAAAAATATCCTTGACTGTGCCCTGTACATCAGCACAATATCAGGCTTATTCGCAAGAATAGTCCTATCTGTGATGGTGGTCCGGTCCCAAGAGAGCCTGGCGCGGTCATTTTCGAGCACGGCTTCCCGCAAGTACTTATAATATGGCAGTTTCTAATCCACGAGACCGTATTTTAAAGCGAGCTCCTGGTGTAGAATCCTGGCTACTAGGTTATGTCTGTGCAAATACTCAGAGTTAGAAAGCGCCGAACAACCGGAGATGACATGCCTAAGTGACTCACCGGGATGGCGACAAGCTCGACAGATGTCGACGGCGCCATTATTTAGGATGTTTTTCCGATAATTGTTGGTCTTAATAACCTGATCCTGTATTGCACAGACAAAACCCTCGGTTTCCCTAAAGAGGTCACCGAAACGTAGCCAGTGGAAGGAGGCGACTGTGTCTACGAAATGCTCATGTAGAGCCTTGTAGAACCTCCCGTGGAGCTCCTTCTTCTTCCATACGGTCTCCCGGTCGGAAATACTCTGTACTGCCGGGTCTTGCCATTGCTCGTTGGCTAAGGATAGAGCGGTGAGCCCTTTATCACAAGAAATAACGTCCCTATAGTATGGATCATCCGCTCTCGTCAGAAAGTAATTACAGAGGCTGCACACTTCGCGATTATGCATGGTAAGCGCGCTTAAAAAGCCGCACCCACCATGTTTCCGCGGCAAGTACAGCCTCATTACTGACGATCTCGGATGATGCATCCTGTGGGACGTAATAATAGTGCGGATTTTTCAGTCCAGAGCGTTCAGTTCGGTCTGAGTCCACCTGAGTATGCCAAAGGTATACATGAGAACAGACATGATCCAGCCGTTATATGCGTACGTCTTATTCACACCGGACAAAAGGCTGTTAAGCACTTTGGTCAAGCGTGCATAAAACACATCACAAACTGACAGTTTCATACCCGCCACATCTACACAGATGTTCTGTGACATACACAGGTATCGGTATGTTTCAGCCACGGAAAGGGTCCTTATGTTGATGGGCATAGATAAGTCTATGCCCTCAGAGTTAGTATCATTATTATTATATTTCATTGTTAGTTTTGCTAGCTTTATATATTTTAAGTTGCCTTTATATTAACGACTAGTTCCCCGCGATTTCACCCGCGTGTAATTTAAGTTTTTAATTTTTTTGCGCAGAATCCTAATTAGTTTGTTTAAATAAAAGTAGCCTATGTTACTCTATATAACATCCGCTGTCTGCTAGTGAAAGTGTCATCAAAATCGATCCAGCCGTTTCGGAAATTAGCCGGAACAAACAGACAGACAAAAATTTTAAAACCTGTGTTTTTGTTATAAGTAGATACCGTATATGATTTCATATGCATTTAGTGAAAAGCTGTTATTTGGACATTACAAACAGACACTCCAATTTCATTTATTTGTATAGATGTATAGATTTGTAATAGGTTAACATGCTACATTAATATTTTTGCGTGTACTGTAGTCTTACTTTCTTTCTTTGGTAATAGACTAGTACGATTTAGACATGTGTCATTCATTCCTTTCTAGTGACCCGATCATTCAAGTATTGATTCGTCTTACGAACCGGGTCATTCGGGTTGATCAATCAAATGGATCATTTTAAGGTTCAGTACTCTGTGAGACGCTCGATTAAGTCGGTCGTTAGACATTACTATACTCTTTGGTAGTAGGTCCTGTTGATCGTTTGATCCGGAACGTTCAAAAAATGTAATCGCAATCATCAATACTTGAATGCGACCCTGGTCAAATGAACCAATCATTCACGATTGACACATGTCTAGTACGATTGTACTTTCGCCAGTATATATACAAATAAATAAAATTGAAGTGTCTGTTTGTAATTTCGAAATAATATCTTTTTACTAAATGCAAATGAAAGTATATACGGTACTTATAACAAAAACATGATTTTTAAAATCTTTGTCTGTCTATCTTTCTGTCTGTCTGTCTGTTTGTTCCGGCTAATCTCCGAAACGGCCGGACCGATGTGAACCGGACTTTTACTGGCAGATAGCTGATGTTATAAGAAGTAACTTAGGCTACGTTTAAGTTAGAAAAAGAATTAAGGTTCCGCGCAAAAAATTAAAACCCATGAAATCGTAATAAATCATACGCGGACGAAGTCACGGGGAACAGCTAGTCAGTAATAAGAAATTAAAAATTATCCTTTATACACTTTTTCACAATATGTTGATGCGTCACATTGCGAAGTTTTTGGAAGATATTGACGGCATGGGACAGCAGACAGTTGATGGCGATAGTATCTCAAGACCGCTAAGCAGACACTATCTTGAGGTTCACATCGACATCGGAGAACTTGATTCATCGTTTCCACTATTAGTTAACATGCGCAGACACCTAATACACAAAATCACACCACCTTTACGTATTAAAATCCATTTCAAATCATTATTTAAACAATAATACAGGAGCAGAAATCCACCGGCGGTTAAGTTCCCGCCAAAACTTTTGTGCTGTAGTCAAAGATACAAACTGTATATGTAGGTACCGTATATCATCATCATCATCATCACCATTATTGCTCTTCACAATTCAACTGCTGAATATAGGCCTCCCCAAAGTAATGCCACAAAGCACGGTCCTGAGCCACCTGCATCATAGACATAAAAATGAAGTTATCCGCAGTAGAACCAGGGTAACCGACATAGCTCAACGGCTTAGTAAGGTGAAGTGGCAATGGGCCGGCCATATAGCTCAAAGAACCGACAACCGTTGGAAAAGAAAGGTTCTCGAGTGGCAGCCTCGTACCGGTAGATAACGTGTAGGGCCCCCAATAGATAAAGTGACGACTTGGTAAGACATGCAGGAGGTTGATTGATGCAAGTGGCTCAGGAGCGTGCTTTGTAGTATTCCTTGGGGGAGGTCTATGTTCAGCAGTGGACTTGTAAAGGGCTGTGGGGATGATGAATAGGTTAGCTTACTACATTAATATTTTTGTGCGTGTACTGTAGTAAAAGGTACAATTTTTTTATTGTTGACCTGACCTACCTGCATCGAAGGTGGCAAAGCGGCAGAAGCAGGTCTCGCGACCAGCAGTCGCACGCAAGCCCCGCACTGTCGCAACACGGCCGCGGCCTGGCGGGCGCACATACCCACCACCGACACCGCACCGATACGCAGCAACATGTCGCCACTTCGAAGCCGACCATCCTGCAACAATAATAGTGTTGCAGATGACCTTTATATAAAATCATTATTTCATAAATACGATTTAACAAACATTTTATAGGGATAGTCAATGTGTATATTCTATAATATAAAAATGAATCGCTGAATGTGTTGCTAAGCGCAATTCTCGAGAGCGGCTGAACCGATCTCGCTAATTTTTTTTTTATAATATTCCTTGAAGTACGAAGATGGTTCTTACGGAGAAAAAAATTAAAAAAATTGCTTGAAAAAGTCTAAAAACAACACTTTTCTATATTCCCATAAAAAAGATTCGTAATAATACTTAAAAGTCAGTTTGAACTTTACCCATAGTATAAAGTTTAAAAAAGTGCAAAAAAGCACGTTAGTATCGTATAACTATTAATGTCAATATTTGTCAATATTTATACACACTGGCAGATAGTTGATATTATAAGAAGTAACTTGGGCTGCTTTTATTTTAGGGTTCCGCGAAAAATAACTCCAAGCGGGTGAAGTCGCAGGGAACAGCTAGTAATATGTAATAAAATATATTATACATATGTTTTGTGTGTGAGTGTGTATAGGTACGATTACGTATGTATATTTTATGTTATATTTAATATATATATATATATATATATACATGTGGATATATATGTATGTGTGTATGTGTATATTTAATTTTAATATAATATACAATACTTTTATGTATATACTTGGAAATGTTTACTTTGAGTGAATGGTAGATTCG
The DNA here is from genome assembly GCA_963668995.1 of Parnassius mnemosyne. Taxonomy (NCBI): domain Eukaryota; kingdom Metazoa; phylum Arthropoda; class Insecta; order Lepidoptera; family Papilionidae; genus Parnassius; species Parnassius mnemosyne. The sequence continues at coordinate 33,677,985 of CAVLGL010000084.1, forward strand.
TTAGTTTTCGTTTATGTTCGCACCGATATCGCCGCGGGCACAATACGGAATCAATATTTGTCAGGGCTCCTCTGAAAATCAGCGCTGCTGCAGTACCTGTGGTAGCATATGCTGAGACAGAATCTTTTTTGGCATCACGTAACTCACTCTTGCTGAGATTTATTTTTATTTATGTTTTCCACCTACCTTGTATGTTTTTATGTTTTATTTACTTCGAAATGTATATTTTGAGTGTGATGCTTATAAAACATATATCTATGTCTATGTCTATGTTTAATATGAAACTTTTTCTCGAAATTTATATGGTACCAATGAAGTACAACCTATTTAATAAAAAAATAATTATCAAAATTAATTTGCAAACTGCGAATTTATCGTATAATATACATGCAAAAAAAAGAATTGAGAATCTCCTTTTTTTTGAAGTCGGTTAAAATGCATTCCATTTTATAATCTCAAAGGTTTTATCTTTATCTTTAGACATGCCACACCATCCACTATCATAGATTTCGTCGTTTTATTTCTGAAGGCTTGCCATTTACAATGCCTAAGTAGTAGTGACATACATATATGTATGTAATGTAATTACCATGTAGTGGTGGTGTAAGAATAACCACTACCACATATCATCCCATGGGTGTCGTAAGAAGCGACAGAGGGAAATAAATCGCGACACGCCTACGCGTACTGGAGAAGCGCGGGGGCTTAATGGTTCTAAACTCTCTCAGAAATGAGAGCCTGGCTATGGTGCGTAATTAGGCTGTAACTTTACTATACTATACTGAATAAAAACAACAAATTAAAAGAAACTAATTATTAGTGAAGTGGCGGTGTAAGAATATCCACTATCCCATATCATCCCGTAGGTATCGTAAGAAACGACAGAGGGACACAAATCAGGAAATGGGCAGCAGCGTCTTCTTTATAACGACTAAAAATAAAAAACTGCGGTTGCCAACGCGCTTACCAAGGGTGACAACAATGACAAATATCCTTTATGAGGTATCTATTCCATGGGGGAGGCCTATGTTCAGCAGTCATTCATCGGTCGGTTGTCTCCGCTCAAGCTTAATTTCTTTGGTCGAGCCCATGCGCTCCTGAGTAATAAAGTGCTTTTGTGCAAAGAATATTAACCGGTCAATTACTCAGTGCTCAGTGGTGTTTGTGCATCCCAATGTCCCTTTGTGTTGTGATTAGTATAGCGCCCCACCTTCTGACGGTTTCTAGTAAACTATAAGTAGCTTATTACACACCGCTGCCTCAGAGGCCGCTATTCTATTATTTTAAATTACTGTGTTCGCTTGTCGCTTTAGGCAGCACCTAGGTACACACTCTAGCGTACCAACGCACTAGTTGTATAAGTGTTCGTCTTAAGCACACACCTCCCCTGCTGTGAGTTGGAGGGGGGGGGGGGGGCTTGGTACACACGTGTTTTAAGTCTGAAACAAGATGGCGGCTGTTACAATAGCCGAACTCACCGACTTTTTAAGTCGCGGCTGCCCCGACGTTTGGGCGACCTTTTTAGCGCAGCGTGACATGTCTGCTGCTGAACGTCCAACTGTGCTCGTTGACGACATAGGGTCATCAAGCACTGGACCTACGACCCCCATGTCCGTAGACACTTTACATGACGTAGCGTCCCCCACGCCTTCTGCGTTCTCCACCCGTGGGCCGTCCCCGGTGTTCTCAGATGCCAAGTCGGGATCGTAAATGGAGTTAGAGGTATCAAAATCCGCCAAGCCCGAAGACAACGGCTACACCCTAGTCTCGGGCAAAAAACGAAAGGGCCCCGCCGCGAAAAAGGACGACGAGCCTCACTTGGCCCCTTCGTCCCCGTCTTCGTTCCCCAACGCCACTCCGGCTAAAAAGATCACGCCGTTAGCGCGCCCTAAGATTGCCAAGGCCGCGACTAAAACCGCAAAAGCGAAACCCGCCGCAGTGCACAAGGAAAAGCCGCCGCCCACTATTATCCTACAAGATAAATCCCGCTGGAGCAACCTATCCAAATTGATAGACTCCAAGAAAATCCTCTGCCCCAAAGTCCACAACGTCTCGACGATGAATGACTTCCGCGCTTTAACCGGGCATCTGAAACCTCAGAAAATGAGCTTTTACACCTACGCCGTTTCTGAGGAAGGAATCCTTCGCGGGCTTCCTAAGGAGCTCGAAACCGAAGACGTTCTTAGCGATCTTAAATCGCAAAACCTCCCAGTTAGGGAAGTGCACAGAATCCACCACCCAACAGACAAGAAAATATACCTAGACCTTTACCTAGTCATACTGGACCTGTCTCCGGAAGGCAAAGAAATTTTTAATGTCCACCGAATCTGCAATCTTACGGTGATTGCAGTAGAAGCCCCCCGAAACAGGGGCATCGTTGGTCAATACCACAGATGCTAACTTTATGGTCACTCGGCCAAAAACTGTTTTGCCCGACCTAGATGCGTTAAGTGTCTAGGTGACCACGGTACGCCCGAATGCACCCGAACGCCCGAGTCGGATAGCCCTCCGAGCTGGGTTCTATGCGGTGAAGCGGGACAACCAGCGAATTGTCGCGGGTGCACGCGCGGAGGTGTAGACCGGTGCGGACGAGCCGCTAGCGCTAGCAGGTCCCGTCCTCGGCAACCTGCCATTTCAGTCGCAACGATCTCGGTATCGCAACCCACGCCTCCTCAGACTATCATCAAACCCGCCCCCGCTAAAGGGGCTTCCAGGCAAGGCGTAAGCCCTTCGGTGCTTTCAGCGACCAAAACGAACGCATGGGTTAAGTCTCCGGCGATTGTAAGCGCGGCCGCCTCATGGCCAGCGCCCTCTCTCCAAGCTCAAAAACCCAAAACCGTCCTTCAGGCATCTTCTACTCGTAAGTTCATTGCTGAATTCTCGTTAGTCTGCAGCTTCATCAGCAACATTAATTTGGCTGAAGTGACTTCTCTGGCCCGCAAACTTCACGAGGCCAAAACACTCAAGATATGAAAATTCAATAACATCATTGAGCATATTAATCTTATCGACGCGATATTCATTCCAATGCGCCTAATCAATCCCCTTCTTAAACCATAATGGCAGTACAACCTACCGGAAGAACCAAACCTAGCTCTCTAACTGTCGCGTTCTTAAAAGCAAACGGCATCAGAGATCAAAATGAAGAAGTCGTGTACTTTTTACGCGATCATGATGTCGACATAATGCTAGTGCAAGAGACCTTCTTGAAACCTAGAGTGCGCGATTCCAAAATAGCTAATTATACCTTAGTAAGAAATGATAGCCGTGTAGTGGCGGTCAAGAATATCCACTACCCCATATCCTCCCGTGGGTGTCGTAAAAGGCGACAAAGGGAAACAGGCAGGAGATGGGCAGCAGCATCTTCCTGATAATAGCCAAAACTACAATAAAAAAACTGCGGTTGCCAACCCGCTCGCCAAGCGTGGCAACTATGGCAAATACCCCCCAATGAATAAAGCAACAAACAGACGGCCCCCAGTCCCCGACGGCAGCGCTATTCCTGGCTACGGTGGCGACCATGGTAACGGCGGGGCAGGGGGTGCTAAGAATCTCCGGTGGAGGTTCGGTTGCCACCTTAGACGACTCGACCTGGCAACGTACAACGCACGCACCCTGAGGACTGACGAGAAGATCGTGGAGCTGGAAGAAGAGATAGACAAGTTGCGCTGGCATATTATAGGATTATCCGAAGTCCGAAGAGAGGGGGAGGACACGGTAATCCTCGAATCCGGCACCCTCGGCACACCCCGATGAGGAGGTGGAGGAAATGTATAAGGTTATCTCTAGAGCCATGCATCCCTCCAAAACCCAATATACGGTGTTAATGGGAGACTTTTATGCAAAACTAGGCACCAGACAGAATGGTGAGCTGAAAGTAGGGAAATTTGGAATAGGTCAACGGAACCCAAGGGGCCAGCAGCTGGCCGACTTCATGGAGAAAGAGGGACTCTTTATGATGAACTCTTTCTTCCAGAAGTGGCCCCACAGGAAGTGGACCTGGTCGAGCCCCGACGGTTCGACCAATAATGAGATTGACTTCATTATGATGACCAGACGACGACTGTTCAGTGATGTCTCAGTGATCGCGAGGGTGAAAACCGGCAGCGATCACCGAATGGTTAGAGGCACACTGAACCTAAACGTTAAGTTGGAGAGGTCTCGTCTATAGAAGTGAACGCTCCGTCCCCCTCGTGCTCTGTTCCAAAGTCCCGAAACCTTTCAGCTCGAGTTACAAAACCGTTTTCAGTGCCTAGAAGACTGCAATGAAGTGGACGATATGAATGACAAGCTCGTGGAAACTGTCCATGCGGTCGGAGCTAAGTTCTGCAAGACCCGCCGCAGAAGAACACAAAAACTCTCCGATCACACTCTTAATCTCATGGCTGTTAGACGGGAGATGAAGCTACATTCTTCAACAGACTTCACAGCATACAGGCATCTGAACAGACAGATCTCCAAATGCATGCGACGGGACTTACGCAACTTCAATACAGCTCGTATTGAAGAAGCGATCGAGCGGAATCAAGGCTCCAAAGTCTTTGCCAGAGATCTGTCTGCCAGAAAGAGCCAACTGTCAAAGCTGAAGACAGAATGTGGCAGCATCGTTTCCGGGACACCTGAGATTTTGAGTGAGATTGAGAGGTTCTATGGGCAGCTGTACACATCATCGTTGGAGCCACACCCAAGTGTGAGTAACGATCCAAGAGCGAGTCTCATCCGACACTATTCCGAAGATATCCCGGACGTCAGTCTGAGCGAGATTAGAATAGCTCACCAGCACTTTAAAAAGGCCCCAGGCGAGGATGGAATTACAGCGGAGCTTCTGAAAGCGGGTGGAAGACCGGTACTTGAAGTCCTTCAGAAGCTCTTTAATTCCGTCCTCCATGGTGGCATTACACCGGAGGCGTGGAGCAGAAGTGCGGTGGTCTTGTTCTTCAAGAAAGGTGACAACGCTCTCTTGAAGAACTACAGACCGATTTCCCTTCTGAGCCGCATCTACGCGTTTTCGAGAGTCATTACGAATCGTCTCGCGCGCAGACTTGACGACTTCCAGCCTCCCGAACAAGCCGGTTTCCGAAAGGGCTTTAGCACCATAGGCCACATACATACCCTTCGGCAAATTGTACAGAAGTCCGAAGAGTACAATTTGTCACTATGTCTGGCGTATGTGGACTATGAGAAAGCCTTTGATTCCGTCGAAATTTGGGCGGTGCTGCAGTCCCTTCAGCGGTGCCAAGTTGACTGTCGGTATATCGAACTGTTGAAGTGCTTGTACAGTAGGGCTACGATGGCTATCCGAGTACAGAACCAGAGTACGAAACCTATCCAATTGCAGAGAGGTGTAAGACAGGGTGACGTCATATCCCCGAAACTCTTCACCGCTGCATTGGAAGACGTTTTCAAGCTTCTGGACTGGAAAGGATACGGTATCAACATCAATGGCGAGTACATCACTCACCTTCGATTTGCTGACGATATAGTCCTTATGGCAGAATCGCTGGAGGACCTAAGCACTATGCTCAATGACCTCAATAGTGTTTCCCAACGGATAGGTCTTAAGATGAACATGGACAAAACAAAGATCATGTTTAATGTCCATGTCACACCTATGCCGGTAGTTGTTGGGAGCACTAAGCTCGAAGTTGTTGACGAGTATGTTTACCTGGGACAAATAGTCCGACTAGGTAAGTCCAACTTCGACCGAGAGGTCAATCGACGGATTCAACTCGGCTGGGCAGCGTTCGGGAAGCTACGACACATCTTCTCGTCAGACATACCTCAAAACCTTAAAACGAAATTGTAGTGATGACTTACGGAACTGAGACGTGGTCCTTCACTGCTGGCCGTATGAGGAAGCTCATGGTCACTCAGCGAGCTATGGAGAGGGCTATGCTCGGAGTTTCTCTGCGTGATAAATTTAGGAATGAGGATATCCGCAGTAGAACCAGAGTAACCGACATAGCCCAACGGATTAGTAAGCTGAAGTGGCAGTGGGCCGGCCATATAGCTCGAAGAACCGACAACCGATGGGGAAGAAAGGTTCTCGAGTGCCAGCCTCGTACCGGTAGGCGAAGTGTAGGGCATCCCCCCACGAGATGGAGTGACGACCTGGTAAGACTTGCAGGAAGTCGATGGATGCAGGTGGCTCAGGACCGTGCTTTGTGGCATTCTTTGGGGGAGGCCTATGTTCAGCAGTGGACTTGTGAAGGGCTGTAATGAATGAAAAAAAAAAGAAATGATAGGCTGACCGGACCTAAAGGCGGCACCTGGATCTACTACAAAAGGTCCTTGGACTGTATACCGATAGATACTCTACCGCTTGCTAATTTAGAAGCATCGGTTTGTAGGATGGCACTTACGGGCCATCCGCCCGTCATAATTGCATCGGCTTAACTGCCACCGCAGAAACATATACAGTGGTAGTCACATAATTAAAGACACTAAAGGGATATTAAAACAACAAAGTCTAAAAAATATCTACTCTTTATTTGCTTGTTGAAATTTAATACAAGCTAGAAACAATATTAAAATCATTCGGACATTTATTGTGAAATGTTGGAATTAAACATTGAAAATAAACCTCATGTGCCCCGAATATTGATTCAGTTTAACTACATTTAGACCACCATGACCTAAGCAAAGACTTGGCCAACTAATTAAAGACGCACAAACTAAGTAATTATAAAACAAATATTGTAAATATTGAAATCAACTTTATTTTGATAAATTTAAGATATATTATAAATGATTTCTTATATTTACGCGAACACTACACATTGAATAAAACTATTTTTACGGATTTTATCGCGTTTAATTAACTTATTTTATATTCCCGACGTTTCGGTTGCTTTCCAGCAACCGTGGTCACGGGGGACTGAGGTGATTGACGTCTCGATGTCAAAGTTAACCCGGAGTACCTTCAGCTTTTTAATTATTAATTTTGGTCCGATCTACGCAGAATGAACTAACTGTGTCTTGAAGTCTTGCAGTGGTATGCTTGGGTTTAGTTTTAATTTTATGAATTACAGGATCCCAAGCAGGTGGTAGTACCCAGCCTCCCTCTCTATTGAAATTAGGATGTTTTTTAATTTCAATAGCCTCACGTATCATCCTTGGCAGGAATCGATGTTCTTTCGCGAGGACTTGTGGTTTATCAAATCTAATGTAATGGCGGGGGCCGTCTAGGATATGATCACAAACAAAAAACCACGTTATTAATATTTTGTCGCATGTACTATAGCAGCAATACAGCCTGACATCGCCTTGGCATTGATGCGATCAACTTATTGCAAGTTTCAATTGAAATTTGTTCCCATGCTTCTTTAAAAGCCGCATAAAGTTGGTGTCCGTTAGTGGTACGATTTGATTTTCTTGACGCGGTGCCACAAGTTTTCAATGGGGTTGATGTCAGGGCTATACGGTGGCCAATGTAACACAGTTACTGACTGACTCCTTAGGAATTGTTTGACAAATTTTGCTGTGCGTTTCGGATCATTGTCGTGTTGGAAAGTCATGACTTCCTCTAAAATATTCTTGTAATGGAATTTATCCATATTCTTGATAGGTCCTATACCATGACCAGAAAAACCCCCAAACTTTAATGTTTCCGCCTCCATGTTTTACTGTTTTCTTCGTGTACTTCGGATCCATTTCTTTTTAGGAAAATGTCTCACACACATTTTTCCATCAGAAGTAATCATTTTAATTTTCGTTTCATCAGAAAAAAGTACATTTTTACACTCACGTTCTGTCCAGTGTTCAGGTTTTTTGGCAAACACTAATCTAACTTGGATGTTTTCATTCTTTAATAGTGGCACCTTAAAACATATTCTTCCGAATAAGTTTGCTTCACACAATCACCTTCTTATCGTTCTTGCAGACACTTCTCTCAATCTTTCCTCACCAAATATTTGTGAGCGAATTCCATTTCGATCCTTTAAACGGTTCCCTTTTTGCTAACAACACTATTCTTGAGTCTTCTCGTGGGGTTGTTTTTCCAGGTCTAGTCTTCCTGGGCACATTTTCAGTAGTATTAAAGTTCTTAAAATGCCGGATAGCATTAACCATATCTTTAGAGCATCCTAATTGATCTGTAATCTTCCTATATGAACCAACCTTTGACAGAAAACTTGAGGATCGTCTTGCTTGTGAACGGATCGCAGCTTTTGTTTTTTCCCAAATAAAAAGAAGATGGCTGGGTGCTACCATCTGCTTGGGATCCCATAATTAATAAAATTAAATCCCAACCCAAGCATACAACTGCAAGACTTCGTGATACTTAAGTTCATACTGCGTAGATCGGAACAAAAATTAATAATTTTAAATCTGGAGGTAGCCGTGGTTAACTATGACATTGGGACGTCATACACCTCAGTCCCCCCCGTGACCATGGGTGCTGTAAAGTGCTTGAAACGTCGGGAATGTAAAATAAGTTAATATACGCGATAAAATCCGTAAAGTTAGTTTCATTTTAATATGTAGTGTTCGCGTAAGTAATTAATTATCTGACCATTTTCGAAATTTCATTTCTAAAAGCCTACCAATAAATTTACAAAAACAAGTAAGAATAGAAAAACCTTAATAACCAAAAAATAAATTAGTAGGTAATAAATCACTGAAAGTAAAATTGGACTAAACAAAACACAGCAAACCCAACAATCAGTATGTGACGCATTAACGGACGACGTGCTCTGCCTGTGCTAGTGTATTGTTGATTTTGTTACAAGAATAGAAAGACTGAAAGCGGCCGATTCGGTTCTCGCTTTGGCACGTAGTGTTTGTAAACATTCCACTGACGTTGAACTGTCGATTGGAAACAGAACAGATGTGCCGACGGCGGTTGCGACATCATCTAAAGAAATATTATTTGAAAATATTACTCTTTTAACATCAGCCCTTAATCTAATTATGGGAGATTTATGCTTATGTTAAGGATGACGATGTTTTCTATTTGCTAGAATATTCAGATAAATCATCTTTGGCCTTATTTACGAAAAGTGGTTTCAAATTAGCTCCAGAATTAAACTAAAATCGGACTCAATAAAGAAAATATTTGAACTAAAATGTATAGTATGAAATTTGACAGTTAATATCAATTTTGCAAAGACTGTGACGCAACGGCTGAGGAACTTCTTTCATTAGAGGGACTATAGTTTCAACTCGAGATTATCAAATAACCTATTTTTTGCACTGCTTGTTAAATTTTTTGTTGTGTCGTAAGAAAATCTACAACCCCATATTATCCCATCGACTGCGTTAACCAACCCGCCTGCGAAGCGTGACAAATATGGCAACCGCTTATTAGGCAATCTAATGGGAATAAATGTGCCTTTTTTAACATGGGTAAATGCCTACACATACCCGCCTCGCGGGTGCAAGAACGGGCTATGTCGGATTCGTACTGACTAAAACCCCATGGTGTTCCAACTTCGTTACATATTAGCAGGACCACGGGAACACTGCACACATCTGCGGTTCCACCGGCGCCGGCCAGCCGGCCGCCCCTTGACAGCCTCTCCTCGGGCAGGATTTCTTCTCCACCTTTTCCTTCTCAGGTAAGGCGCACCAGGAACACAAGTCGCGCCTTCCTCCTCGGCCTCATATTCCACCTGTGTTACAGAACCCTAATAGGGAGGCCTGTGTTTAACTGTCGACATTTGATGGGCTGTAATGACGTCATCACGTAATGATGACTACACATTGAATGAAACTGGTATTTTACGGATTTTATCGCGTTTTATTGAGTTATTATTCACGACATTTCGAATACTTTGCAGTATCCATGGTAACCCTTGAGATTACAATTAGTTATTTTTTAGGAGAAGGGGAAAATGAGCATGCGGCTCACCTGATGGTAAGTGACTACTGCCGCTCATGAACAACTGCAACACCAGAGGAATTGGAGATGCGTTGCCCGCCTTTTAAAAGGGAATAGGCTCTTTTCTTGAAGTTCCTTAAGTCGTGTCGGTCCGGAAAAATCGCTGGTGATAATCGATTCCACAAGGAAGTTGTGCGAGGAAGAAAACTTCTAAATTCTAAATCGCACAGTGGTGGACCGCCAATCACCCCGATGTTATGTCGCGATGTGCGAAGGTGAAATTGAGCGGCTGGAATTAGTCCGAACAATTCCTCGAAGCACTCCCAGTGGTAGATGCGATAAAATACGCAAAGACATGCAACATCTCTTCGCAGCGCTAGTGAATCGAGCCGATCGGAAACGATTCGGTCGTCAACAATTCGAACCGCTCTGTGCTGGATGCGGTCAAGTGGAAGAAGCTGGCACTGGGGAGCCCCTGTCCAAAGATGGGAACAGTATTCCATGTGAGGCCGAATATATGCCTTGTAAAGTTGCAGGCGGTATGCCGGCATCAAAATCCTGTCCTGCTCTGCTGAGCACTGAGTTGAGTTTTCCCGAGAAATATTGGCACAGCTGGTGTATAGAGCATCACCACTGTCATCCGCAAAGCAATGAATGCCTGCGATTCTCTACACTCATGCGAAACACAGCAGTATTAAAGTGCTATTTTACACTTGTATTCTGTGAGAGCGTGATCCTATCCCGGTCGAGCCGACTCATTTATCCTACAACCATAATACTGCTGAAGCATAGCTCTACCACTTTAGCTTCAACCCAGTGATGACGAATAACATAAAAGAAGCATTTTTGAATATTAACTCATCAAAAATTCATATGAGAACATAAATTAATAATCTCCTATAAATTATGTTCTTCCAAAGCATATTTGTCTAAAGGTAAGAGCGATCAAAGAGAGTGACGTAATATATCACGAGCTTTTAAGCTCACTATTGACCTAATTTTATAAGCGAAAGAGGATTACAAGCCTTTACAGAGTAATCCGTATAAATTATTACCGTGTAGTGGCGTTGTAAAATATCCGTTAACACATATCATCTCGTGGATGTCGTAATAGATATAGTTATTCTATTTTACGATGAAGGTTTGACTTTGGTTGTTGTTAGCCGTGCACATACACATTGTGTTAGTGTGCGTAAGCCTCAAGAGCGCTCAGTCACGATCGCGAGTCAAACGAATCGCAGTTACACACACAAACGCGCCAGGCGGTACACGTCACTACTACAATCAAGGCGAAACCTTCATCGTGAAATTGAATAACTATACTGCTGAACATAGGCCTCTCCTCTTTCAATTTCCCTTTGTCGTTTCTTACGACACCTACGGGATTATAATAGAGTCCCTTATAAGGATCAAGCCTAGGAAATAATGTTAAATGGCAAAATAAAAATAGGTCTCATTTTTAAGAACTTACTACGTATTTTATTTTTCTTAGGTGTATAAGGCCGGCCACATACATACGGAATTCCGTTTCGAGATTCCGTTTCGGAATTCCGAACGGGTCAGCCACACACATACGGAATCCCGTTTTGCCCGCAAAATTTCGAACGGAAAACTACCGTACGTGTGTGACGGCTCATAGATTTTATATGGACTTGCTGCGTTCGGTATTCCGAATCGGAATATCGAAACGGAATTCCGTTTCGAGATTCCGTTTCGGAATCCCGAATCGGTATTCCGTGAATACATCACACACACACGTTTTTTCCGTTCGGAATAACAAGGGTCAGTTGAGAGACGTTAGCCATTGAGTCTAGACATTCGGCCAGCGAATAATGACGACAATTTTCTAATTGCAAATTCCATTGTTGCTGTATCATTCTTACTAGGTGCATCCCCTTATCACCCTAAGCTTGCAATATAGTCAATACTATGTTAAAAGATCTATATATCTAGAGATATTTTTTAAATATTTATGTATGTAAATTCTTTCGACGAATTATTAAATAAAATAAGATGAAAGGTTACGAAAATCTATACACCTACAAGATTTAATGTATAAACATACATAAATACACCTACTTGCTGCGGTCGTGCGACGAACACTGAGCGTATTCCGTACGGAATTTACGTATGTGTGTTGCGACTCGTACAATATCTATGGAAGACGTGCGTTCGGAGCGGCTTTTTTCTGTTCGGGATGCCGAACACACAGGCGGTCATACGGAATCTCGAATCGGAGAAATTCCGTACGGAAAAATAACGTACGTGTGTGGCGGGTCATAGATTTTATATGGACTTGCTGCGTTCGGAATCCCGAATCGGAATATCGAAACGGAATCTCGAAACGGAATTCCGTATGTATGTGGCCGGCCTTAAACTTTATCTAATAAATTTTACGAAATGATGCCATGCTGTTTTCAATATATGCGAGTACAAAGAGTTTTAATATAATTATTATGTGAGTCGCGTTTATCGACTCGACGTCTCAAGGGTTGTGTACTGCATTCTGCCTCAGTGTTTAAAAATCAATTCAATTTACATATGTATATTAATTTAGTTAATTATGTACGATTAAGGACTTTGTTCAACTGTGTTAGCAGAACCACTGCAAAATTTTTGGTTTATATGGTTATGAAACACCAATAACAATAGCTTTTCTCCATAAGGTATTAAAAAGCATAATAAAGTGATAGTTCCTATCCAGTTCCAGGTCAAGTTTTCAGTGTTTCGTTTTTTCATATCCGGCTCCGATGGACCATGAAAACTGTTGGTCTTCTTCTTCTGTTGCTGGCCTTCTGATACGGCGAGTTGAGCATGACCTTAGATGAAGACGTTCGATTCCATACACAACCCAGTTTCTTAAAAGATGAGGAGCCCCTATTGGAATGGTCCCGGTCTACCTACGACGCCTATCGTATGTGCCTACGTGGACTGTATATTTTTACCCTACTATTAGGGATAACACTGAAGGATCTTGAATAAAACAGCAGTTTCTCAGAAAAGTTTCCCCCCCTGGAAAATGCGATACTGATGCACTATTACTTTTTCTATACATTTCACTTATTTTTTTCTTCTTGCTATTAGTTCCCGAAACTGTCGCTGATCCCGAAAGGTTACGATAGGGCTAGCTTATCCGTTCGCGATAAAAGCCATTAAATAAATAAAGAGGAAAAACAATATTGTCTTCGAATACAATATATTCCAACCATGTCTGGCGTAAACAAGACAGATAACACCGCCATCAATCGGAAACAATGAGACACCTAGTATTTCCCATCGTCGTCACTTACGTCACCCATGGGACGAAATGGGTGGTGGACTCATACGCCACCACTCGACACGCAAGGTATATCACTACCGTTACCCTTACAGCCTATTAAAGTCCACTGCTAAACATAGGCCTCCCCCGTAGATTTGACGGCTCCGTGGCGCAGTGACTTAGCAATGAATTGCTGCGCTAGGGGCCGCGGGTTCAAATTACGCACGGAACAAGTATTTGTGTCGCCTACAAATAATTGTTCCGGGTCTGGGTGTTTGTCCTTGTGCAATTTGTGTTTGTAAACTGCCTCCACGGTACAAGAGAAAATCTTAGTGTGGGGGTAACATTTTAAAAAAATTGCCTCATAGGGGGGATAATTGTCATAGGTGCCACGCTTGACAAACGCGTTGGCAACCGCAGTTTTTTATTTTTAATTGTTATTAGGAAGACGTAGTTACCTATCTGTTAATTTGTTTCCCTCAGTCGCTTTTTACGACACCCACGTGCCACTATACGGTAACGGTACCGTAGCTACATCATTACCTTGTATAACATTGTTTATTCCTACCTTGTCAATGTTCATTACGATTCGTGTAGCTTGGGTAACGCCCCGTCTAATATCGATGCGTCATCAATATTATCGATTATGTTTCTTTGTTGGAAGTTGTAAACATATCCTAACAAATTACCTCTAACGTTAAAGAATGAAATGAAAAGCGTTTCAAAATACTACTTTTTATTTAATGTATACTAGCGATCCGCCCTGACTTCGCACGGGTTATTTCTGGATCTCGACAACAACGTTACCTATCGGGTCCATTAGTAGCTACAAATCATCCAGGTGCCCCTTTATGTAATTTTTTTTATCAAAATCGGTCAAGCCGTTTTGACAATGAAAAAAAAAATGAAAAAATCTTTATTCAGTATAAGTTATGTAGTAACAGTTAATGATATGTATGTGTGTGTGTGTGCGCGCACGCGCGCGCGCGTGCGTGCGTGTGTGTGTGTGTGTGTGTGTGTGTGTGTGTGTGTGTGTGTGTGTGAGAGTGTGAGTGTGTGTGCACGTAAGTATGTGAGCATTTGCATGTGAGTGTGTATGTGAGAATAGAATTATGACTTTACACTATATATGTTAATGTAAGATAAGGTTCTCAATTTCATCATATTTTTTATCTCGAAGCCAGCTCTGTAGTGTGTTCTGACATGTATGTGTCGCTGTTAGGTAAAAATTAAGAATTTTATTTAACTTGTTATAAATATGTGCGGATTGTCTTCCAAATTGTCTCCTGGGGTAGGCAGTTTTGACGTGGGTTACAGGTGCAACATTTAATATTCTTCTTTTATTTTGTCTAGGGGGGTTGTAGGGGAGTTTTTTTGTGAAGTTTTAAAACCGCGTGTAAAATGTAAAGTTTCCTTACAGATAGTAGGCCACATTGGGAATATAGACTGTCGGTTGGAAACCTATAAGGTTTAAAATAAATCACTTTAAGCAAAGAGTCTAGTTCTAGAAATTTGGTTTTGGTGGCTCCACCCCAGATTGTGATACAGTAATTAACAATAGATTGGGCTAGCGATATATATATTTGTTTTATTAAATGTGCGTGTTTTGAAGTTACGAACACACGCACACCGGAATTTTATATATTTAGAAGATAACATACACCCGCCTGCCAAATGTGACGGTTATAGCATAACCTTCCAATTAGCAAGAGGATCATATTGGGGGACATACAAACGAAAGCCGTGGTAGTTCAGGGGGTTAACGTTCGCTGTTTCAGCTATGCGAGCAAACCGGGTTAGATCCCGCCGGCACTAATGAGTTGTTAATTGCAATTTTAAGTGCTGATTTACTACGTGCTCTGCGGTAGAGGAAAACATCGTGACGTACCCTGCATATCTGAGAAATAAAAAAAATATTTCAAAGACATTTTCAAAGACGAGAAATTCAACACGCATTGGGGCATCGCGGCGGCCACTTCCTTGCCCTTAAACCCTCTCAGAAGTGAGGGGACGCTTGTGCATTGTGCACATAAGTGGGTCGTATATAGGCTGTAACTTTAACTTATTTTAAACAAACGAGCGCAGATAATACAGTCAAATTTATATTACCGTGGTCAGAAATTTAAATGAATTTCAATCGTTTCACTTCAATTTTATTATATTTTGTAAATTTCGTGTTTTACGTACTCTCAGAGAATATAATGGGATAAGCGGTAACATTGTCATCAATTTCTGATCCATGTTCAGAATTTAGTTTAAAATCAATTAACAAATTCGACCCGAACAGACATAATACACGAAAGTGAGTTAATAAAAACGGTAATAAAAGAATGGCATTTACTCGCAAGATAATTACGAATTTAACTTTAGGAAGGTGGACTCTACTCTCTACTTCTCAATAGATGGCGCTAGCTGTGCTTAAATAATGCTATACCAACTATTAAGTAATCTGTGGCTATACGATAGATTAATATAGAGATTAATAGTGTTAGACAAAATTAGTATTATTCTAGTAGTAGAGCCGTGACAGCTCAAAGATTAAGCGCACGCTGTACCTACATTTCACAGTCCGCGGCCAACCCCGTGTCGGTCCCCGCCGGCACCTATGAAATTGCTAATTGAAAAATTATGTGTCGAGTGCTTAGTTACGTACACGTGCTCGGGAGTGAAGGAACAGATCGTAAGGACACCTGCATGTCTGAAAAATTAAGAAAATATTTCGAGGATATGTGAAGTCCATCAACACGGATTCCGTCCTTTTCCTTTTTTCAAGTTTCCTTGTCCTTTATCTACCTAACTAATAAAATATTACAGAAATGTACATGCTAATTAAATGTTATACTAAAAAAGTCATATTTTACTTTTAACGGTTCGAAAAAAGACGAACAACGTCTATGCGTTACCATACCATTCATTCGATTACGTTTACACGATTGTACGATAAAAATTCGTTTTTCTACCATCACGCGGGTGAAGCCGCGAAAACCTAGTCCAATTATATTTTCTTTTATTATAAAAAGTCGTTCATACCGAATTACGGTCACGGCGGCCAGCCTCAACGGAGGCTAGCCATCGGCGCAGGAGAAGATTATAGGGCCCAAGTGTATGCGCAAGCACAGATGTACTCTATTCCCTCACTCTCATACTCCGATGGGACGGTAAAACGACACGACTGGAAAGAGGTCAGGTGACGGACCAACGGCTTTACGTGAATTCCGAGGTACGTGGGTGAGCCACCACCAACTTCCTGACTCCAGGCGGCTACTGAGAATTTCTTGATGGAAAAACTCAATAACCTTAGAGTAATTACACATAGAGTGATAGTGAAATTCAAAATTCCGTTCTAAGTTGAAGCAACAACACAATGAATGTGTGCATAAGCGGCCTGTTATTACGTTAGCCCACACGCTCACAAGCCAATGAGTAATGTTTGCAAGTTAATGACATTTTCCCCAAAAAGTGGGGAAAATGTAATAGTAGATATCGTCATAGAATTAATATTTAGGTTGCGTTTATAATTATTTATTAACTATTTGCAAAGAGAAAAATGTAACATTATTTATTTTTGTTAACTTGTGTAATATTTAAATTATTTATATACGTAATATCTTGTGTTATATTCACAAATCTATTATGTAATTATATTATTCTGTTAGAAGTGGTATATTTATATAAATATCTTCCATAAAATCTTATATTATTTGTAAATATTAATTTTTATATAATACTGAATGGCCTTATTCTATGATATATAGAGAAGTGGAAGAAATGGAGGAGACAAATGCCTACGTCTATTTCTCGCAGTTTTTCGAATCCAGTCCCACTTACACTTAATAAGTGAATAGTTGTCAGATAATCATTTTAGCTGTCAGATATTTTTCATTAGTTATTCCTTACTAGCTTTGGCTGTGGCCCGCGGCTTCACCCGCATATAAACACACACTGATCTAGATTCTTGTCATTCTAAGTATTTACGTGATATATTTAACTTAAATCGGTTTCAACGTAAAGGTTACAACATACAACTTTCACAGAATGGATATAATATTAAAAGGAATCACGAGACTTAAGAGTGCGGTCAGCTTCAAGTGATTGTTATTATTACTTTATTGGATATTATGTTTTGCATTAAAACAAAATAAGATTCGGAAAGAGATAACTATTCAAATAAAACATGAAATTAAAAATAATTATTATATAATAATATAAAATATACCCAGGTACTTAAAAAATATCTCTCCTGAAACTGCAACTGTTTTCTAAACAACTACCGCTTTGATGATGCTATCCTCGAAATGTTATCTTTTTTTAGATTCATAAAAGAATCGAACTATAAATGTGAAATATATGTAAATTAGATTAAAAAAATAATCATATGCTTTGTTATTTATCCTAAATACATACCATTAAAAGGTAAAAACAACTGCATCTTATCAAAACAAAATAAAATCGACATTCGTGGCAATTGGGAACCCTAGTAATATTTGGCAAATAAAAATACCTATTTATATGTGAATGAGACTATTGGCATTTTTTCAGCATGCATTATTTTATAATTATAATAATAAGAAAAAATGGGGTAAAATATTTTACTATGCCTAGCAACATTTTCATTATATTGGCGTCTGTCAAATTTATTATTTATTACTTATTTTGATGAATGTTTTTTACAAAAATATAAGATGCTAGGCAGTACTTAATCGTGAAATGAGATTTTTACATTTTTTTCGTGAGTATGTGATGAGTTGTGACACCCTTTCATAGTACAGTACGTAATTTTTTTGAAAAATTGTGCGAGCCGTTTACACGACTACGTGGACTCGAGTACTAACGCGCCAAAAGTCGTACTTAGTCTTTAAAGGCTAACTTGAAATGGCTTCACTTTGCGTGCGCCTACTACGGTTCTAAGCCTAATACTTCTATGTCAATAACTGATATTTTTTGACCCGACCCGGGAATTCAACCCGGAACCTCTTGATCAGCAGTCGCACTACTACAACCACTAGACCAACACCAGTCAATTATTATATATATTCTACCAAAATCTATTTTTTTTAATTGTGAAAGAAATAAATAAATCTACTTAAGTATACATTTCCAATAGCAGACATCCAAAAAGTGGAAATGTGAACTTTTTCTAATTAAATACAGCCCCTCAAAGTTCAACAAAGGCCAAACTGGAAGAAAGTTAATGACACTGAAATATTTAAGCTTTCCATGTAGAATTTTAACGCTATTAGTCCTATCCGCCATTTTGAAACGGTGTAATTAAACAAAAGAAAGTTGTCAAAGTAAAAGAAGAAAGTAATTTGAAGTTTCAAACGTTCAGATAATTTTATTCGCTTTACCTAATTATGTGACATCTATTTTCATCCATTCTAAGAAGAAAAAAAATAGTTTAGATGTTACTTTTACTCGTGCATTATTATAATTTAGAAGAAGCAGAAGAAATAATTGTGGAAATATCGTTTCAAATTTGGAAGAGTTATATTGTTTAATATATAAGTTTATATAAGTGATAATTATGTATCACATACATTAAAATTGAATGATGAATAAATTTGAATTAAATTTGTTGGTACAATACGTGTCCCACCTAGTATATTAATTCTACTATGCCTATAATTAGCATTAGACACATATACGTTTGTTAGTGAGGTACATTGTAGTCAGCGCTGGCTTGACCTTTATATTGTTATGGAAGCGGCTAAGACTTTAGTTGTTGGAGTAAAAATTATTATATTATAGTGTATATTATTCTGATCACTATCCAATGCAAGTAGAGTGTAACATAAGCTTGATTACAAATAACAGTGTAAATAATAATAAAATTTATTTAAATTTATGTAAATTAGATAACATGGGATAAAGGAAATGATAATCAAATTAAAAAAAAACTATTGGTAAATCCAATTGTGCATGCCCTAAGCGCATTAAAAAATTACTTATAACATGAGTATACGTAAATTTTTAAAGTACAAAGTTTTCAAGTTTTCACTAATAACCTTATTTATTATACTTTCAATTTTCCAATAATTTTATGTCAAATTTCAATTTAAAAAAAGTTTGGAAAATCCAAAAGTGCACGAATAACGAATTCATGTTACTCCAAGGCGTATTTAAGTATAAATATACTTAAATATATACTTCCTCCTACGTACTTTTAGTACGTAGTAATATTATTTATTATGTGTTTTTAAAATATTGTAATAAAAATCTCTAATTATTATAATAATCAAGTATATATGAAATTTGGTTTTTCGAATATTTTGTATTTGTACAGTGATATTTTTAAGCCTTTGCAAACAACCGATACAGTATCTACTCACGCCGGCGGTTGACGCAGAAGTGAGTGAGT
The DNA here is from genome assembly GCA_963668995.1 of Parnassius mnemosyne. NCBI lineage: Eukaryota > Metazoa > Arthropoda > Insecta > Lepidoptera > Papilionidae > Parnassius > Parnassius mnemosyne. Next base: position 33,697,422 of record CAVLGL010000084.1, read on the forward strand.
GAGGCAGTCTATTTAGTAAAATAAATTATTATAAGGCTGCTAAAATACCGAAAATTTCCGGATTTCTACGCCGAAAGAAACTAATTATAACTAAACAAAAGAAAATTAAACTGCCATTTACATTCCATGGCTTCCCACATGATAGACGAAGAGATTAAAAAGTAGATTAAGTTAAACAATTGATATTTTCAAAAGTTATCGTGTTTACCACTCTATGCGGACTTAATACATCTACACCATAAGCCACTAAAACCACTTTTTTATATAAAAATAGCAATTAATCGATTTAAAAAAATATTAATAAGTTCAACAATCATTTATCTTACTGACAATGTGCTTTTTATATCATTTATATGTTCAATATCTGTTACGGCCCACAGTTGCCCCTGCCAGGTCAAATATCCCGGGGCCCATGAGCGGAAGATTCAACGGGCAGCCGCGGGTTCGAGCCCAAATGGCCGTATGGAAAAATGTCCTATCATACTAAACTGTAGGGAGAAGGCTAGAAAAATATAGTACGTACCTGTATCCGAATCTAAGATCGCCCCCAAGGCTCGGTCAGGCCGTAGGTGGGTGTGAGGTGCATGGAAAGTAGTGTTTAGTGAAGTGTATGTGTATGAGACCTGGCCCAACTGAGGTGACTGGCAGCGGCTGATTTCCATGCTGCCCCACAATGCAGCATCACTCCAGCAGGCTTCCTCGCCGCTGGACCATTTCTTTCTTCATTATCACTATTTCAGTCTAATAACTTTATTGTACATTTAACTAACTTAAACTGGCCTAATTCCACATTCATCGTAGAATCGAACATGTGATACCCGACACAGTAACGGACAGTAGTTCAAAGTTCAAAATTCAATGTCCCGGATTCATTTATCACCAAATTACAAATAGGGAACTAACGCGATCTCTTCATGAGTCACACGGTTCGGCGTTAAACACAACTAAGTTCCTTCGTTCGATACTAAACACCACGCCGCAATAAGAATTCAAAATTAACCTAGCTGACATAAAAACTGGCTACAGAGTCAACACACAAAAACTGGCTACAGAGTCAACACACAAAAGGCTCTTAACGCGACGGTATAATTAAACAATGAATTCCAGAACAATCAACCGGGAGACGCATTCGGAAAAGGGAATGCGCGGTTCGAATCTAGACCGTATATCTACTCGGCACGCACGTGCGAAATTCCACGTCACCCGGGCAAGTTAAAAATTGCAAAATGCACTTCTACACGCAATCACTATATAATTTGCACAATTACTTTCAAAGAAGTTACTTTAATCAGTCGAACACAATACAAGCCTCTTGTCAAGAATTTAAACCCTAGACAACCTAATCCGAGGCGGTTTTCACAAAACCCCAATTACGTAGCGAAGTCACACGCACAAATTCTAAAAATCTTGACCGTAACCCCATAATCGGTCGCGCGAAACTTCGGCAGCGGCAACCGTTAAGGTATGAAAATTAACTGTACCGCTGCCAGCGAGCCACTGTTTCTCGCCCACGAGCGCCACACGCCGGGAAGCTGCCTACCGCTGCCCCCTCCCCGCGATGCGCGTGATACCTGGTACCATCGGACGATTCACTAAGTCGAAGGGCCCATTTTTGGGCATAAACAATATGATTGTTAGATACGATTTTATGCGACAAAACGTTGGAATATTGATTTTTAGGCGCTAGTAGAACATATGTACCTATGCGCTATGCGCTTAAGACATGCAATATGTATAGACAGATATGCAATGCGAAATTGAGAGAAGACTTTCAGTAGCAATTTACGAAGTGTTCTGATAAAATGTGTAGTGATCCTAGTCATAAGCTAATTATACATGAAATGTACTGTAAAATTGTAGGAGTTCTAAGATAGGCAGCTGAACGAACTTATAAAAAGCATAAGAAATATGTGATTGGCTGGAATAGGTATGTTAGAGACGTGCACATACAGTCTCGTGAGGCGTATCAAATCTGGCAAATATGTAGTAAACCATGCACCGGAAAAGTATACAATAATATGTGTAAAACTAGACGTAATTTCAAAGCAAAGTTAAAGTTGTGCAAAGATAATGTAGAGCAAATTAAAATGGATAAAATGGCATCGTACCATGCTTAAGAAAATTTTAAAGAATTTTGGAAGCATACTAGTAGTTTAAACCTATCGGCCGAGCCGAGCCGAGCTTGTGTCTCAAATATTAGTGGAGCGGGTGAGATTGCAAATATTTTAAAAAATTATTTTAAGTTTGTATATCCCCTGGGGCCTCTCAACACAGTCGAAGGATAGGCAATATCAGCAATCGGCAAACAGTGTAAGGATCACAGCAAAGCAAATAGATGCTATTATTAAAGACTAGCTGTTCCCTGCGACTTCGCCCGCGTGTAATTTAGGGTTTTAATTATATTGCTCAGAACCCTAATTCTTTTCCTCACATCTAAGTAGTCTAAGTTACTCCTTATAACATCAGCTATCTGCCAGTGAAAGTCCTATCGAAATGTGTCCAGCCGTTTCGGAGATGAGCCCGAACAAACAGACAGACAGACAGACCGACAGACAGACAGACAAACAAAAATTTAAAAAATTGTGTTTTTTTTATAAGTACCGTATATACATTCATGTGCATTTAGTAAAAAGCAGTTATTTTAACATTACAAACAGACACTTCAATTTTATATATTTGTATAGATATTGAGCATTTGATACATGCAGGTGTTCATTTACCTAGAGCTCTGGCATTGTTTTTTAATCTTTGTTTATCGCATATGTATTTGCCAGCAAACCTTATGAAGACGTTATTAGTACCAATTTAAAAAAATGGGGGACGCGGCAGACGTGTCTAATTACAGGTCGATATCATTAGCTACTTCGGGTTGGCAATCACACTTTTTTGGTTTGTAATCAGCTTATGCTAAATGAAAAAAAAATGGTGCTGCCCATCTACCGTTTCAGTTCCCCAATGTACGTTCTTACAACACCCATGGGACGATATGTGGATATTAAAATATACACTACTACGTATCGTACCCGTGGGTACAGTAAAAGACGACAGGGGGAACAAATCAGGAGATTAGCAGCAGCATCTTTTTAATAACGACTAAAAATACAAAATATGCCAACCAGCCTGCCAAGCGTGGCAACAATGGCGAAATCCCCCCTTAGGAGTAATTTACGGGGAGACCAATGTTCAGCAGTGGAATTTTATAATCTATGATAGATGATGGCTGTATTTTACAAACCTACTTACTGGATTTTTTTATAAGATTGGGTGACAATCAAGCGCACAATCCACCTGATGGTAAGTGGTTGCTGTGACCCATAGGTTGCATTTTGATTCTTTATTGAGGAAAAATGTAGATGTCTGTGGGTCACAACAACCACTTACCATCAGGTTGACTGTGTGCTCGTTTGTCACCCATATTCTGTAAAAAAATATATACCTACACTAATGATGACGTAAGGCGAAATCGGTCAGTTAAAGTAAATTAAATAATAAGTGATGCTAGTACATGTGTCAATACAAATCCCTAGTCATGGATCATCGCTTTTAATTTTCTTACTTTTTTTCTTCTTGCTTCATGCTTTTATTACTATGCCCTAGACATAATATAGAACAGAGGTAAAGAAGTAATGCGTAGATACCATTACGACGAGTGTTAGCGAGCAATTGTTTTATATTATTTACCATACTTAATATTAAAAATATAAGTAAATTGTGTGAGAACGATATTTATTTGAAGACCGATTCTTATGTTATCAAATAACTTTTTATTGATTTTGCGATTCCCAAAAAAATATTTTTAAAATATCTTACATAAATAGAGATTAGATGCTGAGTGTAGAGAACCGGAGACCCTTTTTACTGGAAAAGAGGCATTGCATCTTAGTCCTCACGGGTAACAACGCATCTGCATTTTGATTCGCAAACGAGGATAAAATTGTAGATGTCTATGGGCCACAGCAACCGCTTACCATCAGGTGGACTGTGTGCTCGTTTATCACCCTATCCTATACTAAATCCATCGATCACTAATAAAAAAGTTTTTTATTAGTAATCAATGCTTAGATTACTTCTAGCATTCCTCTCTATATGTTTGTGAAGTTTCATCGCATTCGGTTCGACTATTCCGAAAATTAGCACTGACAGATAAACAAACAAAAATTTTAAAATACCCATAACCAGCAGTGGAATTTTACTGAGCGATGATTTAATTTAATTGAATAATAATTTATTGCTTTCAAAATAAGTAGTAAGTTGTTACAATATTGTTGGGTACACTCTTTTAAGTACATAGATACCTGTAGTAGAGGGACCCGCTCTTCCGTAGTACAATTATATTACTACATTAAATTAGAAATAAATAAAAAAAGCTACACAATTTAAAACTTGCAGTAAGGTATAATTAATGATGAAGATGAAGAATCATATTACAGCACACCCCATCTCTGTCGATTTTTTTTAAATATTATAATCATTTACTTTCGCACCACATTATATTGACAATTTTGATTTTTGACAAAAAAGGCTAAAGTTATGTGAGAAACTGATGTCTAAACTAGGCGACGAAATTGTATCTCAGGTCATCAGGTGTCCCTTCCAGTTGACAAAATACATAATTAAAAATTAAAAATGTTGTACAACCAACTTCAATATAAATTATTAAGAATATATCAAAAAATATTAGTCAGACCTTGGTCTTATTTGGGACCACATGTGAAGCACCAGCCTTCCAATAAAAAAAAACAATCGTCAAAATCGGTTCACCCAGAAAAAAGTTAGGACGTATCATACTGAAAAAAAAAACGAACATACAGTCGAATTGAGTACCTCCTCCTACTTGAAGTCGGTAGAAAAATGTGTATTTTATAGTATTAATTATTGCCGAGGCTTTTGGTATTCATAAATCGTACATATACAAACATTCATAACCGGAACAGTTATTCGTAGATCATAGAAATAGTTGTGCCGAGGGATTTGAACAGGGGTGGAGACCCGGTCTAACACAAAGCCACAAAAATTAATTAAAACCGTCATACTACGCTACGCCGACCCGATTACGCTAATAAATAGCTTAAATTTCAGACATTCGTCATAACTATGCTTTTTAGGGTACCGTACTCAAAGGGTAACCAACGGGACCCAGTTACTAAGCCTCCGCTATCCGTCCGTCTGTCTGTCAGCGTCAGCGGGCTGTATCTCATGATCCGTAATAGGTAACAAGTTGAAATTTTCACAGAATGTGTATTTTTGTTGCCGATATAACACAAAGTAACAGAAATTAAAAATTAAAAGGGGCTACGCTACTAAAAACGTGGGTAAGTGCGAGTCCGACTCGCACTTAGCCGGTTTTAAATATAAGTCAAGTGACAAATGTAGTTACAGTCCAACTGATGGTAAGTGGCTACTGTAGTTCATAGACACCTGTAGCCAAGTTCAAACAAAGAAAGCTACAAACACGTTGTCACGTCTGAGGACTAAAGTGAAATGTCACACAGCTTGTCTATCGTGCAAACATTGCTATTTGGAGGTAGAAATAAGTACAGAGTGACGTACCCAGACGTTTCTAGGCAAAAAAGTCATACACCGAAAAATGAGATAAGACATAGTGTATCAAAGAATTAAACCCGACTTCAGAAACTATTTATAATTGAAATTTTTTATTATTTCTTGTTTTTCAAGTCTGTTTTACTTTTTTTTTTGGGCTCCTTACCCGAGGTAACCAACGGGACCCTATTACTAATGCTCGGCTATACATCCGTCCATCCGTCCGTCTGTCACTCAGCGGGCTGTATCTCACGATCCGTAATTTTCACAGAATGTGTATTTCTGCTGCCTCTATAACAATAAATAATAATAATAAAAATAATAAAAATTAAGGGGGCTCCCCTGCTAGAAAGGTGTTTTTTTTTGCTTTCTTTGCTCGTTCTTAATAATGGCAACAAGTAGACGAAAAATTATTTCTTGAAATTTTCGTGAAATTATTTATTGACATTTATAAAGGACCCCTGAAGTATTAACCCTATTTATATATTATATCGGAGCGTCTATAAAATACCCGGTTGGATCGAAGTAGAAATGAGGGTATATCGAGAAACCCCCCACTTGTTTGTGCAGTATAAAGTTCACTGTAGGTGCCGTGCAGGGGAGATTCCGCTTAAGTCATTCTACGAGTGTGGTCATTCTACTAGTACTAAGATAGTGTCGTGATTCTGTTCGTTATTGTAATTCTTCTAGTGCAGTCAAGGAGGATTGGTGTTGCTGAGAGGCTGCCCTGTGTAACACTGAGATAAGTAGTGTTGCTGTCGGTTTGCATATTTTGGTGTTATCATGTAATTACGTACCTCACGTTACACTGGTGTGTGATTGTGGCGGAGACGTGTTACGGTGTGGTCGAACTGTAATTGCTCTATACTTAATGTATAGTGCGTTTACGCTGTCTTACTACTGATAATGATTAACTGCGTAAGCAAGAGAGCAAGTTGAACAATTAACATAGCGTTATATATAGCCTGATGTATGTCCGAGATCAAAATCGGGATCCTCTGTTGTAATCTCCAAAATATAATATATTTTTATTAATAAAAACATTTTTAAAACAGATTCAGCCGTTTCCGAGAAATTTCTGAACGGGTATTTAAAAAAAAATTGTGCGTGTAATTGTGTATACACGTACGAAGTGAAACTTCTTTGCGACAGAACATTCTTCGTTTATTTTATGTTTACATAAGTAGGTTAAATACTGAAACATTACACGATATCGTGATTTCTTTTAAATACCTTACTAAAATTTCTCCACTAGTTTCACTTCAAAAATTCGATTTATGAACCATTTACTTTTTTAACCGCTTTCAAAAAGAAGAGGAAATTCTTGATTCGACAGTTTTTTTTTATGTATGTTACCTCTGAACTTTTTTCTAGGTGAACCGATCTTGATGATTCTTTATTTGAAAGCTGGTGCATCTCATGTGATCCCATATAAATTTGATCAAGGTCTGACCAATAGTTTTTGAGTTATCCTTAATAATGCGTATTTGACTTCCACTACATTGATAATGTTCTCATTTTATTTATATTGATGTCGGTTGTTCAAAATTTTTAATTCTACCAGTTGTTATTGCAACTCGGTTTGTAAAATTAAAACGAAAAGTATTAATAATGATAAACATTAATAACAGCAGCCCCAACTTATTGCTCCCAGTTTACAAATTCGAATACGTAGAATTTACAGGCTGAGAGACCATAAAAAGCTGAATGGTCGATAAATTGTCTTTAAAACGGAATAATTATCTAAATGATAGCTGTTTGGATACCGATGGTGCGATGTGTCGAGTCGTTAGCTACACGAGTTTTATGACCGTCATAAAAATGATCGTCTTTTAACACGGCCTGATGTGACTGAAAACGATTTATACCGACTCTGAAAGAAGCTTTGCTTGCACGTTATAATATTATACGATATACGAGTATGTACGTTGACAGCTCCGTGGCGCAGTGGCTTAGCAGTCAGTTGCAGCACCTGAGAGCCGCGGATTCGAATCTCGCACGGAACACGTATTTTCTTTTTAACAGATAAGGGTGACAGGCGAGCACACAGTCCACCTGATGGTAAGTGGTTGCTGCAGCCCATAGACATCTACATCTATCCTCGTTTGCAAATCAAAATGCACATGGGTTATCAACCGTGAGAACTAAGGAAAATAATGAAATGCCTCTTTTCCAATAAAATGGGTCTCCGGTTCTCTACACTCACCATACGAAACACAGCAGCATTAAGCTGCTATTTTACGCTGGTATTCTGTGAGAGCGTGGTTCTTTCCCGGTCAAGCCGATTCATTCGTGCTACAACTATACAATTAATATAGCTGCAGCATGGCTCTACCACGGCTACATGGTTTCAAAAACTTAAAAAAAATATTTCAAAGATATCTGTTCTCGACGTCTCGGCAGTTTGGAAGGTTTGGCTTGGCTGCTCGTAGACAGCGACGACCATCGCCGCATCTTCAGGCACCTTTATAGATCCCATAGCGGTAATGCCGACATAGACCAACTCATCGAGCACGTCCAAATGGCTACAGACTCTGTGCTATAACAGACCCCACTCGCAGAGTTCGTAATCCTTGGCAATTTTAACGCCCAACACGCTGGATGGCTTGGTTCCATCTTGGTTCGCGTTTAACTGATTATCCGGAAAGGTCTGCTTATGATTCATAAACAGATCTCCGCGCATAGACATCTACATTTATCCTCAATTAAGAATCAATATGCAGGTGCGTTGTCACCTGTGAGGACTAAGATGGAATGCCTCGTTTCCAGTAAAAAGAGTCTCCGGTACTCTACACCCACCATACGAAATACAGCGGTATTAGGCTGCTCACACTGCTCACACTGCGCCACGGAGCAGTCTCTTGCCAAGTGTCTTCACAGTCATCTACAATGGGAGATGTTCGGGTCCAGCAGTAGACTACTATGGATTTGAGTAAGAAATGTTAATAGTATAGTATTTCGGTGAGTAGATATATCAGAATGTTTGTTACGTCGGTAAATTTTAGGTGATATATTTCTACGCTTATGGATAGTATGTTTCCCGTGTCATTCCGGTACAAAAAATGATCACGAAAACATGTTAAGATTTATTTGTATACCATGCGAAATGTGTGTCTTGTCTGTTTGCTCAGACAATGTAATAAAATCATTTTTTTCTAACAATACGTGATCTCCCGTTATACGTATTGGCTTTTTCGCACAAGGACACAAGGAATAACATTCAGATTCAGAACATATTTAGATATAGTATTTTATATATTTACAGACGTTCTGACAAAAAAGAAGACGTGACGCAAAACTCGCGATACCATCTATAACATCTGGATGATTGTCGGTACACCACTGTTTTTTTTTATAGGAGAGGGGGCAAACGAGCATGCGGCTCACCTGATGGTAAATGACTACCGCCGCCCATGAACAACCGCAACACCAGGGGAATTGCAGATGCGTTGCCGGCCTTTATGCTGTGCGATTTAGTAGAAGTTTCCTTCCTCGCACAACTTCCTTGTGGAATCGACTACAACCAGCGATTTTTCTGGACTTATACGACTTCGGAACCTTCAAGAAAAGAGCTTACTTGTTTTTAAATGGCCGGTAACTCTTTTGCAATTCCCCTGGTGTTGCAATTGTTGGGCGACCGTAGTCAGTTACCATCAGGTGAGCCGCATGCTCGTTTGCCCCCTCTTATATTAAAAAAAAAACTGTCAGTCCTAGGACTGCACGTCACGTTTATATATAAACTTCTGTATATATGTATTTGAGCGTGATGGGCACGCGAGTTCAGTGCTTTTTCCCTATCCCAAAACCAACCCGGTGCCTAAAGAAGTTTTCACACCAATAAGTAAAAAAAAAAAATACTAGCTGATCTGGCAGACAATGCTCTGCTCTTTTCGTTAAGTAGTTCGAGGAGTGTGAGGCTTTAATAACCCCACTACAGCACTACCTACTAGGTCCATGTTTTTTGATTTTGATCTTTTTTTACACAAAAACCAACGTACATTGTGAATACGAGTCATTTTGGTCCAATATAGAATGTGTTAATAACTTGACTACCGCCACCTATCGGATCCTAGGATAGTTATGAATCATCGTCTTAAGAAAACGAATACATTGCGAGAATCAAACCTAAGTCAGTAATTTTGTTTAGAAGTTAAACTTTCACTAGGAGACGCACCAAAGATTATCTCTATCTGTACATAGTATAAAACAAATTCGCTTCTCGCTCTCTGTACGCTTAGATCTTATAAGTTACGTAATGAATTTTGATATGGTTTTCATCAATAGACAGAATGACTCAAAAGAAAAGTTTATATTTATAGTATATGCATATTATATATTTCTTATATCCGTGTGTATATGACTGAACTCCTCCTAAACGGCTACACCAATTTTGATGAAATTTTATGCGTGTGATTAAGTTGATTAGAGAATGGTTTTGATTCAAAATTGCACCCGGTAGGCGGCGTTGTTATTAAGATTCAGAAATCAACCGTGCGAAGCTGGGGTGGGTTGCTAGTTATACTATACATGTAGCTAAGCTTTTGTAATTGTAGAATATTAATCCAGTTTCAAATATAATACAAATGATGCCGATTATTACGTCACATCGATGTTGAAAGAAGAAAGGAGTTTTATTAAACTTAGCGGCACCAACAAATACTTACGACTTCTAAAGTCAAATCTTTAAGCTATCAGCTCCTTTCATCGGAACGACCTCGGACTCAGAACGGTGTAATCAAACGGAGAAAATGTCACAAAGTAATTTGAACTTTTCTCAATTAATGCCTGGATTTCTTTGAATGTTTTCTTTTCTGAATTACGTTCCGTATCAACTTTGATAAGTACCGCGGAAGAGTAACAAAAAATAAAAACCCTTTTTACTAGTAAAGAGACTTTTCATCTAAGACCTTAGTGATGACAACGAATCTGCATCATCATCATAATCATAATAATCATTGCAGCCTTTCACAAGTTCACTGTTGAACATAGACCTCCCCCAAGAAATGCTACAAAGCACGGTCAAGAGCCACCTGTACCCATTAACTTCCTGTATCTCTTATCAGATCGTCACTCCATATAGTGGGCGTCGCCCTACACTATACGAGGCTGCCACTCGAGTACCTTCCCTCCGCATTGGTTGTCGGTTCTTCGAGCTGTATGGCCGGTTCATTACCACTGCAGCTTTCTGACCCGCTGGGATATATTACGGAGAGAAACTTCGAGTATCACCCTCTCAATAGCTCTTTGAGCTTCCTAATACGACAAGCAAAGAAAGACGGGCCACTAAATTTACTTAATTTCGGGCAATATTATTTAATTTGAAATAGATATTTTATTGATTTATTTTTATTTCTACTCCTTATTGCATACATTCAATAATAACACATCAATAATTTAAGTTTTGATATGTGTGTACATTTACATGGTTTTATCGCTAAACAGTAATCTCTTCCAGACAAAGCTTAATGAAGGAAATTATTTTCGTTTACACATAATATATAGAAGTGTACATAAATAGTAGATAAACAAGTATATATTAATACACATAAGCTATATAGAGTATATATGCATACAGTACAGAGTAACATACATAAAAAATAGTTTTATAGTATATAAGTTATAACTCAAAAACTACTGGTCACATCTTGATCAAATTTATATGGAACCACATGTGAAGCACCAGCTTTCAAATAAAAAAAGAATCATCGAAATTGGTTCACCCAGTAAAAAAATAAGAGGTTACACAAATTAAAAAAAACATACAGTCGAATTGAGTACCGGCTCCTTTTTGAAATCGGTAGAAAATATAAGTTGGGTTGGGGAGAATAATATTAATCAGGCGGCGATCATTTTACAGCTAATTTCATCACATCCGATGGCATTCGACGATATGGACAAAACGTTCTTCCTAACATCACAATCGTAAAATTGATTGAAGGTGATATGATAATACCAAGATGTCAACTAAGTCATGGTAACAGCCAGGTTTATCCAGGTTCCTCTCATTTGACGTAACGTACGACGTGATGTAATTAAATATTTAAATATGACGTCATACATGTAACTCTAAATTCGTCACGACACTCATTAAAGAATCACGAAAGATCAAAATCGAATAACATATATAAGTATATAACGATGGTGTCACGTTGCCGAGAAAATATTTCTTATGCACTAATTTATGATTCATAATTCATAACATAAGTGCATTTTCTGGTTGAGCAGTGCACAAAGCAAGTAAGTTGAGATTATTGACGCTTTATTTAGTAGGAATATTAGCGTGCTGAAGCTGTTTATTCTATCATGTGAAGACGGCGCAAGTCAAGTGATGAAAATTGAAAGATAACTCATACGTAATACATGAACTTTCACTCTCGCACGCACCAGACGGCCCCTTGGCACAGTGGCTTAACTTGAGGGCCGCGGGTTCAAATACCTCTTGGAACAAATATTTGTATGGTCTACAAATAATTGTTTCGTGTTTGGATGTTTGTCCTTGTGCAATTTATGTTTGTAAACTGCCTTCACGATACAGGTGAAAATCTATGTTTGGGGATAACGTGTTATATAACATTAAAAAGGAGAGACCATGATCTTGACACATTTCATGCGGGTATGCATATGTGCTCGTCGAATAATAGTACCGAGCTGCCGACTCTGCCATTTACTTCTGCAGTATTTGCTTTGTCACTTATGCTGTAGAAGTAAGTGCAGAAGTAAGTAATGTTGCGGCTGTACTTTACTGTCCGGGGACAAATAATTTACTTTATTCGTGTTTTATTTAAACACTAGCTGTTCCCTGCGTGTTATTTGCGGTTTTAATTTTCTGCGCGGAACTCTAATTCGTTTTCTAAAATAAAAGTAGCCTAAGTTACTCCTTGTGACATCAGCTATCTGCGAGTGAAAATCCCGTCAAAATCGGTCCAGCCGTTTCAGAGATTAGCCGCAACAAACAGACACACAGTCATACAGACAAAAACTTTAAAAATTGTATTTTTGTTATTAGTACCGTATATACTTTCATATGCATTCAGTAAAAAGCTGTAAGTTTGACATTACAAGCAGACACTTCAATTTTATATATTTGTATAGATATGGTTCTTTCTACCTAATCACACGTTTCTTATTTCTGATCAGCTATAGCAACCACACTTTTCTTTTTTCACGTAATTGCTCACAATTTCATTTAGAATCGGCTCTAACGTTCTTCATAAATGACGGTATTTCTACAGCATTAATTTTACTTTCGTGCTTTTTCTGCCCCACCCAACTTTCACTACCATACATTATATATGATAGTAGGTACATAGGTAGGGACTAACACAGCATTTGATTTGCACATTCTAACAACATTCTTCCCACAATAGAGTGGAGAGACATATTTATTCTATGTCCTGTTAATCACACATACTAAATACACTAAACACACAACGAAATAAAGTATTTAAAATATTATTAATAGTATCATATGACATGTTACTCTCTTGCAGCCCACCTGAAGTAAGTGGATGCTGTGGTTTGTAGGCACCAACATTCATCCTTGATTAAGAATAAAAATGCAGATGCATAGTTAGCTTTGAAAAATAAGTTGGGTCGCCCCGTTACCAGTGAAACGGGTCTCCGGATCTCTACACTCTGGAAAGGAACATAGCAGCCATATGATGATATTTTACGCCGGAACTCTATGAGGTCGTTGTCCTTCTCCAGTCGAGTCGACTTACACAATTCAGCCATAATACTGGCGTAGCTTCTCATCAAATGAGGATGACAAACAAGCACATAGTTAACCTGATGGTAAGTGGATGCTGTGACCCATAGACACCTACATCTATCCCCGATTAAGAACGATCTTAACTCGTTTCCGGTTCTCTACACTTACCAGACGAAACATAGGAGTAGTAAGCTCCTATTTTACACTGGCATTCTGTGAGAGCATGGTCCTTCCCCGGTCGAGTCTACTCATACGTGCTTCAACCATAGTATAGCTACAGCGTGGCACAACCATCTCGCTACCACATAGATCAGTGTGTCGTAATTATATTTATAGCCATTCGCATAGTTATTCGTGTTGCTACTGTGGTTTGGTAGTAGTAATCAATTATTCATTACAGGGTCACTAGCGCTGGAGCAAATGGAAAAATCTTCCAAATTGGAGTGGCGGAGGCAATTAATGTCGTTAACGGTCCATAAATCGCCTCTAAAACGGAATAATTAGCGAATAGCCTCGCCTTACTGGCGTTCCTATGTATCCAGTCGTTAGATGGCTAGCGAGCTACGTCTGTTTTTATTTTTATAGAATAAGGGTGACATACGAGCACACAGTCCACCTGATTGTAAGTGAATGCTGTAGCCCATAGATATCTATAAGTATCCTCAATTAAGAATCAAAACGCAGATGCGTTATCACCCCTGAGGACTGAGTTGAAATGCCTCGTTTCCAGTAAAAAGGGTCTCAGGTTCTCTACACTCACCATACGAAACACAGCAGCATGAAGCTGCTATTTTACGCTGGTATTCTGTGAGAGTGTGGTCCTACCACGGTCGAGCCGACCCATTCGTGCTACACATACCACTAATATAGCTGCAGTATGGCTCTACCAAAAGGAAAACGCTACGTAACAAAGAATTTCCATTACCTTTTGTCCCGATCAAAAAGGATTTGTAGAGTTGTAGATCAAGAAGGAGTAAGATGGAATGCCCCGTTTCCAGTAATATAGGTTACTGGTTCTCTACACACATAATACGAAACACAGCAGCATTATGCTGCTATTTTACACTGGTATTCTGTAAAACCGTGGTAATTCTCCGTTCGAGTCGACCGATTCGTGCTGTAACCACAATATAGCTGCAGCATGGCTCTACCATGTAAAAAAGGAGTACAAACATAAGAAGTTAATTTATATTTAAATATATTTAAAGAAAACACGAATAAATAAAACAAATAAAAATGCTTATCTTATTTAAATTTATATTTTATTATAATGTACAGAATTAGTGCTAAAAGAGAAGTATGATATCAGTTTCTAGTATTTTTTAAAAAAGTTGAAATTTACTGTTAAGGTGATACTGGTAGTGACATAATATATAATGTTTATATATTGTATATGTCTGCAAATACAAAAAAGGAGGGGACGCAGTCGAATTTTATTGTTTACTGTTTTAACCATTTAGCTTGTTTAATTGTGTTGACTTAAAGGTTGCATTTTTTACACATCTAAGGGACCATAGACCTACTCGATAACTTTACTCGTTCCTAAAAAAAGGATCTTAACTGATGCACAGACAACAAAGTGTTCTTATTAGGGTTCCGCTTCTTTTGAGATACAGAACCATAAAAACTATTAGAAAATTTCATTTCAAAGAAAACTGATCGTAAGCGGGAAACTTAAAAACTTTGCGCATTTATTTTAAAGTTTCGAATGAATATTTCCGCGGTATTAAGATAGAATACTCTGGAAGCAAAGTTTCCCGTTAAAGTTTAAATTGAGCGAGTCTCTATTATAGTTTTAAAATGAGCTTTCATCTAAGCCGCTACTAACCATTCTCTAGCCTACGACGGTGTTCCGGTTTTAAAGAGGCCATATAATTACAGTGATACGTTTTTCTCAACCCTCCCTCAGGCTGATAATCTGTCATGTTCTTTGTTTGAAATCGATTGTTAGTGTCAATAGGGTGCAGTATTCACACTACTAGGTACTACTGGGGTTACCATATGGTTGGAATTCGTCTGGATTCTCCCGACATATTAATTGATCTCCAGACTCCCGACAAAAGTCAAAATCTCCATACAAACAGCTTTTCTTCACATCACAGTTGCCTTTGATTTCATAAAGTTATTAATTAGACTGAACTTTGGAGTAAATTGTTAGAATTTTAAATCTTTTCTGGGTACTAAACCGACTCAATAAAGTACAATGCCAAATATACGAGTATCTGGCAACCTAAAAATTAAGTATACTTAAATTAGTTATGTGTCAACAATGTTAAGTTTTATCGTAGGCTATTCATTTAAAAAATTTACTTTTTAGTTTACATTTTTATTTATAATATTTATTTCTCTCGACAACAACCCCAAAATCCCGACATTTTCAAATTTTGTCCAGATATTTTGGTCTTCCAATCTGGCATTCCTACTAGGTACCCTCGTATTACAAAAGTAGTAAAATTGACAAACGAACACACACACATGATGATAAGCGATCTTCGTTCGTCATAGACTCTAACAACAATAACCATATTCTTGCAAATAAAGTTTATTATTTATTATTAATTTGGAGTATTTATATAGTATTCTCATCTGGTTGAGCTGAAGGACAATAAATTAAATAATAGAGGAAAATAAATAAATTAATGATACATAAATACATGCATTTTGATTCTTAATTGAAGATGAAGAAGTGTTCTCGTTTGTCACCCTTGTTCTATAAAAAAAAAAAACAAGTAGTTGGCGGTTCTTCACTCCTTTTTGTCGTTATTCCACTCATTCGAACAAAACGTCCTTCGTAATGTGTACTGTAGACGTGGAATAATTTGCCGGAATCTGTCTTTATGTCCGACTGGCTTGGTGCCCGGCGCATTGCTGTCGCAGAAGAAATAATTGTGGATATATCGTTTTAAATTTGGAAGTGTTATACTGTTTAATTAATTAATATTAATACTTTCATTAAAATTGAATGGATATATTATGATTTTCAAATAAATTTGTCGGTACGATACGCACGCCACCTACTGTAAGTTAATTGTACTATGCTTATAACCTTCGCACAAATGCAAGCAATACGTTGACAAAGTTTTACTGCAATCCGATGAACGGTATGGCAGCGCATAAAATACCAACAAACAAATATTAATTGTCATATATTAAATTTTATATATTTTTTTATAGGATAGGGTGACAAAACGAGCACACAGTCCACCTGATGTTAAGTGGTTGCTGTGGCCCATAGACATCTACATCTATGCTCTATTAAAAATCAAAATGAGGATGCGTTGTCACCCATGAGGACTAAAATGGAATGCCTCTTTTCCAGTAAAAAAGGTCTCCGGTTCTCTAAACTGCCCATACGAAACACAGCAGCATTAAAGCTGCTATTTTACGCCGGTAATCTGTGAGAGGTGGTCCTTCCCCGATCGAGCCGACCCATTCGTGCTACAATTACTACTAATATAGCTGCAGCATGGCTCTACCGCGTATTAAAGATCCTATAGTAATGTTGTATGATCCTATAATAATAATTAAAAAGAGTAAATAATAGTTTCTCATAATAGTTTCTGAAGTCTAGCCTTTGATTCTTATATAATACTAGCTGTGCCCCGCGGTTTCACCCGCGTCATTACGTGTCCGAGGTGAGCGACATGCCATAACACCCAGTTCAAGCATTTTATAATTGCAATTAAATATTTTATTTGATAGCATTGTATGGAAAAATTGGCATAATTAATGGAGTACTTTTATCTGTCGGCATATGTAGGATGTAGAGCGAAGTTAAGTTTTATCCACTTTCCCTCCCCCTCCCAGTTGAGCGTCCCCCCCCCCCCGCTATCCACGTCCCAGAAAGTGTCCCGAAGTTTTATAGAAAACCGTACACGATACATGAAAAGTGTGTAGGCATGAAATGATTCTTGAGCTATGAAACTCTTATACTTATTAAACAATTAAATTTTCAAAACACATAACAACGTGAAATTAAAGAGTTCAGAAATAAAGATGTAACTAATCATTATAATAAAAGTACTCAATTAATTTTTAATTTATTTTAGCTATAATGATTGAACTAACCTCGCTCTTAGAAGCTTTCTATACTGGCTTCTCACAGTTCTCACCGGCGGCTAGGGTTTATGCGTCAAGTACTGAATTTTTTTAATTTTACATTATCTCTTAAACTATGCGTCCAAATAACGTGGTATAAAAAACAAAGTTTATCTTCATAAAATTGTCTTGATGATGAAGTAACTTTCGTTCGTAAGGATAAAAAGGCCATGCCTAATAATAACGCTCATAAATCACTTTTAAATTTTCAATATTTTTTGTCACAAAATACCTAATTATGGCTTATGTATAAGAAATAGGCATATGGTATCGCGGAATTTTTTTAGACGGAGTAAAGATCTATATTTTTCTAGAACATTGTATTTACATATCCCGAACGATAACACCAGCGTACGCGGATAAATCATTTCGGGAGTGCTTTTTCTTCTGACTTGCTTAACAAATATCCATATTTAAGGCTGCTAGTGATATAGCTTAATGCTAGATAGCCTATAATATTCCACGTAAATCTGGCTATAATATACAAAAATAATTTTTGAAATCAGATTGGTAATTCCAGAGATTAGCGCGTTCAAACAAACAAACAAACAAAAAAACTCTTCCGCCTTATTATATTAGTATAGATTATGTTATGCCATCAAAAACATAACTTGTAAAAAAAACCAAGTCTCGCAACTCAGTTCTTCTGCCGTAAAAAGTTGTGAGATCCATGTAATACCAAGTCGGTTAATTTATTCAGTCCCTACTTAAGGGTCCTTCTGTCCTTAGTTATTACGTAATTAGCTAACCTAACAACATCTTATAGTGACCACATCAATACCGAAAATCTTTTATATTTTAAATAAATAGATTGACTTGGCCATCGCATGAAAACGCAACGTATCTCACAAGTAATACATATTATATTAAATTAGATTGTTAGTGAGATTGCCAAGTCAATTTATTTTTTTAGAAGTTATATTTTTGATGGCATCTCATTTCTTTTTGTAGATAGTTATATCTAGATACCTATTTACACCTATTATTCCATTATATTACACATATATAGGTACACTGATTCATTCACTGCAAATGTAACTTTGTAATCTTATATATTTATATGGGATTACAAAGTTATTTATGCAGCTGGTGTATCGCGAAAACTGGACCGAAATTGCAAAATATTTTAACTTTTCCTTGATTTATATTCTAAACAATAGTTGTATTCTAAATTTGAAGCTTCTACGTCTGCTAGAAGTGCCTTAGAGTTTTGATGATCGGTCAGTCAGTGACTGACAAAATTAAGAAAGTTTGACTAGTTATAATTTTTAAACTGCTGGTTCAATTTGAATGAAATTTGCGATATACCGTGTCTATACAATGCATGCTTGGTTACTGAAAATTCAGGCTTCTAGTTTTATCTACAACGAACTTATAGGGGGTCGAAAATGGCCTGAACTGCTTCGCGAAAAGGATGGTACGGCCGTGCCGCTTTTTTGCTCGACTTGGCGGGGGCACTGCCCCAGATACCACCGACTTCACATTGGCCAGCATGGATATAATATAAAAAAATAATGTGGACATTATTTTTATATATCAGTTCTATGATATCAGCTTTTACTGTTTATTAAAATTTAAATTTTATGCAACACAAAACAGTTTCCAACAGGTTTTTTTTTTCAACGAGTTTATTGAGAGAAAACTTTTTTAAATCCGCTTTAAAATTTATTTCTAAAAAGGATTCTTTTTCCCTGAAAAAGCGCTTTCTTCTTTTTCTTTACAGTTGCACTTTTTAATGAATTCTGAAGAGCACTACGAGAAGTTAAGCCGGCTTTGAATGGAAAAAGCCAATTCATTTTGTTGTAAAGCTCCAGCACCGTAAAAATCTCCTTACTATTTTGCACTATTCAAATGTGGTAAACCTATCTGCAATTATGAGTTAATATGAGAGTTTTGGAGGGAACTAGACCAGCGGCAGTTTGTTCTCGTTTTATGGTATATTTAACGTTAAAGTTGGTAAAAATTAGTCACACTACAACGCTACTAGCGTACGGCCACCGCAAAGTTTGCTTCACCTGAGAATGCCTCATTTAGACGCGAAACACATATCATGTTCATGTTCCCAATATCAATAGAGAAAAACTTAGAGATGTAGAGACTACACTTAATTACTTACCCAACGTAATTTTATTTAGTCACAAACTTATAAAAATGCTAAATTTTAGTTCATTTCAGAGCAGGGAATGGCAGTCCCGACGGATTTGGGTTTGGGACTTGGGTTTGTAATACCTAATAGGTAGGTGAATACGTGTAGTACATACTTATATTAGACGTTAGTGCTATGTTTATCGCTACGATAACAAAAAGAGTACATAAACGTAGGAAGAACTGAGGAAAATCATAATTTGTTGTTTATTACGAGAGAACTCGCGAGAAATCAACCGTTTTTAAAACGATTTTATTGTTATTATATTTTTATTCTTTTGACTTTCTGACTTACTTCCTCTATGTCGGGGGTTTTTTAAATTTTTATTTAATCCTTTTTCAAATACAACTTTTATATCCGTCGTGGATTTTTTCTAAATTATTAATTTTGCTTTTTATTTACGCTTGTATTCTGTGAGAGCGTGGTCCTTCCCCGGTCGAGCTGATCCATTCGTGCTACAACCATAATACAGCTGTAGAATGATTCGACCAGGTGTATAAAGTTGTAGCATAGCTCTACCAGGTAATATGTATGATGTATATATGGTATATGTTTTATGACTGAGTATAGTATCGCGCTAAAATCAATAACTTGACGGTGGATTTGTGACGAACACATAAAAATTTGTTTTGATACAAATGTATATAAAAACCAGGTTTAAAAAGTGTAATAACATTATTTTTCTTGTTTCGCTAAAGGTGATATGTGTTTTGTTCGATACAATGTGCCTATTGCTAGGTTTGTTTACGCGACCGCTATAATGGACCGCTGGTATAAAGTTGTCATGCATTCAGTCCACTGTTCCAACTCAGTTTTATTGCTTTTACCGCAATTTGTCGCGAGCTCTTTCCGGCTTCACATTTTCTCGTTTCGAGTTTGCGAATTTCTTCGTGAGTTTCTAATAAATTTTAAATAAAGGTTACTTTCTCTCGTTTTCAGATAAATACATGAAAGATCGTAAAAATGTTGAGAGTTCGGCGCTAAATTCAGCAAAATGGAACACATATGGAACTTTTTTTGCAACTACTATAATCTTTGTTCTTTTTTTTTTACAATTGCTTTTTTCAATCTTTGTTACAATTGCTGTCCAGATTAAATTTAAAATATTTATATGCCTCGAACGCGAAGTGCAGAGCCCGGAGTCTATCTCGTCTGAGTCTAATCTCAAAATCAAACACGAGTTTTGGTCAGCCTTTTTTATGGGATAAGATAAAGGTGACAAACCAGCACGCAGTCCACCTGATGTGAAGTGAGTACTGTGGCCCATTGACATCTACAACTATCCTCAATTAATGATCAAAATACGTTGTCACCCCTGAGGACTAAGATAGAATGCCTCGTTGGATACGTAAAAAGTTTCTCCGGTTTTCTCGTAAGAGGTGATAGAGGAAAACTAAAACTGGAGATGGGCATCAGCTTCCTTCTTGATAACAACTTCTTTACGTGGTAGAGCCATGCGGCAGGTAGATTAGTAGTATAGTTGTAGCACGAATGGGTCGGCTCGGCCGGGGAAGGACCACGCTCTCACAGAATACCGCCGTAAAATGGCAGCTTAACGCTGCTGTGTTTCGTACGGTGAGTGTAGAGAACCGGAGACCCTTTTTACTGGAAACAAGGTATTCCATCTTATTCCCTACGGGTGACAACGCCTCTGCATTTTGATTCGTAATCGAGGATAGATCTAGATGTCTATGGGCCGCAGCAACCACATACCATCAGGTGGACGGTTCGTTTGTCACCCTTATCCTATAAAAAAAACTTTACATAATAAAAGACTGCGATTATCAACCCACCTGATAACCGTTGTAACTAGGGCAAATATCAATCAAGGAGGTTATCTATGTGGACTTTGATAGGTTAAAATGATGATCATCATCATCATCATTATTACAGCCCTTCACAAGTCCACTGCTGAACATAGGCCTCCCCCAAAGAATGCCACAAAGCACGGTCCTGAGCCACCTGCATCCATCGACTTCCTGCATATCTTACCAGGTCGTCACTCCATCTAGTGGGGGGACGCCCTACACTTCGCCTGCCGGTACGACGCTGCCACTCGAGAACCTTTCTTCCCCATCGGTTGTCGGTTCTTCGATCTATATGGCCGGCCCATTGCCACTTCAGCTTACTAATCCGTTGGGCTATGTCGGTCAATGATGATGATGAATCCTATAATAATGTTATCGTTTTAGTCATCTTGTTGACTTTATTATTAAATAAAGTTCCGTCATTCGATTTTCAATCATTCAAAAGTCTTTGTGTCATAGAGGGTCAATAATATAATTTATAGGCGATATTGAGACATTCCATCTTTGACCTCGGAGGTGACATTATATTATGACTATATATTATATAGTCTACTATATAGTCTTACTATATACTCTTCATTATTACACTATTATACTTACTATATATTTATTATATTATTTTTATTACATACCACATTATTATACTTACTATATAGTCTTCATTATTTGAAGTTGACTGTAGTAGTAGTAGCCACTTACCATCAGATGGCAGTCCATCATAAACAAAGTACGTTTGTCATTTAAGTATTAAAAAAAAATTAAAATTTTCTACCGACTTCAAAACGGAGACGTTACTCAATTAGACTGTATGTTTTTTATGTGTGTGTTACCTCATAACTTTTTTCTGTGTGAACCGATTTCGATGATTCTTTTTTTATTTGAAAGCTGGTGTTTCTCATATGGTCCCATATAAATTTGACCAAGGTCTGACTAATCGTTTTTGATTTATTCTTAATAGTTTATATTGAAGTCGGTTGTGACAAATTTTTTATTTTAAACTAGCTGTTCCCCGAGACTTCGCCGGCGTGGCTATTTTTCGCGGATCCCTAAAATGAAAGCAGCCAAATTACTCCTTATAACATCAGCTATCTGCCAGTGTGTATAAATATTGACAAATATTGACATTAATATTTATACGATACTAACGTCACTCAATAGTTTTGCCTTTCCGGAACCCCTCCACTAACACTTAAACTTTAATGTATGGTACTGAAGTTCAAATTGACTTTTAAGTATTATTACGAATCTTTTGTATTGGAATATAGAAAAATGTTGTTTTTAGACTTATTCAGGCAATTTTTTTAAATTTTCTCTCCGTAAGAACCATCTTCGTACTTCAAGGAATAATATTTAAAAAAAATAGCGAAATCGGTTCAGCTGCTCTCGAGATTTGAGCTTAGCAACACATTCAGCGATTCATTCTTATATTATAGATTATTTGTTGGATGTAAATTATTGTTTTGTTTATTGGAATATACGTTCGAACATAAACAAGATATGTCCCAAGCCTTTTTGATGTATTGTGGCTTTATTTTTTATTCTCTTCAGAGTTTTATTTTATATTCCTTTTAATTTTAAAAATTGTATTGGCTGTCGTGTTTTTACAATTGATTAAAAGTACGTTTGTCTGGTTATTAGTGTATTTATGGTAAGAAAATAACCCCCTGACCTTGAAAAAATGTAATTATTTCGATATTATAAACAAAATCTTCAATTTTATTTACATAATATATTTACATATCTACGTATTTTATTAAAACTTATGTAAACACTTACCCTGTCAGCCACACCGCCAGGTAAGACGCTTTTGACCACGACCCCTGAGGACCGTCCTCCGACGATGCCAAAAGCGAGGCCGGAGCCATCGTTCACCAGTTCCACCACCTCCACCTGCGCCCATTCACCGAAGACCTGCTGGGGGTACCAAATAATTACTGAGTATTTTTTATAGCATGAGGGTGACTAACAAGCACACAATCTACATGATGGTAAGTGGTTGCTGTGGCCCATAGACATCCACATCTATCTTCGATTACGAATCCAAATGCAAATGCTTTGCAATCCATGAGGACTAAGATGGAGTGCCTCGTTTCCAGTAAAAAGGGCCTCCGGTTCTTACACTCACCATACGAGACACGGCAGCGTTAAGCTGCTATTTTACGCTGGTATTCTGTGAGAGCGTGGTCCTTCTCCGGTAGAGCCGATCCATTCGTGCTACAACTATACCAGTAATATAGCTGCAGCATGGCTCTACCACGTAAAATGTGTTGATATGAATTTTGAATGTCTGATTCCACCGTAAGACGAATCATTACTTGAATGATCGGATCACTAGAAATGTTCACACAGCTTAGCTGGAATGACATAGAAAAGAGCATTCACCTGCTCTTTTCTTTCAATATGTCGTCGAATGCCGTCGCCTCTTGGAATTAGCTTAATTTGTGATTATTTAACTACAAATACACTGCTTAAACATTCTGCATGTTTGAACCAGTATAGAGTCGGTACATAGACATCGTCAGAAGAGCCACCAGTTTTTGTAGGTTCCTTATTTTGGTAAATTATCTTGTGTCGCGGGTCCTTAACGTCTTTATTTTATATTTAATATCTTCTTCAGTTACCTCTAAGTTTACATCACTAATTAGAGATTTCATAGCGTTTGTCCGTATTGTTCTGTCTTTGTATTCATCAAGTTTGTGGTTCCAAAGACATTGATAATTTAAAAAATTGTCCAAAAACAGCAGCATATTTTGATCTTTCCACTTGAACACCAATTTGTCGCAAATGTTGTACTGATGTTTATCTGCTACAGGACTCGACACAAAATGGCCGAAGCCGAGTGAACGTTCTCCCAGTGTTCAAACTGTTAATTTTTCGTTCATTTTGGATGGGAGTGAATGATGAAGAAAGCCAATATCAAACATTATTGGATCGATTCACTAATGAATTCATTCGGCACTTTTCTTTCATTCGGTGTTTAAACGTTTCATTTCCAGTAAAAGTCGCCGAATGAAAGATGCAAATAAACGAAAAATGAACCGTCTGATTCCGCCTTTACGACCAGGGTTATTCGCACCCACCGTTCTAATGGATCATTTCGAGTTTCAGTACTCTATGATCTGTGCGACCCGCTCGATAACGTCAGTCATCCTTCATTACTGTACTCTTTGGTCGTAGGTCCTGTTTAATCGTTTAATCCGGAACGGTCAAAAAATGTAATTGCTTGCCTAGCATGTATGTACTGGTAGACATAAAACCCTCCGGTTGTAAGTAGAATTTCCCTCAATAGTCTTTTACGTGGTGGAGCCATGCTGCAGACATATTATGGTTGTAGCACGAATGGGTCGGCCCGATCTGGGAAGGACCACGCTCTCACAGAATACCAACGTGAAATAGCAGCTTAATGTTGTTGTGTTCGTATGGTGTGTGTAGAAAACCGGAGACACTTTTTACTGGAAAGAGGCTTTCTATCTTAGTCCTCAGAGGTAACAACGCATCTGCATTTTCATTCTTAAACGAGGATAGATGTAGATGTCTATGGGCCACAGTATCCATTTACCATCAGGTGGACTGTGTGCCCGTTTGTCACCATTATAGTATTAACAAAACGTGTGGATGTACTTATGTACGCACGTAGGTATACTTCTTTAGCGTAAGCGTAACCTTGAATATAGTTATCAGTTCCCACGAAAACTTGAGAGACAGTTACCCAATGAAGATGTCGCTTTGAGGTGTCAGTGTGCGCGCGCATCGTAACAACTTCATGGTATCGTTTTTAGCTGTCGGTGTGCGCGCGCGCGTTTGGAAAAAATTATGAGAGGGAATTTTTTACGATAAAAAATTCACTCTCATAATTTTTTCCAAACGCCCTAAAAGAAGTATAACTTCAAAAAATAACCACGCCTGGCCACGGACAGGCGGATTTATTATAAGAATAAGAAAGAAGAATATAAATAATACTAAAGCTTACCATGATGCGCCTGATTCGCCGCTTCCTACGAGGCTTGCGCGCGTCACTTTCCGATCAGCTAACCTTGTCCGCCATCTTGCTTTCTCACTGACATTCGCCACAAATATATCCGAAGTAACTGGAAGAAGACGCGGACAACTCGATCGACACTTTTTCACTGTACATTGTTTTTATATCACCTTCACTAAAATTGACCAGCCAGTTTGTAATGCTTTGTACTGATGGTACTCCCACTTCTTTGCCTTAGTACTTTATGCTTTAACTTTGTCTAAGTAGTTTTTAGTAAGGCAAAGAACTTTGTACTAGTTCTATAATCTGGTGTGCGTATACGTTTTGTACCTGAAATAAAGAATACGTGAATTAAAAATAATGATATTTTATCTATAAACCGATGAGTTTTGAGTGTCAATCACTGCTGTGCTGGAGCTGTGGCACCGCAGAGGCTAACACCTCGCTGTAAATTTCACAGAACGTGAACGACCAGGGTACAATCCCCACCGCCACCAACGAAATTGTTAATGGCAATTTTAAGTGCTGATTTACCACGTCATCATCATTACAGCTCTCCACAAGTCTTCTGCTGAACATAGGCTCTCTTCTAAGAGATGCCACAAAGCAAGGTCCTGAGCCACCTGCATCCATTGACTTCCTGCATGTCAAAGAGCAACTTATCGTACGAAGATTTTCTGGCCCATAGACACCTACACCCTCGATTAGGAATCAAAATGAAGAATGCGGTATTCACCCTTAAGTAATCATCATCGTTATAGTCTTTCACAAGTTCATTTCTGAACATAGGCTTTCCTCAAGGAATGTCACTAAGCACGGTCCTGTACGACATGCATAAACCGACTTGCATATCTTACCAGGTCGTCACTCCATCTAGTGGGGGGACGCCCTATATTTCGCTAGGCTGCTACTCGAGTACCTTTTTTCCCCATCGGTTGTCGGTTCTTCCAGCTATATGGCCAGCCCAATGCCACTCCAGCTTATTAATCCGTTGGGCTGTGTCGGTCACTCTGGTTTTACTGCGGATATTCTCATTTCTAAGTTTATCACGTAGATAGACCCTGAGCATAACCCTCTCTAATTTACCACGTGCTCGGCACTAAAGGAAAACAGCGTGAGCTAAATATTTCGAGAATATGTGAAGGAGAGAACGTTGGAGCAGAGAGCTGGCTTATTTTTTTTAATAACGTTTCTTCGGTATTGTGAAGACAATATGCATTCATAGCTTGCACAATGAGAAACATCTAGATCCGTAACAATTATTTGTACGCTATACTAATATTTTTCCTAGAATTTGGCGGGAAATCGATCGCAGCAATGGAGCTATAGATTTTTCATTAATAATAATTTACAAATAATTAAAAATAAAATAAAACGCCTAGATTGTTAAGAACTTTCGGCTAGTACTATTGTTTTTTAATTAATTTTCTCAATTCAGAAGACGACGAAGAATCTTAGAAGATGCAGCCAAGTCAGGTTAGTAGCCTATGATCTATCATCATTACAGCCCTTTACAAGTCCACTGCTGAACATAGGCTTCCTCCAAGAAATGCCACAAATCACGGTCCTGAGCCACCAACCAACCAGCGCGTGTTGTCAGTGATTACCTACGGATCTGAGACGTGGTTATCTAATGCTGGCCGTATGAAGAAGCTCAAACTCGCTCAACGAGCTATGCACGGGGTTTCTCTGCGTGATAGACTTATAAAGGAGGATAATAATTAATTTAGGACTATAGCTGGTATACCAGATGGTATACCAGCTATAGTCCTAAAGGCTTGTGCACCTGAGTTGTCTCCTGTGTTGACACGCTTGTTCCGCCTCTCATTTAGTACTGGAATAGTGCCAAAATCCTGGAAGCTGACCAACGTGCAGCCTGTTCCAAAAAACGCAGCCGCGCCGACCCTGCCAATTATCGTCCAATCTCAATTACCTCCATACTCTGCAAGATTTTGGAGCGTATATTGAATGCCCGCTTAATGGCATACCTAGAACAGAATGACCTCCTTAGTGACCGGCAATATGGGTTTCGCCGAAATCGGTCAGCTGGGGACCTTCTAGCGTATGCCACACGTATGGGGCGAGGCACTCGAGAACAGTGGGGAAGCACTTGCTGTTTCACTTGAATGTCTCGAAGGCTTTTGACAGAGTTTGCCACACTAGCCTTTTGGGTAAGCTTCCAGCGTACGGCTTATCCCCTGGTCTGATCGAATGGGTAAAGGACTTTCTGAGTGAACGGTCTCTCCGGGTCGTCGTCGATGGCTGCTCATCCGATCCTATGGCGACTAACGCCAGTGTTCCTCAGGGGTCCGTTCTCTCAGCAACTCTCTTCCTGCTGCATATTAATGATCTGCTTATGCCCGGTATCTATGGGTATGCAGACGATAGCACAGTTGTTGAGAGATACCAACCAAGTCGTCGGGCCAGTCTGAATCAAATCCAGTCCGAAAGAGAAGCTATGGTAGAGCGTGTGAATCTCACACTGCAGGCAGTCTCCGATTGAGGCGATGCCAATCTTGTGAAGTTCAACGCCTCCAAAACACAAGCGTGTCTCTTCACTGCAAAAAGGAGCCACTTCACCTTGGCTCCTTCTTTCCGAAATGTATCACTGAAATATACCGACCGCCTTCAGTTGTTAGGGTTTGAAATATCCTCAAATTTGAACTTCGGGCGGTTCATTGAGTCCAAGGCCAAAGCAGCTGCAAGGAAGCTGGGAGTCCTTGCAAAGGTGCAACGATACTTCACGCCGGGACAGCTGCTTACTTTATATAAAGCGCAAGTCCGGTCGTGCATGGAGTATTGCTGCCATATATGGGCTGGTGCTGCAAAATGCCACCTAGCAGCTTTGGACTCAATGGAAAGGCGTGCTAAGAGGCTTATTGGTGACTTGAATTTTGTTAAAACCAATCTTACCAGCCTTGAACACCAACGTAAAGTAACCAGCCTTTCGGTTTTCTACAGGATGCATTTCGGAGAGTGTGCGCAGGAATTACATAATTTAATTCCACCTTCTCCCTTCCACCGTCGGACAACCAGACGTTCGGCCAGTCTCCACCCTTTCGTTGTTGACTTACAACGCATTCGAATCAAACGGTTCGCCACGACGTTCATCATGCGTACAGCAAAGGAGTGGAATAAGTTGCCAGCATCTGTCTTTCCATCCGATTAGTGTGGGTGTCTTCAAGGCAAGAGTGAATAGGCTTTTGTTAAGTCAGTACGCTTCACCATCTTAGGCTACATCACCACTTACCATCAAGTGGGATCGTAGATAAGCACTGGCTTAGTAGAATATAAAAAAAAATATCCGCGATAGAACCAGAGTAACCGACATAGCCCAATGGATTAGTAACCTGAAGTGGTAATGGGCCAGCCATATATCTTGAAGAACCGACGAGCGACGGAAAAGAAAGGTTCTCGGCTTGCAGCCTCGTACCGGCAGGCGAAGTGTAGGGCGTCCACATACTAGATGGAGTGACGACCTTGTAATCCATCTATTATAGATTGGTCTGTAGGTGGGGGCTGGTGATCTGTCATACAGGGAATCCTAGTACGGACACCAGTCTCTCACAAATTGACTGTAGTATATTAATATTAAGTTGTATGTATATGTTAATTACTAAATTTGTGAGAGGAAAGAATAAACTTTATTATTATTATTATTATCTATCACTCAGCAATGATCTGTTCTAACGAATAAAAACGCGGTAACATGTTTTTCCAGAAAATCAGTACCTATATTCTTTTCAGATAGTACAAAATTTAAGCCAATGTTCTTATCACCCCGCTGGGACATTTCCAACTATCGAATACCGATACCGATTGTTGAAGTTCGTTTATGACTTCTTTTTATTACTTCACAATTTCTTTATCTGTACTATTGCTTTATGTTACAATCTACTGACTGACTCTAGTATCAGATATTTTTAGGAGCACTTTTATAAATTTGTTTTTACTAGCGATGTCCGATTTCGTTTGGATAAAAAGATTAATTTGGCGGTATTTAGTTTTGAGGTAGTCATAGAAGATCATTTATTTCTTAAATTTTTTTAATATCTAAAATAAAAGTTTTTCCTATAAAATATAGCCTGTACTCCTGGCAGTGCTCTATCTGTTCGTAAAGCTTTGTTACAATCGGTTCAGCCATTTCGAAAATTCGCCCGAACAGACTGACAGACAGACAAATTTATTAAAATTGTTACTCATGTCTTAAGGGGACTACAGGGGCTACACGCAAGTTTTATAATACCTAAAACTATAATATGATACACTGCAGTAACCAAACCCAGAAAAATATATGACATTTTTTAGAATATATGCTAGTTAGATAGTGTGTTGAAAACATGATACTATTAAAATGATACGATAGAAAAAAAAAACACAAATATACCTGTAAAAAATTATTTTAACGATTAAAAACCATACTAATATACATGCAATCATTCTGATTTTTTGTCAGATTATTCTACAAGCAATATAAGGGTCAGACGGCAGTCGCCCTGGTAATTGGCACTAAGCCACTCAAAAGAATATGCCTCTGCATTTTTTATTCCTAGACCTGCAGAAGGCCTTTGACTGTGTTCCTAGGGAGATGATCGACGATCTAGGCGTTGCGGTCGAAGTTGATACCAGAGACCTACGTGGAAATCGTACGTGACATGTACCGCAACTCCGATTCAATAGTCAGGACCGCTGTTGGTGATACCACCCCCTTCCCCATAACCATAAGCGTGCATCAGGGCTCCGTCTTAAGCCCCTATCTCTTCAGTGTGATATAAGACGAACTGTCAGCCAGCGTACAGAAACTACCGCAGCCTTGGCTGCTTATGTACGCTGATGATATCGCACTGGGAAACGAATGCCTGGACATGAACTTACCTGGTACCAGGAGTAGAGGACGGCCCAAGAAACGCTGGCTTGATGTCGTGCAGGATGACATGCGCGCCAATGGGCTAGTTGTGAGGGACGCCGAAGACCGGGCAAAGTGGAGGAGAAAGTGTTGGAAAGCGGACCCTGGGTTCTCCCGCGCTGGGCGGGATGAGCAACCGGGATAAACGCTAGGTAGAAGAAGAAGAGATTCTACAAGCAATATATTAACGTAATAGTGTTTTGATTTTCTAGTCCAATCAATAATTTTTTTATTCGCATATTCTTATTTCTGAACATAATACGTACGCATGTGTGCGTACACGCCCGTGTGCCGACAGTGCCGGCCGAGGCCTTTCCATACAGAAATTGTGTAAATGTGTGCGTGCGTCATTCGAAGTCACATAGCTCTTGTAGTAATAAGCCGACAAAGGTAATTTATTTATATGTATAAATTACATTTGTTTGTTAATTTTTTAGTAATTGTGTAATGTTGCTTATTTCGACCACAACTTATCAATCCGAAAACCAGCATTAAGATTACTCAATGTTTGGATGTTCGAAATTATGTGCAGTCATTCATGCATCAAGACTGCCCTGATAAACATTGGACTTCCTATAGATTACCTCATTGAGATATTTTCCATACTTTCCACGCTTGGTAGGCGGGTTGACTATTGAAGTATTATATAATTACTTTAAGTTCTTATCAAGATGCTATCTCTTGTTTCATTTGCCTCTGATGCTTCTCACGACTTCCACTGGAAAATGGTAGAGCCATACTGTAGCTATATTAGTAGTATAGTTGTAGTACGAATGGGTCGGCTCGACCGGGGAAGGACCACGCTCTCACAGAATACAGCAAATAATATAAAATAGCAACTTAACACTGCTGTGTTTCGTATGGTGAG
The DNA here is from genome assembly GCA_963668995.1 of Parnassius mnemosyne. Taxonomy (NCBI): domain Eukaryota; kingdom Metazoa; phylum Arthropoda; class Insecta; order Lepidoptera; family Papilionidae; genus Parnassius; species Parnassius mnemosyne. The sequence goes on from CAVLGL010000084.1 coordinate 33,728,479, forward strand.
TGTAGAGAACCGGAGACCCTTTTTACTTGAAAAGAGGCATTCTATCTCAGGGGTGACAACGCATCTGCATTTTGAATTTTAATCGAGGATGGATGTAGATGTCTATGGGCCACAACAACCACTTACCATCAGGTGCACTGTGTGCTCGTTTGTCAACCTATCGTATAAAAAAATATATTAATGGATTTTTTTACGCCACAACTACATCAAATCCTGTATATATCAATAATAAAACAACAACAATCAATGATTTTTTTATCAATGATCTCATTCTCTCGCAGACTAAATTCTGTAAATGTATATATTTGTGTCTTTTTAGTATCGCTTTTTCGTTTCATTGAGTTTCAAACCACGATTCTGCAGAAGTTTCCGCGTGAGAAAACAAGTAAAGATCGCTCAACTTATAACGTCGATATAACTTCAAATATTTAGAATTGGGTACTTTTTGCAATATGAAAAACTGCACCCTGCTTGAATATAACTGCACTATCGTTGAAATGCGTAAAGTGCAATATTTAGTACAAAAAATTAATAAAAACATATCAGTCAGTTCGATTGACAAGAATACTCATCAAGTTGACAATAGGTACGTAAAGGTACGTAAAATTTAAACCGAGATACAATTAGACGAGAACTTGCCACTAAAGAAAACATCGAAAGATAATTACCAATGAGATTAAAGACATTTATAACGTAACAGATCCATGCTGCTTCGTGTTATAGGTAGCTACAGCACGGACAGATCGTTTTAAAAAAATACGCTTTCATAGAATAACAGCATAATATAGAGCAGTATAACTCTACTTTTTCTCGTATGGTGATGTAAACGGGAGACCTCTTTGAGCTGACTTCAAAAAAGGAAGTGATTTAAAATAACTGCATAGTTTTTTGTATGTGTTACGCGATATCTTCGTCAATTGTAAACCGATTTTAATGATGCTTTTTTATTTCTTCGGAGTAATCCCATTTCGAGAAAAAATAATGGGAATGACGTTTTTGATATAACTATTTGATTTACATTTTGATTGTGATATTTCTTAGTCCACTCAATAGAGTAAAAAATAACTTTCAATACAAAGTAAAAGCCGACTTCAAAAATTGTAAAGAATGAAATAATTACATTCTGAAGTTGAGATTTTAATTCAGATACACTGTCTTAGAGACGCCTAGAATGTGAAATTATTTTGTGTTTTGTTCGGCTTTTACTTTTTATCAAGTGAAGAATGCCTCTTTTCCAGTAAAATGGGTCTCCGGTTGTCTACACTCACAATACGAAAGACATCGGTGTCAAGCTGCCATTTTACGCTGGTATTCTGTGAGAGCGTGGTCCTTCCCCGGTCGAGCCGACCCATTCGTGCTACAACTATACTACTAATATAGCTGCAGCATGTCTCTACCACGTACATAACGAATGCATTTCAATGAAACGATGCATTCGATTTGATACTTCAAGGGTAAAAACGCATCTTCATTTCATTCTTAACGTGGATAGATTTAGTCATAGGTGTCTATGGGCCAGAAGATACACTAATCACTATGTGGACTGTGTGCTTATTTACCGCTCGCACTTTTAAAAAACTACAAAGCGCCTTAATAATTCAAGGGATTGACTGAAATTTCAAAATGAGCAAGTGACCCTCTTTCGATTCCCGCCAGTAAAACTGAAATTGGAAACGCAATTTCAAATGCTAATTTATAACGTGCTCTTCGGTGAAAAACACTGACAATTTTTAAAGTCCACCGAAACGTGTTGGGGCAGGCGTCTCACACTTTTCCCTGGTGTAAAATCTTTTTAAAAATGAGGACAACGGGATGTTTGAAGATTACTTTTACGTAATAAGTCTATACTTCAACAGTATAATTTGCGCAGTCACCCGAAATACTTTATCCTATTATAATTTCCTTATTTATAAATTCTATCTCCTAAGTTTTGTAATATTCGTACCATTTGTATGCGAATGATCTTCAGTCATATGTGTAATCCTGCATAAATATTCTTAACTTTGTTTAGAAAAAATAAATAATAACCTGGAAGCCATAGGAGAACGGCCATGAAAATATGGCGTTTCAGTTAATCCAGTTAAATTTAAAGTGATAATCTTCGGAAGTTCACAATATTGGCTAAAGTTGATTATGGAAATCTCTCTCCTGTATTTTATAATGGAACTTTGATATCATATTGTGATTCTATAAAAAATCTTGACTAAAAAAAATTACCTGTAACTTGCAAATCTCTGAAGTAACTCGTAAAGTTGTTGTCACTCTGCATACACTTTATCGTCTTAAACATTTCCTACGTTCTGGTTCGTTTCCTCATTCTACCTATTATCGATTATGCAGATGTATGTTACCCAGATCTGTCATAAAATGTTCTAAACAAGTTGGAGCGCCTTCTTAATAATTCCCTAAGGTTTATTTTCGGCTTACGTAAGTATGATCAATATCTTCCTATCGTTGAAAGCTTAAATGGCTCTACTTGCAAAGGATATACTCCAGAATTTTACTTGTATTTTTTTTTTACTTTAATTTTCTTCATTCGATTGACGGTAGAACATCAATCCAATCAAATCGTCTCAGGATTAGTATTTCATAGCACAGTTCTAATTTTTTCAGGTTCTGTTTTAGGGTACAGCCTATAAATATCTTTGAAATATCCTTCCCAATAATATTAAAAATGACCAATAAAAACCCTTTTTAACCGACTTCAAAAAGGATGAGGTATTCAATACGTCTGTATTTTTTGTGTGTTACCTCATAACTATTTTCTAGGTGAAACGATTTTGATGATTCTTTTTTATTATAAAGCTGGTGCTTCTCATGTGGTCCCATATAAATTTGATCAAGGTCTGACCAATGGTTTTTGAGTGATCCTTATTAATGCGTATTCAATTTACTTCGACTACATCATTGATCATCATCTCATTTTATTTATGTAAAGTCAGTATGTAATGTACAGTAAAGTTCTGTGTATAAAAGGAAATTCAGTCTGACCGTTCACTGCGTGTTTCACTGAGTTACGGTGGCGAGGATTAATAATTTGGAGAGGAATGTAACTTAGAGTCTGGTCAAACAACAAGGTATATTCACTTTCATTTTTTTTATAGGAGAGGGGGCAAACGAGCATGCGGCCTACCTGATGGTAAGTGACTACCGCCCCCCATGAACAACTGCAACACCAGGGGAACCAGGGAAATTGCAGATGCGTTGCCGGACTTTTAAAAAGGAGTAGGCTCTTTTCTTGAAGGTCCCTAAGTCGTATCGGTTCGGAAAAATCGCTGATGGTAATCGATTCCACAAGGAAGTTGTGCAAGGAAGAAAACATCTTCTAAATCGCACAGTGGTGGACCGCCAATCATCCAGATGGTGTGGATGGTATCGGGAGTTCTGCTGCGATGTGCGTTCGTGAAATTTGGCGGCCGGGATTAATCCGAACAATTTCTCAGAGCACTTCCCGTGGTAAATGCGAAAGAAAATGCAAAGGGATGCAACATCTCTTCGCAGTGCCAATGAATCGAGCCGATCGGAAAGGACTCGGTCGTCGACGATTCGAGCCGCTCTGTGCTGGTTGCGGTCAAGTGGAAGGAGCTGGCACTGGGGAGCCCCTGCTCAGAGACGGGAACAATATTCCATGTGAGGCCGAACCTGCGCCTTGTAAAGTTGCAGGCGGTGTGCTGGCATGAAATACTGTCTCGCTCTGCTGAGCACGCCAAGCTTTTTAGAGGCCAATTTGGCCTTCTCTTCCAAGTGACCACGAAACTGCACGTAATTTTCATAATTGTTCTTACGCTAAAAAGTTATGACACGTTATGTCAGTTAGGAGGTTTACGGACGACTGACGCGACTATGGCCAGCGTTGCCAACTCTACGATTTTTCCGTATCGTCTACGGAATTAACTACGGAATTTGAGTTGAAATCTTCAGAATTTGATTTTCTTGTTAACTTTTTTTTATACTTCACAATTCTTCCAGAAAAAACCGATTTTTTCTAATCCATGCTCTCCCAATTGTTTTTACAATTATTAAAAAATGTCTGCTGAATAAGTCCTCGCTTTTCCTCGATCTTTCTTTTCGAATTTCTCAAAAGTTGTTAGTTGTATAGTCTTTCACTGTTACGTAAATTACCTAAATCTGACACAGTAATTTTTAAATAAACTAACAGAAACCAGAATTTTTTTAGTGAAGATAGTCCGTTTTTTTTTTCATTCGTCTAATTACTGCTTCAAAATTTTCCAGCATCAAGTTTTTAACGTATTTTTTTTTAATATAACTATTCACAAATATTTATGAGTTAATTATTTTATTTGTTTTTTCCTAAAAATAATTTAATTAAAAAAAAAAACTCAATTTTTAATCAATATTTTATGGCACTTTTTTCTTATATGTGCAGCTTGTTTCGATATGATACTACAATTGAGCTTACAAAAAGAATTTTACATGATAAAATGAAATTCTCATAAAAAGAAAAAAAGAAGAATAAGAAGAGAAAGACAAAACGATAACATTTTAAATCCTCTTAAGAGTTCTGCCTATATGCGGATATTTTGAAATAGCATCTACGGAATTCTACGGAATTTTTTTTTATACCAATCTACGAATTTAGAAAAATTCGAGTTGGTAACACTGACTATGGACGATCGGTGTAGGTGACATATAAAAGTGTGCTATTTTACCACCACACTAGGATTTTCTCCTGTATCGTGGAGGCAGTTCACAAACACAAATTGCACAAGGACAAACATCCAGACCCGGGACAATTATTTGTAGGCCATACAAATACTTGTACCGTGCGGGATTCGAACCCGCGGCCTCCAGCGCAACAACTCATTGCTAAGCCACTGCGCCACGGAGCCGTCGATGCGTTACAATGTTGCAGCTACAATTTATATTGAAGTCGGTTGTACAACATTTTTAATTTTACCGCTTGTTTCAGTGCACCAATATTGCTAAAACACAACGGAGCTATTCGGATGCAAAGAACATGCATAGTTCACAACATATAAAAAAGTTTTAATTAAATTTTCTGTAATCCACACTACACCACACGGAGCGCGTCGTTGTTTTCACTAAGCTATGGACGCTTTTATTCAAAATCGATATAACTAGATTGCATCGTTCTAAACGAAACCAGTCGAGTGTGTTACTATCGGAAATTTTATTAACAGGGTTCGAGCATAAAACCCGTATCCGTAGTCTGATGTAAAAAACAAAAGCCGGCCAAGTGCGAGTCCGACTCGTGCATGAAGAGTTCTACACCATCGTAAAACACGTTTCTAATACGAGAGCCCCCTTTAATTTTTAATTTTTATTATTTGTTGTTATAGCGGCAACAGAAATATACATTCTGTGAACATTTCAACTGCCTACCTATTATGGATCATGAGATACGGGCTGTATGCTGACAGAAAGACGGACGTACAGAGGAGGCTTAGTAATAGGGTCTCGTTCGTTACCCTTTGGGTACGGAAACCTAAAAATGAATATTCAATACTAACTAAAAAGTGCTAACTAAATACAGGTTGACCCAAAAGTCTTTAAAAACTTTAAACATGAATAAATTGTAAAGAAATAGATGAAAGGACACGTTTTTTATTAGAATTTACAGGCCATGGTAGTAATGTATAAATGAAGTATTTATTTTTAATTTTATTTTATAGGATAGGGTCACAAACGATCACACAGCCCTCCTGATGGTGAGTGATTGCTGTGACCCACAGACATCTACATCTATCCTAGATAAAGAATCAAAATGCAGATGCCTTGTCACCCGTGAGGATTAAGATGGAATGTCTTTTTTCCAGTAGAAAGGGTCTCCGGTTCTCTACGCTCACCATACGAAACACAGCAGCTATTATACGCTAGTATTGTGTGAGAGCGTGATCCTTCCCTGGTCGAGCCAACCCATTCGTGCTACAACCATACTTCTAATATAGCTGCAGCATGGCTGTACCACGTATAAAAATAAAGTTAATATATATATATATATATATATATATACAATATGCCATTAAAATACAATCAAATCAATCGTAGATGTTTTGGGTTTTTGTTCCTGAATATCGGGACAATCGACCACACAGTCCATATGATAGTAAGTGGATAATGTGGTCCATAGACACCTACATCTATACTCAGCTAAGAATGTAGTGCCCCTGAAGACATAAAGTATAAAAACTTTATTATCTGAAAGTATCACACACTCCGCAGATACGACAATATACGTATCTAATGATACATTCACTCAAAATCCTTCAAACTTACCAGACGTGTTTTTTAGAGCGGATTCTTTATACAGAGTGTTACCAATAATGAGTTGGCGTATATTGCTTCTATATTTGCTAGATAGCACGTAAGAATAAGACTGATATTAATGCACGTATTGCAGTAGCATTTAAGAGGCAAAAATTTGGATAGTACGTCATATAAAACTTAAAAAGGACCGAGGCGAATTTAATCGAATTTTTTCATCGACCCCTGTATTTATCTACAGGTAAAATCCTATGCCATATTTGTATCTGCAGAAATATTATCTGTAGATTTTATATTTGTTTGAGCTGATAATATTGTCACTATCTCCCATTATAGATTGGTGCCTACAGATACTTAACGATATAATTTAAAATTAAAAATTATGTATAGCCGACTTCAATATTAGTTATTAAGAATAACTCAAAACCTATTGGTCTGACCTTGATCAAATTCATCAATATGGGACTACACGAGAAGTACCAGCTTTCAAATAAAAAAAAAATCATTGAAATCGGTTCACCCAGAAAAAGTTATGAGGTAACACACATAAAAAAACATGAATTATCTGAACTCAGTGAACTAACACACATAGTTCACTGAGTTTCATAGAGAGCGATATCGAAAGATGCGATTAGATACATATATATTATCCTATGTATCTGTATATATCTATGTAGTGTTGGAATGCCTCATTACCAGTAAAAAAGGTCTTCGTTTCTCTACATTCGTCATACGAATCATAGCAGTATGAAACTGCTATTTTACGCTGGTATTCTGTGAGAGCCGAGGAATGCCACAAAGCATATCCTGAGTCACCTGCATCCATCGACTTACATTACAACCTACATTATCCTAATAGGTCGTCACCCCATCTAAACATATTATATGATTGTATATTTTTTCCATTTATAATATTTTTACATGTAAAAGCCTCGAAAATGCTGTATTTGTAATAAAAAAGTTGATAAAATTCGAACTCATGTTTTGTATGTTTGATATCGGGCCAAAATGAAATTACTAAACTTTAGTCTCATATCTTTGGTTCGTTATGTCACGGGTGAATGTGATAGCGATATATTATCCTGAGAAACTGAGGGAGAATGTTCCAATCTTATTATAGATGTTCCGGAACAAATAACATCGCTAGGCGGGAAAAATAAACAGATTTCTTTAAGTTATGACCGAACCTGATTATAGATAAAATATAAGTAAGTGATTTAGATTTATGTAATTTGTTACGTTCTTTGGTTGAGCCAATACCATAGGACCAATGTATCAATAATACAGTCAGCCTAAATTGTTTTTATTACGAGAGTTAGATGATTTATTTGTACGTGGTAGAGCCATGCTGCAGCTATATTAGTAGTATAGTTGTAGCACGAATGGGTTGGCTAGACCGGGGAAGGCCCACGCTCTCACAGAATACCAGCGTAAAATAGCAGCTTAATGCTGCTGTGTTTCGTATGATGAGTGTAGAGAAACGGAGATCCTTTTTACTGGAAAGGAGGCATTCCATCTTAGCCCTCACGAGTGACAACGTATCTGCATTTTGATTCGCAAACGAGGACAAATTTAGATATCTATGGGCCACAGCAACCACTTACCATCAGGTGAACTGTGTGCTTGTTTGTCACCCTATCCTATAAAAAAGATGACTTTATATTTTAAGGATATTCATCAGTATTACAATCATCACAAGTCCACTGCTGAACATAGGCCTCCCCCAAGGAATACCACAAATCACGGTCCTAAGCCACCTGAATAAATCGACTTGCTGCATCTCTCACCAGGTTGACACTCCAATAGTGAGGGGCTGCCCTAAACTACGCTTGCTGGTACAAGACTGGCTCTCGAGAACCTTTCTCCTCATCGGTTTTGGTTCTTCAAGCGGCGGCTCATTGCCACGTCAGCTTTTTGATCCCTAGCGCTATGTAGATTACTCTGGTTATTTTGTGGTTATCCCTTACGAAGTCTATCATGCAGAGAGATCTGAGCATAATCCTCTCCATAGCTCGAGCTCACTTGAGTGAGCGAGGTTGAGCTTCCTCATATGGTTAACGGTGATGGTCGACTGTCCTGTTTCAGAATCCCCTGCAAAGTCTGAATCAGTGTAGGCCACGAGTTCTTTGTCTCCTCCGAAGTGGATTCCTGCTATCGCTGTCCCTCCCAAGTACTGGAACACACGTTTCACCATCGCCTGATGGCTTTTCATGGGCTTGTTGCAGAATCGACTGAGATATGGCATATGGTCTGACACAACTGGTTACTTCGCCTACGCAGATTCCAGATGTGGAGGATCATACACCTTCCCTGTTGGACCTTCTGCTGACTTCTCATCCTGACGGATATCAGGTTTCCGTCGATGCCCCTCTCGGCTCTTCGGACCATTGTCTGATCCGGAGTATGGTGCCACTCACGTTCCCTTCGCGGTTGCGTTCTGCAGGTTGCCGCCGTGTTTGGCACTCTTAAGTAAATAAGTTCATAAAATCTTGTTTTATGTTTTAAGGTATACTTTCCATAAAAATGTGTCATAATCTCTCCAAGGATGCCCAGCCGAGTTAGATCCGTCGAATAGCCTCTTGGTTGGATTTAGTCCTACCTATTCGGAAAATTTGTCCTAGATAAACTTACTCGTCTACAACTTCGAGCGTGGTGTTCCCAACAACTATATATATGTGACATTGACATTACACATGAGTTTTGTCTTGTCCATATTCATCTTAAGATCCGTTGGGAGATACTATTGAGGTCATCAAGCATCGTTCTGAGGTCTTGCGCAATTGTGAACAGTTTCGGGGCATTAACAGCATCCTGTACCACTATGCAGTTGGATAGGTTTCTTACTCTGGTTCTGTTTTTTGGATAGCCAAAATTACCGAAGAGTATGTATCTGGTCCATGATGATAAAGCCTTTTTTATGGAAACCGGCTTGTTCGGGAGACTCGAAGACATCGAGTCTACGTGCGAGACGATTCGTAATGACTCTCGAAAACAGCACGTTGACGTGTCTCAGAAGGAAAATCGGTCTGTAGTTCTTCAAAAGAGCGTTGTCTCCACGCCTCTGGCGTAGTACCACCATGAAGGGCGGAATCAAAGAGCTTATGAAGTACTTCAAGTACCGATTTTCCACCCGATTCCAAAAGATTCGCTGTAATTCCATCCTCGCCCGAGGTCTTGCCGTTTTTAAGGTGATGGAGAGCAATTCTAATCTCACTCAGACTGATGTCCAAAATATCATCGGTACAGCTTCGGATAAGAGTTCCTCTTTTATCATTACTCACACTTGCGTGTGGCTCCAACAAGGATGTATACAGCTGTCCGTAGAACCTCTCAATCTCACTCAAAATCTAAGTAATCCCGGAAATGTGGTATACGTGGTAGAGCCATGCTGCAGCTATATTATGGTTGTAACACGAATGAGCCGGTTCAAAGGGTAAGGACAATGCTCTCACACATTAGCGTGAAATAGCAGCTTAAAACTGCTGTGTTTTCTTATGGTGAGTGTAGAGAACCATCGAACTTTTATACGTGATAGAGCCATGCTGCAGCTATATTAGTAGTATAGTTGCAGCACGAATGGGTCGCCTCGACCGACGGAGGATCACTCTCTCAGAGAATACCAGCTAAAAATAGCAGCTTAACACTGATGTGTTTCGTATGATGAGTGTAGAGAACCCGAGACCCTTTTTATTGGAAAAGAGGCATTCCATCTTAGTCCTCACGGGTTAATTGTAGATGTCTATGGATCACAGCAACCACTTTAAAAAAAACCTTTTTACTGGTAATGGGGCATCCCATCTTAGCCCTCATGTATAACATCTGCATTTTTATGTGCATTCTTAATTAAGGATAAATTTAGATGTCTATGAGCCACAGCATCCCTTACCATTAGGTAAGTTATGTACACAAAGCATATTAAAACGAGCTATTCTTCACAGAAGCTAGACAACTAAACATTGGATATAACTAATTACAATTTAAGCAAGCCTGAACATATTTAATAACAATCGATGGAATACGTTCATGTTCGATAAATTAAGTTTATACGCGCCATTCTCCCCAAGGGTATTATAACAGCAATTCCGAGTAAATAAGCCGGCTTGTAACGAACATGTACTAATTCAAATAGCTATTGTGTAATCCTAATAATACGCGATATAGATTTGTATTTCAATATTGTCCTAAATACATTTGTAATAACGGGCATTTGGAAGAAAATAAATTGAAAATGTCTTTGCTTTGATTTCACAAAACAATATTTAGATGTTCCTTTCTGTCGAGTCATTATCTTTGAAATAAAGTATACTTACGGTACGTGGTAAAGCCACAATGCGTCGAATTATGGCTGAAGCACGAGTGGTCGGCTCGAACGGGTAAGGAACAACCTCGGACAGTAAAAAGTAATCTAATTGATTTACAAAAAACCGGAGCCACGTTTTGTCGGTAACACGGAATGTCTTTATAGAATATCGCATTTACATTTTCATTTTTTAATCAACGATAAATTGAGATATCTATGAGCCACAACATTTACTTTATACAGGAGCAATGGCAAATAAGCGTGCGGTTCAACTGATAGTAAGCGACCACTGCCCCCATGAATATCCACAATACTAAAGGAATTGAGAATGTTTTGCCGACCTTTTTAGAAAGGAATAGACACTATTTTGAAACCCTAAGTCATAACGGTTGACAGTAAATTTCGTCGTGAGTGGCAGAAAAGTCCTGGAGAATCCCACGATGAGGGATTACCAACAATAGAGATAATATTCAAAGTTAGTATATTGTCACAGTGTGGAGTGAAATTTATCCGAAAAACTGGTCGAATCACTGTCCTTGGTAAAATCCGGTAAATCAACGTCCTGTCCAGAGCAATGAATCCAGCCGATCAGAGATTCTTGAATGAAACGAAATAGGGTGATGGGTTACATCCACACAGTAGTAAAAGTAATCGAAACTAAAATGACAAAATTTTTATTCCAGTAGATATTTTCATTTCACTGATCTATATAAACAAGAGATTCAATTTAATACATTAACGGATTCCCACGAGCTACGACTTGCGAATACGAAATCACATATAACAGCCAAATGACGTATTCACAACAAAGGAGGGTCGCTCGGTGTTGTGGAACTAATGCGAATGTTTTATTTATATTTTTATATTAAATAAAATAGCCCTTTTTTCTTACAACAGAAAATACACACTTTGAAACACAAAATTATTATATAATATTTACTGAACTCGGTATGCCTTTTAAACCTTTTTACTGCTCGCCAGCGCAATGGTTAAGGACAGGGTTTATTAGAATGCTAGGGTTTCGTTTAGCTATTGTTCGATTATGCGGTATGTTACCGTGTAGTGGCGGTGTAAGAATATTCACTAGCCTGTGGGTGTCGTAAGAGGCGACAGAGGGAAACAAACCAAAAGATGGGCAGCAGCGTCTTCCGAATAACGACTAAAAATAAAAAAACTGCGGTTCCCAACCCGCTTGCTGGCAATTATGGCAAACATCCCCCTATGAGGCAATCTATGAGGCTGTTAAACAGTGGACTGGTAGGGTAATGATGGATGTATAGAAGATAAGCTACCAGGAGCACATGACCCACTGAGAGTTGAAAATATTAAATCAACAGTAACATTACAACTATGGCAAATATCCCCCTATTAGGCAATCTATGGGGGAGGTCTGTGTTCAGCAGTGGACTGGTAGCCTGTTGGATTGATGTATGGAAGATAATCTACCAGGAGCACATGAACCACGGAGAAGTGAAATTATTAAATCAACAGTAACATTACAACTATGGCAAATATCCCCCTATGAGGCAATCTATAGGGGAGGCATATATTCAGCAGTGGACTGGGTAGGCTGTTGGATGGATGTATAGAAGATAATCTACCGGGAGCACATGACCCACTGAGAGGTGAAATCATTAAATCAACAGTAACATTATAACTATGACAAATATCCCCCTGAGGCATTCTTTGGGGGGAGGCCTATGTTCAGCAGTGGACTGGTAGGCTGTAACGGTAACGTTAACGGTAAAAATTGTTCGATTACCGAACAGGGTTTCCTACGCAGGGCTTTTTCGACGTAGGGGGTCGCAACAAGCAAGACTTACATTATAGCAGCTGACTAGCTGACTCATGCATGCTACGCTCTTGATGGTACACGCCAACTATACTACCATATTCTATGGCAAGGGTCACCAAATGGTGGACCGCCGACCTATTATTTGCGGACCCAAAAGAATGTAAAAATATCAACGATAAATTTTGTGGCACCTAATTCAACTTTCTTTTGTTTTAAAACATAAAAATTCGGGAGTCTTTGTCAAGAATAATACGTGGTAGCGCCATGCTGCAGCTATATTAGTAGTATAGTTGTAGCACGAATGGGTCGACCGGAGAAGGACCACGCTCTCACAGAATACCAGCGTAAAATAGCAGCTTAACACACAGCACACAGCAGGTGTTACGTTTGGTAAGTGTAGAGAACCGGAGACCCTTTTTATTGGAAACGAGGCATTCCATCTTAGTCCACACGGGTGACAACGCATTTGCATCTGATTCGTAATCGAAGATAGATGTAGATGTATCTGGGCTACAGCGACCACTTACCATCAGGTGGACTATGTGCTCGTTTGTTACCCTTATCCTATAAAAGAAAAAACGACGATGTTCTCATTTTATTTATATTGAAGTCGGTTGTACAATTTTTTTAATTTTACCAGAGATATGTTTAGCTGTCTATATTCGGCTGTGGACTTTAGTAGACTGTTACAGTAACGTTAAACGTAAATAAACGTAAGTCGACATATTTGCAAACAAAACGGAATTATTTTATGGGTAATATTAAAGAGTGTAACGACTCACGAATAGCTTTTTACGAGCTTGGAATGGTAGAATGGTAGCATCTAACGCCGTTATAGTTTACACGTCACTTCCCTTATTGCTCTACTGCATTTTAAAATTGCTTTAGCCTCCGGCGGGAGCGATATTTCTTGTTTACAGGGAACTGCGCACTTTAAGCGTCATACATTTTCTTCATAAACATTTTATACTCCATTACTAGATCGCCGCACTCACAGTATTGAGGATTAGTCATAATTGACACGATTGGCAGGTAGATTGGTGACTGTAGCGCCAGATGATGTGCCCGACTATTGTTATTTAGTCGCCGTGTAGTGACGGAGAAGACAAAACATTATTATTGCCATAAAAGTGATATACACTCTATAAACACTAGGAACAAACACAAGCTAGTGATACTAGTCTCTCGACCCCACAGAGTTAGTAATTCATTCTTGGGGCAATGTATACGTTACCAAGTTTAAATATTTTAGTAAGTTGAAACTGTATAAAAAGGACTATTATATATTATATCTAATAAAAATTAATACATGGTTAATAATAACCCCTGGGAATGAGTTCTCTCCCAAGCTGTTTCTTAAATATGTTTTTTAAGTTAATTGTATACATATTATACTTTAAAAAAAAAACAAAGTCCCGCTAGGTTTATTCCTGGTTCCTCCCACGACGAGATTTTTCCAAACCGATGATAAAAACCAAAAATAACTTTCAAAAAGAATTACATGTAATCTAATCTATATTGAATAAAAAAAATATTCTATTGTATTCTATCCAGTGTGTGTCATAAATGGCGAAACCAGACGGTTTTTGCAGTAAACAAATTAAAATAAATATTATTAAAACATCTTCACAAATCTATCCAAATCACAAAAAAATATTAATATTAATTTAACTTTTTGACCATCTTTCTTTCAAAGGTCAAAAATAGCTATCATGGAACTATGGGCAAGTCTATAATGAAAGCCATTTGGCACAGTCTTGTAAATGCAGCAAACTCAGCATTGGCTCAGTTTCGTATTATGTGTGTACAGAACCGGAGACCCTTATTACCGGAAACGAGGCGTTCCATCGTAGTCCTCAGGGGAGCATTTTGATTCTTAAACGGGGATAGATGTAGATGTGTATAGCTCGGATGTTACTTGTATTCTATAAAATAAAATAAATAAATAAAATACCATAGATAGTTGATCATTTCTCTGACAACTAAAATGATTCCTCACAGACTGTAATTATCATCATCATCATCATCATTACAGCCCTTCGCAAGTCCACTGCTGAACATAGGCCTCCCCCAAGGTATGCCACAAAACACGGTTGTGAGCCACCTGCATCCATCGACTTCCTGCATGTCATACCAGGTCGTCACTCCATCTAGTGGGGGACCGCCCTACACTTCGCCTACCGGTACGAGGCTGCCACTCGAGAACCTTTCTTCCCCATCGGTTGTCGATTCTTCGAGCTATATGGCCGGCCGACTGCCACTTCAGCTTACTAATCCGTTGGGCTATTTCGATCACTCTGGTTCTACTGCGGATATCCTCATTTCTAAGTTTATCACACAGAGAAACCCCGAGCATAGCCCTCGCTGAGCGACCTTGAGCTTCCTCATACGGCCAGCAGTGAAGGACCACGTCTCAGATCCGTAAGTCATCACTGGCAACACGCACTGGGTGTACAATTTCGTTTTCAGGCTTTGAGGTATGGCTAACGAGAAGACTAACGACTGTAATAATTATACTCGTTCTTTATACACTTCAGCCTGAAATACAGAAGTACACGCACTGTTTTCTGTGTCTTGCGTGGTAGAGCCACGCTGCAGCTGTATTATGGTTGTAGCACGGACGGGTCGGCACAGAACACCAGCGTAAAATAGCAGCTTAATGATGCCGTGTTTCGTATGGTGAGTGTAGAGAATCGGAAACAAGGTATTCCATCTTAATCCTCAGCGGTGACAACGCATCTGCATTTAGATTCATAATCGAGGATAAATGTAGATTTCTATGAGCCACAGCATCCACTTACCATCAGGTGAACTGTGTGCCCGTTTGTCGTGTGTACCCTTATTATATACTCGTAGAAGAAAAAAAAACTGTTGTTGGTGGCAGAAAGAGGTGAAAGGGGTACCTACCAAAACGGGCTCTTAGACAAGAAAGAAATTCTACCACCAAATAAAATATTATTATTTAAATGTTCATGCATTTTATTTAGGTTCCATCGTCGTCCTTCTATTACTGTTTAAATTTTAAACTTAATAATTAGAAAACAAGTATTGTATAGTGTAGTCTCGTGTTTATAGTATTCTTTTACTGTTAAGATTTAGTTATGCGTTTATTGTTTTTTATGATTGACTGATAGGATTTATTTATAATGTATTAAGATAGACCACTGTTCGAACCACACGAAAAATATAAAACGTGCCAAACAGAAAAACAGCGGCGGTGGTACGCCACGCCAAATGTTGTGTGCGTCCCCTTTTTAGTCACGTTCGACAACGTCTAATATGTTTATTATTAATAACGTTCAAAATGAGAAAATATTATGTATATTTGGGCGTTCTGCTTATATGGCGAAATAATTGTTTTCTTTCTTTCTCAAATCTAGATCTAGACACAATAATCTTTTTTTTTTGTTAACCCCTACGTAAACAGAGGTTGTGTGTCTGTTTGTAACATCGTAGCTCCCAAACGCATGAACGGAATTTCGGTATTTTTTTTTGTTTGAAATGTGACTTGTTCGAGAGTGTTCTTAGCTATGAGTCAAGAAAATCTTTTAAGCTGTTTGAAGATCATCAGCTCTTTTTGTTTCGGGGGTTTTAATTTTTTTATAGTATAGGATGACAAACGGGCACACAGCCCACCTGATGGTAAATGGTTGCTGTGACCCATAGACATCTACATCTATCCTCAATAAAGAATCAAAATGCAGATGCGTTGTCAACCGCGAGGACTAAGATGGAATGCCTCACTACACTCACTATACGAAACACAGCAGTGTTAAGCTGCTATTTTACGCCGGTATTATGTGAGAGCGTGGTCCTTCCCCGTGCGGGCCGACCCATTCGTGCTACAATTATACTATTAATATAGCTGCAGCAGGGCTCTACCACGTAAAATTATATTTTACGTATATTTTCAATTTAATATTATTTAGTGTGAGATCTAGAATAGCGAGCGATTCTATAGAATACTCAATCTATTGTATAGTTATTTAAAATGTAATATATAAAAATTTATATTTGTTTGGCCTTTTTTTATGCGCTGCCATACCATTCATCAGATTGCGTTAAAACTTTATCAATAAGTTGATGATGCTGGCACTTGCGCGAAGGTTATAGGCGTAGTACAATTAACTTAGAGTTATTATGTCATAGGATACTATTTACTTTATATTATACGTCATGTATACTTTATATTGTTTATTTAATAAATTACTTTCTTAGAAGCTAAACTAATGTTATGTCATAGAATACTATTTACTTTATATTATAAGACCTGTATAGTTTATATTGTTTATTTACTTAAAAGCTAAATTACTTTCTTAGAAGCCAAGCGAATGTTATGTCATATATTTACTTTATGTAATAAGACATGTATACTTTATAAATCATTTTGTTTACTTCTTTAGAAGCCACACTAATTCGATTGTAATATTATATGCTAATGTTTATAGTTTACCATAAGTTAAGCATAACACCAAGAACAATGTTGTTCCCTTATATTTACCCCCACCTCCTAGCTTCCTACAATTCCATTCCTCAATACAATTCCATTACCAAGTTCTCTCTGTATCACCTACTATATTTTAAGTTAGTTCAAAAGTATTAAATAAATTTATTTTTAAAAGAGTTTTTGTCTCTGCCACATAACAAATTTGGCGCAGTCGGTAGGATCTTGCGTGATTCGTTCGCTTTAATCGCTTAAAGACGAAGTAAAAACGTACTAAATTCGACAAGACAGCATCGCCCAACAAGAAGACAACGTACGGTAGCTGTAGGCTTTTGAAGAACTTCGCCAAACCACATTTTATTGTTACTGTGATACTCCACAACTTTTGTTGATGGAATTAGCCACATAAATCCTATTCCTTCTAATTTTGGACTCTATTTCGAAAACAATGGTGAAATATTAATATCTGAAAATTCCTGGAAATTTATCGTATATCGTAATCTTGAACCTTTATTCCTAGCTCGCAACTCTATCAAACGACTTATAAATAACTATCAATCTTTCATTACTATTGAAATTTACCTACAGTTATTACTACTACTTCATTTATAAAAATAAACATAGACAGAATAGATTCTAGACTCGACGAACTTAATTCTTACACTGACAACAAGCGATCCAAACGCGAAATACTAGACGGGTTAGGTTCAATTTTGAAATGGCTCATTCATTCACTCATGGTGTTCCAGACGTAAAAGTTGCCAAACATTATAACGAATGTGTTGAACAGTTAGAGAAACAGCACAAATATCTACTAATGATATCTTAAAACTACAATTACAATATATTTCTTCAACGATCACGAATTTTAATTAAACATTACATAAAATCTCTTATGATGAATACTATATTTTAAGTTAGTGCAAAAGTATTAAATAAATTTAGTTTTAAAAGAGTTTTTGTCTCTGCCACATAACACAGTAGGTGGCGCGTGTATTGTACCGACACATTTATTTTAAAGTTATATATCATTCAACTTCAATGAATGCACTATCATTCCTAATCATATAATTCTTCAAAATTTTAACGGCTGCAACGCGCCGGTTACCAACTAGTAGTTAATAACATAAATTAACATCCTAAACCAATACAGAAACTTGATTTCTATTCTAATTTTGACTCCGTATGGTTGTACATATTTGCATAACAACGTATTACACTATTGTTAACAGCACACAAATTATCGAGCCACTAACTCAATGGTTATGAAACGTAGGATCATTTTATTTATGTACCTGGAACGGGAACGCGTGGTAATTGAATTCTAAATGCAAATCACATCATAAAGCGACTTACATTAAACTGTTTGTTTTGGGAAACCGAATCTATTTGAATTCCTTACCTATTTTATAGAATAAGGGTGACAGACAAGCACATAATCCACCTGATGGTTAGTGGCCGCTATGGCCCGTAGATACCTACATCTATCGTCGAACACATATCAAAATACAGATTCGTTGTCACCCGTGAGGACTGATATTGAATGTCTCGTTCCCGATAAACAGGGTCTCCTACAGATTTTTACTAACAATTATGTTATCGTCGTATATATCTACAAATTTAATTAAAAATGAAGTCCAAATTTACTTCAAAAACAAACAAACTCATCATGAACAGTAGAGAGTTATTCTCCAGTGTTCACTGCCGTAGACAATGCATCATCTTGTAAGTCAATGAATTCTGTCATTAACTGCCATATGGCACAATTCTATCACCAACTAAACGTGTTTGAGCCATGTGTTTCAACGTTTGTTTATTGTGAGGAAATTCTCATGGATACCTTCGGCTGCATGGGTAACAGAAAGGTTATGCCCGACTTCTACCGGTGAAAACCCCAAAGTGGCCTCCATCAGCGTATACAAGGGGTCTAGGGATTTCTGTTCGAAACGCAACCGGGGCCTCTCTTTCGCTTTGCTTTATAGGAAGGCCTATACTTGCTGCCTCCAACATCCTCGCAGTGCTATCACGATGTCTCAAAACCACTTCCGAGTCATCATCATGCTTCAGCTAGATTGTCGCAGCATAAATAAATAGACTCAAGCGAGGAACGAGCACGAATGGAACACTCAAATTACAAGCTATGTTTCATATAAGAGACGAGAACATCTTAGTCCTCAGGAGTAACAACGCAATGTATCTACATTTTAAATCTAAACCTTGTTGAATAGAAAAAGACGAGCCATGTTTTTGAGTCCAAAGAACACCTTAGAGAAAAATTTAAAGGAATAAATATATTAAATTTGGTCTCTCAATATATTTAAGAGAAGTTAATATATGTACACAAAAACAAAAATATTTTTATTAAAACTAGTGATGATAATTCTGTAATTTCTAAGAACAAGCACAAGTTAGTTATACCAATTACTGGCTTCCAAGCAGCCATTAACTCCTTCATGTCCAAATAATTAATTAAATATTTTCCAGGAAATATGCAGACCTTTTCTATCAAAAGGTTCAATTATTTATTAAGCAATAATTGTCTCATCATCATCATCATTACAGCCCTTCACAAGTCCACTGCTGAACATTAGGCCTCCCCCAAGTAATGCCACAAAGCACGGTCCTGAGCCACCTGCATCCATCGACTTCCTGCATATCTTACCAGGTCGTCACTCCATCTAGTGGGGGGACACCCTACACTTCGCCTGCCGGTACGAGGCTGCCACTGGAGAACATTTTTACCCCATCGGTTGTCGGTTCTTCGAGCTATATGGCCGGCCCATTGCCACTTTAGCTTACTAATCCGTTGGGCTATGTCGGTCACTCAGTTTCTACTGCGGATATCCTCATTTCTAAGTTTATCACGCAGAGAAACGAATATAGCGAGCATAGCCATCTCCATAGCCATCTCCATAACTCGCTGAGCGACCTTGAGCTTCCTTATCCGGCAAGCAGTGAAGGACCACGTCTCAGTTCCATATGTCATCAATGGCAACACGCACTGGTTGTACAGTCTCGTTTTCAAACATTGAGGTATACCTGACGAGAAGATGTGCCGTAATTTTCCGAACGCTGCCCAACCGAGTTGAATCCGTCGATTGACCTCTCGGTCGAAGTTGGACTTACCTAGTCGGACTATTTGTCCCAGGTAAACGTACTCGTCAACAACTTCGAGCTTAGTGCTCCCAACAACTACCGGCATAGGTGTGACATGGACATTAAACATGATCTTTGTTTTGTCCATGTTCATCTTAAGACCTATACGTTGGGAAACACTATTGAGGTCATTGAGCATAGTGCTTAGGTCCTCCAGCAATTCTGCCATAAGGACTATATCGTCGGCAAATCGAAGGCGAGTGATGTACTCGCCATTGATGTTGATACCGTATCCTTTCCAGTCCAGAAGCTTGAAAACGTCTTCCAAAGCAGCGGTGAAGAGTGTAATGTTATGCTACTTACATATCATTTTACATTATTTTAAATTCATTTTTCCATTCTGTTTCGATTTTCTGCATTCACCTCAAAACTGGATATTTTACATCACCTTTATTTCCATAGGATCCTGTAACGATTTTAAACCATAAGAACACAATAACAAATCATTTCTACTTCGTATTTTCACATTATCAGCACTTTTAAATTGGTGTCAATGGAGTCTACCTTTTTTCGATCTTTTAGCTAGTTTTCCGTAACTCTACAATCTCGGGCTTTGTGTGGGCAGCTGCGCTACCTTTTTTTCTATATCAATAATATCTCATTTTCCACTTAAATCTTACCGTTTTCTTATTATAAACCTAAAACCAAAATTTGACATGTTTTGACATTGCTATTTATTTCGTTTCCATAGTAATTATATTCAAATTTGCTACCGATCTGTTGTTCCTATTTCGATAATTCCACATAAATACTCTTTTCTCTTGACCATTTACAAAAAATTTGCGTTTAATTTAAATAATTTTTCCGTTCTCTCTAGAAAGGTATAAAAGCCGAACAATCGGTGAAGAAAAGCAGTCTCGCTTCAGTTCGCGAATTGGAAGTATCTCCTAAAGGCCTTATCCCGGGGCCGCACTGCCCCGGGATCCTGCAAGCCTCCACCTACACGTGAAGTCTTCGGCGAAGCCTTCTTCAAGCGCGGAGCCGCACCACTCCGGAATCCTACAAGCCTCCATCTACCTCGGAAGTCGTCGGCAGTCTACTTCAAGCGCGGGGGCCACACTACTCCGGGCGCTACGACTGCTTACTCCAGGCGCCGAGTGCACCTACCGCCGGCGCTACCTTTGGGCGCTGCAACTGCTGGCTCTAAGCGTTGAGCGCCCCTACTCCAGGCGCTACGTGCGCCGGCTCCGGACGCTGCGTGTGCTGGCTCCAGGCGCTGCGCGCCGTCGCTGCTAAGAAACCTACCTCTACAAGCGCAACCGGCGTGTGCTGGCTTCAGGCGCTGCGTGCCGTCGCTGCTAAGAAACCTACCTCTACAATCGCAACGTGTGTCGCTTCGACTTTTAGGCTCCACTACAACTCTATATTCCCCTATTCTCCTACCTTTATTTTTTTTGTAATCTAATTGTACTCTCACTTCATTCATCATCATCATCATTTCATTTTTTTTTTATAAAATTGTAAATACCTTTTAAAAATTTAAATATATTGTTTTCTGGCTCTACTTTTGTTGTTTTGTTGTACTTAGGTTAGGTTCTATATTTTTTTAATTGTCGCTTCACGACAAGAGTTTCGGGAATATGACGTCACCCTGTCTTACACCTCTCTGCAATTGGATAGGTTGCGTACTCTGGTTCTGTACTCGGATAGCCATCGTAGCCCTACTGTACAAGCACTTCAATACTTCGATATACCGATAGTCAACTGGGCACCGCTGAAGGGACTGCAGCACCACCCAAATGTCGACGGAATCAAAGGCTTTCTCATAGTCCACATACGCCAGACATAGTGGCAAATTTTACTCCTCAGACTTCTGAACAACTTGCCGAAGGGTATGTATGTGGTCTATGGTGCTAAAGCCCTTTCGGAAACCGGCTTGTTCGGGAGGCTGGAAGTCGTCAAGTCTGCGCGCGAGATGATTCGTAATGACTGTCGAAAACAGCACGTAGACGCGGCTCCGAAGGGAAATCGGTCTGTAGTTCTTCAAGAGAGCGTTGTCGATTTTCTTGAAGATCAAGACCACCGTACTTCTGCTCCACGCCTCCGGTGTAATGCCACCATGGAGGGCGGATTTAAAGAGCTTCTGAAGGATTTTAAGTACCGGTTTTCCACCCGCTTTCAGAAGCTCCGCTGTAATTCCATCCTCGCCTGGGGCCTTGCCGTTTTTAAGATGCTGGAGAGCCATTCTAATCTCGCCCAGACTGACGTCCGGGATATCATCGGAATAATGTCGGAGAAGACTCGCTATTGGATCGTTACTCACACTTGCGTGTGGCTCCAACGATGACGTGTACAGCTGCCCATAGAACCTCGAAAACAATGCTGCCACATTCGGTCTTCAGCTTCGACAGTTGGCTCTTTCCGGCAGACAGATCTCTAGCAAAGACTTTGGAGCCCTGGTTCCGCTCTATCGCTTCTTCAATACTAGCAGTATTGAAGTTGCGTAAGTCCTGCCGCATGGATTTGGAGATCTGTCTGTTCAGTTTCATGTATGCTGTCAAATCTACTGAAGACTGCAGCTTCATATCTCGTCTAACAGCCATGAGATTAAGAGTGTGATCGGAGAGTTTTTGTGTTCTTCTGCGGCGGGTCTTGCTAAACTTAGCTCCGACCGCATGGACAGTTTCCACGAGCTTGTCATTAATAACGTCCACTTCAATGCAATCTTCTAGGCACTGAAAATGGTTTTGTAACTCAAGCTGAAATGTTTCGGGACTTTGGATTAGGGCACAAGGGGACCGAGCGTTGATTTCATCAGACGTGACCTCTCCAACTTAACGTTTAGGTTCAGTGTGCCTTTCACCATTCGGTGATCGCTGCCGGTTTTCGCCCTCGCGATCACTGACACATCACTGAACAGTTGTCGTTTGGTCGTCATAATGAAGTCAATCTCATTTTTTGTCGAACCGTCGAGGCTCGACCAGGTCCACTTCCTGTGGGGCCGCTTCTGGAAGAAAGAGTTCATCGTAATGAGTCCCTCTTTCTCCATGAAGTCAGCCAGCTGCTGGCCTCTCGGGTTCCGTTGCCCTATTCCGAATTTCCCTACTTTCAGCTTACCGTTCTCTCTTCTGCCTATTTTTGCGTTGAAGTCTCACACTAACACCGTATAGTGAGTTTTGGAGGAATGCATAGCTCTAGAGATAGATATCCACATACATTTCCTCCACCTCCTCATAAGGGTGTGCCGAGGTTGGTGCGTAAACCCGCATGACCTTCAGCGAATACCGTTTGGTGATTCTGAGTATAAGGTACGCAACCCTCGTCGACACACTCTCAATCTTTACAAAGTTGTTAACGAGAGACTTGTGGCCGATAAATCCGACACCTCCTTGGGACAAATGATCGCCCTCCCGGTAATAGAGCAAGTTGCCGGATTCGAGGATTCGTGTCCTCCCCCTCTCTTCGGATTAAGTCTCTTTATTTTGCAGCTACTATTTTTACATTTTTTATTTATATTAACGTAAGTAGCATATTTTTGGGTTTCTCAGGAATAGAATAGAATAGAAGAGAATATTTATCATTAAATATAAATAACATAATTCTTATTGATAGTCATTTTTGACTTTTACACCTGATGCGGAAAAATTCTATGTCCTGGGAAGAAACAGCAAGAAACCCAACGGAACTTTTGTTTTCAAAGTAAATTATACAATTTGAAAGTATGTACAAACTATTTACAAATTTTATTCACAAATATGTCGGCTCTATCGATGTAGGTCCAGGATTCACAGAATACCAGCGAGAACAGCAGAATAATACGCTGTTCGTACAGTGAGCGGACTCGGGGACCCTTTTAACTGGTAACAAGACATTCCATATTAATAGTCCCCAGAGGTGACTACGCGTCTGCATTTTAATTCTGAATCGAGGATAGATGTAGATATCTATGAGCCACAGCATCTACCAACCATCATCAGGTGGACTGTGTGCTCGCTTGTCACCCTTATTATATTTAAAAAATAAGTAGGTAAAAACCCTAAACGATATAGAGCAAAATATATTAGTATTGTATCTAACAAGGGTAAAGTATAAAGAAATTTATTTCTTTATACTTCCTACCCTCGTTACCGTCTACACACCTGATCTCAAATATTCAATAACAAATAATTAATGTGTTCTGCGTAACATTATTACGTTTCGGTCTTCGCTAGCGCGATTACGTAAAAGCTGCTAAAAAGGTTCAGCTGTAAAATTCGGTCGGTTGTTTACAATAATCTTAATCTATATATACAGGGCTATTTTTCAAAGAGTAGCCAAATTTGACATTGAAGTTCAAATAAATAAATCAATAATATGACTGCATCTGAGTCATTTGTTTTTTTGTCCGCACACTAATCATATAACAATGGTTAATGTACTGACAATCAAACCTGTTCTCAAATACGCTCAAGATGGTGTTGGAGGTTGTGGCGGGTGGAAGGAAAAGGGGACATCTCCCACCGGGCAAGGTGTTCTGTCCTGGGAGCGGCCAACGCTCCGAGTGGTAGTTCGGAGCCATTCTATATATACTGCTTTAACTTCGGCACTTTGTTAGTGCGATTTAGGCTTCGATATGTTTCGCTTGTGGCGCGACGACAGCGCCACCACATCACCCCCCTGCTCAGACCGGAGGTCGATAGTGCAGTCTAGATGTCGACGAATTTGCCAGTGCCAGGGAATTGCCTTGTAGTCTGCGGTGAGTCGAGAAGAAGGCAAGTAATCTGCGAGAGTGCCGTGAAGCAGAGGCGAGCAGTAAGGCTCAGAGCCGTGCCGAACACTGTAAGCGCAGAGAGTAGCTTGAAGGAACAGGAAGCATTATTATTCCAGTGCTGCGATGAACCTTTGTAAAGTTAGATGGCTTGCAGAATGTGAAGACTGCAGACAATATCTGCTCGGGAGCGAATGAATGGGGTACTTGAGGACGATGAAGGTTTAAAGGTGTAGTTTCCGAAGGTTGTTGGTTGCGTGTTCATATCACATCGGGGTCACCAGTGTGGCGGGTAGAAGGAAAAGGGAATATCTCCCGCCGGGCAAGGTGTTCTGCCCGGGGAGCGGCCAAGTGTGAATAACGTAAATTCGGCGTCGGACGGATAATATTGATTGGCGAGGTGGCGAGACGAGAAAAACCAAACTAGTCACTCCCGCACAGCCGCGGGCTTCCAAAGATTGCCGAACGGTCAGGGGTCAACGGGCCACATTCTTTATGCATAGACGAGTAAGAAAATCAGAGAAAATCAGGCCTCCTACTCAACGAAAGGAATATTCCTACCAAATTTCAAGTCTGTATGCCTTATGGTTCCAAAGATATCGTAATAAAAAATCACATTTTCAAACTATAGCCCTTATAGGTATACTAACAGTGGTAGAGCCACGCGGCAGCTTTTGCTGTCGCACGGATGGGCAGGCTCGAACCGGGGTGGTACCACGACTTCACAGAAAACCAGCGTGAAGTAGAGGTTACCTCTGCGTTTCTCTTGGTGAGTGCAGGTGGCCGGAGGCCCTTTTTACTGGAAATGAGGCATTCCATCTTATTCCTCACGGGTGACAACGCATCTACATTTTGATTTGTAATAGAGGATAGATGTAGATGTCTATGGGCCGCAGCAACGACTTACCATTAGGTGGACTGTGTGCTCGTTTGTCACCCTTATCCTATAAAAAAAAACTTGGCCAGAATATTCTTTTTGGCATGTTAAAAATTACCAAGAACGGATTTTATGAAAAGCTTTTAATTTATAGCTCCTTTAGTCTCGCTAAAACTCTAAAACGGCTGGATCGATTTTGATGAATTTTTTGTGTGTATTTGAGGGGGTCCCTGGATGATCTAAACGATTCACAATTGGACCCGGTAGGTGGCGCTGTTGTCAAGTTCCTCAAATCACCCGTGCGAAGCCGGGGCGGATTGCTAGTAATACATATAACAATAAATATTTTCAATATAATATTAATGTTCAAGTCAAACACACGATTATATCAAAGCTAATAAAATGTTATGAAGCATAAAAATATTTATCAAAATATTTAGGTGACAATACTGTTGAAATAACTCTTTAAAACAGTCCAAACTAAATATACTAACGAAAAAATTATTTAAATTTGGAACAAAGCATTGCTTATTATCCAAACAAGGTATGTTATTTTTGTTTGTCATTTGTTTTTTAATAATTAATGAAAATTTGCAAAAATGTGTGTAGCGTTTCAAGATGAATATAACGCGAGGAAAATTACTTCTTTTTATTATATTTATTAACTACAACTTTCTTAGTCAACTTAGTACAGATATTCTGTATATTTTACTAGGAGTTTTCTTCCGCGTACGACCTCTTTGTGGAATCGTTTATGACCGGCGCTTTTTCCGGACCGATACGACTTAGGGACCTTCAAGAAAAGAGCTTAAGGCCGGGAACGCACCTACAATTCCTCTAGTGTTGCAGTTATGGGCGACGGTAGTTACTTACTATCAGGTGAGCCACATACTCGTTTAACTTCTAGAAATAATCTACAAAATGAAAACGAAAATCAAATACAATGCAAAGCTATTAGTCCATTTTTGAATTTCATATATATTTTCAATATAATCTACAAAGCGGCGGTAGCTAAGGGTCTGGGCACTCGATTTAGATATACGTCTGAGTTTTATATTCAGCTCTCACTGTATCAAGAAAAATGCTAAATGCTTTTCACCTCTCTATGACAACCTCCGCGGTGAAGAAAAACATTGCAATAAAGTTCGTAAATTTTTAAAGAAATAAATACACCAGACTGTGCAGTGTATTATTTATTCATTTAACCTTCATTGTTAACACCTTAATAAATATGGTAACAAAGGGCGGACTTAATGCCTATCGCCATTCTCTGTCAGTCAACCCGTGGAGTGATGAGATTTTGTGGCATATATATAAATCTTATTATGTATGTAATATACAAAAATTATACCTATAGTGTATATATATGTACATATATTTAAATACAAAGATATAATACATAAGTTATTGCAAATCATAAAACATCATCACTCTTAACATCCAACATCGCTTTGTTTCAAAATAAGTCGGTGTACTAAGACTGCAGAACGAATGGTTCAGCTCAACTGGGGAAATCTACTCTCGCACAGAATAGCAGCGTAAAATAGCCGATTAAGTCTGCCGTGTTTCGTGTGGGCAGTGACGAGAACCGAATAGATACCTACTTCTTGTTTAGTAACGAAGCATCCGTCCTGAGGGATGACAACTGACAATAACTGAGGGTAGATGAAGGTATCACAGCATCTATTTACCGTCAGATAAACTATGAGTTCGTTTGTTACGCGTGCAAAATAAAAACTAGAAATGGATCTACTTTTTCAATTTATATTTCCAACTGTCAAATTATTTATTTTTAATTGTTAGGGCAGTATTAAATTTTATTTTATATATTTTATTTATATTAAATTAAATTAACTACCAATAATATAAAAACAAAATGAAAAGTTCCAACAGTACGTATAAGATTTTACAGAAAAAATTACATAAGTAAATGCTGTTAATTACTTTATATTATAACACTAGCTGACCAGGCAGACGTTGTTCTGCCCTTTGCGACGACCATTTGCTTTCCTAAAAAAAAAACTCCTGAGATTAGCAATAAAAAATTGAGGGTTACTTATCGGGATCAAAACTATCCTATCTCACAAGTTGGACCAAACTGCACACAGTGCGCAAAATTTCATTGAAATCAGTTCAGTAGTTTAGGAGTTCATCGCGGACAAATATATTACGTAATTTTTATATATAAAGATGAGTAAATAAATGTAAAAGTAAAATTATGTTCTTAAAAAAGAAAGCTTGCTATGCCTCTAATAATGGCCAAATACTCATACAATACTCAATTTTGGACGTCGTTGAGTCTCGTGCTGTCACAGTCACTTTGACATAAAGTGATAGAGACAACACGAGACATGCCGCCATCTTAAAATTTGTAGCGTTTGAGTATTTGGACATATAAGTTAGCTACGCAGTTAATGTGGATTAAATTATTAGCGTCTGAGATTTTGATATCGTTATAGATTATCGCAATCCAATAAAATACTAGTCTCCTGTGGCTAGTAGTGGTCGTAGTGGCGGTGTAAGAATATCCACTAACCAATATATACCGTCCCGTAGGTGTCCTAAGAGGCGACAGAGCGAAACAAACCAGGAGATGGGCAACAGCGTCTTCCTAATAACAACTAATAAATAAAAATATCTTATTAATAATAAAATATCTAGTGTGTATCAAATTTGGTTTTCGGAATATTTTGTATTTCTCGGCGATCGATATTTTTCTGCACGTGCAGCTGTAACAAACGACCACTCATGACAGCATTTGAACCCGGAGTAAATAAAGTACTCTGTGGCTGTGGCTTGGAGCACGGCTGCGGCCTATTTAGTAAAATAAATTAATACAAGGCTCTCAAATCATCGAAAATTTCGCCATTCACTAACCGAAAAAAAATGTATTATAACTAAACAAAACAAAATTAAACTGCCATTTTCATTCCATGTGTTTCCACACGATAGATGGAGAGTTTTAAATTGATATTTTCAAAAGTTATCGTGTTTACGCCGCGATGCGGACTTGATAAATCCACACCAGAAGCCACTAAAACCCCTTTTCTTGTAAAAAAAAATAGTAATTAATGGATTTAAAAAAAATATTAATAAGTTCAACAATCATTTATCTTTCTGACAATGTGCTTTCTATATGATTTATATGTATAATATGATTTCTAGATGCGATTTCACGCGACAAAACGTTGGAATCTTAATTTTTAGGCTCTAGCAGAACATACCTGTGCGTATCGCGGTTAAGGCATGCAGAAAAAAAACTTAAAACAGTTTATTAAAATGCTATGTCAAGCTTGGGAACTTTAACAAATATTCCTCCTATGCGGCAATCTATGGGGGAGGCCTGTTTGTATGTGGACTGTTGATAGACTGTAACGGTACCGGTAACGAACCGGACTCCGGCAAAGGCTGACCACGTGTCAATTTCATTAACTTGCATTGATTGTTTATAGTGCAGCCTTATCTAGTATGTTAGAAGAGCTCCGTAGTTGTACTATATTTTGAGGATCCGTGACAAACAGGAAAAGTCAATCGATTTAACAAAAACAAGTTTTAATTAAAAGTAAAAGTCGACATCAAAGAACTAAAAATCTATACATACAAATAAATAAAATTGAAGTGTCTGTTTGTAATGTCAAAATAACAGCTTTTTACTAAATACATATGAAAGTATTTACGGTACTTATAACAAAAACAAAATTTTTTAAAATTTTGTCTGTATGTCTGTTTGTTCCGGCTAATCTCCGAAACGGCTGTACCGATTTCGACGGGACTTTCACTGGCAGATAGCTGATGTTATAATGAGTTACTTATATTTTAGAAAAAGAATTAGGGTTTAAATTACACGCAGGCGAAGTCGCGGGGAACAATTAGTAATAAAATAATTTCACATTCTGAAGCCTTTATTATTGCCATTAATGCCTGACATTAATTCTTCTCTGCACTATCTTGCACCGACTTCAGAATGTGAAGGTTATAGGCATATTACAATTAACTTATAGTAGGTAGCGCGCGTATCGTACCGCCAAATTTTTTGAAGGTCATATACCATTCAACTTGAGTGAATAGAATAGAATAGAATAATTTTTTATACGATATACATTACATGTGTAATTCTTATTGAAAGTCATAATGTATTATCATTCCTAATTAAATAATGTAACCCTTCCAAATTTAAAAATATATTTCAACAACTATTTCTTCCGTGGCAGCAACGCGCCGGATACCAACTAGTTATAAGAGGTCTGTTCAAAAAATATCGCGAATTTTGAATTTTCGCGGGCTACGTACATTTGATTTTCGATTTTTTTGTAGCCTTATGTTGGCACTCATGTCCCTTACTTATGCTGACTAGGTCGGCCATTTTGAATGTTAAGTTAATTTTTGACAGCTATTTTGCTTGGATGTGTTTTGGCTCGTCTTCGATTTTTGCCTAATCCAAAAAATGGATCAAAGAATCTGTATTCGTATAATAAAATTCCTTACAATAGCAATCCCTTACAGTAGCCTTTCTGAAATTAAAATTAAAATTAAACTCAACAGTGTTCATGCTTTACTTTAAATGATGAATATTACGACGACAAAGCAGCCTGCAAAAGTATCAACCTAATTTAACCTTAAGCAACGAGTATGTAAATGTATGACGATGTTATTCTCCGAATAGCTAATATGCTTACCATAGGAATAACATAAGTATATGATATATATATATATATATAGGTACATAATATCTAGATATATTATAAATAATCTAGATACATCTATAAATAAAATAGATGTATCTGTCTGTAAAAATAACTTTATTGTATTGAACTGAGGGTATTATTTGCATGCCATGACATAAGTAATAATTTTTTTAACATTGTCTGTCTGTCTGTCCAGCTTCGCAATGGCTGAACGGATTTTTTTATAGAATAATAGTTAAAACGAGCATACAGTCCACCTGATGATAACAGAAACAGAAACAAAAACTTTTTTATTCCATATTATAGATTATAAATAATACTTATTGAAAGTCACTCTTATGTTTAATTTACCACTGGTTCGGAAAATACCTCTGTCCTGAGAAGAACCAGCAAGAAACCCACCGGAACTTTAAAAAAAGTTACTGCATACATTCATGCATTTTACACAATTAACAAAACAAAACATATTAGAAATAGTTTGGTATCGATCATCTCATTCGCAGGGGTTATTGTCATCCATAAATTCCTTAATATATACTATAATTACCCTTTTTTTATACTAACTTAGTTTAATACAGTTTATAAACTTGGAACAGGTCAAATTTTATATATTTTAAGGTAAGTGGATGCTGTGGCCCATAGACATCCGTATTTATCCTCGATTAAGAATCTAATTGCAGATGCGTTGTCACCCCTGTGGACTAAGATAGAATGCGTCGTTTCCAGTAAAGAGGGTATCCAGTTCTCTACACTCACCATACGAAACACAGCAGCGTTGAGCTGCTATTTTACGCTGATATTCTGTGACAGCGTAGTCCTCCACCGGTCGAGCCAACCAATTCGTGCTACAACCGTAATATAGCTGCAGCTTGGTTCTACCACGTAAAATTAAAAATACTTCACAAACAGACAGAGGAGAATGCCAGGAGTCAACTATATATTATCAGAAAACATCGAAGGATTTTATTACTTCGTGGGAAATCGTGAAACTCATAAAGGTATTTAGATAAATCGTTTCTTACTAAATTTTTTTGATTTGCAATATTTTCCTAAAATATAAGTAGCCTAAGTTACTCCTTATTACATCAGCTCTATACCAGTGAAAGTCCCATCAAAATCGGTACAGCCATTTCGGAGATCAGCCGGAACAAACGGACCGAATGACAGACAAAAATTTTAAAAATTGTGTTTTTGTTTTTAGTACCGTATATACTTTAATATGCATTTAGTTAAAACCTGTTATTTTGACATTACAAACAGACACTTCAATATTATTTATTTGTATGTATATATATGTAGTATGTATGTATATATGTATTTGTATGTATAGACATGAAAGAAAGTTGAAAATAGCACGCGTATAAATCGATACGTTCGTTACTATTCTATATACAGCACTACCTCTTTCATTCGCGTGCAGTGCGAAGCTGCGATTTCATATTTTCCATTCGGCTGAGCTAAATTTATGTTCGGTAACATTTTCCGCATAATATCATAGTAGCTATATTTCATTTCAACGTTAAACTTACTGATATTTTACGACGTGTGTATTCACGAGAATACACACGTCGTAATATAATGATGTATTAAGGGATACATTTTTTTTTTATTTTTACTTTAGGGGTGCCGTGGCACACAGACAAGACGCCGGCTCCATTTTTTAAATAATACTATAGTGAAACTTCTTTCTCGTAGTGGAGAAATTTATAACGGTATTAAAAAGCAAAAACGTCACGTTTTATTGTAATGTTTCACCGCCTGGTATACTATTATTTAACATACTTATGTAAAATGTTAGTCTCGCTAAAATTAAAAAACGCCTCAACTGATTTTGATGAAATTTTTGTGTGCCTTTGAGTAGGTCTTTGGATAGTTTAAATTCACAATCGGACCCGGTAGGTGGCGCTGCTGTCGAGATCCAGTAATCACTTGTGCGAAGCTGGGGCTGACCACTAGTCTACACTATTATTATAAAGAGGAAAGATTTGTTTGTTTGTTTGTTTGTTTGAATTGAATAGGCTCCGAAACTACTAGACCGATTTGAAAAATTCTTTCACCATTAGAATCCTACATTATCATTGATGAACATAGGCTATGTAATATTTTCAAAAATGTTAAGGATCCGTATGAAAACTTCGTTAATGTAACCCAAGGTGTGAAAAAAATACCAAAAAGAATCCTTATATCGCGTGCGCTTCGGAAACTATTGATAATAGAGCAAAGTAATGTACTTCACTTTTATAGAGGATATTAATCTCTACAAAAAGGTCTGCGATATCATATGTTTAACTATTACAGTTATGTCACAATAACTACTTTTTCATGTTAAAATGTGAAATAGTAACGCCGGTACAAATACTACTAATACGAGTACGTACTGATACGAATAATGTGGCCTAGACATTATTCGTATCAGTACCTGTATCATACATAACCACCAATTACGTTAACCATGTAATTTTAGTAACATATTTCACTTTTTAAATCTTTGTTAATTCAGCAACCGTCCGTCGTGATGTCTCTCTCGAAGTTCGCATGTCGCAAGGCGCAGATGCGTGATATACGCGGGTGAAACCGCGGGGCACAGCTAGTATCAAATAAAAGAAAAATGGTACGCGTAAAGAAATTTCATTACGTAATTGTGTACACAATTACACGGACAAGTTATTATTATTTACTATAGGCGTATATACCATACTATTCCTATGGTAAATGTAAATGTAAATGTAAATGCAAGGTGCTTTTACTTTCAATAAACAGACTATTTTTAAACTGAACATTTTTTTAAATACAGAATAAGAGTGAAAACGAGCACACAGTTCACCTTGTGAAGTTGATACTGTGGCCCATAGACATCAACATTTATCCTTGATTAACATCGATCACGAATAAAAAATATTAGTGATCGATGTTGATTAAGAATCAAATTGCAAATGCATCGTCACCCGTGAGAACTAAGATAGAATGCCTAGTTTACAGTAAAAAGGTTCTCCGGTTCTCTACACTCATACGAAACACAGCAAACATTATGCTGCTATTTTACGCTGGTGTTCTGTGAGAGCGTGGTCCTACCCCGATCGAGCCGACCCATTCATGCTGCAACCATAATATAGCTGCAACGTGGCTCTACCACCACGCACTACCATTTTTCTGTGGTAGAACCATGCTCCAGCTATATTAATAGTATAGTTGTAGCACGAATGGGTCGGCTCGACCGGGGAAGGACCACGCTCTCACAGAATACCAGCGTAAAATAGCAGCTTAATGCCGCTGTGATTCGTATGGTGAGTGTAGAGAACCGGAGACCTATTTTACTGGAAAAGAGCATTCTACCTTAGTCCTCACGACTGACAAGGCATCTGCATTTTAATTCTCAATCGAAGATAGATGTAGGTGTCTACGAGTATGGGCCACAGCAACCACTTACCATCAGGTGGACTGTGTGATCGTTTGTCACTCTAATTCTATTTAAAAAATCCTGTAAAGCTGTTGCATTTAGAATTATATACATCATAGTCGTCATTGCAGTAATGTAATCACTTAGTAAGAAAGTCAGCATTGCACTGAATTTATTTTTAATTCATAACTGTAACAAATATCATCAAGACAGAAATGTAGTTTTTAAAAATCATCAACACCGCTTCCGAAACTTAACTTTTAAGTTTAAATATAATAATCAAAGAATACATAAATGAACATAACCCCTGGGGATGAGGTGTTCGCTATCATGGTGGTTCTATGAAAATGCATTTAAAAATTGTACAAATTAAATTATTGTAAAGTGAAATATGTTTAAAAAAAAGTCCCGCTGGGTTTCTTGCTGGTTCTTCCCAGGACAGAGGTATTTTCCGAACCAGTGGTAAATAAAAAAAATACTTTCAATACATATTATGTAATAATCTATATTAAATAAAAATCATTCTATTCTATGCTATTCTATAACTATTTTTACAGCTTTCTGTTCCGGTGTTCAAAGTTCCCTTTCGTTTCATATTTTGTACATCTACAGAATGTCAACAAATTATTTTATTTCAATCATATTTCCTAAAACGTATGTAGTACCGCATGATTGCTTTATCAGTTAACTTAAGAAAAGGGAGATGGTTAACATTACGACAGTATGTTTTTTTTTTAATATTTTTTAATGTATGTTACGTGATATCTTCGTCAATTGAGACCTGATTTTGAAAATTCTTCTTTATTAAACATCTCATCTTTCTTCTCATCTTCTTTATTAAACAGTTTATACTTAAGGAGTGATCGAATAAAAATTTGGAGAAAAAATTTCACCTATAAGATGGTGGCAAAACAGGATTGAAGTTTTATAGGCTTATTCCGTAGTACGGCGAATGCTTGATATGTGGTATCAGATTAAGAACTTAGCAATATTTCAAATACCGTGTATTTATGTATATGTGATGGAGCCATGTTGCATCATCAATAAGTTGATTCGACTGGGGAAGGATCTCGCTTGCACAGCAGAACATCAGCACGAAATAGCAGCGTATTGTTAGAAGCTTGGGGTTCGAGACAATGAAAAACTGCCAAGTAAAACAGCCTTATATAGGGCCTCAAATAGTTCCAGAATCTTCTACTGTAGAAACATCTAGAATGTTCGAGTATATACCGGTCCCGACTGACTGGGTATCGATAGTTCTAGAAAGTTCTTCCATTGAAAATTCTAGAAGGATCTTGACTCGCCTAGTTCTGCTACTCGATACTAGAGGGCGCTAGGGGTAATGTAACACAATGCTACATTTTCATTTGGTTTTCATCATTTTTAATTGAGTACAAATATAGGTCTCTACGGACATTCACTTAACATCAGGTGGACTTACTTCTACAAAAAGAATGTAACTATTCAGGTGGAGGTGGTTTATTTTTTGTTAAAAGTTATTTTTTGAAACTCGAGGTAAATAGTGCCTGTCTTTAGACATTTTTTATAGGGTAAGGGTGACAAACGAGCACACAGTCCACCTGATGGTAAATAGATGCTGCGGCCCATAGACATCTACATCTAGCCTCGATTATTAATCAAAATGCAGATGCGTTGTCACCCCTGAGGACTAAGATGGAACGTCTCGTTTCCAGTAAAAAGGATCTCCGATTCTCTACACTCACCATAAGAAACACAGCAGTGTTAAGCTGCTATTTTACGCTGGTATTCTGTGAGAGCGTGGTGCTTCCCCGGTCGAGCCGACCCATTCGTGCTGCAATTATACCCGTAATATATCTGCAACATGGCTCTACCACGTACAATTTTTTTATTTACACATTAGTTAATAAGACGTATTAATGGTGGCACAATAATAATATTAACAATATAGTTTCACGTTTGCTTTATTGCCTATTTTTAATACCGCCCCATCACCTGTCTACTCACTATATACAAAACACTAACATCCATTTTTAGCGCGAGAATAACTCGTCACCTGAACTCAAATCAGGTTTAAATCAGGCATTGCTAAACATCACTTGTGATTTTAGCAATTCTATTAGAGTGGAGCTGGCGCGGATTTTTGAGCGCGCCGTGCATAATCGCGAAGTGTGCAGCCTCCGTAACTACCTCCTGGTGAGATCGGATAATCCATTCTACAGCGACGTCATTTCGTGTGAAAAAGGTCTTACTCCTCTATCCTTAGCCAACAAGCTATGTCAAGGCCCAGCAGTATAGTGTATTTCCGACCGGGAGACCGTATGGAAGGAGAAGGAGCTCCATGGGAGGTTCTACAAGGCTCTACAAGAGCCTTTCGTAGATACAGTTGCCTCCCTCCACTGGCTACGTTTCGAGGACCTGTTTGGGGAAACCGAGGGTTTTGTCTGTGCGATACAGGATCAGGTTATTAAGACCAACAATTATCGAAAATACATCCTAAAGGATGGTGCCATCGACATCTGTCGTGCTTATCGCCGTCCCAGTGAGTCACTTAGGCATGTCATCTCCGGTTGTTCGGCGCTTACTAACTCTGAGTATTTGCACAGACACAACCTAGTAGCCAGGATTCTACACCAGGAGCTCGCTCTGAAATATGGTCTCGTGTATCGGAAACTGCCATATTATAAGTACTTGCCGGAAGCCGTGCTCGAAAATGATCGCGCTAAGCTCTACTGGAACCGGGACATCATCACAAACAGGACTATTTTTGCGAATAAGCCTGATGTTGTGCTGATGGACCGGGCACAATCAAGGATATTTTTAGTCAACATTACCATTCCTTATGACGAGAACCTCATTAAAGCCGAAAC
The DNA here is from genome assembly GCA_963668995.1 of Parnassius mnemosyne. NCBI lineage: Eukaryota > Metazoa > Arthropoda > Insecta > Lepidoptera > Papilionidae > Parnassius > Parnassius mnemosyne. The sequence goes on from CAVLGL010000084.1 coordinate 33,764,915, forward strand.
AGATAAGCGAACAAAATATCTGGACCTGGCTCACTAGGTGACTGACATGTGGGGTGCTCTGCCTACCGAAATTATTCCTAGTGTCGTTTCTGCAAGCGGGCTAATCCCAGTCAGCCTCTCAGGTCATCTGAGGCGACTGGGACTCCGTCTCTTTCCCCCAACCCTCGGTCATTTGATCTCCCCTGTCGAGGGCTTCTATCTAGTTGGGCTTTGATTTATTTATTTTATTTTATTGATATTTATGTACATTTATCATTTTCATTTACACATTATATATTTATAGAGCCCAACCAGATGAGAAAAATATACAGATACCCCATAATAATAAAGTTTCACGTTTGCTTTCATTGTATCGTGTTAATGTATCGGACAGCTCCGTGGCGCAGTAGCCCTGAGGACAGCGGATTCGATTCCCGCCCGTATCAAGTATTCGTATGGTCTACAAATAATTGTTCCGGATCTGGATGTTTGCCCTTGTGAAATTTATGTATGTAAACTGCCCACACGATACAGGAGAAAATCCTAGTGTGATAGTCAGGTAGCTAATGTCTTTTTTTAATAGTATCTTTTATTAGGTTACAAAACGTGGTAGAGCCTTGCTGCAGCTATATTAATAGTATGGTTGTAGCACGACAGGGTCGGCTCGACCGGGAAGGACCACGCTCTCACAGAATACCAGCGTAAAATAGCAGCTTAATGCTTATGTGTTTTGTATGGTGAGTATAGAGAACCGGAGACTCTTTTTTACTGTAAAAGAGGCATTCCATCTTAGTCCTCACGGCTGACAACGCATCTGTGTTTTAATTCTCAAACGAAGGTAGATGTAGATGTCTATGGGCCACAGCAACCACTTACCATCAGGTGGACTGTGTGCTCGTTTGTCACCCTTAATCTATAAAAAAATATATAATCATGATGAAAAACTTAACCCAGTTGCGTAGTGATTCCGACCAGAGTAACACAATCGCAGTGCTGGTTGTGATGTAGTTCCCACCATTTTCGTACCAATTCTATAATACTAAACTAATACTGCTTGAAACGTATTGCAATATCAATCACACATTCACGAATATCGGATACATTAACGGATTCAATCATTCGATTAACACGAACGCAAAATGGTTTCATTTCCTTTATTTAATAAATAATAAAACTGGAACTGGAAACAAAAAATAAACTTTAAATTTTATTTTATAGAATAAGGGCGACAAACGAGGATCAAATCGAAGATAGAAGTAGATGTCTATGGGTTACAACATCCACTTACCATCAGGTGGATTGTGTGCTCGTTTGTCACGATAATTCGAAGAAAGTATGTAAGATATTGCTACGGTGTTATTTGCTTAAAAAAGGAGGCAACGCCATGATGAAAAACGAACTTACCACTACTGCGTTTCATATGGTGAGTGTAGAGAAACCATATTATTGGCAACGGGGTATATCATCTTAGTCCTCAGGGACGACAACGCATCTGCATTTCTATTTTTAATCGAGGATACAAGTAGATGTCTATGGACCACAACACCAACTTACCATCAGGTGGACTGTGTGTTTGTTTATCATCCATATTCTATAAAAAAAATAGCATTCTATAAATCTATTTGTAATAAAACAACGCAACAAACTTCAATTAGTGATTAAGTAATATCCCGCTGACACATTTTCAATCCCCCTTTAGTTCAATCAACGATGCGTTCTCAACTCACTACTTCTATAACCGCCATTTTCCTGGTAGGTAATTGAATGGTTTTGAATTAGTTAGGTTGTGACTATTATATATATAAATGTAGAATAAACTGCAGTCAAAAAAATGTTTCAAGTATATAGAGAGCCGTGCTAGCGCAGATGGTTAGCGCTCGCTGTGAATTTCACAGTACGCGAGCAACCCGGTGTCGATCCCGGCAGGCACCAATGAAATTGTTAATTGCAATTTTAAGTGCCGATTTACCACGTGTTTGGCGGTGAAGAAAAACATAACGAGGAAACCTGCATGTCTGAGAAATAAGAAAAAAAATATTTCAAAAACATGTGAAGTCCACCAACACGCATTGAGACAGTGCGACGGACATTTCCTTTGAAACCTTCTCAGAAATAAGAGGAGTCCTGTGCCCAGCAGTGGGACGTATATAGGCTGTAACGATACATTACGTTATATACATGTATTGTATACGTGATGATAATATTATATACATTACAGGTCTATATCAGTTTAGTCATCGTTACACACTACTATAATTTAAAAAAAATACTGGCCATGCTTTTAGCATTACGAATACAATAAAATAATTCTTATCTTTATATACAAAAATTACGTGCCACGTTGTTTGTCCGCGATGAACTCCTAAACTACTGAACTGATTTCAATTAAATTTGCACACTGTGTGCAGTTTGATCCAACTTGAGAGATAAGTGACCCTAATTTTTTTTATTGCTAATTTCAGGAGTTTTTTTTTTTAGGAAAGCAAATAGTCGTCGGAAAGGGCAGAACGATATCTGCCTGGCCAGCTAGTTTAATATAGATTACTAGTTGTTCCCCGCGACATCGCCCGCGTGGTGTTATTTTTCGCGGTACCCTAAAATAAAAGCAGCCCAAGTTACTCCGTATAACATCAGCTATCTGCCAGTGTGTATAAATATTAACAAATATTGACATTAATATTTATACGATACTAAGTCACTCAATTGTTTTGCCTTCCCGGAACCCCTCCACTAACACTTAAACTTTATGGTAGGTATGGTATTAAAGTTCAAATTGACTTTTAAGTATTATTACGAATCTTTAGTATGGGAATATAGAAAAGTATTGCTTTTAGACTTTTTCAGGCAATTTTTTAAATTTTTCTCACATTACATTGCAAGCCTCTTAGCACACCTTTCCATTGAGTCCAAAGCTGCTAGGTGGCATTTGCAGCAAATACATCTGTCCTGGAGACAGCGAAAAAACCAGCGGAATGATAGTTTGTTAGACATATGTATAACTTTATAATTATTTTGTTAAATTTTTTGTATGAATTATAATAGAACCATGGCATGATAGCGATCACCTCATTCTCAGGGATTATTTTCATGTTTTACTCAATACTGTAATAATCTTTTTTGTACAATTTTTCTTTAATAAAACTTTTAAACTTTGAACATTTTATTATATTCCCCTTTTATTACATCTATACAAATAAATAAAATTGATGTGTTTATGTGTAATGTCAAAATTACAGCTTTTTACTCAATGCATATGAAAATATATACAATACTTTTGAAAAAATTTGTCTGTCTGTTTGTTTGTTCCAGCTAATCTCTGAAACGGCTGGACTGATTTTGACGGGACTTTCACTGGCAGATACCTGATGTAACTGAGTAACTTAGGCTACTTTTATTTTAGAAAAAGAAATAGGTTTCCTCGCAAAAAAAATTCAAACCCTAAATTACACGCGGGCGAAGTCGCGGGGAACAGCTAGTTATCATAATATTCCCGTTAACCACTCCTAGGGTGGTTCACGAAAGTAGTCGAATGGCGGATTCGAACCCATGATGTTTGAGTTCAGAATAAAAGACAATAGAATAGAATAGTTTTTAGTCAATATAGATTAGAAGTAATTCTTATTGATAGTAATTTTTTACTTTTATCACTGGTTCGGAAAACCTTTATCCTGGAGAACTAACAAGAAACCAAGAGGGACATTTTTACGTGGTAGAGCCATAAAAACATTGCAGTAGTAGATATAGATTTTATCGTAAAAAATATAACTATGCCAGTGTTACAATTCTGACAGAAAACACAGGAATATGTTTAGACTTTACACGTAGTAGAGGCATGCTGCAGCTATATTAGTAGTATAGTTGTAACACGAATGGGTCGGCTCGACCGGGGAAGCACCACGCTCTCACAGAATACCAGCGTTAAATAGCAGCTTAACACTGCTGTGTTTCGTATGGCGAGTGTAGAGAACCGGAGACCCATTTTACTGGAAAAGAGATATTCCATCTTAGTTCTCACGGGTGACGACGCATCTACGTTTTGATTCTTTATTGAGGACATATGTAGATGTCTATGGGTTACAGCAACCACTTACCATCATGTGGACTGTGCGCACGTTTGTAACCCTATCCTATAAAATAAAAAACTTGACGCATCCCAAAAATCCTCTTCATGTTTAATTTAGTTTATAAAAGAATACCTACATATTAAAAGAAGTTTACTCTTTTTGTAAAAATTTTGCATGTATTTATTTTAAAATATTTAGTCGTATCCGACTATATTTTAAAGGTTCAGTTCGTTAGTCTGCATAAACAGATAAATCTGAAGCTATTAACATAAAATCTCCATCGTTTTAGTCGTAACGATTCATTCCATCTTAATCCCCCGGGTGACAACTGACAACTCCTCTGCTTTTTTATTCTTAATGGAGGATAAGGACAGATGGAGGTGTCTGTGGGCCATAGCATCCATTAATCTTCGAATGGACTGTAAGCTCGTTTGTCACCATTATTAAGATAAAAATATTACTCTTAATAAAGCAAGACGTTTCCTGTGTCTAGCAGATTTAAAAAAAGGGTAAGTGTCCATTCTCCAGCAACTTATAAAAGAAAACTTAAAAAAGGTATTTTCATGCACATCATTTTTTGCGAAACGGCTCGTAAGAGAAAACGAATCGTTTTAAATATAGAACCCGGCATTATCCACGAAAAGTCTTCCGTTATAGATTGCTTCGTAATAATGTCCTCCAGACCGAATTTCGGTCACGGCGGCCAGCCTCAACGGAGACTAGCCGTGCGTTGAACGGGATTATAGTGCCCAAGTGAATGCGCAAGCACAGGTGCACTCTCTATTCCCTCACTCTCATAGTCCGAAGGGACGGTAAACCGACACGACCGGAGAGAGATCAGGCGCAGGACCAATGACTTTACGTGCTTTCCGATGCACGGAGGGGAGACACCGCCAACTTCGTAACTCCGGGCGGCTACAGTGAATTTCTTTGCGGATAAACTCAATTAGAAAGAAGAAAGAAGAAAGAAACAGATTTTATTTGTCACATGCAGCACACTCAAGTGGATTAAATAAAACACATAACATTTAAGTAGTCATACAAACAAACAAAAAAAAAACAAATTATACATAGAAATCATGAAACAGGACATTAACTCCTTGTTTATAGATATGGTAATATTAAACAAAAAAAAAACAAAAAAGCAAACAATAATATAAAAAAATTATAATAATAATAATAAAGAACTAGAGAATAAGTAATAATAAAGAAGTAATTAACTAAAGAATTAGTCCGAATAATTCCTCAGAGCACTCCCCGTGGTAAATGCGAAAGAAAATGCAAAGTGATGCAACATGTCTACACAGTGTCAATGAGCCAAGGCCATTGGAAAGAACTCGGTCATCGACAATTCGAACCACTCTGCGCTGGATGCGGTCAAGTGGAAGGCGCTGGCACTGGGGAGCCCCTGCCCAGAGATGGGATGAGTATTCCATGTGGAACCGAACCTGCGCCTTGTAAAATTGCAAGCGGTGTGCCGGCATGAAATACTGTCCCGCTCTGCTGAGTACGCCAAGTTTTGCAACAACAAGCAACCACGAAACTGCACGTCACTCGATATGTCGACGCCGAGGATTCCGATACTGGCAGAGGCAACAAGGGGAGTGCCTTGAAACTGAGGAGATACGACAAAGGGGTTCTTTTTAGCGGTAAGCGCGCAAACTTGTGTCTTAAACTTTGTCGCAAAGTTAATAATAAAGAACGAAAGAATATAGTAATACATAAGGTGTATTACAAAGATAATCCACCCGTTAATGCTGCTCTGCTCCAAAAAGGAAAGCCACTCAGGATATGTTGTAATGTATCAGAAGTACAGCACCCCAACCCTGATTTTCAGTGGCACCCTTATATATTTAAAATAAAAATACACAAATAAGAATAAAAAAAAATATATACGTAAAATATATATTATTAATGTGCAGAGGGCAGTTCTGTTGTGTTAAACCAAATATAATAACTAAAATTTATTTCTTGTAATATTGTCATAATTCTTATAAAATCTTCTTAATACTGTAAGAGGTTACATTGAAATTCACTCAGGAACGTAATTAAGTTCAAGTTACAAGCAAATACACAAACCAGCTGCAGTACACCGCTTTAATACATAATTTCAATAAATAATATATATGACGGCACGTGCACCATTGCACGTGCGGCGGCATCGATGCAGCTAGACAGAATTCTTGTAAATAACACGTGCTCCGTACACCTGCACCATTGCACCTGCGGTGGCGCCCGTTTAGCTTGTATAAAACGGACGGAGCTGCCGCCGTCAGGACAGTCTTGGCTCTGACGTGGAACGGTGCGCTTGTCGTATTCCGTTACTAGTTTATCCTCGACTCGTTGGATAATTAATTCGTGTAAACGAATTAATTATTATTCTTAACTACAAAATCAGTCTCTGTACCATACCCACTATACTTTCTACATCAGAAGTGGGATAATGTCCCCATTTTTGCCCACATACAATCTTCGAATAGTATGAGGATTATTACATTTGTTTTTATGTTAAATACCGTAATGAAATTTGCTGTCCTACTTACGATATTGTCGTATCATTAAAGTGTAGAGAAAAGATAAAGTGAAATTATTTAAGCAAATTTTTTTTAATTTGTTCGATTTGTATTAAAAGTACCCGCAAGTATTTTCATTATTTCTTGACGTACCTAATTATGTTAACAAATGTCAAAAGAAATGTTGAAGGCTTTCTAATTAACTTGTTCAAGTTTTGTTGTAATTTGATAGTTCACGCCAAACATGATTATCATTTGCTATATTTTAAAGTTTAAAACTTTTAAGGCTTGTACTACAATAAAGGATTAACTTTAACACACTATGAATTGAAAATAATAAGTGATATTTTTGTGTTCTAATGTGTTGATCAGTGTTGCAGTTTGCTCCGAATATTGTGTCGTTGACAAGATTGAGGTTTGATGTCAAGGGATTCGCAGAAGTCTCTACAACAATGATCAATGAGGAAGACGTGATGGTGAAGAAGTTGTGATGGCTAATCGAACATGGTCAGGTACGGCCGAGCGCTGGTTAGATTGAGCCTACACCGCTACAGTCGGTTACTTATCGGCTGATCTTACGGCAGGGCAATTCAAGCGGCCGCCGAACAAATGGTGCTTTGGGGCTGTAAATGGACGGCTTTCGTAGATTTTACGCAGTTGCCTCCTTCGCTTCGAAATATTTTGTGGTATCTATCTCTACACATAGTTTCCATTTTTTTTGCAATGTTTTCAAATATCATACAGTTACCGTTTCTTAAGAAAATATGTGATGACTTTTGGAAGATCGGAATTCCATGGTTCGCAATACATTTATCTCGATTTCTTTTAATTTTGCAAAGCAGTGAGACGATTCGCTAGCGCTAGTACGGCGCGACGGCTTGCTGGCGCGAATGTGGCGCGAACGCAGCAGAACGAAAAGCTGTAGTGCGTTTGCCTGGCGGTAGCCATATCAGCGCGTTCCAGACTTAAATGAAGTCTGGGATGGTCAACCGTTGTAATATTTAACAAGAGTTAATATCTGTTAGCAGGTGGTGATAACTGATAGACCGTATACTGTTCACTGTCAACCGCACGAGGACGTGCGATAGTCAGAGGTAGCCGTGTCTGTGCATCTAGAAAATACTAGAGACGTTGCAACACTCTAGCGAAGTAATTATTCTAGTGCAGGAAGGAACATGAAGTTGCAGGAGGCTGGTCAGTGCTGCACTGAGATATGTGTCGAGTTGCTGTTGGTTTACATACTTAGGTGTTATCGTGTCACTGCGTCCCTCACGATGCACTTTTGTGTGATTGTGACGGGGACATGTTTGCGGTATGGTTGGTCTGTAACTGTTCTATACTGAATTGAAAAAAAAAGAGAGTAAGAAAAACAATGTGGTTCTTACTATCATTACAGGGCGTTTGCCGGTCCAATGATATAGCTACAGGGAATAGTGATTCCGGACTAGCGAAAACAGTACTTAAAAAAAAAGAGAAAATAGAAAAAGCTACAGACTAATCATTCCGATCTAACATAAAGATGAATAAAGTTTTGTAGGGCTTACTGCCGGAACAAAGCTGACTGTCACCCCAGTCTGAAGGGTCAATATAGACCGGACCAGACGCTGTTTTGTCAGGAGAATCGAACGATGTTTTTCTGTCTACAGATAACTAAGATTGTGATGGAGCGCGTTCGAGGACGCACGCATGTCAGTATGGCCGTGACGGCACGTGTACCATTGCACGTGCGGCGGCATCGATGCAGCTAGACAGAATTCTTGTAAATAACACGTGCTCCGCACACCTGCACCATTGCACCTGCGGTGGCGCCCGTTTAGCTTGTATAAAACGGACGGAGCTGCCGCCGTTAGGACAGTCTTGGCTCTGACGTGGAACGGTGCGCTTGTCGTATTCCGTTACTAGTTTATCCTCGACTCGTTGGATAATTAATTCGTGTAAACGAATTAATTATTATTCTTAACTACAAAATTAGTCTCTGTACCATACCCACTATACTTTCTACATATACCTACTCAAACATACACATATACATATATATATATATATACATGTATGTACATATATATACATAAATATAAACAAGCACACATACATACACATATACACGCTCATACATTATTTATAAAATTACATACTATCAAAATATCTGCACTACTTAACTTTGAGATTGCTGATCTAAGAGGAACAATTTAAATTTTTGACGGAAGCTATGTATCGATTGCGTATTACGGAACGGCGGCGGCAAGTTGTTCCAAGTTGGAACTTCCAACACTTGGTTGCTGCATATCGAAAACTGTACGCCGAAGCTCTTGTCACTACATTTGTTAAGACGTTGTCCCGACCCCAGCGCAATTTTTCATAGAGATAAGACGGTGCCCTGTATTTGATACAACCAAACAACAACGTAGCAAAATGCAACTGCCAGCGGTAATCCATTTTAAGCATTTTCGCATTATTAATGTAAGGTGTAACATGTGCACGGGGAGGTATTTTAAAACAGAAACGGGCACAGGCATTTTGTACGTGCTGTATAAGTTTCTTTGAACGGTTGAGAAGTGTAGGACCTATTACTGCATCTGCATAATTGAATTTGGACAGTATTAAGGACTCACATAATCTGATACGGACTTTCGTCTTTAATACTTCCCTTATCCGGTATAGCACTTTTAATCTGTAAAAACAATTTTTAACATTATTTATTATATGTTTTTCGAAGTGTAGTGCCTCATCCATCAATATTCCTAAATTTCTAATCTCAGTAACTCGATCAATATTTACATTTTTAATTGAAATTAAAGGACGATTTGCCAAAACTTTATTTATTTCTTTTTTGGTACCAAGTAGCATATATTTCGTTTAATTAGGATTAAGTACTAATGTATTTGCTTCAAACCAGTCGACTATACGATTTAAGTCTTCATGTAATTTTTGTATGGCTACAGTACTCTCATTTGGCTTGAAAGAAATATACACTTGTATATCATCAGCATATATATGATAGCTACAGTTTAATATATGTTTTACGATATCAGCACTATACAGCGAAAAAATGATATCTTTGGCCCGACCCGGGATTCTAACCCGGGACCTGATGGTTGAATGTGATATATGCTCATCATGATCAGCAGTCGCACTACTACAACCACTAGACTAACCGAGGCAGTCAGCAGACCAGATTGCTATATAGGGGAGATGTGTACCATAGTGGCCACGTTTGGCAGGTGGATTGGCAGCCGCAGTTTTTCTCGTTGTAATTAGAAAAACGCTGCTCCCGGTAATTTAACCTCTGTCGCCTTTCACGATACCTACAGGTTGTTATGGGATAGTGGATATTCTTACACCGCCGCTACACGGTCAATGAACAAGTCTTTTGGATTAATTTTACAACTATCTCAAAATCTTTTTCTTCTTTTACACGTGGTAGAGCCATGCTGCAGCTATATTAGTAGTATAGTTGTAGGACGAATGGGTCTGCTCGACCGGGGAAGGACCACGCTCTCACAGAATATCAGCGTAAAATAGCAGCTTAATGCTGCCGTGTTTTGTATAGTGAATGTATCGGAGACCCTTTTTACTGGAAACCAGGCATTCCATCGTAGCCCTCACGGATGACAACGCGTTCGCATTTTCATTCATAATCGAGGATAGATGTAGATGTGTATGGGCCACAGCGTCCATTTACCATCAGGTGGACTGTGTGCACGTTTGTCACAAAACGAAGAAGTGGTAAAGACAATAGATAATATAATTCTTCTATCCTTTATTAGAAAAGGCTATCTCTCAAAATTTACATTTTACCTGCAGTAAATATATTTAAATGAATTCCGTTGTACTATATGACAAATTATCCAATACCTCATAAATATTCGTAAGTAAATTTATACGGGTAGTAAATATTTACCCGCCCACATGTACGTAAAGAAAATTATGTCGTCTCTGTCATAATAATCTATACATCTATACAAATAAATAAAATTGGAGTGTCCGTTTGTAATGTCGAAATAAGAGCTTTTTACTATATGCGTATGAAAGTATATACGGTACTTATAATAAAAACACAATTTAAAAAAAAATCTGTCTGTCTTTCTGTCTGTTTGTTCCGGCTAATCTCTAAAACGGCTGGACCGATTTTGACTGGACTTTCACTGGCAGATAGCTGATGTTATAAAAAGTAACTTAGGCAACTCTTATTTTAGAAAAAGAATTAGCGTTCCGCGCAAAATAATAAAACCCATGAAATCCAATCGTAATAAAATACGCGCGGGCGAAGTCGCGGGGAACAGCTAGTGTTAAAATAACAGCTTTTTACTAAATGTATATGAAAGTATATACCAATAGGTACCAATAACAAAAAACAATTTTTAAAATTTTTGTCTGTCTGTCTGTTTGTTCCGGCTAATCTCTGAAACGGCTGGACCGATTTTGACGGGATTTCACTGGCAGGTAGATGATGTTATAAGGAGTAACTTATGAGACTTTTATTTTAGAAAAATAATTAGGGTTCCGCGCAAAAAAAACCCATGAAATCGTAGTAAATTCCAGGCGGGCGAAATCGCGGGTCAACAGCTAGTACATAATAAAATTAAAGTGTCTGCCTGTAATATTGAAACAACTGCTTTATGTTGAGCTGAGAAGATTATTTGACAGAGATTAAGACATGAATTTTAAATTTTTTTCTGTATGTCTGCCTGTCTGTTCGAGCTAATCTTCAGAATGGCTGAACTGATTGTAATGAAATATTATGAACACATTGAGACCATTGTCAGACGGGCTGTAGGCTATATTTAAAAAAAAAACTTAGAGATTTTGATAACTGCTCTTTGATTATCTTAAATCTAAATAAGTACATAAATAAATCCTATCCAGGCGAACCCGGGAATATTGATATCAACGTCTCTACATAGTAGAAAACAAAGTAGCTTGCCGCCGTCTGTAAGCTTGGATCTTTTAAACTACGCAACGGATTTATGTATAATACATGCATATTATATATATATATATATATATATATATATATATATATATAATATGCATGTATTATAATTTATATATATACATATATGTATATATATAAATTACGTGTCACGTTCGATGGACTCTTAAACTACTGAACTGATTTCAATCAATTTTTGCACACTGTGTGCATTTTGGTCCAACTTGAAAGATAATAAAGATAATTTTTATACCGCTAAATGACCCACAAATTTTTTATTGCGAATTTAAGGATTTTTATAGGAAGGGACGTTGGAAAGGGCAGAACAACGTCTGCCTGGCGACCTAGAATATATATATATATATATATATATATATATATATATATATATATATATATATATATATCTGTCCGTATGTATGTGAGTGAACTGAAGTTGATTAGAGAATGGTTTTGATTCACAATTGGGCCCGGTAGGTGGCGTTGTTTTCGAGATCCAGAAAGTAACCGTGCGAAGCCGGGGCGGATCGCTAGTATAGAATAATATCAATATAAATATTTTATCCTGTGGTGGCGGCGGAAGAGAATCAACCATCCTATTCTTCTAGTGGGAGTTGTAAGAGACGGTTATAAGAAATCCTTATGATAGACGGTGGGATCGGCCTCGTTTACGCCAGACATTAAACACTCAGACTGACGATCGTTCATGCGCGTGTCCGACGTGACGATCAAGGCAAATTCATACGTGGTAGGACCACGCTGCAGCTATGTTATGGTTGTAGCACGAATGGGTCGGCTCAATCGCGGTAGGACCACGCTCCCACAGAATACCAGCGTAAAATAGCAGGTTAACGCTGCTGTGTTTCGTATGGTGAGCGCAGCAGAATAGTCCTCAGGTGTGACAATCCATCTGCATTTTGATTCTTAGTTGAGAATAAATGAAGATGTGTATGGGCCACAACATACACTTACCATTAGGTGGACTTGAGCTCATTTGTCACCCACATTCTAGAAAAAAAAAAGAAAAAATTCCTCCCTCCAACGTGAGAGGCCCATGTTCAGTTGAGAACGTATACGGGCAGTTTAAAAAATGAATGTCCTTTAGCTATATGATGGTAACCGTGGAATTGCTCGATTATTACATAAGTATTTTGAAGCTAAACAAATCGAAGTTTTTTTTTTTAATAAGATTTGCGACACTTTCTATTTATTTTGTTCCAGTTTATGGTCTCTTCTATGATGGATTTTTACATGGATTGCCTCGTAAGTGGGATAATTACCATAGTTCCAACGCATGATATAGTCTGTTCACTAAGATAGTGTCGGTACACCTGGAGACGCACTTATTATTTTTCTTTTATTTTATTATTTTTATTATGATTGTTAAATAAATGTTTTTCTATGTTATTCATATTATATACATCAAATAGAATATTACTTTATTCTTGTGGTTATATATAAATAATAAACACAAGTTAGGTAGCAAAGAAGCTTTCACTACGGCGCTTCTTTTTAAAATGCTAAATTCTCCTGCGGGTGTACGCCGGGTAACTTTGATGTCGCGGCGGCGCCTTTTACAAGATTACGTCAAAGCGGCGCGACACAATAGCGACCGTATCTAAGCGAACAGACTATAGGCGGATTGCAAACGCATTTTTGTATTATTTTGAATTTTTATCAGGAAGATACTGTTTGCTACCTATCTCGTGTTTCAGTTTCCTTCTATCGCCTGTTATGATATTCAAGGATAAGTGAGAGTAGATTCCTTAAAGAGTTTCAAACTCAAAACTAATAATATACTGAACCACAGTTATTTTTTTATTTTTTAACTTTATCCACAATTTTTCCCACCCTTTGGGCTGGATCCTCGAAGTATAAACCATTTAATACAAAAATAATAATAAAAGCCGATATACAATTAACAAAGATATCGTGTCACATATCCACGAGTATATCCAAAAAATCATACAGTCTAATATAGACCTTCCTCCATTTTTATAGTCAGTTAAAAAGGCCAAACGGATTTAAGTATTCGTTTAGTTTGTAAAAAATAAATTGCACAAGGACGAACATCCAAACCCGAAACAAATTTGAAATTGTTTATTCGTAATGAAAACACTCACCTCAGGGGCCACCATCTTAAGCTATGTACCAGCTTATCAAAGAGCAACCCCCACAAGCACTTCATTTATAACCGTGTAGTCACCGGGTGGAATAAGCTTCCAGAGAACGTAGTCTCAGCTCAAAACGTGAACCAATTCAAAAATAGATTAGATAATCACTTTCTGAACTGCAAAAAGAGTAACTAGTGGACAATAAAAGGATACAGGCATTATCAGTTGTCTCAACTACCTGCCTGTTAATATAATTATTATTTATAGGCCATACAAATACTTAGCCCCCAGCGCTGAAACTCTACGCCACTACGCCACGGAGCCGTCTAAAAGAAAATAAAAGTGTTCGTGAGATAATGTACATGATGGCGTTCCTTTTTACCAAGCGGACGAAGCCGCATCCAAAAGCAGTTTTAAATTTCTCACGTGACAAACTCGCCACTTTGACATAGTGCGCTGAGAAATGAAAGGTAGCTTTGGATTAGGATTGTTTGATTGCCAAGTACTGCTAGGTTGACCTTTTTTTATAGAATAAGGGTGACAAGCGAGCACACAGCCCACCTGAAGGTAAGTGGATGCTGTGGCCCATAGATACGAGTATCTACATCTATTCTCGATTAAGAATCCAAATGCATATGCGTTGTCACCCGTGTGGACTAAAATAGAATGCCTCGTATTCAGTAAAAAGGGTCTCCGGTTCTCTACACTCACCATACGAAACACAGCAGCTATAAGCCGCTACTTTGCATTGGTATCCAGTGAGAATGTGGTCCTACCAAAGTCGAGCCGACCCATTCATGCTACAACCATAGTATATCTGCACCTTGGCTCTATCACGTAAAACCTGTATGTATTGGTGTATTTTTTTATAAAAATGAAGTGACAAATATACTTACAGTTCGTCTGACGGTAAATCGGCTACTGTAGTCTATGTGCACTTGCAGCCAAATTCAAACAAGGCTACATTGCGTTCCCACCTCATATGACTAAGATAGAATGTCACAGCCTGTAACTAATATGGCTCTCCATATCCTTCAAACCAGAAAACAGCAGTGCAGGCACTGCTATTTGGCGGTAGAAATAGGGAATAGGGTCGTACCTACCCAGACAGACTCCACCAGCGAAAGAGCACCACCTATTAAATTATTTATTTATAACTAGGTGGCACCCGACGCGTTGCAGCCGCAGAAGAAATTATTGTGGAAATATCTATTTAATTCGGAAGAGTTATATTGTTTAATTAGCAACGACAATTGGAAGTAAAGACTTTAGAAATGAGTTGGAGGGTGACGCGAATTAGTCAGTTTGAATAGCCTATCATGTAGAGGATGTCATGGGGTCATGGTTGAATAGGGGCAAAAAGTTCTCATTACACTCCTAGGGGCTCAAAGTGGCCAAATACAAAAAAAATTAAAATTCTTATTTCGGCTGTAACTCCGCCTCCTTCGGAGATTCTTACACAGTCTTTACTTCCCACATCCCACTTGTACATTCATTGAAGTTAAATGATATATATCTTTCAAATAAATTTGTCGACACCATACGCGCGCCACCTACTGTAAGTAAATTGTACTATGCCTATAAACTCCGCGCAAGTGCAAGCAATAAGTTGACAAAGTTTAACCGTAAACCGATGAACGGTATGGCAGCACATAAAATACGAACAAACAAAATTAATGTGTATATATTAGATTTAAGGCACAAAGCGAAAAAAAATATGTCAGACTTAATGCGAAAGGGCATTCCCTCCCAGTCAATCATTAGACTGAACAAAGATAGACATAACTTGAGGCGGTGCAGGGAAAATCGAAAAAGAAACGGATGATAATAGGTAAAATATTTCGAGTATGTTTAAATAAAAATACATATATATACATTTTTTGCAATTTGCCCAATGTATCTGCACAAATAGGAGTACCTATTTGTGCAGTCGATAATATCAACTTCAATACATATAAATGTATAATTATTATCTTTATCAAAATAAATATGAAATATATACCTTAGAATCTATACAGTTTATATAAAACTGCATTAATTCAAACTTGCTTTTGCAACATGCTGACGGATTTTATTTATAAAAACAAACTTGTTGGGAGCTTTTTAATGTCAAGAGGGATGTCGTTTCGTTCCAGTGTCTAATGACCGTGAGGGCGAAAGAGAGCGAAAAGGCGAAAGAGGGCGAAATATATGTAATAAGTACGGTGTAAATGCAATTTAAAATTACCCAAAGAACGGAGAAAACAATTATGAGAATCTCCAAATATTAAAGTTTAGATTCCAAGTACTCTGGAGCACATCATTCAGAATTGAAAAAGGGTGCAAAGTAGATGTAGCAGGGCGCGGTTAAGTTAGAAACTTAATTGAGCGGACGAATAGGTAGCCATTAAAGTTGAGTACGAAAAGGGAATGTATGGTCGTATTTACGAATACCATTTGATGTATGTAGTTGTTACGGAGACGATACTACGTGTTAGGATAATTTAGAGACAGTCTAAGCGACACACATTGACAAAATCAATATTCAGCAGAATAAGAGTTTAATCAAGTACGATATTCGTATTGGTTGGAAGAACTTTACAATTTAGTACGTGGTATAGCCAAACTACAGCTATATTTATAATATAGTTGTAGCACGAATGGGTCGGCTCAACCGGGGAAGTACCACGCTCTCACAGAATACCAGCGTAAAATAGCAGCTTAACGCTGCTGTGTTTCGTATGGTGAGTGTAGAGAACCGGAGACCCTTTTTATTGAAAGTGAGCCATTTCTCTTTAGTTCTCAGAGGTGGCAACGTATTTGTATTTTGATTCTTAACCAAGGATAGATACCCGTATAGACTTTTATGGGCCACCGTATCCACTTACCATCAGGTAGACTGTGTGCTCGCTTGCTATAAAAAAAAACTTTCGGGCATCTGAATAATCTGAAATTTTGCGGACGTATTGAAATACAATAATTTCATGCCTATATGATCACCGTGTAGTGGCGGTGAAAGAATATCCACTAAGGTGTGTGAGGGTAATATCACCTTAAGTTTTGCCGCCCTATAAAAACATACTAAGAGGAGAACAGAGGCAAAAACACTAAGTCGTATACTATAATTAATGTATCAAGAAAATAATAGCAAACAATCTTGAAAAGCAATAATTAGGAACACTTCGAAAAATCAACTTAAAAAAACTAAGTATACTACACAATTCTAAAATCTAGTAAAATATTTGCTATAATATCAACTGGCAAAATGGAGTCGATAAATCGGCGCCCTTTTGATCCTATATTATTTGATTGACTGATGAAGAGCCTTCGTATCACAGAACCACCTATGCAAATAAGGCTGTAGTTTTTGAGTTATAAGAAAGTGACCATATTAACCGGATGACCATATTACCCTCACGTATTATACACCATATCGTCCCGTGTCGTAAGAGACCACAAAAGGAAACTGAAACAGGAATTGTGCAGCAGCTATACCTTCCTGATAATAATTCAAAATTGAAAGATAAGGTTCCTTTATCCGCGACTGGTCGTCGCTGCTGGTGATAAGAGGGCTGGTTCTTTTCTCTCTCAAAGACTAAGTGTAGCCATTCAGCGGGGAAACGCAGCCAGCGTTCTTGGCACGATACCGCGGGGAGTAAGACTGTATGATAATTAAAGTTTTCAGTATTAGTTTTTTTTTATTATGATTTTTAATATTGTATATTGTATATATTTAAATTTTATGTTATTTACATCTGTTATAAATTCAAAATAATAAAAAACTGCGGTTACCTGTCTGCCTAGCAACTATGTCAAAATCATCCTTATGAGGCAATCTATGTGGGAGGCCTATGTTCAGCAGTGGACTGGTAGGATGTTAGATGGATGTATAGAAGATAATCTACCAGGAGCACATGACCCACTGAGAGGTGAAATTATTAAATCAAAAGTAACATGGCAAATATCACCCATTGGGGCAATCTATGGAGGAGGCCTATGTGCAGCAGTGGCTTTTTATAGGCTACAATGGATGAATAGTTGAATGAACTGGTATCCTCATTAGAATTATTAAAGCTCCTGACCAATGTAAGTATTTTAACATTTTCAACGTCTTATAATTACGAGTATAACATTTAACAAAAAGTAATATAGGTCGGGGAAAATTACTTCGTATTTTGTTTGTATAAAATTGATGAAACATCTCTTTGGTTGTACTGTTTGTATCTGGCTAGTTTTAATATCAATGCATATAGGTCATTAAGAATAATAAAAATAAAGGAAAAAAAACAACTTTCCGCAATTTTTCAATTGTTTTTCTGTCCGCCCAAATGAGTGAATCTAACAAAAGAAATTCGATACATTCAGAAGTTTTATTTAAAAAAAAAAAAGGAAAAATGCGACTCAAGCCGAAAAAAAAATTTGCGATGTTTATGGACCTAATGCAGTGTCAGTAAGAGTAGCACAAAGTTGGTTCAAGCGTTTTCAGTCTGAGAATTTTGGTGTCAAAGATGCAGCTCGCTCTGGTCGCCATTTTTGAAAAAGTGGAGTTAGATCGGCATATTAGTAGTTACGACATAGCCGAGGAATTGAGGATTGACCACTAAATAGTTTGACCCATTTGAAAATGTATGGCTATACAAAAAAGCTTGATATTTGGGTACCACACGAGCTCACTGAAAGAAACCTAATGAATCGTGTACTCGTTTGCGATTCTCTATTGAAACGTAATGAAACAGTTTTGAAGATTGATCACTGGTCATGAAAAGTAGATCACCTACGTATGTATGACAAGAACGTACGAAAAAGATCATGATCAAAGAAAGGGTAGTCATGCTCCACAGACTGTTGCAAAACCCGGATTAACACGCAATAAGGTGATGCTGTGTGTACAGTGGGATTGGAAGGGCATCGTTTATTATGAGCTTTTACCGCCAGGCAAAAGCATCGATTTGAATCTCTACTGCCAACAACTAATGAGAATTAAGCAAAAAATTTTGAAAAAACGGCCGGAATTGATGAATAGAAAAGGAGTGGTGTTTCATCATGATAACGCCAGACTATACACATCTTTGGCCACGCAGCGAAAATTGAAAGAGCTTAGTTGGGAAGTGTTAATACATCCACCATATAGTCCTGACCTTGCACCCTCAGAATTTTACATGTTTCGGTCTCTTCAGAATTCTTTGGGTAGTGTTGGGTTAACATCAAGAGAGGACTGTCAAAACTACTTGTCGCAATTTTTGATCAAAAATTTGGAGAGGGGACAAACGAGCATGCGGCTCACCTGATGGTAAGTGACTACCGCCGCCCGTGAACAACCGCAACACCAGGAGAATTTCAGATGCGTTGCCAGCCTTTTAAAAAGGAGTAGGCTCTTTTCTTGAAGGCCCCTAAGTCGTATTGGTCCGGAAAAATCGCTGGTGGTAAACTATTCCACAAGGAAGTTGTGCGAGGAAGAAAACATCTAAATCGCACAGTGGTGGACCGCCAATCATCCAGATGGTGTGGATGGTATCGGGAGTTCTGCCGCGATGTGCGTTCGTGAAATTTGGCGGCTGGGATTAATCCGAATAATTCCTCAGAGCACTCCCCATGGTAAATGCGAAAGAAAATGCAAAGAGAATCAACATCTCTTCGCAGTGCCAATGAGTCGAGCCGATCGGAAAGGACTCGGTTGTCGACGATTCGAGCCGCTCTGCGCTGGATGCGGTCAAGTGGAAGGAGCTGGCACTGGGGAGCCCCAGCCCAGAGATGGGAACAGTATTCCATATGAGGCCGAACCTGCGCCTTGTAAAGTTGCAGGCGTTGAGCTGGCATGAAATACTGTCCCGTTCTGCTGAGCACGCCAAGCTTTTTAGAGGCCAATTTGGCATTCTCTTCCAAGTGACCACGAAACTGCACGTCACTCGATATGTCTACGCCGAGGATTCCGATACTGGCTGAGGCAACAAGGGGAGTACCTTGAAACTGAGGAGATACGACAAATGTGTTCTTTTTAGCGGTAAACGAGCAAACTTGTGTCTTCTGAGGATTAAACTGGACTAGATTTAGTCGCCCCCAATCCGAGACTTTGTCCAGCAAAGACTCGACTTCAGACACAAGTTTGTTCCGGTACTCGGTGACGTTTTTCCGAGCAATATTGGCACGAAAAAATCTCAAGATTTCTACAGCAGCAGGATTATGTTACTACCTACAAGATGGCAACAAGTTATCGAACAAAATTCCACAAATATATTATAATTAAATGTTATTAAACTTTGAAGAAATGTCTTTGTATATAAAATACGAAGAAACTTTTGCCCGACCTAATAAAAACTGACTGCAAATTTTTTAAAAAGAAGTTTTTATTTGCTACCCTGAGGGGTGGAATTTTTTATGCAAATTTATATGGGACCACCCTTGAAGTATAACCTATATTATAAAAGAAGAACCATCAGAATTGGTTCACAATCTTTGAAGATATCGCGTAACATGCATACAAAAAGAACATACACTCGGATTAGAACCTACTTCTTTTGAAGCCGGTTAATAATATTTTACTTATCATAGTCAATTAAGCCCACCAGCTGAACATAAAACAACGTTACTCCTGTAGTGGGGCTTTCTCTTGTATACTGGTATCGTTTTGCATACATAAATTGCATATGGACAAACATCCACACCCGGAAAAATTACTTGTACGCCATACAAACACTTGTTCCATGCGAAATTAGAACCTGCGGCGTTATCAACTATACGCATAGCGACTGTACTACCGGGTCGATACCGCAGTGACTAAGTACAAATGTGTCCCCTCCACAAAACTATTAGATCAAGCTGCATCCACCAATACTTACTTACTTCAATTAGTATGTCACTTTATCAAGATTTCCGGTAAAAGGATGCCTCAAGAATCATTTTTAACCGACTTCAAAAAGGAGGAGTTTCTCAGTTCGAGTGAATTTTTTTTTTGTATGTGTGTTACGCGATATTTTCTTCTTCGCGTAATTTATCTACAGATTTCAAAAAGGAGACGGTACTCAATTCGACTGTATGTTTTTTTATGTGTGTTACCTCATAACTTTTTACTGGGTGAACCGATTTCGATGATTCTTTTTTTATTTGAAATCTGGTGCCTCTCATGTGGTCCCATATAAATTTGAACATGGTCTGACCAGTGTTATCCTTAATAATTTATAATGGAATCGGTTGTACAAAATTTTTAATTATACCAATTGTCATTACTACATTAGCGTTATGGCTTGCTTACATTATTGTTACAAAAGAATAGTGCATTAATATCAAGGTCTGACCAGAGTTTTTGAGTTATTCTTAATAATTTATATTGAAGTCGGTTGTAAAAAATTTTAATTTTAAATTATTTATTAAATAGGTTATACTTCAAGGGTCCCATATAAATTTGGAGAAAAAACTCCAGCCCTCAGGGTAGCAAATAAATAACTTCTTTTTTAGCTATTTGAAGTTGGTTTTTACTTTTTGTTAAAAGTTATAATTATTTTAAATCAAATGAGCTGATAACGACATTCATAACCGATTTAGCTTACAAATCCTTTAGGCTATGTTAGCTAGTCTTTGTTACTTATCACAATAGTTGTTAGGGTGCTGGTGGTAGCTAGTGCTGACCCTGGGACGTGCTGAACAAGTGTAACGTCGGTGAAGCATCGGTATCTCGCAATCTCTTAACTGTGGTGGTGACTACCGCGGAATTCTATAGCTGGTAAGTGCCTCTATACTGTACGTGCAACGTGCATGTCATCACTGGCAACATTCACCAGTTGTACCACTTTTCTCGCGTTGATAGTTTTATTTTTCAACACGCAAAATGACCTTAGGAGGGTGAGTATACTAACCCTTTAACCCTTTTATATTTGAATAAGCGTCAATATGTGAATCTAAAATCGTTACAGTCTATTCAAGTAGGGGATATTTGCCATTGTTGTAATGTTACTGTTGATTTAATAATTTCACCTCTCAGTGGGTCATGTGCTCCTGGTAGATTATCTTCTATACATCCATCTAACAGCCTACCAGTCCACTGCTGAACATGGGCCTCCGCCATAGCTTGCGTCATAGGGGGTATATTTGCCATAGTTGTAATGTTACTGTTGATTTAATAATTTCACCTCTCAGTGGGTCATGTGCTCCTGGTAGATTAACTTCTATACATCCATCTAACAGCCTACCAGTCCACTGCTGAACGTAGGCCTCCCCCATAGCTTGCGTCATGAAGGGTATATCTGCCATAATTGCCATGCTTGGAAAGTGAGTTGGTGACCGTAGTTTTTATTTTTAGTCGTTATCAGGAAGACCCTGCTGCCCATCTCCTGATTTGTTTCCTTCTGAACAGTCTTATAGTGTATATTTTTACACCGCCACTACACGGTAAAAGGGTTAATATTGTGCAAATGTTTAATTAGAAATCTCGTTGCGCACACAATACCTAATTCCTAAGTAAACAACTGATATACCAACAAAAGACCATTTTGACTGTGCAATTGTGAGATCTTGCTCAACTTTATCTCACGCGTACTTATGTCGAGAGTAGCCTGTAAATTACAATAGCGAAGAATTGTTCATTCGAAAATATGCGTGGATAAATTATTCTTAAAATGCAAAGAATTTTAATTAACGTTTCTTTTTAAAATGACAAAAACAGTAGAAAGCCTTTAAAACTCTTTTTAAACTTGAGTTAATAATTGATATAGGTACAAAAAAACTAAAAGTAAAGACAATATTTTGGAAATATTATAACTGTAGCTACAATTTAATAAAAAAATATATTTTTTTTTACTTTATTTTCCGTAAGTTCAGCTAGGAGTTGGTTTCAGTATTTTCACAAACAAGGATCATAGACAAATTATTTGAGGTACAAACCTATACATTGTATTGAGTATGACACTAATATAATATTTGATTAAAACATTAATTTAAAAAAAAATATTATTACGAGTTTATTGTCTATTTTATCGTATTCCGTGTATTTTTGACAAATAAAATTATTATGAAAATCGTCTGTACATTGTAACATAATCACAACGTTAATGATATGATTATAAATATTTATTTTAAAAAATCTTAAATAGTGAATATAAATTAACTACTTTTATACTTACATAGATTATTTTGTCGATTTGTATCAAACGTTCATAAACGGTGTAACAAAAAATTACGCAATGACATACACAACAAACAATTACACTTTAAAGGCAAAACTGACTTAATTATAGTAACGAATTTTTCTAAGAAAAAAAGGTTGATTTTTGGCAAAATCCGCGTTGACCTTGCGCTCGACGCCCAACTGCGACGATGGCGGCGCGATACTGCCGAAATGGCGGGAAATCTGACATGCGCTTTAGGAAATCGATGGGGAAAATGGCCTAATTGAAGCGCGCCGTCTTTGAAATTACGTTTAGTCAGCCAAATTCTGGTACTTTTTAGGCTTTGTTTTTTTTTAATAATGTACATTAAATACATGACTACATTGTAGATACCACGCTGCAGCTATATTATGGTTGTAGCACAAATGGGTCGTACCACGCTCTCATACTACTACGTTAAATAGCAACTTAACACTGATGTGTTTCGTATGGTTAGTATAGAGAACCAGAGACCCTTTTTACTGGAAAAGAGGCATTCCATCTTCGTCCTCAGGGGTTACAACGCATCTGCATTATGATTCTTAACTATGGATGTCTATGGGCCACATAAACCTCTTACCATCAGGTGGACTTTGTGCTCGTTTGTCACCTTTATTCTATAAAGAAAACATCCTTCTCCTCATCTTTGGTAAAGTAAGAAAGAAGAGACAGATGAGGAACGACTGCCATTGCACTTTGTCTAAAAAATTACCACTTACCAGTGCGTGCTTACGAATTTCACACGACTTTGAAATTGAATAGGAAAATAGGTTTCCTTGCAATGTTTTTCTTCAAAAAAAAATCAGAGCATGAAATTCTTTGTAATATAAAAATAATTTTAAAGAATAACGATGGCAATGAGCACATAATCCACCTGATGGTAAGTGGATGTTAAAACGTGTAGGCATCTACATGTATCCTCAATTAAGAATCAAAATGCAAATATGTTGTCATACCTGAGGTCTACGATGGAATGACTCGTTTCCAGTAAAAAGAGTCTCCAGTTCACTACATTCACCATACGAAACACAGCAGCATTTAAGCTGGTATTCTGTGAGAGCGAGATTCTAACCCGGTCGAGCCTACCCGTTCGTGCTACAATCATAAAATACCTGCAGCATGGCTCTACCAAGTAAATTAGTAAGTAATCTGTATATTTATGTGTGTTACCTCAGAATTTATTTCTAGGTTAACTGATTTTGATAATTCTTTCTTAATTTGAAATATAAATTTTATCAAGATCTGACAAGTAGTCTTTGTGTTATCCTTAAAACTGCGTATTTGACTTTGACTACATTGATGATGTTCTCATTTTATTTATATTGAAGTCGGTTGGACAAAATATTTAATTTTACCACTTGTTTCAAGATGTCTGTACGTCATCATTATAGGTGATGAATCATGAATTTGTCAATACAATCTCAAAATGACGATAGTTTGATTGTTTAACGCCTAGGTACCAAATTGAAGCGATCGAGTAGCGCAGGAATGATTTTATTCGCTTTTTTCATTTTGATTTTATTCGCCCTTTTTATTTACGAAATCGATCTACCATCAATACAGAATGGTATACTACCAAATACTTGCCAGAAGTGTTCCCTACTGTGAGCAACAAGCTACACAACACTGGCTCTGCGGGCTATTGCATCGTACGCGCCCACGTAATATACGCCCAAAACGAGGGACATCCTAACAGCACACCAGCTAAGCTTTTGGGTCACCCACCTGACAACCTTGGCTTCTGTAATCGTGGAAAGAAAAGGGGAGAACTCCCGTCGGGCATGGTGTTCAGCCCGAGAAGCGGACAACGCTCCGGGTGAAAGTTCGGAGCTATTCATGTACACCGCAGTTATACGGAACTTTGATAGCGTGATTTAGGCTTTAGTGCTTTTTTCTTGCGACGTCACCACAACCACATCACCCCATGCTCAGACCAGAGGTCGATGGAGCAGTCTAGTTGTTTACAAATGTGCAAGTGCCAGGGATTGACTTGTAGTCTGCTGTCTGAGTCGAGAAGAAGGCAAGTAATCTGCGAGAGTGCCGTGAAGAAGAGGCGAGCAGTAAGGCTCAGAGCCGTGCCGAACACTGTAGCGCAGAGAGTAGTTTGAAGGAACAGGAAGCATAATTCCATTGCTGCGATGAACCTTGCAAAGCTAGATGGCTTGCAGGATCTGAATACTGCTGACAATATCTGCTCAATAGCGAATGGAAGGGGTTCCAGAGAGTAGAGAGTTCTAGTACTAACTTGAACAGCCTCTGCCCCGTCACCCGTAAGGGGTGGCATTGGAAAACCTCATACATATTGATTTATTTTATTTACAGAGTACTTTCAGTAAGTTTAGAGTCAATCGCCGCGTAGAATAATAAGATTTATACAAACTGTAACACTCTATTGCACACTCTTAGTTTGAATTTTCAAAAACCCTTTCTTATTGGATGCCTACGTAATAAAAGGGACCTATGGTCATTTTCACACTTCTACGTACAGCTGTTTGTGGTGTGATTCTTATTATACAAAATTATACAAACTTCGCACCCTCATTTTAAAACCAAATAAGTATATTTAAAAAAACATAAAAAGAGATATTTTATTATTTGATACAATATTTGCAAGTTAAAAAAACATTAATTAATTTGTCTCCATTCAAATTTGAACATCTTGTGCCCCCCACGAATAATAAATAAATAAATAGTATAAACAGGGTTATTTTTCAGAGTAGCCAAATTTTAAACTTAAATTAAAATATATAAATAATGATTTACCGTTATTGTAGTTTTGAAAATACAAGTAAATAAGGCTTCTGCTTTTATTTGAAACTATCCCAAATTGAATGTGATTTATGGGCATCAACGTCTTAGCCTACCGATCGACCGTTACGAATGTGTGCGTGCGCAGTAAAATCAGTTAAAATAATGCATTATCACGCATTATTATTTTAAAAGATAAAAGGACAGAATGTTTGAGATTGTTTTTATTAATTTTTCTTCACCATTTGCCTATATTACTTATTCCGAACATTCTCTGCAAATATGGCCGGTTATTGTAAAATAACCTGTGTAATGCGCGCGCGCTCGCGGCAATAATGTCAGGACATTCTTATAGAAATCAGGCTTTTTGTCAGGATTTTATGCAGGCACTCGAATGCATTCTGGCAGCATTCACACGTGCTCGAAATTATTTTTTCTTTTTTACTTTTATCTTCATCCAAACTCGACGTTTAGATGTGTTTATCCTAAGAGTACTTAATCTTTAGAGTAAACATATAAATAGTTTTATCAGGCAATACCTGGCATACTTTAAGATGAAGTTTGACATGAAATGGTCACAAATATTTAGGATCAAGTTAAATACGCTTGACTATATTCCGAGATTGAAATATTAATAACGGGTAAAAGATAAATACGAAATTATTGAACAAACCTTAAAAAAAGTAAAAAACTACTTCTAAAAACGTAAGTGGCTGAAGGACACGAGTATAGCCCAGCGGTTTAACACTAGAGAAATAATCATCGCCTGAGAGGCCACCCGCGGTTGGTTTTTGCTGGTTATTTTGAAATTGCTGGGACGTACCGCGCCATGCACTTGCGCCAACTATATGTAGTCCGTGACGAGGAGGGCAGTGTTTGCGCGCTAGAATGGGTTAGAGTTAGACCATTGCCAAGATATAGCCTATGTGATCGCCTGGAAGGCGATTATTAGTATTAAAGGTAGATCTTTTACTGTTAACTTATTTTACATTTCTGAATGTTTCTTTGTTTATTGACTATTATAAAGTATAAAATACATATTATTTGATAGATGGAACTCATCGAGGAGCAGATTGCAAATTTCATATAAGACAACTTCTCTGACAGTGAGACCAAGGATAATTTAGAAGTCACGGATTGCGATTCCGTTGACAATGTGGCTGGTCGTACTTTATTTCTACACAGACCAGAAAATGACCAAAAAAATGTGTGCTAGATGACCCATATCCTCAAGACCGAAGCTATCTATTACCGTCAACATCGAGAAGCCTTAAGTCAGTTTTACCAGTTCCTAACTGCCTTCTGTGATAAAAATAGAAGGTTTGAGTTTGACTTAGTCTGTAGTAAACAATGTGATAATTCTAATAATTTTTAGTAATGTTTTTCAAACTTTATATATTATATTTTAGTTTTTATACCAAAATAGTGGTTCTAGAGTAACACTAATTATTTTATGAAAAAATCCCTTAAGACTGTGACAAAGTTTAGTATTACATTCGAGGCAGATTTTAATACAAATAAACCTAGCAAGCTAACAGCATAGCAAAGTGGCGAAGCAATCAGCTTTGTAGCGGTTTCTAACGGTTGCCGTTGAGCAATCAGTTTCAAAATAGGAGGTTCAGATGCCTGGGTGATCAGTAATCGATTGCTGAAAACAGAATTTGAAAATTCAAAACCGTTCTCGAGATAATCGTGGGACAGACGGACAGACGGTCAGACGGACAGACATCGTGAAATCAATAAGTGACTTCGCAAGCTTCGCCACTTACTAATAGTATTAAAACCTATATATTTTTTTCATTTAAGAAAGGTAGCAGTATGCCTGTTATTGTGACAAAAGTTTACTTAAACTTTAATAAAAGTTTAATACCTACTAAAAAATTGTTTAATTTATAAAGTAGCCTCCCAGGCGATCATTAGTATTAAGTAGAATTAAATTTATATTAGTAGTCTAGGGTTAATAAACTGAAGTGGTAATGGTGTTCGCTCAATGAACTAAAGACAGATAGGGAAGGTTTTCGAGTGGCCGGCCTCCTACTGGAAAACGCAGTGTTCGGTGAACCCCCACTAGATGGAGTGAAGACCTGATAAAACAGGCGGGTAGTCAATGGACGACCTGGCAACATATAACGCACACATCCTGAGGACTAATGAGAAGATCCTGGAGCTGGAAGAAGAGATAAACAAGTTGAACTGGAATATTATAGGATTATCCGAGCTAATCCGAGGAAATCTATCCAACTGCAGAGAGGTGTAAGACAGGGTGACGTTATATCCCCGAAACTTTTCATCGCTGCATTGGAAGATGTTTTCAAGCTACTGGACTGGAAAGGATACGGTATTAACATCAATGACGAGTACATCACTCACCTTTGATTTGCCGACGATATAGTCCTTATGGCAGAATCGCTAGAGGACCTAAGCACTATACTCAATGACCTCAATAGTGCCTCCCAACGGATAAGTCTTAAGAAGGACATGGACAAAACAAATACCACGTGTAACGTCCATGTCACACCTATGCCGGTAGTAGTTGGGAGCACTAAGCTCGAAGTTGTTGACGAGTATGTTTACCTGCGACAAAGAGTCCCACTAGGTAAGTCCAACTTCGACCGAGAAGTCAATCGACGGATTCAACTCGACTAGGCAGCGTTCAGGAAATTACGGCATATATTCTCGTCAAGTATATCCCAAAACTTGAAGACGAGACTGTACAACCAGTGCGTGTTGCCATGACTTACGGATCTGAGACGTGGTCCTTCACTGTTGGCCGGACGAGGAAGCTCAAGATCGTTCAGCGACCTATGGAGAGGGTTTCTCTGTGTGATAAACTTAGAAATGAGGATATCCGCAGTAAAACCAGAGTGACCGACATATCCCAACGGATTAGTAAGCTGAAGTAGCAGTGGGCCGGCCATATAGCTCGAAGAACCGACAACCGATAGGGGAAAGAAGTTCTCTAGTGGCAGCCTCGTATCGGTAGTCGAAGTGTAGGGCGACCCCCCCACTAGATGGAGTGACGACCTGGTAAGACATGCAGGAAATTGATGGATGCAGGTGACTCAGGACCGTGCTTTATGTCATTCCTTGGGGCAGGCTTGTCTTTAGCAGTGGCCTTGTGAAGTGCTGTAATGATGATGATGAATCAATGGATGCAGGTGGTAAGAACGGTCCTTCCACCTGCATTGCACTACCACTTTGAGGAAATCTATGTTCCGCCTTGGCCTATGTTCAGCAATGGACTTACGATGGGCTGCAGTGAGTTAGTACAAAAGTGTAAACGGCATCTTTAAGTAATTAGTAATACTAGATTTTCATATTTTTACTAAAATCAAATATGTACAAGCTCTTTTAAATTTTTTCCTAAACACGCATTAAAGCGATGTTCATGTACTCTCCTAAAGCACAGTGAGTTACGAGACTACATTAGGAGAAACAGGTAAACAAACAATAGTTTTCAATGATTAGTGTTACTCGCTTTAGTACGCAAAACTCGCATGCTTACTAAAATCAAATAGAATCGTATATTATTTTTATTTCTAGCAACATCCTTCCCACGCACGTTCCAACGCCATCATTATTAATTAACGAATAATCTAATATATAAAAGTGAATGTTTGTTTGTTCGTATTTTATTTACGATAAAAATAAATTTCACTGAAGTTTGCTTAGGTATAACGAAATGCAATGTCAATTTGGTCTAGTGTTACGAGTATGAAGTAGACGTCCAGTACTTGATTTTAATTATACTTTCAGTTTAGATTTCGGAAATGTGTTTTGAATTAATCACGATAAAAATAAATTTCGTTAGAATATATATATATAACGAAACGGGTCACCTATGAAAAAGTTAATTACTCGGACCCAGAAAATCCATTTGTGGCTGAAGATGGGACTCATACACAACGAATTGAGTCGCAGTGGAGAGTAGTCAAGAGGTTTTTCAGAAATTTCGGAGAGTGTGCGCAGGAATTACATAATTTAATTCCTCCCTCTCCCTTCCACAACCGGATAACCAGACGTTCGGCCAGTCTCCACCCCTTCGTTGTTGAGTTACCACTCATTCGTATCAATCGGTTTGCTACATCGTTCATCCTGCTTACAGCAAAGGAGTGGAATAAGTTGCCAGCATCTGAGTTTCCATCCGAGTATAATGTGGGTAAAATATAAAAAAAATAAAAAAATAAAACAGAATTATAACAACTCACATTACATTGTTTCATTTACCACTAATCATAACAGAGTTTAAGTCAACCTGACTTTATAGATAAGATAGGTCGAATCTGTACTAAAACCGAATCAGCGTGCCCCGACTCCACGTAGTCTTTTCTGCCCTACCCCTAGTGTTTTTGCAAAACCGTAGGCGCGGAGGCAGAGCAAACCCCACCCGCAGCTTTGGATTATTTACTCACCTCCGCAGCTTTGGCTTACTGGCCGCCATCGTTGACCAGCCTCAGCCGCAACGGCTTGCACAGGTGCCTGCGATTTGCTATTTATGATTTACCGCAGCGCGGAAGCTGTTGCAGAAGTAACTTTGGGTCAATATTCCTTTGTAAAAAAGTAAGGTTATATGATAAAAAATTACTCAGAAACTATACTTTTCCGCAAGGTGGAAAGAGTAGGGGGGCTTCCACTGTACTACCCCATATCCCCACCTCCGTACGCAAATACTGTCTGTAGTTTTACCTTATTTCTAATTAAACAATATAACTCTTCCAAATTTAAAACGATATTTCCACGAGTTTTATAACTTTAGGAGAGTGCATTAGCGAATAGGCGAAGGACAAATGACGCGAGTTGTTTGGATTAACAAAACCTTAATTATGTGAATTAAGAATGACCATCCCACATATTTTTTGGTTTGTTTATTTTATATACCTATATTTAATAGAATACATAAAATGTATACCGATTTGGGGTAGTGGATATTCTTACACCGCCCGTGTAAGAATATCCACTATCCCAAATCATCCCGTGGGTGATGTAAGAGGCGACAAAGGGAAACAAACAATGAGATAGGCAGCAGCTTGTTCTTATTATTAACTAGACATTTAAAGAAACTTGGGTTGCCAACGCTTTTGCCAAGCATGGCAAGTATGGCTATGAGGCAATCTATGGGGAGGCTTATGTTCAGTGGACATGTTGTGGGCTATTACAGCCAGAATGAATGGATGAATATAATTATTTTCCTTTTTTGTGGGACCTCTCCTACGATCATACAACTCACCATAGATATAATAAAAGAATTTCTTTAATATTTCTATGCAATCTTTTTAATATTTCTATGCAACTCACCTAATATTAAAATTAAACGCCCAGTTTCCAGTAAAAAAAAGTTTTACTGGAAACTGGGCATTTCATCATAGTCCTCAGGGGTGACAACGTATCTGCATTTTAATTCTTAATCGAGTATAGATGTAGGTGTCTATGTGCCACAGCATCCACTTACCAACCCACCTAGGTTCTGTGCGCATTTATCATCCTTAACGTCCGCCGCGCTGCTAGAATCCATTTCTGCATCCTTCACACATCTGGAAATGGTTCTTTTCACCCTTATCTTTATTAACGTAGACGTTTAGATGTGTTTTATCACACAATATCCGTCATACTTTTTGGTTAAGTTGGACTTAAAATTATTTCACAAATTTTTAGTATCAAGTTAAATACGCTTAATATACTATTCCAAAATTATAATATTATTTATAATGTAAAAATGATACATACGATATAATTAAAATTAAAAATGTATAAACTAAGTAAGTACTTTTACGTGGTAGAGCCATGCTGCAGCTATATTAGTAGTATAGTTATAGCACGAATGGGTCTGCTCGACTGGGGAAGGACCACGCTCTCACAAAAAACCCAACGTAAAATAGCAGCTTAACGCTGCTGTGTTTCGTATGGTGAGTGTAGAGAACCGGAGACCCTTTTTACTGGAAAAGAGGCATTCCATCTTAGTCCTCACGGGTGACAACGCATCTGCATCTTGAGTCTTTATTGAGGATATATGTAGATGTCTATGGGTCATAGTAGCCACTTACCATCAGGTGGACTGCGTGCTCGTTTGTCACCCTATCCTATAAAAAAAACTAAGTAAGTAATAAAAGCCACTTGCATCCAACGACATCTTGCATGTTCCACCAGGTTATCACTACATTTTTTATAGTATAGGGTAACAAAAGAGCACACAGTCCACCTGATGGTAAGTGGATGCTGTGACTCATAGACATCTACATTTATCCTCAATTAAGAATCTAAATGCAGATCCGTTGACACCACTGAGGAATAAGATGGAATGCTTCGTTTCCAGCAAAAAGGGTATCCGGTTCTCTACACTCACCATACGAAACACAGCAGCATTAAGCTGCTATTTTATGCTGGTATTCTGTGAGACATCTAGTGGGGGGTCGCCCTACACTTCGCCTACCGGTACGAGGCTGCCACTCGAAAACCTTTCTTCCCCATCGGTTGTCGGTTCTTTGAAATATTAATGCACTATTCTTATGTAGCAATAATGTAAGCAAGCCATATAGCTAATGCAGTAATGACAAGTGGTATAATAAAAAATTTTGTACCACCGACTTCAATATAAATTATTAAGGATAACTTACTGGTCAGACCTTATTCAAATTTATATGGGACCACATGAGAAGCACCAGCTTTCAAATAAAAAAAGAATCATTGAAATCGGTTCTCCCAGAAAAAAGTTTGAGGTATCAAACATAAAAAAACATACAGTCGAATTGATTACCTCTTCCTTTTTGAAGTCGGTTAAACAAGAAGGCTGTGGGCACGTATTACTATTACCATTACGGCCCATCAAAATTCCACTCCTGAATATAGACCTTCCCGAGAAGTAGCCTTTTGCCCTCACACGCTTTCCATCAGGACGGCAACCCGACACGACCGGAGATCAGGCGCAGAACCAACGGCTTTCGTGCTTTCCGAGGCAGGGGTAAAAAACACCGCGGATTGCGGGCTACTGCGAATTTCATGACAGAATAATCCGATAATTTATTTTGAGATGGGCTGGGATTCGAACCCGAAACCACATGAACACCAGTCGCACATACGACAATTAGGCGACGACCTAATTAGCAACGATCGTACGAGCAAACGATGCGATTTCGTGACACGACGAGATTAAACTCACACTTATCATTAGTAAAGAAACCGTACCGTACAGAAGCGAAGTTTCATACAACTGCGCTGTGATAGGTACACTACTACAAGCTTGAGGCGCGTGTGTGCGTGTGCACTGGCGGCTTGTCACGTACAGAGAAAAACTGGTTTAAACCGGTTCGGCCAGTGCTTAAACTCAGGGTTGTGTAAAAAATAATAAGTGTCAAATTTTGTTTTTTAAATAATAATTCGTATTAAATGATATATAAAAAAAGTGTAATTATGGTTTACTAAAATACCTACGTAGATTTAAATCTTATTGAGGTTGCCACAAGAGATACCGTTGATTTTGTAAATAAAATTAATAATTTGTTTGATTTCTTACACTCAAATACACTGCAATCTCATAATAAATATAAAAGAGATTTTCGATGCGATAGCTATCAAATTGAGTTTTTAGAAGACTAACATTTTTCAGGAACTTATAATCAATAAGAAGTGATAGGCAGAAAGACGTTACAAATAGCATGAATTTCATTCACGGATTTCAAGTATCTATAAAATCTTCAACAAAACTTCATGAAGAATTAAAAGCAGAAGAAATTATATTAATTTATATTTACGAGACGTCTAAATCAAGATTGTCTCGAAAATTTCTTTGGAAAAGTCAGACCGGCGGGTGGTAACTGCCAGGAACCAACATGTCAACTAGTTAGTATTGCCTTCAATAAAATATTTATACCCAATATCGTAGGGAAACCTCAAAATACTAATTGTGAATAAGATTTCGATATGTTACTTATGAAACCAGACGATTGGCGTATTAATACATCATCACCACAACCCGACGATGTTACTGTCCCTGTGTTAACTGTTTTTACGTGGTAGAGCCATGCTGCAGCTATATTAGTAGTATAGTTGTAGCACGAATGGGTCGGCTCGACCGGGGAAGGACCACGCTCTCACAGAATACCAGCGTCAAATAGCAGTTTAACACTGCTGTGTTTTGTATGGTGAGTGTAGAGAACCGGAGACCCGTTTAACTGAAAAAGAGGCATTCTATCTTAGTCCTCACGGGTGACAACGCATCTGCGTTTTGATTCGTAAATGTAGATGTCTATGGGCCACAGCAACCACTTACCATCAGGTGGACTGTGTGCTCGTTTGTCACTCGAACCTATAAAAAAAAAAGGAACAAATACTTACCTATTTGTTAATTTTCCAGAAAATATGGTTTAGTCTATGTGTCGGGATATTTGTAGAGAAAATATTGTCTCCAATACCACAAATGTAAAAAAATAAAACTGTACGTTAATAGAGCTGAACTACCTATAAATATGGGAAAAGATTATTTTTCAGCCATACCAAGGATTTTAATAAAGGTAGAGTTCAATCGGGTTGTTTTTTTAAATAATACTTTCTGACACTTTTATCGCGTTTGTTGAATTGCTTGAGCAAAAATTTCGCAAATATTTTGACCTCGAAAGAAACATTTTAAATATTGGTAATAAAATATTAAAACTTGTGCAAGAGTTTATATTTGTTATGAAATGCGAGTGCTTTCCAACAAAATATTAAAAAAAAAACTTTACATTAAATTTAGAATTTAATTAAAAACCACAACACATTGTTGAAGAACAATAATTATAAAAGTAAAATATTTAAAATACGTAGTCAGTAAA
This sequence comes from Parnassius mnemosyne, assembly GCA_963668995.1. Taxonomy (NCBI): domain Eukaryota; kingdom Metazoa; phylum Arthropoda; class Insecta; order Lepidoptera; family Papilionidae; genus Parnassius; species Parnassius mnemosyne. The sequence goes on from CAVLGL010000084.1 coordinate 33,799,186, forward strand.
AATATTATATTGTGTAAAACTACTTTTATGGATTTTATCACGTTTAATTATACTTATTTTTAAATTTCCGACGTTTCGGGTGCTTTCCAGCACCCACGGTCACGAGGGACTGAGGTGATTGACGTCCCAATGTCAAAGTTAACCCGGAGTACCTTCAGCTTATTAATTATTACTTTTGGTCTGATCTACGCAGAATGAACTTACTGTGTCTTGTAGTCTTGCAGTGGTATGCTTGGGATTAGTTTTAGTTTTATTAATTACAGGATACCAAGAAGGTGGTAGTACCCAGCCTACCTCTCTATTGAAATTAGGATGTTTTTTTTTAAATTTCAATAGCCGTGATCTGAACACGCAACGAATAACTTTCGGAAACTACAACTTCAAACCTTCGTCATCATCCCCAAGTACCTCATTCATTCGCTCCCGAGCAGATATTGTCTGCAGTCTTCACATTCTGTAAGCCATCTAGCTTCACAAAGGTTCATCGCAGCACTGGAATAATAATGCTTCCTGTTCCTTCAAACTACTCTCTGCGCTAGTGTTCGGCACGGCTCTGAGCCTTACTGCTCGCCTCTGCTTCACGGCACTCTCGCAGATTACTTGCCTTCTTCTCGACTCACCGCAGACTACAAGGCAATCCCTGGCACTTGCACATTTGTAAACAATTAGACTGCGCCATCGACCTCTGGTCTGAGCAGAAAAAAGCACTAAAGCCTAAATCACGTTATCAAAGTGTATATGAATAGCTCCGAACTTTCACCCGGAGCGTTGTCCGTTTCTCGGGATGAACACCATGCCCGACGGGAGTTCCCCCCTTTTCTTTCCACGATTACAGAAGCCAAGGTTGTTAGGTGAGTGACCCAAAAGCTTAGCTCGTGTGCTGTTAGGATGTCCCTCGTTTTGTGGCGTATATTTCTCGGGCGCGTACGATGCAATAGCCCGCGGAGCCAGTGTTGTGTAGCTTGTTGCTCACAGCAGGGAACACTTCTGGCAAGTATTTCGTAGTATACCATTCTGCATTGATGGTATATCGATTTTGTAAATAAAAAGGTAAAAAAAAACTTACCGCAGACTACAAGGCAATCCCTGGCACTTGCAAATTCGTCGATATCTAGACTGCACTATCGACCTCCGGTCTGAGCAGGGGGGTGATGTGGCGGCGCTGTCGTCGCGCCACAAGCAAAACACATCGTAGCCTAAATCGCACTAACAAAGTTGCGAAATTAAAGCAATATATAGAATAGCTCCGAGTTACCAATCGGAGCGTTGGCCGCTCCCCGGGCAGAACACCTTGCCCAGCGGGAGATCCCCCTTTTCCTTCCACCCGCTACAAGCTATTAAGACATCGCTATTAGGGTATCGTGCGGTGAAATCGCATCGTATAATCGTACGTTCGATAGCCCATTTGGATGACGCACCAACGAATCAGTTAAAACAAGATCCGTAAACAAAGTGCATCGCTTACTGTTATTTTACATTGAATGATAATACAGGAGCAGCAAACCTTTTCTCATTATTGACATTGACGGCTCCGTGGCGCAGTGGCTTAGCAATCAGTTGTTGCGCTGGGGGCCGCGGGTTCGAATCCCGCACGGAACAAGTAATTTGTATGGCCTACAAATAATTGTTCCGGGTCTGGATGTTTGTCCTTAGTTTACAAACATAAATTGCCTCCACGACACAGGAGAAAATCATAGTGTGGGGGTAACGTTTTAAAAAAGAAATAAGATAAATAAGATTAACCTATCACCAAATCCAAAGGGGGTTTTATGCAAGACCACTGAACAGACAAAATAAAAAAAAACGTAATTCATATTTATATATTTATTGTTACATGCGTATGGTAGCTCACAGCAACTACAATCCTAATGGAAGATTTAACTTACAACATGGAGTCCGCAATGCATTTGCAAATAAAGGCATATTATTTTAATATTTACGATGTAAGTCATAAAATCTTACAAAAATATAGTTAAAGGTTTACAAACTATCAAATACGACTCATGACTACGGCTGCCAACTATTCCGGATTCTGCGGACAGTCCAGTTTATTCAGTATTTTTTGGACAGTAATTTCTTAAATTAAATACAAATAATGGATACTTACGATTATAGAACGTATAATACATAGGCAATTAAAAAAATAATTTAAAAGTTAATATTTTGGAAATAATTATGACGCTTTAATAAAAAAAAATCTCATAGTCCATTCCGGTGTTCCATTTTTTACCTTTTAGCTTACCAAACTCGATTCACAAGTAAAATGATAACACGTGAATAGTTTATCCGTGTTTAAATTTCTTTTTTGGATAGATTATGAACATTCAAAACCTTTTTAAATATCTATAAAATTATGAGACCATAACTCCGAAAGTCTCAAACCTTAGCCTTAAATACGACCGATGTAGCTGGTTGGCAAGAAACTCCAGAAAAAAACTACTTATATTTGGAGTTTCTTGTTTGTTTCCTTCGTTAACACCTAGGAATATGAGATCAGTCATATGCAATTATTTACTGGACTATTAATTTACTAAATTTCCAGATCCCGAAAACTTTGTGTTGTATCGGAATATTCAATTGTTTTTCGACTCCAGAAGAAAGTAGCCATTACATCAAAACCGTCTTCCAAATTTATTCCTTATTAACATTTGAAATCTGAGTCTTATGCAGCCAATAATAAAATAGCAAATGCAACACGGACTTGCTTGAATACACAGTAATTAGATACTACAATGCGATTACAAATCAACAATCATTCTTTACTATTTAACCACAAGGCCCAAGTGAAATCTTAAGGAAACATTGGTGGTAAAAACGTTGGCACTCCAGAAGGAAAATTCGAGGATCGGTGGGCGATACACCTCGGGCCAAAATTGTGGGTACATTACATTATTTATTTTTCATTATTATTAACTCACAATTTGATACTTTACAATTATATTTTAATGTTATCTCCCAGCCAGATTACATTAATTAACTAGTTTAGTAACGACTCTATGACATTTATTCGAGGATATCAACATTTTCAGTTGTTACAAATTGCATTGAAAAATAACACTTAAACATTACTAATTCTATATTACAATTCTCAAACACCAACAGATCATTCGGCACCTATTTCTATATATATACTGTGATAAATGGTTTTACATATACAAATAAATAATGTGTCCCTATAAACATTTATTTGATTTGCTAGCACTATATAATATTTATTTAACTATCAAATAAAAATTGTTCATGTTATCTATAATAAATTATATTATTTTTAACAACAGCACAATGGTTCGTCATCTAATATTTCTTGTAAACTTATCACATATAAGCTACATACGATATCCGCAGAATTTCACGTACTAAATTATGGGGCGTGCAATGAACGCAAGCTCCCTGTTAACAGCTATAAGAGAATGAAGTTTGTTGCCCAGCAGATAAGAGTAAAAATCGAATAACAACGTCACTATTCAAAAAGTACACAACAGTAAACGAAATTACCCTGTTTAGAAGACATTGTATATTTTAAAAATTTTGTCCTCAGCCTTTTTCAATGATATCATATGTTTCCATTTTTTTTTACATTTTGACGTGTAAAGTTAAACCACGAGCATAATTAGAAATTATTTCAATTATTTTATTATTTTGTTCTTTACTGTCGCCTTCTTGCCTCTTTTTTATCTATGGATTTTATTAAGTTCGTTTTTTTTAAAACTTTATTTCTATATCAGTAGTAAATGCTATAGGGTATCTTTACTCGCCAAAACGTAACACTAATTTGCTAAGGGTTCTATGAGATACAGGGTTTCGGACGAAATTACAGGGAAATTATAAAATCTACATACCACCGGAAGTTTATGTTGGGAACTTGTGATGACTCTATTAAAATCTTAAGACTAACAATGGTAATGTACAATACGATTAATTAAAATATATCAAGTCGATTCAGACAGTCTAATCATAATACATAGCTTTTATAACAACGAAATAAAATATTTATAAACTATAATAAATCTTAAATTAAATAAAGCTGTATTTCATATTAATTAAAGAATTCGAGAACAGAATACAAATGCAAGTAAAGATCGAAGTGTCAAGGAATCATTAAGAAGTACCTAATCTCATTGTAATTTAAAACCGCTTACAATTACATTTCTTTAAGTATTTTCTAATCTTAGATTAATCAAAAATTCAAATTGATTCAATTGCAGTTTATTTTATTCCTGTCAATTCTAAAATATTCTTTTGTATACGTTTTTCTGGCCAAACTTGTAAATTGCCAGAATAAGAGGCGTTGGTTTTTTGAGTGTGAGCACATGGATACTTTCAAATTGAATAAAAACAAAGACAAAACGAATATTATTTTTTTTTGTATATCACTAGTTTGTTAACACATTTCTTTTGTACATATTACATGCGAATTTTAAACGTTCATTAGGTGGCGTTTTATTTGTACCTTCAGCATGCCTTTTAGAGTGAATAACATGTTCACGTCCTCTCGTGTCATAACAGATAATAATCAGCAGCTTAACGGTGTTCTGCTTTGTACAGTGAGTATAGAGAACCGGAGACCTCTTTTTAATTGAAACAAGGTCCTCAGAGGTTACAATTCATCAGAATTTTAGAGGATAGAGATGTAGATTTCTATAGACCACAGCATCCACTTACCATCAGGTGGACTGTGTGTTACTTTGTCACTCCTATTCTAAAAAAAATAGCATGAACTGCGTCAAGAGACAATACCAAAGTTTTGTGAGTCTTGGGTCACTACCTACTAGACCACGCAGTATCTATCACCACTCAGATGTTTGATCTTGGCATACTAAAATGGTATAACAACAATATTGAGTAATTTTAACCAACTTTGATATCCTATAACGCCCAGATTACAATATACAGAATATAAACGGGAACATCTATTCGAGCCGTCCATTTAGTAATGGCGATTGATAATTCTTTACTGGACTATCCTGTCAGTAACTTATTCTAGAAATTCGAAATCGTTGACAAAATACGACTATACACGATACGAAAAGTATACACGTGCAAACACTCTTAACCTACCATTTGATCAAAATTTTCATATTATCAATATCATTTAATTAATTAATCTTAAAGATACTAGGACACGGCACAGCCTGTCATTAACTATCAGAATACTCTAGAAATGTGGCGCCTCAGTGCGATTCCGTCGGTATTTCTCCGTGCAGCCAGTTTATAGCGTTTACTCTAATTTTGTATTCCAAAATCTAAGTGAAACTTAACTTTGTAAAGTGTTTTTTGGCGTATTTTGCGGCTTCGATGAGCTTTTTTATTCTTTTACTGAAGGGTTGGTTGCTGCAACTTTTGAATTGGCTTCAAAATTTAACCGGTTACAGCGAAAAGACTTCGAAAGTAGCTTTTCACATGGCTCTATCCTTTCATAACATTTTAATTTCCTATTTCAAAGTTTAAAATATCTTTTAATTTATGATTGACAATTTCTTTTTTTTCTAAAGTATTTGACGTCGAATTTTTTGTCATTTGTAGACATAGGTAGGCTTTTTTCTTTCTAACAATTAAACAAAAAGGCAAATGAACAGTCTACCCACTGTACTGACTAAATAGATCAATTCATTTAGATGTGACCAATTACTTGTAAAACTATAATATTTTTGAAAATAGAGTATCTTAGCGTTTTTTGAGATGTTATTGAAATATCGTCTTTATTCCAATCACATAGAGTTGAAAATAGTATACAACAGGATAACTTGTTTTACCGTAAAAGTAGCATAACAGTTATTAACTTTATTAGAATTGAATAAGGGCGATGTTCCATACACATCTAGAACTTGTATATGTGGTAGAACAAACACAACAGTAATTAATGTACACTTGGAGCGAGTGGACCTAGTAGCTGACGAAAGTCGGACAATTTTAGGTTGAACGCTGAACAATTTTGGCGCGGCTCGTTTATACGCATATCCACGATTGTGCACTTCACCCTCGTGGACCTCGTGGACCATGATTATTTAAATCACTGACAACTGAATAAAAATTAACCAATAGAGTAGTGAGATTAGTGTCGGCAACCCCGGGCTTCACGGCAGTCGAGTCGACGCGCATACCCAAGAATGTTTGACGCGTGTAAATGCACTCATAGAATGTTACGCTTGCTATAGCATTTTAGGGACTAATTTCTTGACAGGGAGACGATGGTTTTCATCTTATAATTATACTCAGTTTTATTACGATGGATCATTATGCAGTTGGAAAATGGACTTTAATAGGTACTCTATACGAGATAGACAAGACTATGGGCAAACAATTAGTTAACGTTGGCAACACTGATAACGTGTTGCCCTGTTACGACTAGGGCTAGAACAACATATCATCTGCATTCCAAAAATTATAAAATCAGTTCCTGTTTTTTAATATGCCGTAAAATTAACTTATATAGACTGATCTGAAAATACTATGTTTGTCTGAAAAGCTGGCAACTCTTATTCCGATGTGTGAAAACACGGAGAAGAGACTAATTAAATGAAATATAGTTGAAACGTTTACTTAAATTAACTTAAAATATAACGATTTATAAGTGTGCGTAATTATAAAATTAAAATATTTTTATTCAATAAGTAACAAATCATTGCAGCTTTTATGAATCTTCAACTTTTACTATATTTGGGAATAGTGATGTACGTACGTCATCATTGTCGATAATCAATATAATACAAAATATTTTAAGATATTAATGTACTCGTATATAACTAAGGAAACTATATTTACATCAATAAAATACTTTTCACTGTTAAAGTCCTGAATTACTTTAAATAATTAAAACATATTTTACTATAACGAAATAAAACAGAATAATATCTTTAGAATTTCGAAATAAATAACAAATATTTCAGTGTAAAGCGTTAAATTTGTTTTTGAGTTATAAGATAATAAATAAGATTCGGTGGTACAAATACAATAGAGTATTAAAAGCCTCGTCAGCAAAAGACTACAATGTCTACACTGTGGTTTGATCCCAAAATCAAATTCGCACTAGAACGCTAAAGTAAATAAATAAATTCTGGCCAATTACGATTTAATTCCCCTTTTAAAATGATTAAATGAAAAATGACGTGTAATAAAAATTGTACATTGACTATGGACAGTTTCAATTCGGTACCTTATCGATAACCTTTCCAGCGTCACAAACATCACTATAATTTTTCCATTAAATTGTATGTAGTAGATTATTACATATTAGTGAGGGGAACAATATATTTTTTTTTACTTTAAATGTTAACTACAGTGTCCAACTAGTGTGAACGAGTTCTGGAATATAGACAAAAGTAATTTGCATGAGTCAATACTTTATGCAATACAGTTTTATTAGTTCTAATTTCTAACACGAAATCAGTTTTTCATATTTAACAGTTTATATATTGTAAATTACGTTTACAAATTTTACTGTTTAAAAAATAACGCGAATCTGGTATAACACAAAATTATCCCAGAATACAAAGCTAAAACATCCAACGCTTACAGTTTTTGGAGGTGAACTGTAAAAGCGACGTCCAAGGCGACGTCGAATCCACGAAACGCCGACTACCCTCACCATTTTACCCACACCATATCAATCGCTCGTTGAATTCAAAAAAACTCGTGCACCTTACGAAATACCGAGAGCAGCGTTCATTTCTTCGCCTTTAGTGTGACGTAGGCTGGCTCAGGCGGGGGCTGCGCGCCGGCCTGCGGATTTGGGGGATAGTGGGGGAACGGAGGGTTCGGGTACTGAGGGTTCGGCTGGTACGGTAGATTCTGGGGGTTTTGGGGATTCGGTGGGTGTTGGGGGTTTGGGGGCGGTTGGGGGTGGGGGAGCGCGGGCGCGGGCAGCGGCGCGCGCAGCAGCAGCGGCAGCGCGCGCCGCTCCTTGCTGACGGCCGCGTACAGCGGCGGCGGCTGCACCGCCCCCGCGTCTCATGTCTGCAGCGCCGTGTTGATCTCGCGGTGGATCGTCGTCTGAGGGAAACCAGTGCAATTGTAATGCCTCGTCGTCACCCACAGATTCATATTTGAGCGTTATTTATTTATTTTTTCATTTATTCATTAATCTCGCGCTAAAGCCACGCTGCAGCTATATTAGTTGTATAGTTGTAACACGAATGGGTCGGCTCGACCGGACCACGCTCCAATCGCAAAATGTCTGGGTAAAATAGCAGCTTAATTCTGCTGTTTTCTATTCTATAGAACCATTTTACTGGAAATGAGGTATTCCATTTTAGTCTTCAGGGGTAACAACGCTTCTGCATTTTGATTTATAATAGAGGATAGATATAAATGTCTATGGACCGCAGTAACCACTTACCATCAGGTGGACTGTGTGCTCGTTTGTCATCCTCATTCTATATAAAAAAAATAAGTTTGTATATTAAGCAACCTGTACATTTAAAATCACAAATTTACAGCTCATTCAATCAATCTGTCAGTAATTAATTTTGGCAATATTTTAAAATTCTTTGGCTATAATCTACTCCGTTTTAAAACATATTTCTCTTTGCTCTATACGAATGTATGACCACAGACTTCATACGTAGATGAAAGTCTATGATTTGATATTTTCACTATGAACATAACGTCAAATTAATAGCTTTTTTATTTTTTTTATTTTATTTAATTATAACTCATATTATATACAAATTTTTGCTTTCTGCACTTCTTCACCATATAAACTTTAACTATGCGAATTCTCACACTTCTTTGTGCGCTCAATATGCTTAAACAGAGAAAATTTTCGCTTCACATATTAAATTTCAATAATAGTTACGCATATACATATATATATCACAAGGTTTTAGTGATATTAAATAGTAGTTATTCCTAGTTGTCATTGCATAGAGTAAATTGAACTCTATGCAATGACAACTAGGTCTAAATTTTTTTTATAGGATCGGGTGACAAACGAGCACACAGTCCACCTGATGGTAAGTGGTTACTGTGACCCATAGACATCTACATCTATCCTCAATAAAGACTCAAGATGCAGATGCGTTGTCACCCGTGAGGACTAAGATGGAATGCCTCTTTGCCAGTAAAAAGGGTCTCCGGTTCTCAACACAGCAGCGTTAAGCTGCTATTTTACGCTGGTTTTCTGTGAGAGCGTGGTCCTTCCCCCGTTCGAACCGACCCATTCGTGCTACAACCATAATATAGCTGCAGCATGGCTCTACCACTTAGAAAATGTAAATATATATATAATATGCAAATAAAACTAGCTGACTCACCAGCTCTTCCAGTTGCCTCGCCAGTTGGTCGTTTAGCGCCTGTATCACTTGCCTCTGTCCATCCTGAGCGGCTAGAGCAAGCTCGAGTTGGCTCTGAGCTAATTTCGCCTCTGCGTCCTAAAGAATACAGTCGACGTTGAAATGGTACCGTATTTAAAAGTATAGCGTAAACTCAATTTTCGTGGGCCAAAATTAATAATTTAAAGCTGAAAGTAGCCCAGGGTAAATATGACATTAGAACGTCTAAAATGTCTAAAATCTCAGTGGCTCTCTCCACAAACATTGGGCATGGAGGGAGCCACTGAGATTTTAGACAAGCTGCTAAACTTCCAGCAATACTTTAGACATGAACTAAAAATGTCTTAAAATTAACACGATAGTGAAAACCACGGCGTACCGGCGGCCTAAGAGAATCCACTACCCCATATTATCCCGTGGATATCGTAAGAGATGACAGAGGGAAATAAAAAAGGAGGTGGACAGCAGCATTTACCTGATAAGGATTTAAAATAACCTGCGGTTGGCAACCGCTTGCTGGAAACGAGGCATTCCATCTTAGTCCTCACGGGTGACAACGCATCTGCATTTTGACTCTTAATCGAAGATAGACATAGATGTCTATGGGCCACAGCGACCACTTACCATCAGGTGGACTGTGTGCTCGTTTGTCACCCTTATCCTATAAAAAAAACCTACCTGACAAGCCAGTCAAATATTTTTACTTACAATTGACCTTTATAAAGCACTTTTTGAAAGTTATAAAGTTACGGCATCGCTTTAACAAGTCACTGTTGTGGGAAATCTTGTGAAAAGAAGCGGCAAGTAACTCACCAGTAGACTATATTGCTCCAAACAAATTTAAATTAATAAATGATCATCTAAATTAAGTGTGTCAACTATAGCAATCTATGGAATTAGTCAGTGTTTACCGAGTGGAAAACGTTATCGCTTTTTGTATGAAAATTAACAGCTTCACAATCCTCTTAATCAAGGTAAAACGTAGATGTCTATAAGCCACTATACAGGATTAATTTGCAATAAACGGCCAAATTTGCTGATGAGGAAAAAGTAATATAGGCAAACAAACATTCTGCCGATTTTATCTTTTAAATTCAAAATGCGTGGTAATGCATTATTCTAACTAATTTTACTGCGCACGCACACATTCGTAAGGGTCGATCGGTAGGCAAAAACGTTGTTGCCCATAAATCACATTCAATTTGGGATAATTTCAAATAAAAGTAGAAGTCTTATTTACTCGTTATTTCAAAAACTGCAATAACAGTATATCATTACTTAAGTTTAAAATTTTGCTACTCTTTGAAAAATAACCCTATATACACTTACCATCAGGTGGACTGTGTGCTCGTTTGTCACTCTTATTGTATAAAAAATGAGCCAAGAATGCGATTAAGAGAAACAATTTCTTCAATGGAATACAAGTAACCTACCTGCTCACTCTTCTTCGATTTCGTAATCTGAGCCAACTCCTCGTTCTTCTGCGCTAGCTCGGCTTCCAGTTGGGCAACGCGTTGCCTGAGTTGTTCTACTTCATTCGCTTCACCGCCTGGAATTAAACAGGAAGTTATTATATATATATATATATATATATATATATCGCTATATATAATGTAAAATAACCGAGAGATTAGGTTTTATTACCAAATTTTTAAACATTGTATACACTATAATATAAGCTGTTGTATACGAGGGCGGGATGATAAGTAACTATCCATGGCAGGCATGAAGGGGAAAGATATCCATGACGAGTTAAAGAATGTACCATGTTACCCAAAGTAAATGTGCTCCTTCTTATGCCACAGTAAAAAACTGGGTGGCTCAGTTTAAACGTGGTCGTACACGTGTCCAGGATGAAGCTCGCCCCGACGTCCAAAAAGCATCACGACTCCAGAAATGGTCGTGAAAGTACATGATATGGTTTTAGCAGATCGACGATTGAAGTTATCTGAAATAGCTGATGCTACAGGTATTTAAAAAGAACGGGTTCATCATATCCTAAGCGAGGAATTAAATATGAAAAAATTATCAGCCCGTTGGATGCCGCGATTGTTTACGCACGATCAAAAAGGATTTGGGTACAAAACACTAAACAATATCTGGACCGTTTTCAGAGAAATAAGGCCGATTTTACGTTGTTACAAACAACAGATGAAACATGGGTTCATCATTACATGCCAGAATCAAAAATTTAATCAAAACAGTGGACTCAATCGGGATGCCCGGCTCCAAATAAAGCCATGGCTGTAAAGTCGGCTGGAAAAGTGATGGCTTCCGTCTTTTGGGATGCAGATGGGATCTTGATGATAGATTACCTTCCTAAAATTAATGGAGAATACTACGCTAATATTCTAGATAAGCTTCGTCAATGTATTCAGCAAAAACGACCAGGTTTGGCGAAAAAAAAATCATCTTCCACCAAGACAACGCTAGGGTTCACACATGTGTTAAAGCTATGGCAAAAATCAACGAATTGAAGTATGATTTGCTGCCTCACCCACCTAATTCGCCTGTAATGATCTAGCGCCATCAGACTTCCACTTATTCCCTAAGCTCAAAACTTTTTTGAGCGGACAGAAATTTGCCACAAATGATGAAGTCATAGCCGCTGTAGAGGAGTATTTTGCAGGCCTCAAAAGAAATCATTTTATGGAAGGCATTACTGCTTTAGAACGAAGATGGAATAAGTGCGTAGAGATTCACGGAGACTATGTCGAAATATAAAATTAATTTTATCACGGAAAGGTAAGTGTTTTCTTATTAGGCTAGTTACTTATCATCCCGCCCTCGTACATCGTTATCGTTATCATACATAGTTCGTCTAGTGGTCGCAAGTACGACTGTTGGTATGAGGTCATGGGTTTGAATCCCGAGTCGGACCAAAAAATTACTTAGGTAAGTAGGTATAGCACTCTTCTAGTTGAAAAATTCTCAGTTGCAGCTTAGAGTCAGAAAATTTGTGGTTTTATTCACCCGAGTCTTTAAAAGCACGATAAGTTGGTCGTACGCCTGATCTCACTCCGGTCGTAAAGGATTATCATCCCATCGAACTACGAGAGTGAGAGATTAGAGAGTGCACTTTTTTTATAGGATAGGGTGACAAACGAGCATACAGTCTACCTGATGACAATTGGTAGCTGTAGCTCATAGACATCTACATCTATCCTCGTTTGCGAATCAAAATGCAGATGCGCTGTCACTCGTGAGGACTAAGATAGAATGCCTCTTTTCCAGTAAAAATGGTCTCCGGTTCTCTATATTCACCAAACGAAACACAGTAGTTTTAAGCTGATATTTTACGCTGGTATTATGTAAGAGCGTGGTCCTTCCCCGATCGAGCCGACCCATTCGTGCTACAACTATACTACTAATATAGCTGCAGCATGACTCTACTCCGTATAAAACTCGTGCACTATATAATATATTTCAATGAAGATGACTGCGGAACAATTTTCGTGACAATTAAAATCAACACAAACCAAACTAAAGACGTGTGGTGAGCGTAAAATAATAATCTTAAGCTCCTATAACCCTCTTAGTTAGCCAAAAGGGAGTTATAGGCCAAGGAAAAGTCCGTTGCCAGCCCAATGCTGAACGAAATTCACATGTCAAAATGTTGGTTTTTATTGCTGCTCAACCAGACGTCTTCCACCTTTGATACCTTAAGATTTATTGCAATCTTAAGGTATCAAAGGTGCAAGACGTCTGGTTCTGCAGTTGTCAATAAGCCAACAGAGGGTTGTTAACGAACTATTTAGAAGAATGAGGATTATGGAGTGGGACTCGAATTAGTCAATAAACTTATTTAAGACAAATGAAAAACTCACCTTTGCCGGCGTAATGCCTCGCACGGGCCACCTCCTCTCTATACTGATGAAGCTGTCGCTTCCACTCGTCCACGTTGGCGGTGCTCTCTTGCAGGGCGGCGGTCAGCCGAAGGTTATTACTCTTGAGGGTCGCGAGCTCCACCTCCCACTTCTTTGCGTTTGCAGAACTATGGGAAGACATATGGAATAATCATCATCAATTATCAATAGTGATATATTTTTACGTGGTAGAGCCACGCTGCATTTATAATATGGTTGTAGCGCGAATGGGCTCGACCGGGGAAGGACCACGCTCTCACAGGATACCAGCGTAAAACAGCAGCTTAATAAAATAGAATAGAATAATTTTTTATTCAATATATATATCACATATAATTTTTATGAAAATCATTTATTTTACATATTAGCGATCCGCCCTAGCTTCGCACGGTTGATTTTTGGATCTCAACAGCGCCACCTACCGGATGCAATTGTGAACCTAAACCATTCTCTAATCAACTTAATCACGTAATATATTATATTTAAACTAGGTAATAGTGAGACCTTGTACATATTTTCCGGGACTTTGTTATAAAAGAGTATACATTGCCCCTTGAAGGAATTACTGACTCTGTAGAGTCGAGTAACTGGTATCACTAGCTTGTGTTTGTTCCTAATGCTTACACAATGTATAAAACTTTTTTTTATTAAAACTACCTCTTCTTTTTTATAAAATTTGCGTAACTATATTTTTTATTTATTGTACATTAAAATACAGAAAACGAGAAGAGTACAATACAATACAATATACAGTTCAAGTACAACAGGCGTTCATATCACAAACGTGATTTTCCAGACAATCTTTGCGTATAGGACTGATGTAAACAAAGGTTAAAATAGAGGCTGTAACTTACAAATAAAGATGTAAATATATGTACATATTGTAAATAAACATATCAGACATGTGTCAATCGTGAAAAAATCGTTCATTTGACCAGGGTCGCATCAAAGTATTGATGATTGCAATTACATTTTTTAAACGTACCGAATCAAACGATTGACAGGACCCACAACCAAAGAGTATAGTTATGTCCGAAGACCGACATTATCGAGAGGCTGTCACAGATCACAGAGTACTGAAACTCGAAATGATCTATTTGAATGATAAGGTAGCAATACACGTTGGCCGAACGCGCTCGCCGAGTGCTTTCGGCCAACGTGTACTGGGCCGTTTTGTGTGTATTTGGCGTTTGCGGCCAACACTCGCCGACAAGCCGTATAGTGTCGGTTTTCCGTGCACAAATCAAAGAAATTTGGCGCAAGCCGCAAATAGCGATCACACGTTGGCCGAGTGTTCAGTTCATCGTTACGCTTTACGGCTTAATATAATTATTTCACGAACATGGCGACATGGCCTAATGAGGAAATATTTAGGTTCGTTGATTCTTATCACAATGAATCAGTTATATGGAACCCCAAACATGAGCAACATAAAAATAAGGCCGCGATCACTAACGTCCATCATCATCTAGCTACCAACGCAGAATTAAGCACGTCAACGTATGTACGGCCTATAGACCCAAATGACCCGGTTCGTAAAACGAATCAATAAGTGAATGATTGGGTCACTAGAAATGAATGAATGATACATCTCTAATAGATATGTCACAATGATATCGAATATGATATAGTAATGAAAATAGCAGGTACGACAAGGTAAAGTACTTTATCTAATAACGTTCTAAGCGCCTAAGTAATACGCACGACGGATGTGGAGAGTTGCAAAGTATGTTTATAATAATATAATTAGTGTCCGACCGAAACAGGGTTTTCAACCGAAACCAAAACCGAAAACGAACCTTCGGTCTGGGAGTCAGTTTCGGCCGAAACCGAAACCGAAACTTATTTATTAATTTTTATTGTATACTGAAATCTGGTATATTTTTTATACATATACAAAAAGTTAATGCATGTTAATGAAAAACAGTCATTGTAATTTTGTAATAGTAATGTAGTAATACGAGGGTGGATTGAAAAGTACTCGGCCTAACCAAGAAAATAAACAAATACTAAATCAGTTATATTTTTATTTTTCTACAGAATCACCATCAAGTTCAATACACTTTTGCCACCTCCCCTTCCAAGCATTTAGACCGTTGAAAAAAAATGATTCTTAATAGTAAGTAAGTCATAACAGTGGTAGAGACACGCGGCAGCTTTTGCTGTCGCACGAATGGGCCGGCTCGAACCGGGGTAGTACCACGGCCTCACAGAAAACCAGCGTGAAGTAGAGGTTTACCTCTGCGTTTCCCTTGGTGAGTGCAGGTGGCCGGAGGCCCTTTTTACTGGAAATGAGGCATTCCATCTTGGTCCTCACGGGTGACAACGCATCTACATTTTGATTTGTAACGGAGGATAGATGTAGATGTCTATGGGCCGCAGCAACCACTTACCATCAGGTGGACTGTGTGCTCGTTTGTCAGCCTTATCCTATAAAAAGAAAAAAGAAAAGCGTTTATGTTTATGTTTTTGATATGGTTAATTTCTTTCTAGACAAATCAAACTGCCGTTGAAACCGGCGGCTCAATTACGTAACCGACCGATGCGTTCCAAATACAATACGTGTTAGCGTAACCGAAATCAAGATATGTCTGCACCAATTGGCGGGCTTTTAATTACGACTAGACAGTACGTGCAAATTGTTACTTTTTGTTGAGAAAATTCACCTCATTTTTTTTTTGTAGAATATTTACATAATTTTGAATAGTATGTAAATAATATTATTCAATACTGGCTAGTAAGAGGCGCGTTGCAGCCGCAGAAGAAATAATTGTGGAAATGTCGTTTTAAATTTGGAACAGTTATATTGTTTTTTAGGAATGATACATTCGTTAAAAATGAATGATATATAACTTACAAATAAATGTGTCGGTACAATAAGTGCGTACTATAAGATTATTGTACTATACCTATAACCTTCTTGTAAGTGCAAGCAATAAGTTGGCAAAGTTTTACCGCAATCTGACAAACGGTATGGCAGCGAATTAAAATACGAACAAACAAAAATTTATTTTTATAATGATTTCTTATATTTACGCGAACACTACACATTTAAATAAAACTAATTTTACGGATTTTATCGCGTATATTAACTTATTTTATATTCCTGACGTTTCGAGCACTTTCCAGCACCCATGGTCACGGGGGGCTGAGGTGTATGACGTCTCAATGTCATAGTTAACCTCGGCTACCTCCAGATTAAATATAAAATAAGTTAATATACGCGATAAAATCCGTAAAATTAGTTTTATTTAAATTTATTTTTTTATATTAGATTATCCATCTGGCTGACAGTTCCCGGTGTACTGGCAGTGTTAGTGAATGTAATGGCCCGTATTATCCCGTTGACGTCTTAAGAGACGACACAGGGAAATGAAACAGAACTTTTTCAGCAGCATCTTCCCGATAACACCTCAAAGTATCTAATAAAAATGCATCTCGTTTGCCAAGCGTTGCATATATCCATATCATCTAATGAGGCAATTTATGGGGGAGTTTTTATTCAGCAGTAGACTTTAAGGAGAGATAGGCTGTATTGAATTGTGAAATTTTAGAATGTAGTCTCTCATTGTTAACAAATGGTAAAATTAAAAATTTCAATAGAAAAGGATAACTCAAAAACTACTGGTCAGACCTTAGAGACACTCCTAAGGAGATGGAATGCTTCCCCTTTTTTAATTATCTAGTTGCCGCTTACCATCACGTGTTTTACTAGGTGTCAAGATTCCCTTTATGCCGAGGATTCCCCCTAAATAGGTACGATCACATCACCCTTTTACTTATATCTGCTGCCAAAGTGCATGCACTGCTATTTCAGACCTGAAGGGTGTAGAGAATAAGTACAGAGACAGGCTGTGACGCATTCCACCTTAGTCCTCAGAGATGACAACGCACCTTCATTATACGCGGTAGAGCTATGCTGCAGCTATATTAATAGTATATAGTTGTAGCACGAAGGGGTCAGCTCGACTGGGGAAGGACCACGCTCTCACAGAATACCAGCTTGAAATAGCAGCTTAATGCTGCTGTGTTTCGTATGGTGAGTGTAGAGAACCGGAGACCCTTTTTACTGGAAAAGAGGCATTCCATCTTAGTCCTCACGGCTGACAACGCATCTGCATTTTAATTCGCAAACGAAAATAGATGTAGAAGTCTATGAGTCACAGCAACAACTTACCATCAGGTGGAATGTGTGCTCGATTGTCACCCTTATCCCATATTTAAAAAAAAAAAACTATAAACACATGCCGCACAGTCTACACTAAACTGTTTAGTTTCATCGGTATATTAAGATCAAGATAAAATATTTTGATTAGGTAACTACGAGTATACAGTGCGAAACTGTAACATAATTACATTGCTCAACCGTCCGAGTTATGATCAATCGCTGCTTTTCCGGATTTCAATAACAGGCGTGAAGATCTTAATGATTTCCCGAAGCGGCCACTCTGTATTCTACGTTTTGTTGCGTA
Source organism: Parnassius mnemosyne (assembly GCA_963668995.1). Classification (NCBI taxonomy): domain Eukaryota; kingdom Metazoa; phylum Arthropoda; class Insecta; order Lepidoptera; family Papilionidae; genus Parnassius; species Parnassius mnemosyne. Next base: position 33,816,793 of record CAVLGL010000084.1, read on the forward strand.
AAAATAAATGTGATATACGAAGACAATTGCGTCTGGTAACAAAAACATGTTTTTGTGTATGGTTAGAAAAAAAAACTGAGTTAAAGTTGGCAAAAAAATGTATTTACACGTGATAGAGCCACGTAGCAAATAGATTATGACTGCAAATGAAATGGCAGAATATTGCCGCTGTGTTTGGTATAGTGAGTGTAGAGAACCGGAGAACCCATTATACTGGGCATTTCATCTCAGTCCTCAGGGGTAATCGATGATAGATGTAGTTGTAACAGACCACGGCATCCACTTATTATCTGGGGAACTGTGTACTCGTTTGTCGCCCTAAAAGAAGCTTTAAACGCTGTAGGTGGCGTGCTAAAACCATAATTAGTGGTACCGAACTTTTTGAAAATAATTTCATACGTGGTAGAGCCATGCTGCAGCTATATTAGTAATATAGTTGTAGCACGAATGGATCGGTTCGACCGGGAGGAGAACGCTCTCACAGAATACCAACGTAAAGTAGCAGCTTAATGCTGCTGTGTTGCGTATGGTGAGTGTAGAGAACCGGAGACCCTTTTTATTGGACGAGAGGCATTCCATCTTAGTCCATACGGATGACAACGCATCTGCATTTTGATCCTTTATTGAAAGATAGATGTGGATGTCTACGGGTCACAGCGACGACTTGCCATCAGTGGACTGTGAGCTCGTTTATCACCCTATCCTATAAAAAAAAAACACCATATAATAAGGGATATAAAGGACGGACTTAATGCCTTATGAAATTCTTTACCAGTCAACCCTGGATCATTTGAGAAACTGTGGCAGGTGTATACAGTTCACTTCATTTATACTTGATTAACAATCAATCAATTGCGTTGTCAGCCCTACGGACTAAGATGGAATGCCTAGTATCAAGTGAAAAGGGTTTTCAATTTTCTATTCTCACCGTACGAAACATAGCAGCATTAAGCTGATATTTTACGCTGGTGTTCTGTGAAAGCGTGGTCCTTCCCCGGTCGATCCAACCCATTACTACAACCATAAAATACGTGGCTTTACCACCTGCAAACGTGATTTTACCTATTATATATTTCTTTTATAAAATACTAGTAATGCTAATAAAACATTACTAATATTCCCTTTAACCACTTTTGGTAAGCTTAAAATGCTTATGTTAGTCGAAGGGCGGGTTCGAACTCACAACCTTTCAAGTTCGCGGTCCGCGCCCTGCCATTAGGCTACTGACGCTTAATTTAAAAAATATTGAATTTTTTTAAATTAATTTCATTTATTTGATATCAAGTTATATAGAATAAGGATAATATTTTTACAACCACTTAGATATCCCTCCTTATTGTCAATCTATGGGAGAGGCTTATGTTCAGCAATGGACTTTAATAGGCTGTCACGGTTAGAGGGAAATCGATTTCCCCTAAGCAAAGGCAGCAGAAACAGGTCTCCCTCAAAGACTACCACAAAACAACACGGTCCTGAGCCACGCGTATCCATCGATTTCTTGCATCTCATATAAGATCGTCACACCATCTAATATAATTATATATTAGTGCTGCCCTATACTGCGTTATAATTAAATTAAATAGTGCAAAATTTAGTTGTTATGAAGGCTGTTTTTTTTTAAAGTGAAGCGACAAACGAAGTTGACAAATGACTACTGTACTGTTCATAGAAACTTACAATCTACAGACAAACAGATGCGTTGTCACCTCTGAGGACTTCGATGGAATGGCCTCATGACCTCGTGATTAAAATGGCTTTCTTTACCCTTCAGTCTGGGACACGGGAGTGCAAGAACTGCTATTTGGCGACAAAAATAGGTATTAAGATGATGGTACCTTGATGACGAACTTCTAGTTTCTTCTAGTGGAATTTTTTTTATAGAATAAGGGTGAAAAACGAGCACACAGTCCACCTGATGGTAAGTGGTTGCTGTGGCCCATAGACATCTACATCTATCCTCGTTATATTTTAAACTGGCTGGTACACGGCGCGCTGCAGCCGCAGAAGAAATAATAATGAAAATATAATTTTAAATTTGGAAGAATTATATTGTTTAATTAGGAATGATAATGAAACTTTCAAATAAATTTGTCGGTGCTATACGCGCGCCACCTACTGTAATTTAATTGTACTATACCTATAACCTTCGCGCAAGTGCAAGCAATAAGCTGACAAAGTTTTACCGCAATCTGATGAACGGTGTGGCATAGGAAATACGAACAAACAAAAATTAAATTTTTACATTTTAAACTAGCTGGTACCCATTGAGTTATATGTACTACGTACTAGAGAAGCCATTCCGAACATTGACTATGTTCAACTGAACTGTAGTGCAATCCATACAAACTAAATTTGTGAATTCCATAAAATAATAATTATTACATTTTATTTAGAAATATGTTTGTTTAGATTAAATTAAGATATTTATATTAAATTCTTATATTTATTTTATATTAATATCTTATTTTATATAAAATTAAAGTTTTCGCGCATACAGTAGGAAGACATAGAGTAGGACACAATTTTTGTTTGGAATGGCTTCTCTAGTACGTAGTACATATAACTCAATGCTGGTACCTATTAAATTTGTAAGTTATATTATTTAATTATGAATGATAATATATTCATTGAAATTGAGTGACCTATAACTTTAAATTCAATTTATTGATGCGATACGCGCGCCACCTGTTGTAAGTTAATTGTACTATGCCTATAACCTTCGCGCAAGTGCAAGCGTTAAGTTGACAAAGTTTTAGCGCAATCTGATGAACGGTATGACAAGCGCATAAAATACGAACAAACAAAAATTAATTTTATATTTTAGATAAATCAATTAACATTTTTTTTTGCATCAATTTTTAAATCTTTGAACGCCTGGAAAGGCCTGACGTACAGTAGTCGATTTGTTCTGTCCTAGCAATAATTGATGACACTAGAAACGATTGTTAATATATATTTTTTTTTGTTATATTTAGCACAAAAAAAGTAAATAATTGACATGGTAATAATTTTTAATACACTGTTACGAACAATGAACAATCGTGCCAACAAACCGGTACTGCGGCAACCATACGGGCAAATAATTATTTTGACGTAACTATAATCTGCCAAATTGCACTAGATAATTACGAATCAGGTCTTTTTAAGTAGGTGAATACATAAAAAGACAAAATCGAAACAACAATGTATTGATTAACATCTAATAAAAATATAAACTGCAGACGTCTGTATGACTGACATTGTATATATTTGTGACATAATTTAAAATTAAAAATTTTGCACAACCGACTGCAATATAAATTATTAAGAATAACTCAAAAACTATTGGTCAGACCTTGATAAAATTTATATGGGACCACATGTAAAGCACCAGATTTCAAATAAAGTAAATAATCATCGAAATCGGTTCACCCAGAAAGAAGTTATGAGGTAACACAAATAAAAAATGAAAACAAAAACATACAGTCGAAAGAAGTACCTTCTCCTGTTTGAAGTCGGTATAAAAGCGAGTTTTTCGATAGTATCCTTCATGCACTTTTTAACCACGTCACTTATTACTATGGGTTTTCTATCTTTCCCTTTTGGTTGTCGAAATGTAGGGCGGCCTCCCACTGAAGGAGTAACGACCTATCTTAATTCTGGGATGTTAATGTTGTTAGCTTATTGGGTTTTACAACTTCAGTAAGAGATGACTCAGGTCCGTGCTTTGTGGCATTCCTTGGTAAAGGCATAAGCCTTTACCAAGGAATAACCAATATCCAATATCCCTACAAAGCCAGAACATAAGCCCGATGTTCTTGACATTGTGCTGTGTCATCACAAGGCTACTGTTGAACATAAGTTCAACAGTAGCCTTGTGATGAGCTGTAATGATGAGGACGATGAAGTGACAAAAGAATATGGTCCTTTTCTGGTCATGCACATTTTCTATTTTCCGAAGTTGATTGGTAGAGAATGTCTTAGGACATTAAGTCTGTTCATTGTAAACCTTACTTTAAGGTGTCTTACAATAAAGATTAAATAAATAAATAATTTTTTGTACGTTGTAAAGCCACACTGCATCGTAATACGTCTGCAACACGAATGGAACGGGTCGACTAAGTAGGGCAACGCTCGCACATATACCAGCGTGAAATATAATTAATAATTTAAAAAATAAAAATAATCCAAAAAGTTTAATTTTAATTTCTTACGTAGAAAATAGTCATTTTTGGACTGTTTTGAATTATAATATATAATATATTTATATATACAATAAACAGCATAAACAAATTAAAATTTATTATTGTATGAATAAAAATAGTTCATTTTTCACTTTTATAATAAATAGGTCGAGGAAAAGTTTCTTCGTATTTTGTTAGTATAAAATCAAAGAAAAATCTCTTTGGTGGTACTGTTTTTATCTGGCTGATTTTAATATCAATACTAAAATATAAAGTAAAATAACCTTTCCCTCCATTATTCAGTCAAGTTATAATTTATATGGCGGATAACTGATACCTGCTGATTGAAAAATCGGCCCCCAAGTTTTTGTTTTTTATGTTATGAAATCCATTTATTTATTCTTTGGCCTTATAATTATTTTCTCTGTGACATTCTAACCAAGTAATAAATTACCTTTACGGTCCCCAATTGTAAACAAATACAGCTTCAGCAACAGACAAAGTGTACAGCAAATGCTGACTCTCATGAAATCCTCAAGAAGTTAAAGTTTAAGCGTGACCCTAACCGACAAGCGTGTATACGTTGATACATGGACTTGTATATTCTAATTCTATGCGTAGAGATATGTGCCTACCTCTGAGTGACAGGCGTGAGTGTGTTATGTTATGAAATTCTCAAATGAATGCCTTAAAACTTAATAATCGCAATACAGTCTGAAGTCTGAAAATGGTTCATTATTCATTATTAGTTCTGCAGAATATGCTGTGAAGAAGATCAGAAGCCTTGAATGTATTAAAACAGCTAGATTACTTTGTTTCAGTTATTTCCATGTCATGTCAAATGGAATTTTGACCGTGGTAAGGGAAAGGGGAGATCTCCCGTCGGGCAAGGTGTTCAGCCCGGAAGGCGCCAAACGCTCCGAGTGGTAACTATTTTCTGTGATGTTTACGCTGACCTATGCGGTTCTTACAGCTTCATCGGACACAGGGACAGAGCTATTTAAAAGTGGAAAGGCGGTAGTTAGGATGAGGATGAGGATGATGATGGTTTATGATTTGGTATTGTTACCAATCATCATGTCCCCTCCGTAGAGGTTTATTTTGAGCTATCTAACCGCTGTCCGAGGGGGGGAATGCGAACCCCTGCCTCTGACTGCTTAGCTCGTATCGGTCGATGTTCTGGGCGGTGAGAACCGGCCAGGCACGCGGGTATACGGTGTGTACGCGGTGTGTGTTGGAACGCGTCGTGCCCGCCTACGGGTGCGACGCGCCCCATCCGTTGTCGTATTAGTGTTTGTCCCAATTAGTGTGGGTGTAGTGTCAGTGTGTGATGTGCCTGCGACGTTTGGGTCGACGGGATCGAGCGAGCAGGGTTGCTCTATTAATACGTTACGCGGTCTACGGAGAAACGTTGCGACGTTCGGTATCGGGACGTAGTTGGCTGCGTTTACCACTAGGGGGTTCGGATGAGCTTCAGCGCTGTCAAAGTAGCGCTGGGACATCTCCTTAAAGTAGGTATTCGGAGATACAGGGGAGTTGACAATCGCTGTGTAAATCAGAGTTCCGTTGATACCACCGTGCACCGGTGGCTTTACGGATGAAATGGTTTTGAACTTTCTGTAGTTCGTTTAGGTGGGACTTATATGTGTGTGCAAAGGCTACACTTGCGTAAGACATGATAGGTCTAACGCAGGCTTTGTACAGGTGGAGTTTGTGTCTTAGAGACAACTTACTCTTACTGTTCACAAGAGGATGGAGACGGCCAATGACTGACTTGGCTTTGTTGCGAACAATACTAATGTGTTTCGCGAAACGCCCAGGTATTTGGCCGAGTATTCCCATGGGATGGGGCGGCCGTATAAGGTAATTACCTTCATACGTTTTCTTGGTCCATTACGGGACTGTTTTGGATTCCGTTGAAAGTATATTGCTACACTTTTTTCGGGATTCAAGTCAATTCTCCATTGGCGGAACCATTCGCCTAAGCGATTGGCAGCTTTTTGGAGTTTTGAAGTGAGAGTATTCCTATTGTACTCTGATACAAAGAGAGCCGTATCGTCGGCGAAGAGAGCGGTGTTGACCGCTGGATCTTTAGGGATCTCACTCGTAAAAAGTGTAAACAGAATTGGAGACAGGGCGGAGCCTTGTGGGACACCGGCCTTAGGAAAGTGTTTCGAAGAACGGGTTCCCTCCACTCGATAGCGAAAAGAGCGATTTGAAAGGAAGGCTCGGATGATGTGTACGAGCCTGTCAGGCACGTTTAGTTTATACAGCTTGTAGAGCAAGCCGTCGTGCCAGACCTTATCAAATGCCTTTGCGACATCAAAGAAGAGGGCTCCCGTGCCTCGAGATTTTTTCTTTATCGGGTGATGATTGAAGCCAGACAGAATATATTCTGTTAGGCGATGGATTTGGTTAGTACATGAATGTTTGGCTCTAAATCCAAACTGTTCGTCAGGGAGGAGTCTGTTTGTTTCCGTGAAGTGACGGAGGCGCTTAAGGATAGTGTGCTCATATAATTTACCTAAAGTGTTGAGTAGGCTAATAGGCCTGTAACTGGTGGGTCGGTTGCGCGGTTTTCCCGGTTTATGGATCCCTATTACGTCTGCTTCTTTCCAGATATCAGGGAAAGAGCAGCTCGAGAGAAGCGCGTTGAAAATTCCTACGAGGAGGTAAATTAACGGTGCCGGAAGAGATTTGATCACCTTGTTACTGATGCCGTCTGGCCCAGGGGCTGATCTAATCTTAAGGCTTTTTATGGTCTTAGTGACTTCTTCGAAAGTCACGGGATCGAGTGGATCGCCCGCTGGCGGTAACGCAGCCCTACGTTCCATTTCCGCTTCTACCTCTAGTAGGTGAGCGGGATCTGTTGGTACGCTGGATGGGGTACACTGGCTCTCTAGACTGTCGGCTAGGCATTCGGCTTTTTCGAGATCGTCTAAGGCGAGATCGGGGTGGTCGAGCCTCACGAGAGGCGGCATGGGAGCAATTTGCTCTGCTTTTATGGCTTTAGTTAGCCTCCAAAAGGCATCTTGAGATGGTTCTAATCCCTCTAAGAGGTTATCCCATTTATCGTTTCTAAATTCTACAACGCGTTGTTTAATCTCGTTTTGCAGAGAACGTAGCCGGATTTTGTTATCTTCCGTGCGATAACGGTCATATGTTTTTAGCGCGGTGTTTTTCGCTCTAATCAGCCGTCGAACGTCTGCCGGAAGCTTTGTGTACCGATCGCTCGACACACGAACCTTACGGGAGCACTCTTCGACAGCTGATGTGAGGTGAGTCGATAGGGCGCTAATCGCCCTATTGGCTTCCTCCGGCGAGTCTATCTTGTCCGGTATTGAGTCTATATGCTGGGAGTTCGTAGACTCAAGTTTGACCTTGAGCTTACGCCAGTCGACGATGGTTTTGGTCTGAGGGACCTCACCAGCCGACCGGCCCAGTTCTAATACGACCGGCCTATGGTCCGAGCATAGTTCGACGAAAGTTTCGATCGAGTTAATGTTAAGCCGGATGTCTTTTAAAATAGCTACGTCAAGCACGTCCGGTTGGTGACTAGTTATAAATGGGTAGTGAGTTGGGCTCTCAGGAGCGATAACGTCGAAGTTAAGTCTCTCCGTGAGGCCGCATAATATGTTTCCGTTTGGATTGTTTAAGTTAGAGTTCCAACTAACGTGCTTACTGTTTAGGTCTCCCGCGATTACTACGCTGGGGCCTAGATTTAGTAGTGCCGAGATGTCGGCTTCTAATAAGAGTTTTTGCGGTGGCTGATTTCAGAGGCAATTATGACGGGCGGATGGCCCGTAAGTGCTATTTTACATACCGATGCTTCTAAGTTAGCAAGCGGTGGAGTGTCTATCGGTATACAGTGCAAGGACCTTTTGTAGTAGATCAAGGTGCCGCCTTTAGGTCCGGTCAGCCTATCATTTCTTACTAAGATATAATTAGCTATTTTGGGATCGCGCACGCTAGGTTTCAAGAAGGTCTCCTGCACTAGCATGATGTCGACATCATGATCGCGTAAAAGTACACGATTTCTTCCTTTTGATCTCTGATGCCGTTTGCGTTAAAGAAAGCGACAGTCAGTGAGCTAGGTTTAGTTCTACCTGTATGTTGTACTGCCATTTTGTTTTAGAAGGATTATTATTTAGGCGCATTGGAATGAACCGATCGCGTCGATGAGATTAATATGCTCAATGGTGGCATTGAGCTTATCTTGAGCGGATTTGGCCTCGCGTAGTTTGCGGGCCAGGGAAGACACTTCGGCAACATTAATATTGTTGAAGAAGCTGCAGACTAACGAGAAGTCGGCAGCGAAGGTAGAAGATGCCTGAGGGGCAAGTTTGGGCTTTTGAGCCTGGAGAGAGGGCGCTGGCCGTGAGGCGGCCGCGCTAACAATCGCCGGGGGCTTAACCCATGCGTTCGATGCGGGTGCTGAAGGCACCGACGAGCTTACACCTTGCCCGGAAGACCCTTTAACGGGGGCGGGTTTGGTGTGAGGCTGAGGGGGCGCGGGTTGAGACACCGAGATCGGTGCTAATGAAGGGGCATGTTGCCTAGGACGGGACCTACTAGCGCTAGCCGCTCGCACGCGCCGGTTTGCGCCTCCGCGCCACTTTCTACGCGGCGCTTTGGTACACCCGCGATAGTTCACTGGGTGTCCCGCTTCGCCGCACAGAACGCAGCTCGGAGGGCCTTCCGACTCGGGCGTTCGGGTGCACTCGGGTGTGCCGTGGTCGCCTAGACACTTAACGCATCTAGGTTTGGCATAGCAATTTTTGGCCGAGTGGCCATACAGTTGGCATTGGTGGCATTGACCAACGATGCCCCTATTACGGGGGGCCTCTACCGTAATCCCAGTGAGATTACAGATTCGGCGAATATTGTAAATTTCTTTCCCTTCCGGGGACAGGTCTAAGATAACTAGACAAAGGTCTAGGTATCTTTTTTTGTCGGTGGGGTGATGCATTCTGTGCACTTCCCTAACCGGGAGATTCTGCGATTTAAGATCGCTTAAAATGTGCTCGGTTTCGAGCTCCTTTGGGAGCCCGCGAACGACTACGCGGAGGTTGCGTTCTTCCGCAAGGGCGTAAGTGTGGAAGCTCAGTTTCTGAGCTTTAAGATGCGCAGTTAAATCGCGGAAGTCATCCGTCGTTAAGACGTGGATGCGTATGCCCTGGCCACCATTGTGGACCTTTGGGCAGAAGATTTTTTTGGAGTCAATCCAATGCGAAAGGTTGCTCCATCGGGATTTATCCTGAAGGACGATCGAGGGCGGCGGTTTTTCCTTGCGCACCGCGGCGGGTTCCGGGTTCGCGATTTTGGCGATTGTAGGGCGCGCTGAAGGCGCGGTCTTTTTAGCCGGAGTGGCGTTAGGTGACGACGACGGGGAAAAAGGGGCCGAGTGTGGCTCGGCGCCCTTTTTCGCGGCGGGACGTTTTCGTTTCTTGTCCGAGACTACGGTGAAGCCTTCGTCATCGGGCATGGCGGGTTTCGCGACGTCAAACTCCATTTCGGGGCCCGTTTCGGCGTCCGAGAACGCCGGGGACGGCCCACGGGTGGAGAGTGTAGAAGGCACGGGGGATGCTACGTCGTATAGCGTTTCAACGGACGCGGGGGTAGCGGGTCCGGTGCTGGGCGACATAGGGTCGTCCACCAGCACGGTCGGACGTTCAGCAGCGGGCGATTGGCGTTGGGCTAGGAAGGTCGCCCAAACGTCGGGGCACGCATGACTGAAAAAGTCGGCGAGTTCGGCTATGGTTATAGCCGCCATCTTGTCAGAGTTTTTTTAACAAAAGCTCCGAGTGGTAGTTCGGAGCTATTTAATATATACTACTTTACTTGAAAACTTTGATAGCGCGATTTAGGCTTCAATGTGTTTCGCTTGTGGCGTGACGACAGCGCCTCCACAGAATCTTACTATGAGATAATGCGACTTACATTGAAACCATCTTTATTTTGCAGAAGAGAGCCATAAGAACAATTAGGTTATAAGTCCGAAGGAGTCTCTCAGAGAAAAATTTAAAGAAATAAATATATTGACTTAGCCTCTCAGTGTATTTACGAAAATATATTGTATGTACACGAAAACAAAAATAGTTTTATTATAAATAGTGACGTACAATCTGTAAATACTAGAAACAAGCACTAGTTATGCCAGTTACACCACTCCAAAAAATCAGTAAGTAATTCCTTCATGGAGCAATGTATACGCTTTTACAACAAAGTCCCAAAAATGCAGAACCTAGATATTTATTACGCAATTTAAAAAAAGGGGTTATTATACTACTAAAAAGTTCATGACTGATAATAACACCTGGGAATGAGGTGGTCGCTCTGCCATGCTTCTAAATGTGTTCATTGTAAATTAATGTTTATAAAGTTCCGTCGTTTTACTCTTTTGGGTGAAAGGAATATCACAATATCGTCTTAAAGGTCGATTTATCGCCAACAATATATGAGATCAGCCTTGACGTATAACCTATTCAAAACAAAAGAAACATCATAGTCAGTTCTCTGTTGACGAAGATATCACCTAAAATGCACACAAAAAACTAACTGCCGAATTATATAAGGGACAGGTGTACCTTATCTTACCTCTTTCTTTTGAAGTCGGTTAAATAATTAAGCATTCTTCTTGGAAACGTTTACTATAAAACTGATAATTATACGTAATGTAAGCAAGACGGATACTGTACAATTATTTCCGCACTAGTGATTAGCTAGTTTAATGTATTAAAATTTATTCAGCGTTATCCATTATCAAATTAATATGTTTATATTTATAATATTTTTGTCCGTGTGTATGTGCCTGAACTCCTAAACGGCTGGACCGATTTTGATGAAATTTTGTGTGTGTTGTTGTAGAGATCCAGAAATCACCCTGTGCGAAGTCGGGGCGGATCGCTAGTTTAAATATATTATATTTGTTGGTGATATATGTGTGGGATCATTTTCACACTATATATATATATATATATATATATATGTGTGTGTATATATATGTATATATATGTTTTGTCGGGATGATGGTTCATTTCAATGTTTGGATCCGATAATCGGCGCTGTAGGCAAGTTATTAAAATTACATATGAGCAAAGATGGCTCATATTTACAATATGTATATGTAAAAACAATGCCAATGGTGGCCCTGACTTTGTGTTATCGATAAATTTCATCCCCTCTATACCCTCAATCTCATAGTCCGATGGGACGACAATCCGACACGACAGGAGAGAGATCAGACGGAGGAGCAACGGATTTACGTGCTCTCGGAGGCACTGAATAGAATACCGCCAACTTCCAGTCTCCAGCATGCTATTAAGAATTTCTGACAGAAAAACTCAATAATTGATTTTTAAACCGACCCAGGACTCGAACCCAGTACCTAAAGATCAACAATGGCGTTTACGAACACTAGGCCAATGAAGCAGTCAATCCGCAATGAATATGGAGAAAAATTCATCGCACTACCTACTGGAAAGAACAGGACGGCGTCTGTCGGGCCAACTAGTGCAAATGATTTGGTTTTTTTTTATAGGATAACTGTGACAAACGAGCACACAGTCCACCTGACGATAAGTGGTTGCTGAGGCCCATAGACATCTACATCTATCCTCGATTACGAATCAAAATGCAGATGCGTCGTCACCGGTGAGGACTAAAATGGAATGCCTCGTTCTCAGTCCACACACACACACATACATCTCAGTCCTCAGGGGTGACAACGAATCTCCATTTTAATTCTTATTTGAGGATAAATGAAGATGTCTTTGGACCACAGTATTCACTTACCATCAGGAGGACTGTGTGCTCGTTTATCACCGCCAATTCTATAAAAAAAAAATCGAGGATAGTTATAGGTGTTAATGGGCCACATCATTAATATATAATTACGTGGACTGTGTGCTCGTTTGTCACGCTTATCACATACTATACACATCCATGACGATGATGCTTAAGAAGTAACGTAACAAGGTAGTATTACCGTGCACCAATCATGAAGATTTTAGCAAATTCTCGTTACAACCTGGAGAGGTCCAAACCCAGGTAGGTAGACTTTTACAGTAAGTATCTGACTAATACATCTCGGACCCTAGTTTTCAATCTCATTGTACGCCAAGATTTGTTTAATCGTCCATTTCTTGCCTAATACTGCGGAGTTTAAAACAAACAGAAAAACTTCCGTTATTTTGTGACAAAGTCGCTTCTCGTGGCGATGTTCGAAAGTGACGTTTTTGACATCACTACATGACATAGCATTTCGCTGTTCGAAGCTTCAATCTTAAATAAGTTATGTAACACAAGAAATGCTATGTTGCGCAGAGTTTATTCAACCTTTTTTTTTTAATGGAATGCCTAGTGAAGAATGCGCCACCTAGCGCTCATAGCTAGAAATATAAGGCCTATACCCAGCGATAGGACCTGAGGGCAAGACGTAACTATATTGGCTGTTACGTTTTTATTAAAGCATTAACTATACTGTGTACCACACTCACCTAAATATTTCCTCCATTAAAAAGCAAAATGTAGATGCGTTGTAACCAGGTAAATGGGGCACCGGTTCTCTACACTCACCATACTGCACTGGCAAACGAGCATGCGGCTCACCTGATGGTAAGTGACTACCGCCGCCCATGAACAACCGCAACACCAGGGAATTGCAGATGCGTTGCCAGCCTTTTAGAAAGGTGTAAGCTCTTTTCTTGAAGGTTCCTAAGTCGTATCGGTCCGGAAAATTCGCTGGTGGTAATTGATTCCACAAGGAAGTTGTGCGAAAGAGAAAACTTCTTCTAAATCGCACAGTGGTGGACCGCCAATCATCCAGATGGTATGGATGGTAACGCGAGTTTTGTCGCGATGTGCGATGGTGAAATTGAGCGGCTGCAATTAGTCCGAACAATTCCTCAGAGCACTCCCCGTGATAGATGCGATAAAATACACAAAGAGATGCAACATCTCTACGCAGTGCCAGTGTATCAAGCCGATCAGAAAGAACTCGGTCGTCGACGATTCGAACCGCTCTGCGCTGGATGCGGTCAAGTGGAAGGAGCTGGCACTGGTGTGCCCCGGCCCAGAGATGAGAACAGTATTCCATGTGGGGCTGAACTTGCGCTTTTTTTTTACTGGAAACGAGGCATTCCATCTTAGTCCTTACGGGTGGCAACGCATCTACATTTTGAATCGTAATCGAGGATAGATGTATCTATGGGCCACAGCAACCACTTACAGGTGGACTATGTGCTCGTTTGTCACCCTTATCCTAAAAAAAAACCGTGTCTCTAGCTACGGCCTGCACGCGAATGAGTTCCAAGCATGAGGATATGTACATATTCAAAAGCTAACACTCTTTAAAAAACTTATCGCCATTTGCATAATGGAGTAATAAAGTTGTGCAACATTGTCGCGTTGTCTACTAGAGTTTTTAATTGTAAATTATTCCACGCGGAAACCATTGCACTGTACACAATATTAAATTAAATACGCAGACGTATTGTCGACAGCGGACCGCATAACCAACCTGTCATAAATTTGATGGTAGGTTTGAATGTAAAGGTAGCCATTTATTAAGGTGGTCCCTTTTTAAATCGCTTCAACATCGTTTATTCTATAGATAATTAAGATCGTTTTGTGAAGTCATGATTAATATGTTCTCATTCAAGATTTTGTCACGACGAATTCAAACTCCCGAACAGAAAATTGTAAATGTTCGACTACCCAGAACTAGATCATTGAAATTGATTTTTGGAACGAATTTCTTTATCGGACGGTACGAATTTTGCGGACGGGGACTATTTTTCCGTCACGCCCCTTTCTGACGTAGTGTATACGGCCTTGGCAGCAATAAGGAAGCGAGATGGCATAATATCTATGGCAATATATTAATATTAATCAACAACATGAAGATAGAAAGTAAGAAAGAAAGAAGAAAAGAAAGAAAGATAGAAAAAAAACAGGATTTTTGTAAAGTCAAATTAGATCCCTGTTTCAGCTAACAGCTACTGAACTAAATGACAGCAACGCTGATAATACGTTTATCAATAATAATATATTACGAAAGGAACTTCGTTCCAACCGAGTGTTCCACGACGCTCGATAAGTACAACGTAAAAAGGTACAGAGAAATAACTGGCCAAGTGCGAGTCGGACTCGCGAATGAAGGGTTCCGTACCATCGTAATACACGTTTCTAGTAGGGGAGCCCTTTACAGTTTTTAATTTATTTGAATTTTTTTTTTATTATAGCGGCTACAGAAATACACATTCTGTGATAATTTCAACTGTCTACCTATTACGGATCATGAGATAACCCGCTGACAAACAAACGGACGGAGAGCGGAGTGCCTTATTAATAGAGTCCCGTTGGTTACCTTTTGGGTACGGAACCCTAAAAAGAATGACAAGAGAAGTGCCACCCGCAAGCCAAGCGTGGCGATTAATGCGAATTCTCTTTTATTCTTCTACGGAATTTTAAAAAAGAAGATATGTTAATGCACTAGAATTAAAATAACGCTTTGGTGTGGAAGCAACTTTATACAGCTATTGTTTCTACAGTTTAACAATAAGGCAATGCTCTTATTTTTAATCGAGTGTTCTTATAACCTCATAACCTTTTTAATTATTTACAAAATAATATAAATAATAAAATATTTTTACGATAAAACATACTTTTTTCCCCGACTTGCGTAGTGCGCGTATCGTAACGTTAATTTTCCGACATATTGATCGAATGCACGACCATTATAATTTATCAACCCGCTGCGTCACGCATCCATCCAGTGGAAATAATTACGGAGCAATACCCGATGCGCTACCGACGAGTCATTTTTAATTTGTTGCGTTTATTGAAAACTGGTTTTGCCAGCGAACTTAGTTTGGGTCAGCGTTACCGAATATTAAACCGTGTAGCGGCTGTGTAAGAATATCCACTATCCTACTTCGTCCCGTGGGTGTCGCAAGAGGCAACCGAAGGAAATTGAAACAAAGGAAACTACTGCTGAATTTTCCTGATAACAACGCAAAATAACAAAACACTGCGGTCGACAACCCGCTCGTCAAGCGTTTTCAACTATGACAAAATCCAATGAGGCAATCTATGGGGCAGGCCTAGGTTCATCAGTGGACTTTTATAGGATGTTATGGATGAACCTAATATTGGGCTGTGGACACTCCTATCGCATACGTACAAACTTTTAAAGAATTTTGGTAATTACAATGTATGTATATTTACGTGGTAGAGCCACGCATCTACATATATTAATAGTATTGTAGCACGAATGGGTCGGCTCGACCGGGGAGGTACCACAGAATACCAGCGTAAAATAGCAGCTTAATGATGCCGTGTTTCGTATGGTGAGTGTTGAGAACCGGAGACCTTATTTACTGGGAAAGAGGCATTCCACATCTTAATTATTATTCGATGATAGGTGTGGGTGCCTATGGACCACAGTATTCACTTAACATCGGGTGGTCTGTGTGCTCGTTTGTCACCCTTATCCTATAAAAAAAATTGTGACCCGATTTTATTGATTCTTTTTTTAATTATTAAATTTAAAAATGTAAATTAGAATTGTAAAGAAATTGAACCAGGAGATAGACGGCAGCGTCTTCCTAAACAGCAAAATAAAACTAAAAACTACGTTTGCCAGCCCACTTGCGAAGCGGGTCAACTACAGCAAATCCCCTATAAGGCAATCTTCAAGGGAGGTCTTTTTTGTTTTACACGGCGAAATGTCTACAGTGTTTCGTACAGTGAGTGTAGAGAACCGGAGACCCATTTTACTGGAAAAGAGGCATTCTATCTTAGTGCTCACGGTTGACAACGCATCTGCATTTTAATTTGCAAACGAAGATAGATGTAGATGTCTATGGGCCACAGCAACCACTTACCATAAGGTGGACTGTGTGCTCGTTTGTCACCCTTATTCTATAAAAAAATACTACCATAGTATTTACGTTTTTTTTTTTATACTAACATCAATGGATCCTTATGTTGTTTGAACAAATAAAATAAATAAATTAGAAAAAGCAGTGAGTGTTACTAACACAACCGGTATCCTATACAGAAAAGGGCCTTAACCCCACCACTTAAGAACGGCTGTTGGGTGGGTCGCCTTTGTCTTAATCGATCAGGAGTCAACCACTAACTGTCCGTATTCCTTTACGACCCGTTCTGCAGAACAAAAACCCACATTTACAAAACAAAACACCAGTTAAATCACTTACAAATAGTTTTTTTTTTTATAGGAGAGTAGGTGGCAAACGAGCATGCGGCTCACCTGATGGTAAGTGACTACCGCCGCCCATGAACAACTGCAACACCAGGGGAATCGCAGATGCGTTGCCAGCCTTTTAAAAAGGAGTAGGCTCTTTTCTTGAAGGCCCCTAAGTCGTATCGGTCCGGAAAAATCGCTGATGGTAATATATTCCACAAGGAAGTGGTGCGAGGATGAAAACATTTTCTAAATCGCACAGTGGTAGACCGCCAATCATCCAGATGGTGTGGATGGTACCGGGAGTTCTGCCGCGATGTGCGTTCGTGAAATTTGGCGGCTGGGATTAATCCGAACAATATAGTAGTTTTAGGTCGTTTCATTTCAGACCGTCTTACTGCAGGATACATTTTCGGAGAGTGTGCTTAGGAATTGGATGGCTTGATTCCTCACTCTCCGTTCCATCATCGCACCATCAGACGCTCGGCAGCTCACCACCCCTGTTGTCGAAATACCACGCATTCGAACCAAACGGTTTGTTTCGTCGAGAAAATTTCGTAATTTTAGTTGCCTCGAGGCCCGGGACTTTCGGGTCGAGACTCGAGACGAGACAAGATTGTCGAAATTGTTATGTAATCATTTTTATTTTTAAATAATTGAAGGAGCCTAGCGCCATGTGTTAGTTTAATTAATAATTACTTGGTTTACTACGTAACTACTGAGCACGCAATACAATAAATGCAACAAATATGTGATTATGAGAATTAACAATGAGATTATGAACTATGATTAGATACTAGAATTACTAGATAATAGTAAAGTTATTAAGAATTAGTATGATTTTTAACTAACTTCGTTTCATAACTATAAGATTTAACTGTTTAGAAGTGCATCTGTGTGTGACTAAAAGCAATTGTTAAGACTAAAATTAACGTTAAAGTTATTTAATTTTCTGTTTAAAAAATTCTCGTGACGCGGTGCTTGTTATAAACTCCTCCGAAACGGCTGAACCGATTTGTATGAAATTTTGTGTGCATATCGGATAGGCCTGAGAATCGGCCAACAGCTATTTTTCAAACCCATAAATGATAAGGGTTAAAAATGTTTATGACAATTTTTTTTTATTTTATTATGATTTAGCTATGAAAAATACATAAAACTTCCAATTTTCACCCTTCTACGATCGAACCGTGTTTTTAATCGCGACTTTTAAAAGTAAAAAATATATCCTAGAAATAATGTATATGTCAAAACAGCGTTTGCCGGCTCAGCTAGTTGTTTAATAAATGTTGATTTTTACAAAAAACTGCCTCTTTTTAATACGTTTCACTAGAAATTAACTCAATGATAATTTAAATAAAACTAATTTTACGGATTTTATCGCGTATATTAACTTATTTTACTTTCCCGACGTTTCAAGCACTTTACAGCACCCATGGTCACGGGGGGGACTGAGGTGTATGACGTCCCAATGTCATAGTTAACCACGGCTACCTCCAGATTAAAAATAATTAATTTTTGTTCCGATCTACGCAGTATGAACTTACAGTATCATGAAGTCTTGCAGTTGTATGCTTGGGTTGGGATTTAATTTTATTAATTATGGGATCCCAAGCAGATGGTAGCACCCAGCCATCTTCTCTATTGAAATTAGGATGTTTTTTGATTTCAATAGCCTCGCGAATCATCCTTGGAAGGAATCGGTGTTCTTTAGCGAGGATTTGTGGTCTATCAAATCTAATGTAGTGACGGGGGCGATCCTGTACGTGTTCACAGACTGCAGACTTCCCGGAGCGTCTATTCTTCACATCAGCTATGTGTTCTTTAACGCGGGTTTTTATGGATCTTTTAGTTTGTCCTATATAAAAGAGACCACATTCACAATCCAGCTTGTACACTCCTGCATCTTGCAGAGGAATATTACACTTGACTGATGGTAAAAACTGACTAATCTTCTTCGGCGGCTTGAAATATGTTTTAATGGAAGCACGCTTCAAGATGTAGCCAATCTTGTCAGTGACACCTCTGACATATGGCAGTACAGCAGGCACTCGCTCGACTGTGGCCGGCTTCACTCGTTCACTGTGACGTAGGCGCGGGACCCGAAGCTTATTGTCGTGCAAAACTTGCTTGACGTGTTGGAGCTCGGCGGCCAGGTGTTTACTGTCACAGATCCCTCGTGCTCTCTGAAACAAAGATTTACCCACGGTAGCTAACTGTGAAGGATGGTGGTGAGAATCACCGTTTAAATATCTATCTGTATGGGTCTTTTTTCTATACACAGTGTGGCTCAAGGTGTTATCAGGATTCCGAATTACTAACACATCTAGAAAAGCTAAAGAATTGTTTGCCTCTAACTCCATTGTGAACTGAATTTTAGAATTTAAGGAGTTAAGATGGTCTAAAAATGCAGTTACTTTATCTAAAGGTAGAATTGTGAAAGTGTCGTCTACGTACCGCTTGTAGAATCTTGGCTTTATGGGAGAAGTAAGCAGGGCTTTCTCCTCAAAGTCCTCCATGAATATATCGGCAACAATGGGAGATACAGGTGAGCCCATCGCCACACCATCTACTTGCTTGTAGAACTCCTCCTTCCACAATAGGTAGCCAGATGTAAGGCAGTGTCTGAGTAATACTGCATATTCTACGGGCATGTTATTTTCCTCTAGCCTTCTAGTAACAATCGAGATGCAGTCTTCAACAGGTAGGCATGTGAACAGAGACTGCACATCAAAACTCACCATAGTTTCATTGTCTGCCAGATGTAGGTCTTTAATCTCGCTGACAAATTGGTAGGAATCCTTTGTGTGTGCTCTTGTATGTCCCTTGAGCGGTGAGAGTATATTCGCTAAGTGTTGAGCCAATCTGTAAGTTGGTGAATCGATTTGGCTCACTATAGGACGTAGTGGAGCATTGGGCTTGTGTATTTTTGGTAACCCATACAACTTCGGTGGTTTAGCACACGTAGGTATTATCGATTTTACGTCTAGATTTATTAAATATTAAATCTATTATATATAATCTAATAATTTATTAAATCTAGACGTAAAATCGATAATACCTACGTGTGCTAAACCACCGAAGTTGTATGGGTTACCAAAAATACACAAGCCCAATGCTCCACTACGTCCTATAGTGAGCCAAATCGATTCACCAACTTACAGATTGGCTCAACACTTAGCGAATATACTCTCACCGCTCAAGGGACATACAAGAGCACACACAAAGGATTCCTACCAATTTGTCAGCGAGATTAAAGACCTACATCTGGCAGACAATGAAACTATGGTGAGTTTTGATGTGCAGTCTCTGTTCACATGCCTACCTGTTGAAGACTGCATCTCGATTGTTACTAGAAGGCTAGAGGAAAATAACATGCCCGTAGAATATGCAGTATTACTCAGACACTGCCTTACATCTGGCTACCTATTGTGGAAGGAGGAGTTCTACAAGCAAGTAGATGGTGTGGCGATGGGCTCACCTGTATCTCCCATTGTTGCCGATATATTCATGGAGGACTTTGAGGAGAAAGCCCTGCTTACTTCTCCCATAAAGCCAAGATTCTACAAGCGGTACGTAGACGACACTTTCACAATTCTACCTTTAGATAAAGTAACTGCATTTTTAGACCATCTTAACTCCTTAAATTCTAAAATTCAGTTCACATTGGAGTTAGAGGCAAACAATTTTTTAGCTTTTCTAGATGTGTTAGTAATTCGGAATCCTGATAACACCTTGAGCCACACTGTGTATAGAAAAAAGACCCATACAGATAGATATTTAAACGGTGATTCTCACCACCATCCTTCACAGTTAGCTACCGTGGATAAATCTTTGTTTCAGAGAGCACGAGGGATCTGTGACAGTAAACACCTGGCCGCCGAGCTCCAACACGTCAAGCAAGTTTTGCACGACAATAAGCTTCGGGTCCCGCGCCTACGTCACAGTGAACGAGTGAAGCCGGCCACAGTCGAGCGAGTGCCTGCTGTACTGCCATATGTCAGAGGTGTCACTGACAAGATTGGCTACATCTTGAAGCGTGCTTCCATTAAAACATATTTCAAGCCGCCGAAGAAGATTAGTCAGTTTTTACCATCAGTCAAGTGTAATATTCCTCTGCAAGATGCAGGAGTGTACAAGCTGGATTGTGAATGTGGTCTCTCTTATATAGGACAAACTAAAAGATCCATAAAAACCCGCGTTAAAGAACACATAGCTGATGTGAAGAATAGACGCTCCGGGAAGTCTGCAGTCTGTGAACACGTACAGGATCGCCCCCGTCACTACATTAGATTTGATAGACCACAAATCCTCGCTAAAGAACACCGATTCCTTCCAAGGATGATTCGCGAGGCTATTGAAATCAAAAAACATCCTAATTTCAATAGAGAAGATGGCTGGGTGCTACCATCTGCTTGGGATCCCATAATTAATAAAATTAAATCCCAACCCAAGCATACAACTGCAAGACTTCATGATACTGTAAGTTCATACTGCGTAGATCGGAACAAAAATTAATTATTTTTAATCTGGAGGTAGCCGTGGTTAACTATGACATTGGGACGTCATACACCTCAGTCCCCCCCGTGACCATGGGTGCTGTAAAGTGCTTGAAACGTCGGGAAAGTAAAATAAGTTAATATACGCGATAAAATCCGTAAAATTAGTTTTATTTAAATGTGTAGTGTTCGCGTAAATATAAGAAATCAATGATAATTCTTCAAAAAAGGCTTACCCATCTTAAAAAAACAAAAAAGCTTTTTCTTAAGTCTCGAAGTCCAGGGAATTCCCGGGACTTTGATTATAGGCTGTCCCGTGTCCCGGGTCTTTGAAATTGTCGGGAATTCCCAAACCATATTCACAATGCGTGCAGCAAAGGAGTGGAATAAGTTGCCAGCATATGTTTTCTCATCCGATTACAATGTGGGTGTCTTCAAGGCGAGCAAATAGGCTGTTGTTAAGTCAGTGCGCTTTACCATCATTGACTGCACAAGCACTGGCTTATAATTTAAAAATGTTACTGATTTTTTTTTATAGAATAAGGGTGACAAACGAGCACACAGTCCACCTGATGGTAAGTGGTTGCTGCGGCCCGTAGACATCTACATCTATCCTCGATCACGAATCAAAATGCAGATACGTCCTCACCAGTAAGGACTAAGATAGAATGCCTCTTTCCCAGTAAAATTGGTCTCCGGTTCTCTACACTCACCATACGGAACACAGCAGTGTCAAGCTGCTATTTTACGCTGGTATTCTG
Organism: Parnassius mnemosyne; assembly: GCA_963668995.1. Taxonomy (NCBI): domain Eukaryota; kingdom Metazoa; phylum Arthropoda; class Insecta; order Lepidoptera; family Papilionidae; genus Parnassius; species Parnassius mnemosyne. Next base: position 33,838,427 of record CAVLGL010000084.1, read on the forward strand.
TGAGAGCGTATTCCTTCCCCGGACCGAGCCGACCCATTCGTGTTACAACTATACCAGAAATATAGCTGCAGCATGGCTCTACCACGTATAAAAATTAATAGTTTCTAATAAAAGCGATCATAGCGTAGAACAATGCATTTCTTGTATATAGGCATCGGGCATAAGTCGGCTCGGTACCAACGTGCTGTCATGGTGCAGATACTAAAAACATAGGAAATAACGCTGCTGAAGTTATTGTGAGTGACGCGAACCAGAAACTGTTTTACTTGTTTTTTTTTTTTTATAGGATAGGGTGACAAACGAGCACAAAGTCCACCTGATGGTAAGTGGTTGCTGTGACCCATAGACATCTACATTTATCCCCAATAAGGAATCAAAATGCAGATGCGTCGTCACCAGTAAGGACTAAGATAGAATGCCTCTTTCCCAGTAAAATGGGTCTCCGGTTCTCTACACTCACCATACGAAACACAGCAGTGTCAAGCTGCTATTTTACGCTGGTATTCTGTGAGAGCGTATTCCTTCCCCGGTTGAGCCGACCCATTAGTGTTACAACTTTACCAGAAATGTAGCTGCAGCATGGCTCTACCACGTATAAAAATTAATATCTATACATATAATAAAACTGTAAATAGCAGATGTCTGTACATTTAATATTTTTGTAATAAAAGTGATTGAGGGGTACTAAAAATAAGTAATTAAATACATTTCTACCATTTTTAGAATTTTCTGTCTGTCTGTCTGTCTGTCTGTCTGTCTGTTTGTTTGTTAACGTATCACGTATAAAGTACTAATTTATATCATAAGAATTGTTAAGGAAATTATAAAGTGTATCTTCGGGTTACATTTAGTCTTTATTTCATTAAAATCAGTTCATTCCATCAAAAGTTATGATAAATATTCTGAAGTATGGGTAGGGAAGTATAGGTACGAATTGCTCAACGGTGGCTTTGTTTGAGTCATCAAGTGCATTTTAAACTAATATCATATCATAAATCATAGTTAAATTATGTAAAATAATGATATAATTATGTATATCTAAAACGCAGTAAACAAAAGTAATAAAGAACGTATTAAATATATTATACAAAAATATATTAACGTTATTAACTAAATCTGAAGCACAATAGTTAACCCATTTCTTCGATAGATGGTGGTGTCGTGAAAATGCAATGCAATGTTTTATTAAAATTGGTTAATTCTATCGAAAGTAATGATTATTATTTTGAAATGTAGGTTCGAATTTGTTCAATGGCGCCATAAAATCTCAGAAATAGTAATATAAAGATTTCTGTGTAAAAAAAACGTTCCATAATAATTAATATATTTATACTTAAAACACAAAAAGAGATAGGATGTTTTCTCACACAAAAGACGTAATAGATGGAGTTGTACAAATTACAAACTTTTCTGAATCGTATCGTAGATGACGCCTTGACACATATGAGTATTGGTATTGTATAGTTTGTAATATGTAGTATATTGTAATTTGTATTGTATAGCCAATATTATTTGTAAATTATGTGTTTCTTTTTTATGTTATCTGTGATGGCGTCATTTTGGAGAATAAACCTTTCTTTCTTTCTATTGAGACTTACTGAAGAAATTTGTATCCATCGAAGCCATACAACGGAACCCGACCAAAAATAAAAATTTCGCAACGAAATGTCGTGATATTGTATTTATAATATACGCAAAATCAAAACTGCCATTTTAGCGCTTTGGGAACTAGATTTAGCACTTTTTTGGAATGTATAGCGCGCATTTCGAAATTTTAGCACCTAGCGCTTAATCCAGCGTTTTTGGTGTATTTAGCACACATTTCAATATTTTAGCGACTAGCGGGTTATTAACTCTTTTATAGCAGCACTGTTAGTCCACATTACCGATAATAATAATAATGACCTTTATTATTTTTTCCCACAAATAGTACATTGCAGTTTATCTTTTTCAAACATATTTTTTCCACAAAACAAAGAGCATGGGAGACGAGTCCAAACTAGGATACCCTGTGCTATGGATCTCCTGGCTTCCCCTTTAGGATGATCAACTTGATTTTTTTACCGACTATAAGCGGGGAAATCCCCTTTATTAAAGTTTTCGTTCATGGTTTTGGCAACGCATTTATTTTGCTTTATTCAGTTTCAGTCAGTTGCTTAGAGCACAGCTAAGTTAAAAGTTACTTAGAAGTTATAACACAAAGAAACTGTGTAGCAACCGCAATCAGATGCTGACATCTGAAACTAAGTTGCGAAATACATTGCACTTTAAAACAATTAATGACATTTTTATTGTTCGTACAGTACTAACTACTGTTGACAGCAATTGCTATAATTATAAGTCGATGTCCTGCGAAGTATTGATACATCAAAAAAATATTGCCAGAAAAAAAACTTAATGTTGTTTTCTTTATTATGATTATATAAAAATACACAAACTTTGTTTGTAGTTAATTTAGCGCGAAATCTAGGGCTTTTTTAAAGCGCTGTTTTCATGAAATCTAGCGCTTTTTGTGTTGTCCTAGAGCTGAATGAGTTTTTTTTTATCTGGCAGCACTGCCCAAAAACCCTCTATTAAGAAGTAACTTTCCTTTCAGTTTTAAGCGCGTTCAGTTCCCAGTTACAGTGAGTTTATGTTATGCGATGACCGTAAATAAAGCGCAAGGTCAAACTTTACGCGTTGTAGGAGTGTACCTCAGTACTGACTGTTTTGCACATGGCCAACTCTATGTTGCTTTTTCCCGCGTTAGTAGCCCCCATAACCTTTTTGTGTACACCCCGGCTAAGCCTACTTCTAACGTCGTTTACACAGAAGCTCTATCATAAACGACTTAGAACTTTGATGATAATGATTTATTTAGTTACCACTTATTGATACAGTAATGAAATAAATCGTTTAATATTCTCTTACCTAAACGACAAATTCTTTATGTAAAACCTGTATACGCGAGCTACGCCGCGGGCACAGCTAGTATTCTAATATAAATATTCCCATTAAAGTTTTTTTTATAGAATAAGGATGACAAATGAGCATACAGTCAACCTGATGATAAATGGATTTTGTGACCTATAGATATCTACACTTAGCCTCGTTAGTGATGGATTTTCATGCTACCGTTACTACACTACTTGTCTCTGTTAAGTTATTAGACTTTATTAAAACGTAATATAAATATTCCCATTAAAGTTTTTTTTACAGAATAAGGGTGACAAACGAGCATACAGTGAACCTAACATAAAGCCCATAGATATTTACACTTAAGTATCAAATTGCAGATGCGTTGTCACCCCTGAAGACTAAGACGGAATGCCTCGTATTCAGTAAAAAGGGTCTCCGGTTCTCTACACTCATCGTACGAAACACAACAGCATTAAGCTGCTATTTTGCGCTTTTATTCTGTGAGTGCGTGATCCCTTCCAGGTTTTTTTTTATAGGATAAGGGTGACAAACGAGCACACAGTCCACCTGGTGGTAAGTGGTTGCTGCGGCCCATAGACATCTACATCTATCCTCGTTTGCGAATCAAAATGCAGATGCGTTGTCACCCGTGAGGACTAAGATGAAATGCCTCATTTCCAGTAAAAAGGGCCTCCGGCCACCTGCACTCACCAAGCGAAACGCAGAGGTAAACCTCTACTTCACGCTGGTGTTCTGTGAGGTCGTGGTACCTCCCCGGTTCGAGCCGGCCCATCCGTGCGACAGCAAAAGCTGCCGCTTGGCTCTACCACTGTTAAAAAGGTCGAGCCGACCCATTTGTGCTTCAATCATAATATAACTGCAGCATGGCTTCACCACGTACAAATTACTAAGTTAGAATTGGCAATTGTAATTACATAAGTAGAATACACAATTAATTTCTTTAAGCGTATTTATTTGATTAACCCAAGTCGCTTTAAAGCGACCACATTAAACTTAATTAAAATACAGTGTGAATCATTTATTTTGCGAGAGACAACTCATGATGTCATTATAACGAGTATTCATGCTAAATTCTTGTTTATATATTTCTTATGTCTTTGTTAAGTCTTTTTTTACTGATTTTGTTTATTTCTTATCTTTACATAATAATCTATATAAATAAAATAATAGAGGTTTGCAGTTGTGCGCGTCATTGAAATCCTACTGGATAGATTTAAATTTGGTTTTCAATTAAGTTTTATTTCTTAATCAAAAAAATATTGTGATATCTTCATTCAATAGTAAGTTATTAAAGATTTAAGAAACAAAGATTTTTATAAGCACTTAGTGTTCAGTGATGTGCGTAAGCCGCGCGGACGAAGTCGCGGGTATCAGCTAGTTTCTAATAAAAGCGATCATAGCGTAGAACAATGCGTTTCTTGTATATAGGAATCGGGCATAAGTCGGCTCGGTACCAACATGCTGTCATGGTGCAAATACTAAAAACATAGCAAATAACGCTGCTGAAGTTATAGTGAGTGATGCGAACCATAAACTGTTTTACTTGTTTACGCATTCCGTCTTAATCTTTAAGGGTGACAATTCATCTGTAATTTAATTCTTTATAAAGGATAGATGTAGATGTTTATAAAATACAGAAACCACTTGTCAAGTGTATTACGTGCTCGTTTTCACTCTTACTGTATAAAAATGTAATAAAACATTTTATGAAGTCTTGACATAGGTACGTTGCCTATGAAAATGGTGTAACAAAATTTTAGAGGAAGGAGGGGTCGAAAATGGAAGTGTTTTGTATTACGTAATTCGTTTCTTATAAAACAAAGAAAAACCCCTATAAAAGTTTACTGAAAACGCTTTTATATTATGTAGATAGTCGATTAGGTCTATACCTACATACAATAAGTAAAAAAATACATATTTATTTACTTATTATATGTAGGTATAGACCTTAATAGGTATTAATGAGATAAGTAGTGCTCTTGTACAAACTGTTCATCATGTTGTGTTCTTTCCTTTGTTTGTGTGTACATAAATTGTTAAATAAATAAATAAATAAATATTTTGTATAATTTTTTTTATACAATAAGGATGACAAACGAGCACACTACATCTATCTTCGTTTGCGAATTAAAATGCACGTGCTTTGTCACCCGTGAGGACTAAGATAGCATGCCTCTTTTCCAGTAAAAAGGGTTCTCCGGTTCTCTACACTCACCATACGAAACACAGCAGCATTAACCTGCAATTTTACGCTGGTATTCTGTGACAGCGTGGTCCTTCCCCGGTCGAGCCGACCCATTCAATACACAACTATACTATTAATATTATACTGCATGGCTCTACCACGTATTACATATTATTATGTTGCTATTTTATTGCTGTAGCACGAATAAATCTGCTCTACCGTGAAACGCCACGCTCGCGGAGTACCAGCGTGAAATAGCATTTTAATGCAGTATAATGTTAAATCTCTAAAATCCTCTACCAGCACAATAAATGACTTCTTCTTTTATATCAATGTTTATATATGTATTTACTTATAATATTATATCATAATCTGTTTTGTTACATATAATAATGTGTATTAATTTTAGTTTCTATTTATTAAGTGGCGAAGCTTGCGAAGTCACTTATTGATTTCACGATGTCTGTCCGTCTGTCCGTCTGTCCCACGATTATCTCGAGAACGGTTTCGAATTTTCAAATTCTGTTTTCAGCAATCGATTACTAATCACCCAGGCATCTGAACCTCCTATTTTGAAACTGATTGCTCAACGGCAACCGTTAGAAACCGCTACAAAGCTGATTTCTTCGCCACCTTGCTATGCTGTTAGCATGCTAGGTTTATTTTTCTTTTCTTTTAATTGCTACACCTACGACAAACTCACCACTCCATGCGTTGACTGGCCTTTAGGCATTATGTCCGCTCTTTCTATCCTTTTTTTTTTCTAAAGGGAAAATAAAGTTTTTAAATAAAAGATAAATAAATGTTTCGTATGCAACCCTTTCACTGGCAATGAGGCATTCCACCTTAGTCCTCAGGGGTGAGAAAACATTCGCATTTCGCTTCTTAAACGTATATAGATATGTCCATGTGTTACAACATCCAATATGATCACGTGTATTATGTGCTCATTTGTCACTATTACTTGCGTAGAAAAAGCTACAAGGCGAAATATAGCAACTAATCAAAGCTCTAATGATTGTTCTTTACATCTCCATTAGTCTGCAAGTGACTGCATGGTATAGGCGTGTTTTTTTATAGAATAAGGGTGACAAACTATCTCACAGTCCACCTGATTGTATGTGGATGCTGTGGCCCAAAGAGATCTATATCTATCATCGACTAAGAATCAAATTGCAAGTGCGTTGTCACCATGAGGACTAAGATGGAATGCCTCATTTCCACTAATAAGGGTCTCCGGTTCTATATATTTACTATACGAAACACAGCAGCATTAAGCTTCTGTTTTTCGTTAGTATCCTGTGAGAGCATACTCCTGTCCCGATCGAGCCCACTCATTCGTGCTACAACCATGGCCCTACCACGTAAAAAAATAAAATAGGTACGTCATAAAATTATATATATATATATATATATATATATATATATATATATATATATATATATATATACTAATAAGTAACAAGATAGAATTGTACGTGCTTAGCCATGGCTGACCAAATAACACTTCAGATCAGCCTTATGTTAGGCTCTATCTGAAATGTTCTTTCGTCTGGAACCTACGTGAACTGCAGTTTTGCAAATTAAAAATAAATAAGCATACAAACTGTTAAATTAATTAGAAATAACGCTTTCAAATTAAAATACAGCATTTCCCCTACTAGATCCTACCATATACCGTCCAATAGAGGGGATGCAGAATTAACTATTTCTCGGGTATAAGTGCGTAGGCGGACGTATTCAGACATTACATTCCGCAGTTGCACGTTCTTTTCACACATTGTTTTTTTATTAATCTTTTTGGAAATATGGCGTTTTTGATTGTGAGTATATTTTTCTTTTTTTTTTACAGTGTTGATAAATAGTGACATCATTTTTGATTTATTGTCGAATTCAAATTTGGAACTTCGATAATTTTAGTTACTTTTCATTTGGAATGTGTTGTAAGTCCAAATTTTAATACATCCGCCATGTCCCTGAAGTCTATGTGTGTGCTTTCGTACTATAGTGAACTATTCTCGTCTTGTAATCTCAAGAAGGAATAATAAATCTACTAAAACCAATTCTATTTGACGCGTAATTGTGTATTAATAATTTAAATTTTTATTGAAACCGATTCTGTAGTTTTTTTTTTCTTTTAGAAAAAAAAAACGACCTAGCCACGAGTTAAGAGTTTTTAATATGGTTGGTTATGAATAACCAATCGTTTTTCCTGCAATTGACATTTTATTTAAAGCTTTTTAAATTAAAATATGGGGAAATCGTTAGAAATTGTATATTACCTATTATTCTTATTATATTCTAGATGTTGAATAAAACTACGTCGGGAATTAATAAAAAGTAGAATTAGTTTTATTCAATTTGCAGTGATCAGCGTAAATATAAGAAATCAAATTCTAGATGTATTTTCATAGAAACGACAGATAAATTAATATTGTTGTATTTAAACTTGCATCTACAATATAATTCCGATTTGTTATGCTGAAGGGTCGTATTTCGGCTTTGTGACGATACTATAAGGTATATGTCTACAGTGAATAAATATAAATGATAATAAAATATTGTAACTATTTATCGGTTGATGGTGATGATTATTCCATAAAATACCATCGGAGATAGTTTTCAAGTAGTATAACGAGGAATTATTTCATTATTTTAAACACGCTTTTATTAGCTTCGCGTGTATCTATCTATCCATGCAATGGAATCTCTTAATGTAATTTTCACCAACTTATAGGCGGCCGATTGACTTGAAAATTTGCACTCGTATCAAGGGCCGATGACAATACAATAATTTAATAACTTTATCCTATCTTGATCAGGATCACTAGGATAAAATAAAATAATTTTACCTTTAGCGTGTTTCTTTAGTTTTGTCTACCGACTTCAAAAAGGAGGAGGTACTCAATTCCACTGTATGTTTTTTATGTGTGTTACCTCATAAATTTGTTCTACGTGAACCGATGATTTTTTTTTTTATTTGAAAGCCGGTGCTTCTCATGTGGTCCCATATAAATTTGATCAATGTCTGACCAATAGTTTTTGAGTTATCCTTAATAATATATATTAAAGTCGGTTGTACAAAATTTTAAATTATTTAATCTATAATTCAATTATTTACTCTAACGAGAAAATACTATATTACCATAATATACATTATACGGCGCGAACAAAATGAGACTCCGCCGGCGACAATAAAATTTTAATTGCAATCTTAAGTGCTGATTTACTAAGTGCTCCGCCAGAAAGGAAAACATGCGAGTCTGCGAAATTAAAAAAAAAAATATTTCTAGGGGCTGTGAAATCCGGCCACATGCATTAAGGCAGCACTTCGGTGGACTTTGCTCTGCCGCAAAATTATCTCAGTAATTAAAGACATGTGCTAAATGCGGGATTTACTAAAAATAGTTTTCACATTGTCCTTTGTATTTTTTTAATAACTGGCTTTACGGCTCTGGGTTCTGGCCCTTCCGAACCTGAAGTTACAATGTGTAATTATCCTTTATAGTACACTGCTTCACAATATGTTGATGCGTCACATTGTGCAGCCCTTGGGATATTTCGACTGCAACTTGAGCCAGCAGACAGCTGATGATATCACAACAAGACGATGGTATCACAAGGCGCCTAAGCAGACAGACACCTTAGCTTCAGAATCACATCCCCAACAGAGCACTTGTTTTACCGTTTCGACGAATAGTTCACATGCGTAGGCACTTAATACACAAAATCGCATCACTTTTACATATCAAAATCCACTTCAAACCATTATTTAAACAATAATACAGGAGCAGCAATCTGTCGCCGGTCAAGTTTCCGCCAAAAACCCCATTGTCCGATACATTTTTTATAGAATAAGAGTAGTAAACGAGCACACAGTCTACGTGATGATAAGTGGAGCTGTGGTCCATAAACATCTATCCTCGATTACGAATCAAAATGCAGATGCGTTGCCACCTTTCAGAACCAAGATGAAATGCCTCGTTTACAGTAAAAAGGATCTCCGGTTCTCTACACTGACCGTATGAAACACAAAAGCATTGAGCTGCTATTTTACGCTGGTATTATGTGAGGGCGTGGTCCTACCCGGGTCTAGTCGACTTATTCGTGCTGCAACCATAATACAGCTGCAGTATGGCTCTACCACGTAAATGTTATAATGTCTTGTGTCTCCACACTCCGATGAGAACGATATAAGTCAAGATATAATTTTTAGACTCTTATTAAATTTCAAAGAATAGTTGGGATGTGATAGTAAGCGGCTGCTGCGGCACGTGGACCGCAAACCAAATATTTTTTGAATGAATGTAATTCTTTAAGATCTCGTGACGTTAAATTGACTTATTTTTATGAACCCTCGACGTTTCGATTTTTCAGCACCCTTGGTCACTAATTATCTTGCTGATATTTATACGTATAAATCAACCCAAAGCATCTCGAATTTTTTTCAATTTTATTTTTATTTTTATTGCCTTTTTGTCATTCTTTTCAAATCCGGTAGTAAATCATCATCAAAAATTGACCCTTCCTCAACATAAACCTACGAATGTACCAAAGCACGTGTATGCATCCTTTTATTGATTAATTAAAGACTATGAAATTTTGAATGTAGACCACCTTTTAGATTTCCAGATAAAGGACTGCAGTAAATATTTACTAGTTGTAATTAGAAATACGATACCAATCTCCTGGCTCATTTTCCTCTGCCGCCTTTTACGACACCCAAAGGACGCTACACAGTATGGCATGCATTCTTTTTAATCTAACTTCTTAGTATTTTAATATGAAAGTATGCTTCGATGAATGTTTTTCAAATACGCTACGCATAAAAGTCAATTGTGTCGTGAAATAGGACAACAAACTTTTCACAATTTTTCTTAACAATTTTTTATTACCCAACACCTAAATTATAAAAACTAAATTACTAGACCACGTCGTTGACTTAATACGTGTACATAATAGAATTAAATTCATATATTATGTATTTTATAAATTATTTCCTATAATTTTGTACGAACTTAGAAGTAATCAATTAAATGAAATAAAAAGTATAAAAACGCTTCCGAAAGTGAAACCATTTCGCGTGACGGGTTACTAACACGCAATTGGTGTATACACTTATATATTATAAGGATTGTGGCACAATGTTGGCTATAAAGCGGAAACTAAATAAAATAATTATAACTTTAAACATAAAGTAAAAATCGACTTTCTAATTGCTAAAAGAGAAGTTATTTATATGCTACCCTTAAGTGTGGAAATTTTTCTGCAAATTTATATGGGACCACATAGACCAGAAAAAAAAACAAAGAGATAAAGAATCATTGTTAAAATCAGTTCTCAATCTGTGGAGATATCATAGGAAATTCCTTAAACAATAGTCCAATATGAAACTTTTTCTCATATTTTTCATCCTTGGGGGCTCAAATTTTTTTCTTCAATATCTAACGAGACCACCCTTGAGGTAAAGACTATTTAATAAAAAAAGAATCATTAAAATCGGTTCACAAACTGCGAAGATATCGCGTAAAATACGTACAAAAAAAATACACTCGAATTGAGAACCTACTCTTTTTTGAAGTCGGTTAAAAAAGATAAGCAATATCCATCCAACCGGTCTAAGTCACGACAACACCAAACCAAAAGCGCAGGATCTCGTATTTTCTTCTTTTTCTTTTGCCCCTCCTATTCTGCTGTATATACGAAACTGTATACCGCTATATTTACGTAGGTATATGGAAGTGACCCCTCCTTCAGAGAGGTGTATCAGGAACTTGCCAAATGTCGAAAGTCCAAACGTCCGTAGTCTCCACCTCTAACCCTGGGTAACAGACGTGAGTGTTTATGTATATGTGCGTACCGCCCCTCTGGGTGACAGGTGTGCATACCGCAACTACTATCGGAGGCCAGGTTATTCTGTCGTTCTTGTGGTCGCCTCTTTCGATACAAACGGGACGAAATTGGTTGGCCACACGGCTTAAAATTGTCTCAATACGCAACCGAAAAGGGTCACTCGCTATTCCTTACTCACTATTGGTCATGCTATGTAACAACGTTTATGTCGTATGGGACCGATTTGCATGCATTATCAGAGGCCACACAACGCATTTTGAACGATAACGATAAAGATGCGTTCTTCAGCACATTCTTAAAAGATGTATGTGCACAGCACCAAAACATCGAACTGGAGATCTATTCCCATCACCAGTACCAGGTTTAGGTTCGGCATGTTTGCAATAGATAAGGATAATGACAGTCGTTGGTTCGTTCATTAATTAATAAGCAGCCCGTGCCACGTGCAAGTGATCGTGGCATTTGGAGAAAGAGTCATACATTATTTTAACGTAGTAGAACCATGCTGCAGCTATATTAGAAGTATAGTTGTAGCACGAATGGGTCGGCTCGACCGTGGAAGGACCACGCTCTCACAGAATACCAGCGTAAAATAGCAGCTTAACGCTGCTGTGTTTCGTATGGTGAGTGTAGAGAACCGGATGCCCCTTTTACTAGAAATGAGGCATTCCATCTTAAGCCTCACGGGTGACAACGTATCTGCATTTTGATTTGTAATAGAGGATAGATGTAGATGTCTATGGGCCGCAACAACCACTTAACATCAGGTGGGCTGTGTGCTCGTTTGTCACCATTGTCCTATAAAAAAAACATGAAGAGTTTCCCTTACGTAACCCTACTTACACGATGCGTAACGATTTGAAAATCTCGAGTCAGCGACATTAAGACTAGCGGCGAAATAATCTTAGTAATATTTATACACGTAGTAGAGCCAAGGTGATAATATATTATGGTTGTAGCACGAATGGGCCGGCTCGATCGGGGTAGGACCACGCTCTCACAGAATACCAGCGTAAAATAGCAGCTTAATGCTGCTGTGTTTCGTATGGTGAGTGTAAAGAACCGGATACTGTTTTACTATAAACGAGGCATTTCATCTTAGACCTCAGGGGTGACAACGCATATGCATTTTGATTCTTAATGACAGACAAATGTAGATGTCCATGAGTCACATCATTAATTTACCATCATTTGGACTGTGAGTTCGTTTATCACTTTTACTCTATAAAATCTATCTATATAAATAAAGTGATAGAAGTTCATATTTGTGCGCGCATCATGGAAATACTACTGGATAGATTTCAATTAGGTTTTTCAAGTTTTATTTCTTAGGCACTTTGCCTTATCTATAAAAAAATATTGCGATATTTTCATGTAATATAAAGTTATTAAAGTTGTAAGAAACAACAACTTTTATAAGGGGTATTTCATACGGTCAACTGTACGTTGCTCGCTATCGCGTTACTAACCCCGATAATTGATATATTATTTTAGCTACAAACGCAGCAATGAATAACATAGTTTATAAAGTAATTTTGGCTTTTTGACGTTATTTCCTTCGCATATACGAAAACTTTGTTAATATATCAAGCAGCGCGGACGAAGTCGCGGGTATCAGCTAGTATTTTAAGTATAGTAAGTTAAGCCACGCGATCGCACAAGAAACACCGTCAACCAATATATAGCATGCGTAACGGAATTTTAAAGCCGATGATAGATAATCATTTATAACTAGACATAATGGTTATTTGACGTTTAATTACCACCATTATCGTAACACGTTATATTACTAAGCACTTGCTATGATGCTAATCTTTATAACTGTTTATTTTACAGATGAGAAAGTTAATGTTTATTATTTATTAGAAACGACGATTAGCCTAAATTTATTCCGTATTATCTGTTATACTAAAAAATAATGTTTGTATGTTCGTATTTTATGCGCTGCCATACCGTTTATCAGATTGCGCTAAAACTTTGTCAATTTTGCTTTCGCGACGGATATAGGCATAGTACAAATAATTTACAATAGGTGGCGCGCGTTTATATTGCGCGTTAATATTTATTTGAAAGTCATAATATGCGATTCAATTTCAATGAATTTATTATCATTAATAATTAAACAATATAACTTTTCCAAATTTAAAACGATATTTTCACAATTTGTTTTTCTGCGGCAGCAATGCGCCGGGTACCAGCTAGTTACAAATATAAGTTAATAATTAGTCTCTTGTTTAATCTAGAATCTGTTTCACGAAAGAAGACCCGCGGAAATATGCGTACTAAAATGTAAAATAAGGAATTCCATAGAAGACAAAGCATCTGCATTTTGATTCGCAAACGAGGACAGATGTAGATGTCTATGGGCTACACTACAGCAACCACTTACCATCAGGTGGACTGTGTGCTCGTTTGTCACCCTATCCTATAAAAAAATAACCCAAGACTATCAATAAACCAAGTTTTTAACAGGACGGTGAGTGTAATATGCTTGAGGCATTTACGATACGCCTCGTTTTGAGGCGAAATGCTTTTAATAATGACAGAGTAGTTAATTTTTTAAGTGGAAACTTCTTTAGCCGCGTTAAGCGATTTTTATTAGGGCACAAACTTTCGGGTTCGCGTCACCGCGTTTTTTAAACACTATCAGCAGTGCTATTAACATCAACATAACCTCTCCAAATAAATCTTTAAATTCTTGTACCACCAGTGGTTCCGAACCAGTGGTAAAAAAATTACTTTCAATAAAAATTATATATTGAATAAAAAGTTATTCTATTATATTCTATTCTATTGCTCACGACAGTGTCCGAATGGCGGATTCGAACCCAATACTTTTACTTTAGGCTATTTACTGTACTTAGTTTATGGTCATTAAGCTAAAGATTTAATTTAAAAGTATATTAGAAAAAAATTATAGGGTTATTTTTCAAAGAATAGTCAAATTTTAAACTTAAGTTCAAATATATTATAAATAATTATATACTCTTATTGCAGTTTTTGGAAGTACGAGTAAGTAGGCTTCTACTTTTATTTGAAATTATCCCAAATTGAATGTGATTTATGGGCAACAACGTTTTTGCTTACCGATCGACCCTTACGAATGTGTGCGTGCGCAGTGAAATCTGTAAAATAATGCATCACCACGCATTTTGAATTTAAAAGATAAAAAGGACATTATGTTTAAGATGTTTTTAATTAATCTTTCTTCACCGTTTGTCTATATTACTTATTCTGAACCTTCTCTGTAAATTTGGTCGGTTATTGCAAAATAACCCTGTTAGACAATATATGAAATAGTTCTTTTTTTACTAGTATATACCAGCGCTTGAGTATTATCCCACTTAATGGAGTTCCTTTTGTTATTATGCAATAATAAATAAAGATCACGTCCTTAGTAAGCTGCATTAACGTTAAATATAAAATCGCTTCCGCATTTCATATAAACACGCCTTTATTAAGAATGACATGTGCTATAGAAAACCTCTTGAAGATAGCACATAAACGAGCTGCCAACAATAATTTGCGGTGACTTGCGGAACGTAACTGATGACCACCGTGGAAAGTTTAAGTTTCAATGAGGCGATTTGAGTGGCTTTCAATGAACACAATGGAATTCGTCAGAGTTACACGAGAGTACGAGTGGTCTGGGTGTTTGGCTTTTGAGTTGAAATCTAACGAATTCCATAATTGACTTTTGTGTTTAGATTTATATGTTGTTAAGATGCTGAACGTTAATTTAAAATATCCGATCTACTTAAGGCCCTTTTATAAGATAGGTAGGCAATTAACACGCGCGTACAAAACATCGCGGGATGCGCGGTTTTCACTATATAAATGCCGTATACTTACATTTTGATTTGTGAACAGAATATAATATATTAATTTATGAAAGATAGTTTCTAATGGCAATTTCACCTAGACGAGAATTTAGGCTGCGCCTTTTTTTTTTTTGAGTCCAAAAAAACGTCAGTTATATTTGTAAAACTAGCGATCCGCCACCAACGACAAAAACGCCACCTACTGGGTCCAATTGGGAATCTAAACCATTCTCTAATCAACTTAATCACACACACAAAATTTCATCAAAATCGGTCCAGGCGTTTAGGAGTTCAGTCACATACACACGGACAAAGAATTATATAATATGCATGTATTATACATATATTAAACCTTCCTCTTGAATCATTCTCTCTATTAATGAAAACTGGAATAAATCGGTTGTGATAGTTTAAAAGATCTAAGCGTACAGACGGCGGGAAGAGATATTGTTTTATACTAGGTAGATATTTGTTTAAAAAAAGGTGAATAGAGTAACCTATCCTTATGGACACGTCACGAAATTTTCGAAAACAATAATTTAGACTTAGTATGAAAATATAGATAGCGGTATTGATTAATTTAAATTAATATCCTTATTGCATAAGGAGAGAGGCCTTATGTCCAGTAAACTTTTGTGTCGATAAAGAAGAAAAAAAAGAAAAATATTATACACCATTATATTAGAATTAGATTTTTTTTAATTACTATTTATAATCTATTTGTTCTTTTTTAACATTGCAGAAATGCGCAACTATCCTCCTAGTGGTGTCGTCAGCTCTCGCCGGTTATGAAAGCTACGGCGGTTTTGAAGGTCACAACATCGAGGGCTACAGTATTCAGCAACCAATCGAGCAACATCAGACCTTAGATGAGAACCATGGAGAAGATTACGAAATTGATTATCATGTAAGTTATCGTCATTAACGTCTGAAAATTCGACAATGGGATAAAGGCAACGATGTCTGAGACTGTGGGGAGCACAAACTGGGAAAATGTACCTTACTGTGTTGATTATACGATTATAATTTGGACATTATAGTATCAGATGCCCGGTACCTAAGACATTCATTCTAATAATCCAGAAATTTTCTGGTCTGTACATTTTCAAAAAAGGGATGGCAGTAAATATTTAACGGCTTTGTGACTTTTAAGAAGCGATAGAATGTCTATTAAAAAAATTTACTGCTCATAAAAGTAGCTATAATCAAGATGTGATAGAGTCACGCTAGAGATTATTACGGGTGCAATACAAATGGGTCGGCTCGACGAAAAAAGAAAAACACTCGCACAGAAGGCAAGTGTGTAGCGGTGTCACCCGGGAAATGGAAGACTCTTTTTATTGGTAACCAGCTTTTTGTTGTAACCATGGGTATACGAACACGTTTGCTCTAGGTGTAACTGTATATTGGCCACAGCATACACTTACCTTTAGAGCCGTGGTAGCTCAGATGGTTAGCGCTCGCTGTAAATTTCACAGTACGCGAGCAAACCGGGTTCGATTCCCGGCGACACCAATGAAATTGTTAATTGCAATTTTAAGTACTGATTAATCACGTGCCCGGCGGTGAAGGAAAACATCGTGAGGAAACCTGCATGTCCAAGGAAAAAGAAAAAAAATATTTCGAAGACATGTGAAGTTCGCCACCAAGCATTGGGGTAGCGCGGCGGATACTTCCTTGCCTTAAAACTCTCTCAGAAATGAGGGGTGCCCAGCAGTGGGACTTATTTAGGCTGTAACTTTACTTTACATTTTATACACTTTCCTGAACGTGTAGTGACGGTGCAAGAATATCCACTACCCCATATCATCCCGTGGGTGTCTAAAGAGGCGACAGAGGGAAACAAATCAGGAGACGGGCAGCAGCGTCTTCCTAATAACGACGAAAAATAAAAATAAACTGCCTTTGCTAACCCGCCCGTCAAGTGTAGCAACCATGGTAAATATGGGGGATATTATCAACCATCATCTACTACCTACTCTTTCTCTACTCTATAACTATAAAAAAATCTCATGTTTTCAGTCGCATCCCAAATACTCTTTCGACTATTCAGTGAAGGACCCGCACACTGGTGACGACAAGGAGCACTGGGAGACAAGAGATGGAGACAAAGTCAAGGGTAAGCCAAAAACATCAAACTCTTTCCTAATGCTAACCGACCGATGACAATATCTATGTAGTTTTTGTATCCAACACTAGTATAAATTAAATTGGCGCATAATCAAAACTCAAATTCAAACATTTACTGCTAAACCATAATGTACACAACATGTTATAAAATAATGTGACACCAGTGTGAGACCAAAATAATGTGAGGCTAGGAGAGAGGAAGCGTATTTAACTACTTGTAAGAATGACATTTTGTATAACCTATAATATATGTATTACTTATAACATGTTCATTGGTACTATAGTAACATTTATTAGTATACAACATTTATTAAAGAAATTAAAAACTATAATAAAAAAAAAAACTAAAACTACTAACTTTATTAGTTAGGAACTGTTTTAATTTTTTTGTAAATATGATGTCACTATTTTCATTTTTTAATATGTCGGGTAGTTTATATTATATAATTTAATCGTTAAAAAGAACCTTGTAAAAAGATTTGTTATCCATTACAATATTTAAAAAATAAGAAAGTGATTTGTAAACGAACACCTAACAAAACTCCATTAGTTATTTTTATGCATGTTTATTCGCGAAAATTATTACATATTTTGTTAGCTGAAATAAATTTAAATAACTTGATTTCACCGTAATTATATGTATCCAAAGAGATAAAGAATTTTCATGACAATCTTAAATCTACTCTCATGTCAACGTAGTGACGACTTAAAAACTGAGAGTGAGTAAGGGGTAAGTTTAAAAACTTAAAAACAGCAGTGCTTGCACAAGTGCAAGTGCAAGTTGCAAAGTGCAAGCAATCACATTCATGAAAAGGTTTTCTATATCCAGCCTATCCATAATCAATCTAGAGCAATGTACGATAATGAAACATAATTTAATAACACAATTTTCTGTACATTGACACAGGTACCTATACTCTTGTCGAAACTGACGGCACAAAACGCGTAGTGGAGTACGAAGCGGACGATAAGAACGGATTTAATGCAGTTGTCCACAAAATTGGTAAGTATACCTTCAACTAAAATATAACAGAAGCGAATTTTAATGTTAAAAGAATGCTGGGGTACTTAATCGCATATAACCACGCTGCAGCTATATTACAGTTGTAGCACGAATGGGTCGGCTCGAATGAAAACGACCACGTTCTCGCAGAATACCAGAGTAAAACAACAAATGCCGCTGCTATTCGCATGGTGAGTTCTCTACGAAAACCAGCGACCCTTTTTACTGAAAACAAGGCATTTCATTTCAGTCATTAGGTGTGACAACGTATCTGCATTTTGACCCTTAACCGAACATACACGTGGATAGTGTGTGTGCTTGTTTGTCACCTTGACGTTTGTAAAAAAATTCTACATATCTAGTATCTACACTAAATAAAGAACTCTTTATCCTCTACGGTAGTCAGACCTATTGTTTATATGGCACTTGTTGATCCGTTGGGCCACGTCGGCTAATCTGGTTCTTTTGGAAAACTCGAACGTAGACCGTTTCATAGTTCTCTGAGCAATAGAGTAGTTAGAGACTCAGGTCTATTGAAGTACGTTTGTAAGCTGGCAAAACGGAACAAAAAATAGCATGGCGGTTCTCTACTACAAATCTGCATTATTGCTGTTGTTTCACGCTGGTATTCTGTACGAGCGTGGTCCTTCCACAGTGGAATCAACCCATTCATGTTGCAGCTAGAACGTTACGTGGTAGAACCATGCTGTAGCTAATATAGTTGTGGCACAATGGGTCGGCTCGACCGGGGAAGGACCACGCTCTCACAGAATACCGGCGTAAAATATATTTTCTATGGTGAGCGTAGAGTACCGGAGACGCTTTTTACTGGAAACGCATCTGCATTTTGATTCGTAATCGAGGATAGATGTAGATGTCTATGAATAGAATAGAATAGAATAATGTTTTATTCAATATAGGTCACATGTGTAATTCTTATTGAAAGTCATTTTTTACTTTACTACTGGTTCGAAAAAAAACCTCTGTCGTGGGAAGAACCAGCAAGAAACCCAGCGGGACTTTTTTTTAAAGCAAATTTTACAATAATGGTTGTACAAACTATATAAGTACAAAATTTATTTTAGAAACAGCTTGGAAGCGATCACCTCATTCCCAGGGGTTATTATCAACCATGTATTCATTTATACTATAATAACCCTTTTTATACAGTTTCAACTTAACAAAACATTTAAACTTGCTAATAGAGAGAGCCTGTACACTTTCCTTTTTGGGCCACAGCAACTACTTACCATCAGGTAGACTGTGTGCTCGTTTGTCACCCTTATTCTATAGAAAAAATGTGGCTCTACATATCTTATATGACATTTAGAACGTATGTATCTTAAAAATCATGTACTCCGTATATTTACGTGTTAAGAGCCATGCTGCAGCTATGTTAGTAGTATAGATGCAGCACGAATGGGACGGCTGTCCGGATAAGTACTTCGCTCTCACAGAATACCAGCGTAAAATAGCAGCCTAACGCCGCTGTGTTTCGTATGGTGACCCCTTGTACAGGAAACGAGAGATTCCATCTTAGTCCTAACGGGTGAAAACGCATCTGCATATTTAAATGTCTATGAACCACAGCAACCACCATACCATACCATCAGGTGGACTGTGTGCTCGTTTGTCACCCTTATGCTAAAAATAAAAACTCGTATGATTGACATTCCAATTCACTTACAGGAACCCCGAAACATCAAGAAGAATACAAAATCAGCAACCCGTCCTACGAGTCGGTTCACTATCAGCAAGACTTCCAGAACAGCGAGGAAGGTTTCATGCCTTCGTTAGGCAGTTACGAGCATTGATACTGCATACTCTTTGTAACGGACATCCGCTTTATTCCACGCTTTAAAATTACTGTTTTAACGTAAGTATTCTGAAGGAATGTGCAATATTCTATTGTTTTTATTATAAATACAGCCGAAGTAAAAAATTTACATGAAATTTGTCAACAATCTTCAACGTTGTTTTAAAACTTAGCTTCTTAAAATTAAATATCGAATGATAAATGGTAATACTTATAAAATTCTTACAACTACATTTTTTTTTTGTTATTAACGTTTACATGTTTTGATTAATTTGTGGCCAGTTCCGTCTTTACCTGTACATAGAGCATGAGCCCCAGGCGAAAAAATGTCGTCTAAATATCTTTTAAACAATTTAAACTTTATTTTTTAACGTATATATTGTCTATAATAACCAGTCATTTAGATGTTTTTATCTGTTGTTTTTATCTTTAATAGCTAAAAGGCCGTCAAACATGACACGCCCGAGACCGAACTATAGAGCCTCTATTTACTAAGGCGGTCTTATTTGTAGTTTTATTTTGTCCAAAACTTGTATCACCGTAAACGATATATGGCTATTAAAATGTGTAACGCTGAAGATTGTCAGACTATTTTTGTTAATGATAAATTGGTAAAGAATCAAAACTATTGCGATTATGTATTACGTTTTCGTAAACATCATTTTTAATACTTCCATAGTTATAAATTAATATATGCAGTTGCGGCCAGTGTTAAATGTGTCCATGTCATCGATCACTAATATAAAACTAGATACACAATCCCATGCAAAATTCTCTAAAAACTGTCGCCAAATGTTTTGACGTAATTCTTTTAGTTGAAATAAATATACATTAATGTAAATTCAACCTTAATTGCATTGCCTAAAGTTGTATTCACAAAACTACGTACAAATTAACGAGTGGGCGCTCATTCGGTAAGGAAATTTTTTGTCACTGATTGCGTATCTAGTTTTTTATTAGTGATTGATGGTCCGTGTGCATATCATGCATCGCACCTCTCGTTCGCACCTGTATAATTAATTATGCGAAAATAGTGACACACAAGTACATATATGCAGCTTTTACAGCAAATTACACTTGATTCATTTCGATATAGTTGAACTCCGGAGTCGCGGCTTTCTTAGAATGTATTAACGAAACACTGAATAAAAGCTTCATATTTTCGAAAATAAAAGAAAACTATTCATATCTGTAATAATCACAACATGTAAAGAATATTGGCACTTATCCATTGACATTCTCGTTATTGTGATATTTCCAAGCAAAATTCTTGCTTACGAATGCCAAAAATGAGAGATGCTTGATTGTTAATATTTATTATACTTTATGCCTTACGTAATAAGGGTCGTTGTTTAAAAAGTTATCGTTCTTAATTAGATTATAAAAATAAGACTGTAGCGTTTTCATTGTTTTCTCGTAGTTCGTAAGTGTTGTACAAAAACTGTCGCAATGTAATAAACTTTTTATTGTTACATAATATATAAACATGTTTTATTTAATAATTCCACTGATAAAGGTTTATGTGCCTACACAATGCTTCCAAAAACTGAGAATACCTAATAAATTAAATAATATACAGGGTTATTTTTCAGAGTAGCCAAATTTTAAACTTAAGTCCAAATATATAAATAATGATATAACCGTTATTGCAGTTTTTGAAAATACGAGTAAATGAGGCTTCTACTTTTATTTGAAATTATCCCAAATTGAATGTTATTTGTGGGCAACAACTACGCGTACCGCGCGCTCCTCTGTGTGCGATTCAATTCACAATGTTGCACGTAGTCACACGATTGGCCGACCGACCGATTCTTACGAATGTGTGCGTGCGTAGAAAAATAGTAAGCGTTTAGATATTTATGAATGACAATCAGTTAAAATAATGCATTACCACGAAATTTGAATTAAAAAGGTAAAAAGGACAGAATGTTTGAGATTTTTTTTATTAATTTTTATTCACCGTTTGCCTATATTACTTATTCTGAACTTTCTGTGTAAATTTGGCCGGTTATTGCAAAATAACCTTGTATACTTCAGTGGTTACCAATTATTTTAGTCAACATTTTGCGTCCGTTTATTAAATTCAAAATGCATGGTAATGCATTATTTTAACTGATTTTACTGCGCACGCACACATTCGTAAGGGTCGATCGGTAGGCAAAAACGTTGTTGCCCATAAATCACATTCAATTTGGGATAATTTCAAATAATAGTAGAAGCCTTATTTACTCGTTATTTCAAAAACTGCAATAACGGTATATCATTAATTATATATTTGAACTTAAGTTTAAAATTTGGCCACTCTTTGAAAAATAATCCTGTATAAATATAATATACAAAAGCTTAGACTTTCACATATTCACCATCACCACAGTCCGTCACAAGTCTACTGCTGAACATAGACCTCCACCATAGATTGTCTAAAATTACGGTCCTGAGCTATCCATCCATCGATTACTTGTGTCTTTAATCAAGTCGTCACCACATAGTAAGGAGCCCCAACATTGCGTTTGCCAGTACGAGGCTGCCAGTCTCAAAATTAAATCATAAACAGCTAAAAATTATCACATTAAAAAACGCAGTTACACAGATAAAATCTCAAATTAAAACTGTATTCCATTCGCAATCCACTTTGGTTTCCTAAAAACGGAAAAAAAAATACGAGGCTGCTTGCTACTCAAAAACTTTCTTTATTATCGGTTGACGGTTCTTTGAGCTATACAGGCAGTACACTTAGGCTTTAATATAGTAAAATTGTCTTACCTCTGAGCAAGTGCAAGTTTCAGGCGATCATTTTCATAGCGCAGCTGTTGCTCAGTGGACTCAGGTACTGCAGGATCGGGAGGCGCCGGCGTAGAGGTTAAGGGTCCCCGAGGCGCCCGACCCACCGTTGCATAGCCGCCCTAAAAATATCAGTGATCGTAATATACATATACAATAACCATAGATGTTAGACTTTTTTTAAGTGGTAGAGCCACGCTGCAGCTATATTATTGTAGCACGATTGGGTCGGCTCAACCGGGGATCACGCTCTCACAGAATATCAGCATCAAACAGTTGAATGCTGTGTTTCGTTCTTTATAGAATAAGTGTGACAAAGGAGCACACAATCCATCTGATGGTAAGTGGTTGCTGTGGCCCATTGACATCTACATCTATCCTCGATTACGAATCAAAATGCAGATGCGTTGCCACCTATGATGACTAAGATGGAATGAATCGTTTCCAGTAAAAGGGGTCTCCGGTGCTCACCATAATAAATACAGCAGCGTTAAGCTATTTTACACTGGTATTCTGTGAGAGCGTGATCCTTCCCCGGTCGAGCCGACCCATTCTTGCTACAATTATACCAGTAATATAACTGCAGCATGGCTCTACCGCGTAAAATTGATTGTAGAGAACTTATATCTTAGTTCAGAGGGTTGACAACGCATCTGCATTTTGATTGTTAATTGAAGACAAATGTAGATGACAAAGCATTCACTTACCATCAGGTGGACTGTGTGCTCGTTTGTTACACTTATTTTATTTAAAAAAAAAACAGATATAATGGGCTGAAGAGTGACTAGCTATGCAAAGTAGAATATATGCTTTACGACATAAAAAAAATTAAAATGCAATTCAACCAGCGTTATTTTTATGCACCGGTAGTAATAATGTCCTACAGGCCGAATTTCAGTCACGGTGGCCGGTCTCAAAGGAGACTAGCCATCCGTGCAGGACAGGATTATATAGCACGAGTGAGTAAGCACGCACAGGTGCACTAAAATAAATAACATAAACGTACTTTAAGCGCCATACTAAGACAGTCATATTTTTAATATGCGCAATCATCACATCATTATCATCATTACAGCCCTTCACAAGTCCACTGCTGAACATAGGCCTCCCCCAAGGAATGCCACAAAGCACGGTCCTGAGGCACCTGCATTCATCAACTGCCTGCATCTCTTACCAAGTCGTCATTACATTTAGTGGGGAGTCGCCCTACACTTCGTCTACCGGTACGAGGCTGCCACTCGAAAACCTTTTTTCCCCATCTGTTGTCGGTTCTTCGAGCTATATGGCCGGCACATAGCCACTTCAGCTTACTAATCCATTGGGCTATGTCGGTCACCCTGGTTCTACTGCGGATATCCTCATTCTTTTACTCCAAATTACGCTTGCACAATGTTTACCCATCCTATCGACTATGCTGACATTTGTTACCTTGATATCACCGAGGAGCAACTTAACAAACTTGAGCGACTCCAAAATCTCTGTTCATATTTGGGTTTCGTAAATATGACCATGACTCAGAATACCACACTAAGCTCAAGTGGCTTCCAATCTGCTCTCTACTGCGTCTTCTATACATATAATAAATCTGTATAAAAATTGTTTGTTCACGATTCACGCAATAACTACTGGACAGATTTCCATGAAATTTTGTATGTAGACTGTAAATGACCGTGTAAAACATATGGCTAACTTTTTACCCGCTTACGGAAGAGTAATAAAAGGGTCATGTGTTTTCTTTTTTTTTTTTAGTTTATTGTGATTATGGCTGCTATTATTCCTAAAGAGGATTTAGCTGTAAGTCTACAGAAAAGTGTGTGGGTGAAAATAAACTAATAGTGCCACCAACAAGAAAGGGCAGAATAACGTCTGCCGCGTCAGCTAGTATTTAATATATCAAGTCCTTCCTATCTAAAAGAACGTTTTAAATTGCTCAGCTCCTGTCATAATTTTTTCTTACGACCCAGAAAAAATATTTCGCTCCAATTTCCTGTGCATTCCTCGACTTATTATGACAAATCATATTCTGTTCTTGGAGTAAGACTTTGGAACTCCTTACCCCAGTCAATTAAAAGTGATCGATCCTTATGTGTTCCAGAAACAGGTTAAGGAATACTATTTGTCTCTGTAACCCTCTCCCTTCCTCCGCTTAATTATGGCCATTGATAGGGCTGCCATCCGTCCGGGTTTTCCCGGATTTGTCCTAGTTTGGAAGACGTCCGGGGAGCGTCCGGGCGGGGTTTATATTGTAGTCCGGGTGACAATAAATTTCCGGTTTTTCGATCAGATGCCGTTCCCATAATTTATGTATGTAAGCTATGGGTTAGGCATTTCACCGTACGCGCTGCCGACACTATTTAATAGGTTAAAAAATAAAGCAAAATTACTCACTTGTCGTCACAAGAACGATTAAACACACTATTTCATGCAATAAAAGAGGCTTAAAATTAAAGTTTTCTCCTATCAAGTACGGAGTAAAATAAAGGACATTGTTTTGCGTCCATACAATATTCGCCTAAGAACCAACAGTGAAAAAAAAAACCTTTTTCAGTCCGAAATTACACATAATTGTATTTAAGAACAATAACTCCTGACGAACACTTCTGTAAACTTAGATATTTGCAGTAATCATAGAGATTTTGAGGTTATGTTTTATGTTTATGAAACATTAGATACTATGTTATAGCCAATGTAAGCAGTTCAGTCTTAGCCTAGCATTTATATCTATACTAATATAATAAAGCGGAAGAGTTTTTTTTGTTTTTTTGTTTGTTAAACGCGCTAATCTATGGAACTACCAGTCCGATTTGAAAAATTATTTTTGTATATTACAGCCAGATTTATGTGGAATAGTATAGGCTATCTAGCATTAAGCTATATTACTCAGCTAGCCTTAAATATGGATTTTTTGTTAAGCAAGTCAGAAGAAAAAGCACTCCCGAAATGATTTATCCGCGTACGCTGGTGTTATCGTTAGGGATACGTAAATACAATGTTTTAGAAAAATATAGATCTTAAAGAAAAATAAGTCCGCGATACTATATGTCTATTTCTTATACATGGGCCATAAATAGGTATTTTGTGACAAAAAAATATTGAAAATTTAAAAGTGATTTATGATTATTATTAGGCATGACCTATTTATCCTTACGAACGAAAACTACTTCATCATCAAGACAATTTTATGAAGATAAACTTTGTTCCTTATACCATGTTATTTGGACGCATAGTTTAAGAGATAATGTAAAATTAAAATAATTCAATACTTGGCTGGGCGCGCGAACAACGCATAAACCCTAGGCGCCCGGTGAACGTGGACTGTGTGCTCGTTTGTCACCCTTATCCTATAAAAAAAAATACAACTTATACAGTCTCATTTGGTTAAAGTCCCTGATTCAAGCCAGGTAGGTGGCTAAAGAAGAGTATCGATATCCGTTGTTCGTAATTTATATAAACTTATCGCATAACAAACCAACTACAGAGTATACTTAGATTCCTAAAACATTTACAAAAATGTATTTTTTCAAACGAAACCAAAACAATAGCACGTCTGACGTCTATCTATTTTGACGTGTTGTCATCTGTCAACGTTATTGACTTTTTTTGCGTGGCACAATGCTGATTTGCCAATGAGATGACAATAGTATTGTTATTTTAAATGAAAATAGATGATTTCACTGTACCCCAGTTTCTTGTGGCATATATTAATCTGAGATATATTTTAAAATATAAATGTTTTCATAATATATTTGAGTTTATGGCAAATTTTGAAATATGTGAGTGAAGGTATTGTGCGATTGGCCAAATCACAGGAGGCCATCAACGCAGCACAATAGTATTAAAAAATAGGTACAAAGTTCAAAAAGTGTCCGTTACTATCTAATGAATGTTATCTAATGCATAATTAAGGATAAGAATTTTAGTAATTGTCAAATATATGTTAGTTCTTTGGCGAGTTTTAACATTGTCCTTTAACCAAGATGTAAGTGAATGAAAAAAGTATTGAAATGTCCGGGGTGAAAGCTCCAAAATCCGGGGAACTTACGCTTCCGGTCCTGGGGGGCAGGTTTTAAAGATGGCAGCCCTAGTCATTGATCCACCTGGAGAGTCTTTTAACGCACAAGTTTGTATGTTTATTTTTTTATTTGTTATTTTTATTTTAGTGCACCCTACCTATTGTTCATTTTCTTATTTTTATTTATTTCTGTTCCTGGGTTGTCTGAAAGAGATTGCTATGTAGCAATAAGACCGCTCTTAGTATTTCCCTCAATAGTTGTTAATTTTTTATTTTTGATATTTTTAGCGTTTCTTGGTGTACAATTAAGAGTATTGTATTGTATTGTATTCCTAAGTTTATCACGCAAACAATATGCGCAATACTATTTGTTTATATAAGAATTTTATGGTAAATAGTACCTACTTGTGTCGTGGAATAACATAAGTATAACCACTCACAACTA
Source organism: Parnassius mnemosyne (assembly GCA_963668995.1). Lineage (NCBI taxonomy): Eukaryota > Metazoa > Arthropoda > Insecta > Lepidoptera > Papilionidae > Parnassius > Parnassius mnemosyne. The sequence goes on from CAVLGL010000084.1 coordinate 33,865,392, forward strand.
CTTAAGACAAGTAAAGCAGAATATGCACGTTTTTTATTAGATTTAGAGGGTAGGTGATACGAATTTATTGTAATTTCAAACCTGTTAAAACTTATGATTATTTTGATTCATTTCAATGTTTTCGTAAACATCAAAAATGTTAAATTCCTTTTAATTAAATAGGTACATTTTAGCAAAATTTGTATTGCAATTTAATAAAATTGCTCTTGTGACTTTTTATATACATATAGATATTTAAAAAAATTTGTAAGAGAAAAATAAAGTATTTTATTTAATTTTTTATAATAATCTTAATAAAGTATTGGCAAATCGGTTTGGTTAATTGCTCAAGTTCCTTCTTATTTATATATCAGTTACAACTTAAAAAAATTGCCTAGTGCCGGTAAAGACCACGGAGCTCGATGCCGATACGTCGACAGCGGCATGCATAGAATCCGAGCATATCAATTATCTTTAAAAGTAAATTATTCTAAACCTAGTATAGTATTATTGAACTGTTTTACATTCATAATTATTGTTACCTTATTAAACTATAAATAAGATACGTGAGTGTAATATGGCCACCTTAAGCTTTGCCGCCCTATAAAACCAAAACTAGGAGGAGAGCAGAGACAAAAACACAATTTTGTGTACTATAAAAATGCTTCTTAATTCTTGTAAATAAATAAATTAAAAAAATACCTACACCTACATCTATCCTCGATCAAAATGTAGACAGATTCGTAACCCCTGAGAACTATGATGTAACGCCTCGTTAGCAGTAAAAATGCTTCTTAATTCTTGTAAATAAATAAATAAAAATAATACATACACCTACATCTATCCTCGATCAAAATGTAGACAGATTCGTAACCCCTGAGAGGTATGATGTAACGCCTCGTCACCTAAAGGCTCCAGTACACGTTGGCCGAGCGCGCACGGCGAGTGCGCTCGGCCAACGTGTACTGGGCCGTTTTGTATATATTTGGCGTTTGCGGCCAACGCTCGCCGACGAGCCGTATAGTCATATAGTGTCGGTTTTCCGTGCACAAATCAAAGGAATTTGGCGCAAGCCGCAAACAGTGTTCACACGTTGGCCGAGTGTTCAGTTCATAGCTACGCGTCGGAGTAGACTGTAGTGTCGGGTTAATAAAATTGTTTCAACATGGCGACATGGACTAATGAGGAAATATTTATTTATTTATTTAACAGTTTATGTACACACATAATTCGATAGGTAAATGGTAAAAACATAATTATGTACAAAGGCACTGCCTATTCTATGATGAAATTTCTTCCAGCAGGCCTATTGAAGGATAGTTGAAGGAAATAGAGGTAGTCAAAGTGTGTACTTACATAAATAAATAAATATACATATACACACACACACACATATACGCATGTATATATATATATATATATAAATAAATATTATATATTATGAAAAAATATATAATTCAATATAATATATTTTTAATGTTACTTATATGCATACCAACACATTACGATTTAATAATTATGGAGTGAAATATTGATTCATTGTTCATTGATTGATTCTACAATGAATCAGTTATATGGAACCTCAAACATTAGCAACATAAAAATAAAACCAGAGTAAGTAACTTGCCTAACTGCATTAAATAATACATGTTTAGTTGCGATTTCAGAGTACCTACCTAATGATAAATATTATTATAAATTATCTCTGCGTTTATGTTGCTCAGGGATAATGTAGCTTAGGGGCTTCTTTTGGGTTATCATTTATTTTGAAAAAACCCCCAGCGAAGCGGGCACGGGTCAGCTAGTAGATCTATAAAGGTTTCTTTTTCCTTTTGAGGTCGGAACCCTAAAAAGGACAAACTGGGATTATTGTTGTATGTGTAGTTTTTTTTTCGTTCACTCTGAGAAGAGTGAAGCGCTGTATAAATATATGACAGCGGCCGCGATTGCCCTAACGTCCATCATCATCTAGCTACCAACGCAGAATGAAACACGCCAACGTGTGAACGGCACCACGAAAATGTGCCGAGTGCGCTCGCCAAGCGCGCTCGGCCAACGTGTACTGGAGCCATAAGATGTTTTTAAAGTATAGATACGTCATACTCGCTCTAAAATGGCAATACGAAAGTCAGGTAATGGCCCGACTCGCATTCAGCCGGGCATGCTCTCGCGTCGCGGCTATACCTTCGCTACAGCGCGTAAATCTTCTAGTTATTCGTGGTAAAAATGCCTTCCTGTGTTTTTAGATGGTGCGCAAATTACACGGCAACTGTTAGAGACAAGAAAAACGTCTCATTAATATTTTGAATATCATCTATATTTATATTTTGTTCATAAATGGTTTTATTATTTCAAAACTAACAGCTAGTGTAAACTTTGACACTAGCTAGTGTGTTCATTTCCATATCGGAATGTCACGCGCTCGCACCAATGAGCGCTCAGCAGCAATCAATACGCAACTAATGATGTATATTCATCATTTTCTAACGATAGGTATGCCGTATCATTTGTCTCTTTTTGTTGGCGCAACGTGTCATAATAAATAACTGTACGTAGATATAGTACTACCTGCGTCACTTTAAAATACAATAATGTTAGTGTGTAACCTGTCTATCTTTTTTAATACGTCTTTGCTCGTCACCAGTAAAAATGTTTATGTCTTGTAAATGAATAAATAAAGATAATACCTACACCTACATCTATTCTCGATCAAAATGTAGACAGATTCGTAACCCATGAGAGGTATGATGTAACGCCTCGTCACCAGTAAAAATGGTCTCCAGCTCTCACCACTCACTATACGAAACACAACAGCATTATTATTCTATTTTACGAACTAGATCGCCTTAAAGGGGGTGATTGCACAAACGCACGCCTTTGCATTGCGTATTTTTAAATTGATGTACCTTATTAATTGAGTTAGCTGACACAATACTTCCCTTATCTTTCCATTCACGCACATGCCTATCACGCAAGAGTGAGCAAGAAACTATTAGACGCAAACATCGGCGCGCCCTCCTTAGAAAAAAATTGCATAGAACGCACGCCCTCATCATCGCATAATGTTGCCTTAAAATTATTTAATCTTTGGAAACTTGTTTGGTGCACTTGACTTTATTAAGAAGAAATCAGAAATGTTCTATTATGAATAAAAGTGTTATCATTCGTTCAGCGCGTACGCAGCAGCAGTCGCTACGAGATACGAGGCACGCCGCTCTTCTCAAACGTCTATTCAACAAGTTCAAAAATGAGGATTTATTATCACATAAAAAAATATTTATTATATTGCCTGCTATTTTTGCAGTAACAACGAAATTAATAAATGCAAAAAGAAATTTACGTCATTTTTTGATGAAATTGATTAATAAACAAATGACAAATTTGATATTTTAAAAAATTACCATTTTATAGTCACGGCAAAATAATTTTTTTATACTTCGATCGTTTAAATTGGACTCCATTTTCGGTGTTAAATAAAAATATATACAAATGGAGATAGAATTTTGGGAGTTAAGCCTTTTTTATTGAACAATTCCTCCTCTTTAAGAATATTTTTTCTTTTCTATAAGTTCTTAAATATTAATAGTTTTTGAGTTATTAAAAAACTAAATATCTTTTTTTTTATCTTATCTTATTTTGTTAATAACAATTGAAATTATGTGCTGATAAATCGTTGAGATACTTTTTTCAAGACTTCATTCCGAATAGAATGAGCTATTGCACATATTTTTAAGAGCGGGAACAAGATTTAACACGTTTTTGAACTTATTGACTAGACTACAAGGTACTGTGCTTATCCATCCTTTTCTTGAGCTATTTTATTTTTTGTGAAATAATACAATCCACTAATCGTTCACCCACTTATCCTATTTTTTTTTTATAGGATAAGGGTGACAAACGAGCACACAGTCGACCTGATGGTAAGTGGTTGCTGCGACCCATAGACATCTACATCTATCCTCTATTACAAATCAAAATATAGATGCGTTGTCACCCGTGAGGACCAAGATGGAATGCCTCATTTCCAGTAAAAAGGGCCTCCGGCCACCTGCACTCACCAAGCGAAACGCAGAGGTAAACCTCTACTTCACGCTGGTTTTCTGTTAGGTCGTGGTACCACCCCGGTTCGAGCCGGCCCATACGTGCGACAGCAACAGCTGTCGCGTGGCTCTACCACTGTTAAAAACCTGGGGGGATTTTGCCATAGCAGATTTGATTGCACAGATTTTTATATAATTTTGAGTTGCTATATACCTAGTGGATATTTTACACCGACGTTTACGGTTAAATTATAATTATAACTTTAAACTCAACTTTTCATATAAAACAATTTGGCCGATTTAAACTGAATATATCTTGTAATTTCAACTGTATTCAAAAACCAACAACGTCGAAGACATATCAACGGGTTATTTTAGAAAGTTTCCTCAGCTTATTCATACAAAAAACTCCTATTATAGCCTTTATAATTAAAAAACAAACATACGTTATTAATAAATATATTTACAGTTACATTACATTGATCATAACTATATTTCAGTCTTCATTCTTATGTAGATTTAAGTGCGAACACATCTTTCCCTTCTTATCACTTTGATACAAAGCCTCCTACAACAGCAGTCGATAGTATTCCTTAAATTATCGTCTGAAATTATGATTAAATGAAACATAAACATATACGAAATCTATCCAAGTCCTTCGTCTTAATACATTACCTAGAACTTACTACCCCCTTCCTTACCGCTTTGGTATAAAGCTGTCCTTAAGAATAATCGTTTACTTAAATTTGTACTTGATAAATAAATAAACTTAAATCTCATTTCTAGCAGAGTGATTGTAAAAAATCGTTTGACATATCCGAACCTTACCTACTGTCCCATTTTAATTTGTAGATTAAAACTGTAGAACGTAAACTGATTGACTCGTGTATCATTCAACAATAATTCCCGAGTTAAACTTTGAAGTCAGTCCTTTCCTTCTTTCTTAATAATCAAATTAATGTTTACCGAAAAATTGTCTAAAATACGATCATTTATTTTCTACACAATAACAAATTCACATTTTAATATTCCAGTCTTTATTATTTTTATTAAAAATTAACTTTTCAGACTTTTAACTCTTTCTCAATGGAAAAAAAAATTGATATGTTTTTTCTACTGAGACCCAAAAACTCCTATTTTGAAAAGGCAATAACATTACAGAGTAATGAAAGGCAAACATAATATGATTATGCTAATAAATGAAAAACTTAACTGATTATCAAAAAAAGCTCTAATGAGTGATATAAATGAACAAAACACAAAAGCAAAGATATTAGTATTATGACATGCCAAACACGTGATACTTTGCTAATGAACTTTTCCATTTTACTCGTTAACAACATCTAAATAAATGTTGTTGTAGATAAAATTAACTACGTAAATAGTACTTACAAAGTAACTTAAAACATAAAAGTGGGCCTGTTAAAATGCGAATTCAAAGACAATAACTATTAACATTAAAACATAAATAACATTGTATCTGCATTACAACATTGAAGTTGAAGCGGGGATCATAGTTATAAGTGGGATCTTACTTTCATCTTATATTTTGAGTTTATGAGCGTTCACGTTTTGTTGATAGATTCAGATATCTTAAGACTATGCTTTGTGACAATTTATGCTGGAGGTCTAGGTTCAACAGTGGATTATCATTACATAATGACGAATACGATTTCATTCATTCGGCTAATGTTCTTGATGTATACGGATATTTTGGCGTTACATTGCTCTGTACAACGATTTGTTCACTTTATCTCGAATGCTGGACGACTTTTAATTTAACAAGCGCCAACAAACATCATATGAAGTTTTGTTAACTCGCATCATGTTTTTGTGCCTTTCCATTCTCATTTACAGTTAGAAACATTTTTTAAGTAATCACCTAACAATGTTTAAGTTTGCAAAGTTTTATACTTTTATGTACAAATTTTCCAAATCTATTCCACTCTTCTCTGGATGCTATTGACAGAGAAACTTCTAGAATATTATCCATTTTACTTGATTATATTGTAACCATAAAAAAAATACTTTAGTCTTCACCACTATTGCTACTAGAGAAAATTAACGTAGCCGATGGCACATCCAAACTGTCCTCATCCTCCGCTTCTAATTCATTCGACACAGAATCTTCCAGAACGTCAATTGATTTATTCTCTTTAGAAAGTCGCTTAGATTTTTTAATATTGTCGTACTTTCCTAGGTCGGCTTCATAGAGAATCTTCGATATTAACAATTCTACAGTACTTTTAACCCTACTGTTATACTTTCTGTGTTTAGTAGCCACATATTCCCCGAAAATTTCACTCGAGTCTAGATTGAGTCTGCTTTTAGTGGTTTTACGTTTCTTTTTTAGTAGTTTACATTTTGATGTGTTAGAAAGAGATAGCTTCGTTATAGTTTCTTTAGGAGAAATATCGGAAATAATTTGGGCGCCATTTTCTAAGTTGTCATGTTTCTGAAAAGTTATAGTAAGCAATAAGGTTAAAAAAGATTGAACTGCTAGTGTGAAAGCCCAACAATGCGGTGAACACGCAAATATATTCTTATATTTTGTTTAGTTTGTAGACATATGATAATATATTTAAAGTATGCATAACGTTAATACATGATAGAGCCCCGCAGCAGCTATATTAACACCAGCATGAAATATCATCATCATTAGGTTGGCAATGTTGCCGAGTTTCGCATATTTAGTGACGTGAATCGGAGCCCCTTAACTGGTAACATTCTGATACTGGTATTGATAGATGTAAACTGTCTTTCTGGTTTTTTCTTCTTTTGAATAAGGTGACGTGGGTGAGAGTAAGTAAAAAACGACGTCAATCTTATTATATATAAAAAAAATAGAATAAAATACGATCAAGGTCAAAGGCACAACTAACTAAACTAACTAAATTCATATAAAAACCATGGTTTCGCCACATGGGTGTCATGAAAGCCAACTATGGAAAATATTAGAAAAATCTTGCGCCTTCCGACAGATAGCGTACCATCCGGTATACTATTTTCCATTACATTTAAAAGTCCACTGCTGGCGGATTTTGCCATAGTTGCCACGTTTGGCAAGCGGGTTGGCAAACGCAGTTTGTTTATTATTTTGAGTAGTTATCAAGAAAACGCTGCTGCCCATCTCCTGTTTCGATTTGCCTCAGTCGCGTCTTACGACACCCACGCGACGATATTGGGCAGTGAATATTCTTACACCGTCACTACACAGTAATCCGATGTACGCCAAACGTAAAATAATAAACGTTACTCAACGACGAACTCAACTGCGTAATCATTTGATACGCCCTCATTACGATATCAGCATCTCAAGATCGTTGCTAATTAAAAAACACATAAAAACAGTATCTCAAAACGCTCTACTTAGGAATACTGTTCTGTGACTTGCACTCAAGTACACACACTTGAGAGTCGAATTTCGTTTTTTAATCGGTGTGGCACTCTCAACTGATATCATAAACCTAAACCGCATCTTGAGATATATTTATTAATAAGATCATAACCTCAAGATTGTATTCAAGTGCGTGTACTTGAGCTGAGTAACGTTTATTAATACGGGCCTTAGGATGAAGACGAATTCAGCTTCAAAGGTGCGAGACGTCTAGTACTGCGACCGTCAACCCACCAGCCAAGCATAACGAAGCAAATCCTCCCAACATACCAACGGGAGAGGCCATATCTGGCAGTACTATCTACCACCACTCAAACATAATGAAGAAAAAAATATAAATAAATATATTTTATAGAACTGCCGAATTCCGCCAACACTATTGAAGCATAAAGGCGGACTATACTCGATTAACCTTTTAAGAATGAAAAGGCTACTTTCTGACAGGGCGATATACAAAAAAAATTACTGTTAGCTGCGGTGTTGGCGGTGGCCGAGGGTGAGATTCTCACACGTAACAAGTGTTTGTACGGCTTACAAATGATTATTGTTTAGGGTCTGCGTGTTTATCCGTTTGTAGTTTATGTGCAAAACTCATCCACAATACATGAAAATACAATCGGTACCTTTAAAAAAATGAGATGTTTCAAAATGGGCCAGGCCAAAAATCTGTAGAATTCGGGAAAAATATAGAAAATTTATTTAAATGTCATGTCGTCTCATGGTCAACAATTGATGTTTATCAATTATTTTTATCGACTTTTAGCATGACATCTCGCCGATTTAGTTATTCGGTGCTTATAGACAGTAAACCATAAGGCGACCATTGATCATAGAAAGAGAACTGTCAGTTGTCACAACAGTGTCACTTTTCAGTGAGTGAAGTGTCACTTCACTTTCGTATCATCGGTCGTGATCGTGAGTTTGGTTAGGCTTTCAATAATAATTAGTTCTTGATCATTAGTTATATTTTTGCTTAACCAATAAATAATAGACAAAAAAGAAGACATTCAACCACTACCGAAATAGACATGTCAACGTCACTCATCACTAATCAATAAAAATGACAGCTTACCGCCATAACGGGTTTTTATTGTGTGTTGCAATTTCAAGAGTATTATATTTATTGTGCTTGACCAGCAAACAAAGCCATTATAAAATAATTGGACAGTTGAGAACTCACAGAAAACCAGCGTAAAATAGCAGCTTAACGCTGCTGTGTTTCGTATGGTGAGTGTAGAGAACCGGAGACCATTTTTACTGGCAAAGAGGCATTCCATCTTAGTCCTCACGGGTGACAACGCATCTGCATCTTGTAGATGTCTATGGGTCGCAGTGGCCACTTACCATCAGGTGGACTGTGTGCTCGTTTGTCACACTATCCTATAAAAAAAAAGAACTGTTTAAAATGTGTTTCCCTACTTTTGAGTATAGTGTACACAGACCTTGCCCAGGCTCCATATATTTTAGAACATGTGTCTGGGTGTTGTAATTTTTGTATAAAACTCATCCACAATACATAAAAACAATTGGCAATTTTAAAAAATAACAATGGATTTTTTTATAGGAAAATAATATTTTTATAGAATGAAACATACCTGTACTGTGGATGACACTGAATGAGCTCTTTGGTGCACCATCATTTCGTCGTTTTCGGTTTTCGGCTGTAAATAAAAATGTTATTAGTTTATTGTAAATTACTAATATCTAATGTAATTATATTGGAGTTACTTTTTTCAATACTATTTTAGTTGGGTTTTACGTGGCTTCTGACAGATGGTGGGCAACCATTACGTAATTATCACACGTCCAAAATTAGCGAACAAACAGTGGAACGAATGTAGGTTTTTGGGGTGTTAGATTAGATCAATTTTTATGTAATATTTTATATGTGTTATTCTATGAGTGCTATCATGCCTGGGCTGGGGCTTCGGCGGCCCGGGATGTAAACACCAGCATGCTTAAAAAGATGGATAATTTCGCCTCCAGGTCCTTCAAAAGAGTTATTGCCATGGCAAAGTCAGAGCACATCGGCAGAATTGGCGAGAAACTAGTTCGCCTTCCTTCGGGAACCCGTGCATTCTGGTCTCTCGCCAAGGCTGTCCAAGGGAATTTCTGTAAGCCATCACTACCATCTCTGCACAGGGAGGACGACTCACTGGCCCACGTCGCAAAAGAGAAAGCAGACCTCTTAGGCTCCACTTTTGCGTCCAACTCGACTCTTGGTGACGGAGAGACCACGCCGCCGACCATCCCGCGGTGTGAGTGCTCCATGCCGGATGTGCGGTTCTCACAGCGATCGGTCCGCAAAGCACTCCTCTCCCTGGACATCCAGAAGTCGAATGGGCCTGACGGAATCCCCCCAATTGTGCTGAGGACGTGTGCTCCGGAGTTGGCACCTGTTCTAACGCGTCTTCTCCGGTACTCCTACTCCCTAGGCGTAATCCCGAAATCACGGAAGACAGCTTTTGTCCACCGGATCCCTAAAAAAGGCGACCGCTCAGACCCGTCCAACTACAGGCCTATCGCTATCACCTCCTTGTTCTCGAAAATAATGTAGTCCATTATTAACTGCCAGCTCATGCGGTACCTTGAGGAGCACCAGCTGATTAGTGACTACCAGTACGGTTTCCGTAGGAGTCGCTCAGCTGGTGATCTTCTTGTTTATCTAACACATAGATGGGCGCAGGCGATCGAGTCCAAGGGGGAGGCATTGGCCGTTAGTTTGGACATAGCGCAGGCCTTCGATCGGGTCTGGCACAAAGCGCTTCTTTCGAAGCTCCCTTCCTATGGGCTTCCCGAGAAATTGTGCAATTGGATCACCAGCTTTCTTGCAGATCGGAGCATCAAGGTCGTTGTAGACGGTTTATGCACCGACTACAAGCCTATTAACGCAGGTGTTCCACAAGGCTGCGTGCTATTACCAACGCTGTTTCTTCTGCATATCAATGATATGTTGCGAACCGGTAGCATTCATTGCTATGCGGATGACAGCACTGGTGATGCTCTATACACTGGCCGTGCCAATATTTCTCGGGAAAACGTCGCCGAGTACCGGAACAAACTTGTGTCTGAAGTCAAGTCTTTGCTGAACAGTCTCGGATTGGGGACGACTAAATCTAGTCCAGTTTAATCCTCAGAAGACACAAGTTTGCGCGACCGCTAAAAAGAACCCCTTAGTCGTATCTCCTCAGTTTCAAGGCACTCCCCTTGTTGCCTCAGCCAGTATCAGAATCCTCGGCGTCGACATGAGTGACGTGCAGTTTCGTGGTCACTTGGAAGAGAAGGCCAAATTAGCCTCTAAAAAGCTTGGCGTGCTCAGCAGAGCGGGACAGTATTTCATGGCGGCACAACGCCTGCAACTTTACAAGGCGCAGGTTCAGCCTCACATGGAATACTGTTCCCGTCTCTGGGCAGGGGCTCCCCAGTGCCAGCTCCTTCCACTTAACCGCATCCAGCGCAGAGCGGCTCGAATCGTCAACGACCGAGTCCTATCCGATCGGCTCGATTCATTGGCACTGCGTAGAGATGTTGCATCTCTTTGCATTTTATCGCATCTATCACGGGGAGTGCACTGAGGAATTGTTTGGACTAATTCCAGCCGCTCAATTTCACCGTCGCACATCGCGACAAAACTCGCGATACCATCCTTATCATCTGGATGATTGGCGGTCCACCACTGTGCGATTTAGAAGAAGCTTTCTCCCTCGCACAACTTTGGGCTGGCGGCGTGTAGTGCAGCTGTCTCGCGCGCGGCGGTGCGAGCGAGCGGGACGGAGTGAGCGCGTACCTGTGCGGGCGAGGCGGCGGGCGGCGGCTCGTCGGGCGCGCGGCCGGCCAGCAGCGGGCTGGCGGCGTGTAGTGCAGCTGTCTCGCGCGCGGCGGTGCGTGCGAGCGGGACGGAGTGAGCGCGTACCTGTGCGGGCGAGGCGGCGGGCGGCGGCTCGTCGGGCGCGCGGCCGGCCAGCAGCGGGCTGGCGGCGTGTAGTGCAGCTGTCTCGCGCGCGGCGGTGCGTGCGAGCGGGACGGAGTGAGCGCGTACCTGTGCGGGCGAGGCGGCGGGCGGCGGCTCGTCGGGCGCGCGGCCGGCCAGCAGCGGGCTGGCGGCGTGTAGTGCAGCTGTCTCGCGCGCGGCGGTGCGTGCGAGCGGGACGGAGTGAGCGCGTACCTGTGCGGGCGAGGCGGCGGGCGGCGGCTCGTCGGGCGCGCGGCCGGCCAGCAGCGGGCTGGCGGCGTGTAGTGCAGCTGTCTCGCGCGCGGCGGTGCGTGCGAGCGGGACGGAGTGAGCGCGTACCTGTGCGGGCGAGGCGGCGGGCGGCGGCTCGTCGGGCGCGCGGCCGGCCAGCAGCGGGCTGGCGGCGTGTAGTGCAGCTGTCTCGCGCGCGGCGGTGCGTGCGAGCGGGACGGAGTGAGCGCGTACCTGTGCGGGCGAGGCGGCGGGCGGCGGCTCGTCGGGCGCGCGGCCGGCCAGCAGCGGGCTGGCGGCGTGTAGTGCAGCTGTCTCGCGCGCGGCGGTGCGTGCGAGCGGGACGGAGTGAGCGCGTACCTGTGCGGGCGAGGCGGCGGGCGGCGGCTCGTCGGGCGCGCGGCCGGCCAGCAGCGGGCTGGCGGCGTGTAGTGCAGCTGTCTCGCGCGCGGCGGTGCGTGCGAGCGGGACGGAGTGAGCGCGTACCTGTGCGGGCGAGGCGGCGGGCGGCGGCTCGTCGGGCGCGCGGCCGGCCAGCAGCGGGCTGGCGGCGTGTAGTGCAGCTGTCTCGCGCGCGGCGGTGCGTGCGAGCGGGACGGAGTGAGCGCGTACCTGTGCGGGCGAGGCGGCGGGCGGCGGCTCGTCGGGCGCGCGGCCGGCCAGCAGCGGGCTGGCGGCGTGTAGTGCAGCTGTCTCGCGCGCGGCGGTGCGTGCGAGCGGGACGGAGTGAGCGCGTACCTGTGCGGGCGAGGCGGCGGGCGGCGGCTCGTCGGGCGCGCGGCCGGCCAGCAGCGGGCTGGCGGCGTGTAGTGCAGCTGTCTCGCGCGCGGCGGTGCCTGCGAGCGGGACGGAGTGAGCGCGTACCTGTGCGGGCGAGGCGGCGGGCGGCGGCTCGTCGGGCGCGCGGCCGGCCAGCAGCGGGCTGGCGGCGTGTAGTGCAGCTGTCTCGCGCGCGGCGGTGCGTGCGAGCGGGACGGAGTGAGCGCGTACCTGTGCGGGCGAGGCGGCGGGCGGCGGCTAGTCGGGCGCGCGGCCGGCCAGCAGCGGGCTGGCGGCGTGTAGTGCAGCTGTCTCGCGCGCGGCGGTGCGTGCGAGCGGGACGGAGTGAGCGCGTACCTGTGCGGGCGAGGCGGCGGGCGGCGGCTCGTCGGGCGCGCGGCCGGCCAGCAGCGGGCTGGCGGCGTGTAGTGCAGCTGTCTCGCGCGCGGCGGTGCGTGCGAGCGGGACGGAGTGAGCGCGTACCTGTGCGGGCGAGGCGGCGGGCGGCGGCTCGTCGGGCGCGCGGCCGGCCAGCAGCGGGCTGGCGGCGTGTAGTGCAGCTGTCTCGCGCGCGGCGGTGCGTGCGAGCGGGACGGAGTGAGCGCGTACCTGTGCGGGCGAGGCGGCGGGCGGCGGCTCGTCGGGCGCGCGGCCGGCCAGCAGCGGGCTGGCGGCGTGTAGTGCAGCTGTCTCGCGCGCGGCGGTGCGTGCGAGCGGGACGGAGTGAGCGCGTACCTGTGCGGGCGAGGCGGCGGGCGGCGGCTCGTCGGGCGCGCGGCCGGCCAGCAGCGGGCTGGCGGCGTGTAGTGCAGCTGTCTCGCGCGCGGCGGTGCGTGCGAGCGGGACGGAGTGAGCGCGTACCTGTGCGGGCGAGGCGGCGGGCGGCGGCTCGTCGGGCGCGCGGCCGGCCAGCAGCGGGCTGGCGGCGTGTAGTGCAGCTGTCTCGCGCGCGGCGGTGCGTGCGAGCGGGACGGAGTGAGCGCGTACCTGTGCGGGCGAGGCGGCGGGCGGCGGCTCGTCGGGCGCGCGGCCGGCCAGCAGCGGGCTGGCGGTGGCGCTCGCGACGGGCGTGGCGGCGCCGCTGCCGCCGTTCGCCGCGCCCTTGCCGCCGCACTGCTGCGCCTGGATCGCCTCCTTCACCTCTTGGAACTTCTCGATGAACTGCCAACGAAAAATAGTGTAAATTTTAATCGAGGCAGAGCCACGCTGCAGCTGTATTGTTTGTAGCACGGATAAGTCGGCTCGACCGGGAAAGAACCACACTCTCACAGAAAGTAAAATATACCAAGGTGAAGTAGCAATTTAATGGTGTTGTGTTTCGTATGTTAAGTGTAGAGAACCAGAGAGATATTTTACTAGAAACGGGGTATTCTATCTTATTCCTTAGGGGTGATAACGCTTCTGCATTTTGATTTGAAGATATATGCAGAAATCTATGGGTTACAGTATCCCCGTACCAGACTGTGTGCTCGTTTGTCACACTTATTCTACGAGGGTGGATTGAAAAGTACTAGGCCTAACCAAGAAAATAAACAAATACTAAATCAGTTATATTTTTATTTTTCTACATAATCACCATCAAGTTCAATACACTTTTCCCACCTCCCCTTCCAAGCATTTAGACCTTTGAAAAAAAAATGATTCTTCCTTAGAGTCAAAATATGCGTCTACAGCTGCTTTGACCTCGTCGTTTGTCGAAAATCTTTGACCTCCCAAGTGCTTTTTTAGGTTAGGGAACAGAAAGAAGTCTGATGGTGCCAGATCAGGTGAATACGGCGGATGCGGTAACAGTTCAAAGCCACAGTTGTGAATTTCAGCCATTGACTGTACTGACGTGTGAACACGGGCGTTATCTTGATGAAACAGGACTTTTCTTCTGAGCATTCCTCGACGTTTTTCTTTTATTTCCTCTCGTAAACGACGTAGTAAGGTGCAGTAGTAATCAGAGTTTATATTCTGACCCCTTTCAAGATAATCAATCATAATCACACCTTTCGAGTCCCAGAATACTGAAGCCATCACATTATTTGCCGACAAAATCGACTTAGCCTTTTTAGGGGGTGGTGAACCAGGTCTTCTCCACTGTTTTGATTGTTGTTTTGTTTCCGGTGTACAGTAATGAACCCATGTTTCGTCCATAGTAACAAAACGATTCAAAAAATCATCTGCATCGGCTTCAAATAACTCCAAACAGTCGCGTGAAATAGTCAATCGCGTCCTTTTTTGTTCAACTGAAAGCAGTCGCGGAACCCACCTCGCAGACACCTTGTGGAAACCCAACTCGTTGACAATGATGTTTTGAGTTCGTTCATAAGAGATGGCTATAATCTCGGCTATCTCTCTAATTTTTAATCTGCGGTCTCCCATTATTAAATCAAGTACTTTTTTAATATTTTCGTCAGTAGTTGACGTCGAAGGCCTTCCAGAGCGGGGTTCATCTTTCACACTCTCTCTACCACGCTTAAATTCTGCTATCCATTTTTTGATGGATGCATATATGACAGAGCACAATCGCCTAATGTACTGACCATGTCATCATGGATGGCTTTTGATGATAGCCCCTTCTTATGAAGGTACTTAATGACGGCACGCTGCTCGATTTGCTCCATTCGCGGAAATTATGTCCGATTACTTTGTTAATAAATTTATAAAATCACAACTAATTATCACACGTTTCGAACTTCACACAATGAACTAGTCTGAACTGAACTAAATAATGTGGGTAGATTTGATTTTTAGAATTGAATGGATCTGTGTTAGGCCGAGTACTTTTCAATCCACCCTCGTATATAAAAAAGAGCACAAATTGTTATGTTGCTACACCTAAGATTCCCCTGTGTTTCGTTTATTTTATTGTGTGATTTATTTTATTTGGAGTGCAATAAAACGTAAAATACTGTTTAATAAATAGACACACAATATTATTAATATTATAAAGGCATGTATTTCCTATATTTAAATCCGATTTACGGTTTAAACAGTTTAATTACTTGTACCCTCACCTTGCCTAACTCAGCCTCGGACGCGAATCCGAGCCCATACACTGTGTTGGCGCGCACGTCGCTCCATTGGCCGAACTTCTGCGAGGTCTTCGTGAACGTCATGTTGGCAGTAATAGTGCTGTTGATCACCGCCTGCCAATAAAAAAAAACACAAATTATAATATATTAACAAAGACGAAAACAAACTTTGAAATTCTCAAGATCCTATGGTGATTTTTAATGAAGAAATCCGCCGAAGAACCAAAAATACGAGTAGTAAAGAAGTGTTAATCTGGTCACATATATCATAGAAGTGATAAAAGTCAGAGTATACGTGTCATAGGATAGCAGACTGCGCTTAGACAAACGTACCACTTAACTAAATAGAGTAACGATCCACCCGATAACAACAACCCGCGTAAAGCCAACTATCGGACTGGGTTGGCAATAATACAAGCTTAGAAAGGTTAAGGTGAGGATTTCCAACCTTAAAAGACTTTAAGCGTTCGTTTCACCACTGCATGCATATTTGTCCAGCGACAAGCGTGCGACACTCGGTAGACAAAAAGTTATTTTTTGTAACGTTTTTACTTTTTATCAGGAAATACAGAATCTAAATATAAATGTTCGATTAAAAATCTAATTCAATAACATGCCTTTCATGTTATCGCAAACTTTTAAAGAAAGGAACTCTTAACGTTTTTTTTTTCTCGATTAATATAAAATATTTTTAAAATCCAATTGATTAAGAATTTAAGTGATTTCATGAATGCACACATTTTTTTCCGAAAATATACTATTTAAAAAAGTGTCAATTCGTGAGGACTAAAATCGTCTAAAATACGATATTTTGTCCAACCAGGCCTCCGTGTGATGGTGGCACCCCCACTTCATCCCACGGGTGCAGTGAGAGAAGACTATTGGAAATACCTATGCTATAGCTAGAGGTACAACTGGGGCGGGTTGCCTGTGATGACATAAATCTGATACGTGATCCTTCACTACTGGTTCTATAAGGAAGTTCAAGGTCACTTAGAGAGATACGTAGAGCGCTATGCCGGAGATTCTCTGCGTGATAGACTTCGTGACGAGAATGGCGTGTTCAGAGTGCAATCTTTTAACAATTGATAAAAAATGTATGATTGAGTTATAAACATGTAATTTTAATGTTGGGTAGCTAATATAATGAAGTATAACTTAAAGTAATAAAAAAGGCACGTAATGCGGGCGTCTTATTGAGAAATTTTACGATTATTGTAAAAATTTATGAAAAAAAGAGATCGAGCCGACCCCTTCGTGATACAACAATAATATAGCTGCAGCGTGGCTCTAACACTTGTAAAATATGAACAAAATCATCTAAATAAAAATAAAACTACCGACGTAATTCAAAATTATTTCCGTCCACAAATTGATTCAACCAATGCAAAGGTTTCAATTGTTCAAAATCGTTCCAACTCAACTGCAAACATTATTTCGAACTATGTACATCAAGGTGACTGGTCTCTATA
Source organism: Parnassius mnemosyne (assembly GCA_963668995.1). NCBI lineage: Eukaryota > Metazoa > Arthropoda > Insecta > Lepidoptera > Papilionidae > Parnassius > Parnassius mnemosyne. The sequence continues at coordinate 33,882,242 of CAVLGL010000084.1, forward strand.
TCTACAAACGCGTTCTCAACATTCATCGATCCATCTATATCTGAAGCCACTTCAGTTCCGATACCAAATATAAACTTTATCAATTTTAGAATTTCTAAATGAAAACTCGTCCAACTCTCTGTAGACTGTAGTAGAAATTGAGTAGCACAAAGTATTAGTATTTATTTATGTGTATTTATAGAATAAGGGTGACAAGCGAGCACACAGCCCATCTGAAGGTAAATCGATGCTGTGGCCCATAGATATTTACATCTATCCTCGATTAAGAATCAAAATGTAAATGCGTTGTCTGTCGCCCCTGAGGACTAATGGATGCCATACACGATCCAGTTTACCGTCAAGTTTGCAGCGCGCTTGACGCGGCGTCCGGTAAACTTGACGGTGTATGGCTATCAGTGTGCATGACAAGTCTACTTGTAGCAAAAATTTAATTTCGATTCTGCCGACTTGATCAAGCTTGTAGCGTCATGCAAACTTGAACGTGTATGAGCGGTCAAGTATGCATGACGCTTGTCGGAGCAAATAAGCGAAAGATGTCAAGGTTTCAACTGATGCGTCATCGTGCAAACTTGACGGCGAACTTGAACGTGAGTGGTCTATACGGATGCACAGCAAACTTGACGTCGCTTCAAGCGCGCTTCAAACTTGACGGTAAACTGGATCGTGTACGGAATCCATAAGTTGGAATGTCTCGTATCCAGTAAAAAGAGTCTACTTTAAGCTGGTATTTGGATCTGATTGGAGAGCATTATCCTTCCGTGGTCGAGCCGACCCATTCGTACTACAGCCATAATATTCTCTATCCCTAATAAGTTCTATATCTATTTACCATCAGGTGTGTGCTCGATGGTCATCCTTATTCTATAAAAAAAAAAAAACTTTACAATCTTGCAATAACCTAGAATGTTATACAATATAAACCTTATGGGCTAAGTTTAGAATTTTAGGATCATCACTAGAAAATTAACAGACTTTTTTTCACGTGGTAGAGCCATGCTGCAGATATACTAGTTGTAGCACGAATGGGTCGGCTCGACCGGGAAAGGACCACGCTCTCACAGAATACCAGCGTAAAATGGCAGCTTGACACTGCTGTGTTTCGTATGGTGAGTGTAGAGAACCGGAGACCCATGTTACTGGAAAAGAGGCATTCCATCTTAGTCCTCACGGGTGACGACGCATCTACATTTTCATTCTTTATTGAGGATAAATGTATCATCATCAGGTGGACTGTGTACTCGTTTGACACCCCATCCTATAAAAACAAAACTTAGCAAAGTTGATTTTCTACAATATGTAACGATAATAGATATTTATAATATAAAATGAATGGGTATGACATAATATCTAAACGTCGTGTCGAGACTTAACATTAATTTTCATATAGAAAGTCAAATTAACTACGAAACAACAACTTTTTTGCACAATGATTTTATGAACCTGGCCGGCACTTCAAAGATATATGTGTGCTTATTTATTATATTCATTACAAATGGTAAAATTAAAAATAAATTGTGTAACCGACTTCAATATAAATTATTAAGAATAACTCAAAAACTACCGGTCAGGCCTTGATGAAATTTATATGGGACCACATGAAAAGCACCTGCTTTCAAATAAATAAGAATCACCCAAATCGGTTCACCTAGAAAAAAGTTAGGAGGTAACACACATAAAAAAACATACAGTCCAATTGAGTACTTCCTCCTTTTTGAAGTCGGTTAAATAATAATTCAAAACGCAGATAATTTATTATAAAAGTTTTAATAAAGTAGTTTGAGAATCGGTGGACATACAGAACACCTCACCTTAGTCCCTTCAACGCTGATGATGCGGTAAAGGTTCCTCGAGGAGTCGTAAAAGAAAGACACGGACACCGCTGTAGAACTGGCCGCCATCCAGGACCGCTTCGTTTTCGGATCTATGTGGAACACGTGCGCCTTGCACGTGAAGATTGGTTGTTCTCTGGAAATAAATGACAGCCTTGATTTTAACAAGAATCATCAATGGCTTCTTTTAAGCACAGGAGGTTATTTGCATGGTATCATACAAATAAATAAAATAGAAGTGTATGTTTGTAATGTCGAAATAACAACTTTTTACTATATGCTTATGAAAATATATACGGTACTTATAACAAAAACACGATTTTTAACATTTTTCTCTGTCTGTCTTTCTCTCTGTCTGTTTGTTCCGGCTAACCTCCGAAACGGCTGGACCAATTTTGACTAAACTTTCACTGACAGTTAGCTGATGTTATGAAAAGTAACTTATGCTACTTTTATTTTAGAAAAAAAAAATTAGGGTTCCGCGCAAATATTAAAACCCATGAAATCCAATCGTAATAAATTACGCGCGGGCGAAGTCGCGGGGAACAGCTAGTTATGAAATAATTATGGTTATAAAACGCGTGGGTCGGCTCGACGGGGATAGGACCACGCTCTCACAGAATATCAGCGTAAAATAGCAGCTTAATGCCGCTGTTTCGAGGTTTTCCATTTTAGTAATCAGGGGCGACAACGCATATGTATTTTTATTCTTAATCGAGGATAAATGTAGACGTCCACACGCTACAGCATTCAAGTTACCATCAGGTGGACTATGTGGCCGTATGTCAGCCTTATTATATATATGACAAATTTTCGGAATGGCTGAACCGATTGCGTTGAAACTTTACGAAGAGGATGCCAGGATGGATTTAGTCTAAATTTTATCCGACTTTTTTGATAAACCAAAAATCGCTAGTTTTTTTTTTATCTGATAGGCCACCCTTTGGGTACGGAGCCCTAAAACTTATGTGTCTTACCCAGTTTGAAGAGCACCTCCCGCCCTCCCTCAATTGCGTTCACTATCCTCGTCACCACTAACCCCAGCACCACTGCTCTCAACACCATTACACTAGAAAACTACACTAGGCACGTGTTTCGCATTTACACGAGACATCCTCAGGTAGTAGTTAGTAGCTGACCGTTTAGCGGTGCTTTTCAAACTGGGTACAACCTCATCTTTTTCATAAATTGCGTGGATCATATCTAATAAATTTTTCAACATCGTTAATATAATAGATTTCCGCAAAGTAACTCATGATTCCATTAATTAACATCCACTCTACACTATATCGTCGCGTGGGTGTCGTAAGACGCGACAGAGGGAAATCGAAACAGGTGGTGGGCAACAGCATCTTCCAAATAACAACTCAACATAATAAACAAACTGCGGTTGTCGACCCGCCTGCTAAACGTGACAACTGTAAAGGAAAACGGTATACGGGATGGCAAACCACCTAACGGAAGACACAAAATTTTTCATATATTTTCCATTGTTGTTACCTTTTACAGCACCCATGTGACGAAATCATTTTTTTTTTTACTTATTATAAGCCAGTGTTTAACCACAATCCCACCTTGTGGTAAGTGTTAATGCTGCCCTAGATGGTAAATCGCACTGTCTTGGCATAACAAAAGCCTTATTCACTCTTGCCTTGAAGACGCCCAGATTGTATTCGGACGGAAAAATAGACGCCGGCAAATTATTCCACTCCTTAGCTGTACGCATTACAAAAGACGAAGAAAACCGTTTGGTTTTAATGCGTGGAATATCGACAAGAAAGGGATGAAGACCCGCCGACCGCCTGGTTGTCCGATGGTGGAAAGGAGAGGGAGGAATTTAAGCCTGTAATTCCTGCGCACACTCACCGAAATGCATCCATCCTCAATGAACCGCCCATAGTCGAGGTTTGGAGAAAATTCAACTCAAGGTCAAAGTCAGTGTACTCGAAGAATACATTCCGGAAAGTCGGAGCCAGGGTGAGCGTGCTCCCTTTAACGGCGCAAAAGACACGCTTGTGTTTTGGAGGCGTTGAATCTTGCGAAATTGGCATCGCCCCATTCGGAGACTGTGTGTAGTGTGAGATACACATGCTCAACCATAGCCTCTCGTTCGGACTGGATTTGATCCCGACTGGCCCGGGTACTTGGATGGTATCTCTCCACAACTGTGCTTTCGTCTGCATACCCATATATACCGGGAATGAGCAGATCATTTATATGCAGCAGGAAGAGAGTTGCGGAGAGAATGGACCCCTGAGGAACTCCGGCGTTTGTCGCGATAGGACAGGACGAGCAGCCATCGATGACGGACTCGGTGAAATCGTTCACTCAGGAAGTCCTTCACCCAGTCAATCAGGCCAGGGGATAAGCCGTACGCTGAAAGTTTGCCCAATAGACTAGCGTCCCAAACTCTGTCAAGCCTTCAAAACAGCAAGTGCTTCACCACTGTTTTCGAGGGCTTCGCCCCATAGTGGCATACGCTAGAACATCCCCAGTTGATCAATTTCGGCGAAACCCGAACTGGCGGCCACTGTGAAGAACATTCTGCTCTAGGTATGCCATAAGATGAGCGTTCAACATAAGCTAATTGAAATTGGCCGATAGTTGGCAGGGTCGGTGCGGATACCTTTTTTAGGCACAGGCTGCACATTGGCCAGCTTCAAAAGATTTGGGTACTATTCCAGTCTTGAATGAGAGGCTGAACAAGCGCGTCAACACAGGAGAGTGCAACAGTGCACAATTCAGGTGCACAGACCTTTAGAACTATAGCTGGCATACTGTCAGGTCCATTAGCTTTGTTCACGTTTAGACTTCGCAAGGTTTTAAGAACCTCCTTGTTGGTGATACGGACCTCTGACTTAGAGGTACCACAGTGAGGTAATTGATATAGTACGCTGTTGCTACTGTCCAGAGGCGAATTGCAAGCAAAAGAGAAGCAAATAAGTCCGCTTTCTCCTTAGGCGCATGCGCCAGTGAGCCATCTGGTTTCACCAGCGGAGGCAGTGTAGACCGACAGAAGTTTGTCTCAACCAATTTATCGAGAGACCAAAAAGCTCTACTGCCAGATGGTTTGATGAACCATGATTTTTAAATGTATTTATTGGACTTAGTTGTGCCTTTGACCTTGTGGTCGTATCGTATTCTATTTACATTACATATTAGATATCTGCTGTCCGTCGACGGTCTGGGTCTAAATATATTATATACACATCAACAGAATCTAAGGAATTATCTTAAGGATTCTATATTTCATCAAATATCTATAACTCTATGAAGAATTTTCTCATATAGTAAATGGAAGAATGATAGGTTATTTTAATATCTTTAGTAAAAAATTAAAAACATTTCGTAATTTTTTTGTTTTAGATAAAAATGTAAATTTTTTAATCGCCGTAGAAAATTAATATGACAAAAAAATTTCTTTGCTTCTTATAAAACTTATAATTAAAATTAAAATTGAAAAAGCTTCTTACATTAATTACACATCGACATCGATTGTTCACACTTAAAATTAAATTGACAATGTCTGAGGTCCCATGTTCTTTGTGTGATTATAAAATTGTTGTCCCGTCGTCAAATTTGACGGGAAATCTCTCAAAGCTTTTCGTTGTAACATTTCCCAGGCATGATCGATAGAATTTAAGTCGGGCGACTGTGCAGACCAATCCAAAACTTGAATATCGTGGTCTCGGAGAGCGGCCGACACCAGCCGCGACGTATGGGAAAGGAGAATTATTGTGCATGAGTAGAAATTCCTAGCGCGTTTGAATTCTGTGTAGGAAAATAATAGGCTCTACTACCTCTTCGTAGTATTATTGTTCAGTCATGCTGCCTTGGATCCAAACGAACTGGGTTCGTCCGCCAAGACGAATTCCTGCCCACACCATGATTGTCTCGCCTTGGTATGAGTGGAACACAATGCTGGAACACGTAGTGGCCTTCGAGTATAAAGACCAAATTCATGCAACCTCCTTCACACGGTTGCCACGGTCACACCACAACCTTGATATCAGATTTTGGTGGGTACGAAGGGCCTCAGCAACGACGCGTTGAATAACACTATTTTCTAACATGCCCACGGCTCGTAACATTTCCATTTCCCATTGAGTTATATGTACTACGTACTAGGGAAGCCATTCCAAAAAAAAATTGTGTCCTACTCTATGTTTTCGCGCATGCGCGGTAGTAGTAGTGGCGCATGCGCGAAGTCTTTAATTTGATATAAAATAAAATATTAATATAAAATAAATATAAGAATTTAATGTAAAACATCTTAATTTAATCTAAACAAACATATTATATTTCTTAATAAAATGTAATAATTATTATTTTATGGAATTCAGAAATCTTCAATTTACGCAATACTTAGTTTGTACGGATTGCAGTATAGTTCAGTTGAACATAGTCAATGTTCGAAATGGCTTCTCTAGTACGTAGTACATATAACTCAATGTCTAATCCCTTTTCATTAATTAATATCAGTAGAACAATTTTAATTTTCCTTGACGTAACGAATTACTAACAATATTACCACCGCTTTTTTTATTTACATTTTATAATTTTGAAAATAGAATAAAAGAGTCTGCATACAGACTGCGAACACGTACAGGATCGCCCCCGTCACTACATTAGATTTGATAGACCACAAAATCCTCGCTAAAGAACACCGATTCCTTGCAAGGATGATTCGCGAGGTTATTGAAATCAAAAAACATGCTAATTTCAATATAGAAGATGACTGGGTGCTACCATCTGCTTGGTATCAGATAATTAATAAAATTAAATCCCAACCCAAGCATACAACTGCAAGACTTCATGGTACTGTAAGTTCATACTGCGTAGATCGGAACAAAACTTAATAATTTTTATACATACACCTCAGCCCCCCCCCCCCCCGTGACCATGGGTACTGTAAAGGGCTCGAAACGTCGTATATATATATATATATATATATATATATATATATATATATATGTGTAGGAACGGAACGGAACGGAATATGAGACGATAAAAGAAAGAGAATGTAACATTGATGATAGGTACGGTATGAGCGAGCAAAGATAGTAGAAAGTGAGGCATGGGCGGTTATATACAAATAAGACATATAGCATAATTTACTCTTTGGTAATAAACAGTTTTTCCTGTTTTATCACTATGCTCTGTGTATTACGAGAACGAAGGTTAAAGACGTAAGACGAGTGTTACCGAGCCAATTGTTTTAATATAATATTGAATATTGAAATTATCAGGAGATTGACTAAGAAAACGTTTTTTTTTTTGAACACCTGTTCCGACATATATATGTAGCACACAAATCGTTGATAGAAATGCGATCAAATTGCCGAAATGACATTCTCTGCCAAGTAACGTTTAGTATTGTGGTGAGAGCTATGGGTAGAGCCGCAACGTAAAAGGCAGTCAAATTATGCTAAAGTTACTTTTATCTTTATACATAGCGATGTGTTATATACAGCATCGTCAACATAGAGACACCACTAATGTCAAACCTCATTAAAATCATCCGTCCAGTAGTTTTGAAATCAACTCGTGGAAACATATTTCTAAAAGGGATCATTTCCCTAGAAACGTTTATTAATTAAAATTATGTTCGTCACATGGTCATTTTTTTTATAGAATAGTCTGACAAATGAGCACACAGTCCACCTGATGGTAAGTGGTTGCTGTGGTCCATAGACATCTACACCTATCTGCGTTTGCGAATTAAAATGCAGAGGCGTTGTCAGTCGTGAGGACTAAGATAGAATGCCTCTTTTCCGGTAAAAAGGTTCTCCGGTTCTCTACACTCACCATACGAAACACAGAAGCATTAAACTGCTATTTTCCCTGGTTTTCTGTGAGAGCGTGGTCCATTCCCGGACCCATTCGTGCTACAACTATACTATTAATATAGCTGCTGCATGGCTCTACCATGTACATTTCTGTACGGATTATTCAATACTATTCCGTGAGTGTTGCAAGTGGCCAGGAAGATATGCAGCAACATCTTTCTGATAACAACACAAAATAAACTGCGGTTCTGATAAAAAAAAACAACTGCGGTTGCCAATCCGCCTGTCAAGCGTGGCAACTATGGCAAATATTTCTATTTTCTATTTTTCTATTTAAAAAAAAATCGTTACCTCCACACTAAGATTTTCTCATGTATTGTGTCGGCAGTTTACATAGATAAATTTCACAAGGAAAGACAGTTCCGTGCGGGATTCGAACCCGCGGCCCTTGGCGCTGCAATTCATTGCTAGGCCACTGTGCCTCGAAGCCGTCAAATATCCCTCATATGAAGCAATCTATGGGGGAAGCCTGTGGTCAACAGTAGACTTTAGATAGGCTGTAATAAATGAATGAATAACGGTTATATAATTTAAAAAAAATTTAATTCATTTTACGCCCATTTAGAGTCAGTTCACACCGAGACGTGACGTGACGCGACGCAACTTCTTAGATAGTGATACAAAATATAACTTTATTTACTATACAAAAAAATACACATTTTATTGAGATAATTCGAAAATGCCTCGCGGCGTAGCGTGATGCATCACGAGGTAGCGGTGCTTCGTCAATAGGCGCAGCGTGCAAGAGCGGCGCTCCGCCTTAGGGAAGTCACGTGTCGCAGCGACTTCACGATGCGCCTCGCGACGTCGCAATGCGTCTCACTGCGCTGCGCGAAACCACTGGCCTCTTAAATCATCGTCGTGTCTCTGTGTTAACTGACCCTTACTAATCACAGATTTCTCGTCCATTAACAATTTTGCCCCCAGAAGGTAATAGAAGATAAGGGCATAATATGTTTACGGTATATAACGGTTCTGTTAAACCTACGATTTCTACACGTCTGGATTCTGGATTCATCGGCTTTATGCCTTCCATGTTCCATGTGTTCTACGTGGTAGAGACATGCTGCAGCTATATTGGTTGTATAGTTGTAGCACGAATGGGTCGGCTCGACCGGGGAAGGACCACATTCTCACAGAATACCAGCGTAAAATAGCAGCTTAACACTGCTGTGTTTCGTATGGTGAGTGTAGAGAACCGGAGACCCTTTTTACTGGAAAATCGTAGTCCTCACGAGGTGACAACGCATCTGCATTTTGATTCGCAAAAGAAGACAGATGTACGTCTTATGGGCCACAGCAACCACTTACCATCAGGTGGACTGTGTGCTCGTTTGGTCACCCTATCCTATAAACAAAAGCAGGACTGAATGTGTGTTTTACATAGCTAGTGCGTTTAACCATGTTCGGCAACTTTCTTTAATAAAACTCACATGACAAACTCATAATTCATAATCCACAATTCACAATCCACCTAATGGTAAGGGGCCACTGCAGCCCATGGATACCTGCAACCAACTTAATACAAAGAAAGCTACAGATGCGTCGTCAGACACTGCTGTTTTTCGAACTTTTGTTTTCAGAAATAGGTAACAGTGTGGTACCTAAAGAAAATACTCAGTGGCCGAAAAGGAAATGTACCACCTATTAAGTATTAACAGTCTTGGTTGGACATTAGTCATACACATGATGGTAGTAATGGTTAAAAGAAAGTAGACTGTAGCCTGAAATCGCAAAAATAAGAAAGCAAAAAAAGTAAAATTAAAAATTTTGTACAACAGACTTCGATATAAATCTAATTAGAACATCATCCAATCTAGTCGAAGTGAATTAAATACGCATTATTAAGGATAACTCAAAAACTACTTGTCAGATCTTGATCAAATTTATATGGGATGTATGAATTATAAGCACCAGTTTTCAAATAAAAATAGAATCATCAAAATCGATTCACCTAGAAAAAAGTTCTGAGGTGTTTCCGAGTCGTCGCGCTACAAGCGAAACACATCGAAGCCTAAATCACGCTAACAAAGTTCCGAAGTTAAAGCAGTATATATAGAATAGCTCTGAACTATCCCTCGGAGCGTTGGCCGCTACCCGGGCAGAACACCTTGCCCGGCGGGAGATCTCCCCATTTCTTCCACCCGTTACAGTGGTGATCCCGACGTGATATGAACACGCAACCAACAACCTTCGGAAACTACAACTTCAAAACCTTCGTCATCATCCTCAAGTACCCCATTCATTCGATCCCGAGCAGATATTGTCTGCAGTCTTCCCATTCTGCAAGCCATCTAGCTTTACAAAGGTTCATTGCAACACTGGAATAATAATGCTTTCTGTTCCTTCAAGCTACTCTCTGCGCTACAGTGTTCGGGACGGCTCTGAGCCTTACTGCTCGCCTCTGCTTCACGGCACTCTCGCAGATTACTTACCTTCTTCTCGACTCACCGCAGACTACAAGGCAATCCCTGGCACTTGCTCCGGCTCATCGTTCTCACCGACATCACTTGCAAGTGCGTAGTATGGCATGCATTACACACTGGCATATCGTTCGTACCGGCGTCACTTGCCCTTACGCACACAGCATGCATTCCCCACCGGCGTCAAGGACGCACCGGCAATCGGACTGCACTATCGACCTCCGGTCTGAGCAGGGGGTGATGTGGCGGCGTTGTCGTCGCGCCACAAGCGAAACACATCGAAGCCTAAATCGCGCTAACGAAGCTCCGAAGTTAAAGCAGTATATATATTGAATAGCTCCGAAGTACCACTCGGAACGTTGGCCGCTCCCCGGGCAGAACACCTTGCCCGGCGGGAGATATCCCTTTTTCTTTCCACCCGCCAAATGAGGTAACACTCATAAAAAACAGTTGAATAGAGTACCCCCTCCTTTTTTTGAAGTCGGTTAAAAATCGTAAGTGGGTAAATTATCTGAGTTTTAAAGACATTCACGTTGTTATAATCTTAATTTTTCTCGATGTGGCATATTAACCTTAAACAATAAAGTTTTTATTATCAGCAAATTGATGGCTCCGTGGTTGGTTTACCAATGAGTTGCCATGCTGAGGCCGCGGGTTCGAACGAGCGGGTACGAAACAAGTATTTGTATGGCCTACAAATAATTGTTCCGGGTCTATGTTTGTCCTTATGCGGTTTATGTTAGCTAACTGCCTCCACGATACAGAAGAAAGTCCTAGTGTGGGGGTAACGTTTTTTTTTTTACAAAATAAATAAAAGAAATACTAATACATTGCATAACACCTCGGTGTATTCTACTATATACCAACTAATATCAAAGGATTCCATTTGTTTTCTCACAACACCTAACCCTACAGTAGATGCGGTCTTAACAAAGGCGCGTAACGGGTTAAGTGATATAGACACTCGCACGCGGACGTAAGGTGCATTTTGATTTAATACGCGCGCCCCAAAAATGTTTTTTCGACGATATAAACTGTAGGCTAATTTCACGAAGGTCACTTCCGAGGCGTGTAAAGTATTATGAACATTAGCGACGTTGTAACTAAGTTTAAACTCGCAAGTTTGCTATCAGAGAGAGAGCCTTCTGTTCTTTTAACTATTATTTATGCTGTGTTATCTGTAAGGTTTTACAGTAACATCACGTTGGAGATAGAAAATAAAACTCGACTTCAAAGAACTAATAAGATTAAAATAAATTCACATTCTCAAGTCGGTGCTAAGACGGTGTATAGAAGAACTTAAGAATGTGAGGCTTAATAATTTAAAATAATCTTTTTTACAACCGACTTCAATATAAATTATTAAGAATAACTCAAAAACTATTGGTCAGACCTTGATCAAATTTATATACCACACGAGAAGCACCAGCTTTCAAATAAAAAAAGAATCATCAAAAACGGTTCACCCAGAAAAAAACATACAGTCGAATTGAGTACCTTCTCCTTTTTGAAGTTGGTAGAAAATATGTCAATGTCATTGAATAAAACTATTTTTACGGATTTTATCGCGTTTAATTAACTTACTACGCGTTCATTTCGAGTTTGCCGTCGTCGACCGTTACGACGTCACAGCTGACAGTACCGTAGACGAAAAAAGTCATCATGTTTATGTTTTTAGTATTCATATTTTCAATAAAGTTAAATAATAACGTGTTCGATAAAATAAAATATTTTTTGTATGATAATGATGATGATGATGAAATAATAAAGTGTTCGATAAAATAAAATATTTTTTTATAGTTTTATTTTACATTTTAAATATTTCAAATTAAAAATTTTCGAAATCCATCCTTTCTGTGTCACTGTCATCACTCCATTCTGTGTCACTGTCATCAGTCTCTCCGCCCACCGAAATAATCAATTCTCTTTCGTTGAGTTCTTGCAACCTATCGCTTTCCCAATATTGTTGCCGTAAACGGTCAACGTGGTTTACCTCTTTTTTCCAGTCCTCTACAGAGATACTATTAATAGCTTCCAGAGTGAGTTTTTGTATTTCTTTTTCAGACTGGCTTACATTTTTATCGGCTACTTTTTGCTTCACTAGATTCCACACGTACTCGATGGGATTCAAATCACATTGGTACGGTGGTAGGCGTAAGACTTCGTGTCCATGACTTTGGACAATTTCGTCAATTTCATATTTTTTGGTAGGTTTCGAACGACATACTACATAGTATAATTCTCGCTTCGTCATCTTTGGGTCAAAGGATATACCATTTTCCTGCAACCATTTTTGCATAGCTTCTTTACGTGCCACTGAAGTCGGTGGTTTATCAATCTGGCGGCTGTGATACGGTGCATTGTCAAGTACAAGAATGCTATTGGGAGGTAAGTTGGGTAGGAGTTTTTCCTGTACATACTTTTTGAAATTATTTGCGTCCATTTCATTATGGTAGTCCCCTGCAGTGCTTTTGCATTTATAAAGGAGTTCGGCACCTTTGACAAAACCATTCTCGCTGCCAGCATGTACCACAATCCAACGTTGTCCGGGATTGAAATTTTTTTTTACGCTTGCATCAGTTGCAGTTTGCCAGCATTTTGAAACGGTATAGTGGCTGTGTATCCACGTTTCATCCAAATATATGACTGGTTTTTTATAGACTCCCTGTTCATCATTTTCACGTAATCTCCGCAAGTAACGTGCTCTCCATGCTGCTATCTCCGGTTTCTGAATAAGATATTGTCTTATATTTTTACATTTTGTAAACTTATATCCAAGCCTCGTTTTTATAATTTTCCAGAGAGTGACTTTTTGCCCAGGAAAATTGAAATCTTTCTTTGCTTCTGCTAATATTTTACGCAGCGTGGGAACTTCCTTTTTAACTGTGTAGAAACGGTCAATTATGTTTCGAATCGAACACACCATGAAATCATCTATTTCCAACCTCTTCGTGGCTATTTTCGTTTTTCTCGGTGACGTCAATTTTATTTCTTGTGTACTTGAAGTACTGGGCTCAGGTGAGCTCGTTTTGATTTTTTTTGCTTCAGCCTTTATATTCCTTAAAGTACGTTCAGATATACCAGTGGCGGCCGCAGTTCTCTTGATAACGTTATCAAATGATTTTAATAGCGCCTGGTACTTCTTTTCATTTTCCAACAGCTTAATTTCTATTTCCGACAGTGCATCGGGCTGAGTGGGCAGTGTGCTGGCACAAGTACCACGTGAGTTTTCACTTTTTAATCTGGCAATACTTTTCATAGCTACGACATCTTGAACATCATAAGGCGTTATCAACTGCTTTTCAACCTTTTCTTGTTCAAAGAATGTCATTATCTTATATAATAAATTGCGTTCGCCACTGTGCAAGACCTTTCCTCTTTTACTCATTATAACAAAACAAATTAACGAATATCAACAGAAAAACAAAACAAAAAATCAACAGTAACAAAAACAACAGCAAAAACAGTAACAAACTAGAGAACGTACGGGAGCATAAAAAACGGACGTAAGTACACTTCGACGTTGCTATCGGTACTAAAAGGGCGACGCTTGAGGCGCGGAATGAAGGGGCGCGGCGGGAGGTAACGGCATTCTTGAAGTGAACGACTAGTATTTTATATTCCCGACGTTTCGGTTGCTTTCCAGCAACCGTGGTCACGGGGGACTGAGGTGATTGACGTCTCGATGTCAAAGTTAACCCGGAGTACCTTCAGCTTTTTAATTATTAATTTTGGTCCGATCTACGCAGAATGAACTAACTGTGTCTTGAAGTCTTGCAGTGGTATGCTTGGGTTTAGTTTTAATTTTATGAATTACAGGATCCCAAGCAGGTGGTAGTACCCAGCCTCCTTCTCTATTGAAATTAGGATGTTTTTTAATTTCAATAGCCTCACGTATCATCCTTGGCAGGAATCGATGTTCTTTCGCGAGGACTTGTGGTTTATCAAATCTAATGTAATGGCGGGGGCCGTCTAGGATATGATCACAAACTGCAGACTTCCCGGAACGTTGGTACTTCACGTCTGCTATGTGTTCTTTTACACGGGTTTTTATTGATCGTTTTGTTTGCCCTATATATGAGAGACCACACTCACAATCAAGCTTGTATACTCCTGCATGTTGTAGAGGAATATTGCACTTGACGGATGGTAAGAACTGACTAATCTTCTTCGGCGGCTTGAAAAATGTTCTAATAGAAGCTCGCTTCAAGATGTAGCCAATCTTCAAGAAGCGAGCTTGCTGGAAAGCAACCGAAACGTCGGGAATATAAAATAAGTTAATTAAACGCGATAAAATCCGTAAAAATTGTTTTATTCAATGTGTAGTGTTCGCATAAATATAACAAATCATTATGTCAATGTTATCTAAAGTTACACTAAAATTGTATACCTTATTTTGTCAGCCTTAGAGATAGAATTTTTCAACAAGTTTATATGAGACTACCTCTGAAGTATAATATATTTAATAAAAAAAGGATTTATACGTGGTAGAGCCATGCTGCAGCTATATTAGTAGTGTAGTTGTAGCACGAATGGGTCAGCTCGACCGGGGAAAGACCACGCTTTCACAGAATACTAGCGTTAAATAGCAGCTTAACATTGCTGTGTTTTGTATGGTGAATGTAGAGAACCGGAGACCCTTTTTACTGGAAATGAGGCATTCCATCTTAGTCCACACGGGTGACGACGCATCTGCATTTTGATTTGTAATAGAGGATAGATGTAGATGTCCATGGGCCGCAGCAACCACTTACCATCAGTTGGACTGTATTGCTCGTTTGTCACCCCTATCCTATAAAAAAAATCAAAATGGGTTCACAGTTAACAAAGATGTCGCGTAATACAGATACAAACAAAAAAACACAGTCGCATTGTAAGCCTAACCTTATTTTGAAGTCGGCTAACAAATACTCTTTCGCGTGTGATTTTATTTATAGTTTCTACGAATTCCCAATTTCGAATAATGGTCAGTTCGATTTTTTATATAAAAATATTGAACGATTTGAATAAAACCTCAATCAGGTATTGATTTTGCAACGCGGCGTCAAATGAAATTGATATGGAGACGATAATATCACTTTTAAGAGATATGAGCGTCGAAAAAAGTGAGGATATGTTAATGTTTGACCCTTTATAATTTAAAATTCAAGGTTAATAAAAATTACGTGTCGAATAGAGCTCAATTACAGAAATCCAAAATACCTAACTACACAGCTCTCACACTTCAAAATAGACACTGTGCATAACTAATGACAATTTCCGTTCAGTCAATTTCAATGACGAGTACTAGTGTAATTTAATTTTGCAATGTTTATTAAAGTTAACTTTTTTAATATATAATATTTTTAATATATAATATATTTTTAATATATATATAATATAATATATATAAGATAAGGGTGACAAACGAGCACACAGTCCACCTGATGGTAAGTGGTTGCTGTGGCCCATAAACATCTACATCTATCGTCGATTACGAATCAAAATGCAAATGCGTCGTCACCCGTGAGGACTAAGATGGAATGCCTCGTTTCCAGTAATAAGGGTCTCCGGTTCTTCTACACTCACCATACGAAACACAGCAGCGTTAAGCTACTATTTTAAGCTGGTATTCTGTGAGAGCGTGGTCCTTCCCCGGTCGAGTCGATCCATTCGTGCTACAACTATACTACTAATATAGCTACATCATGGCTCTACCAAAACTCTAAACTAAAATAAGCAAAGAAACTCTAACTAAAGCTGAACTCGTTTTCCAGATACTAAAAATATTTTTTTATATAGTTAAAGGTGAAAAATAAGCTCACAGTCAACCGGATAGTAAGTGGATGCTGCTGTTCATAGTCACTTTCGTCTACCCTCGAAAAATAATAAAAATGCATTGGGACCCTTGATTCCATCTTATATAGTCCTAGATCGCGTCTAGTAAATCGAGTCTAGTAGAAGGTCTCCGATTCTCATCAATGACCATAGGAAAATCAGCAGCTTTATTTGCTTTTTTTACAATAGTATTCTGTGAGAGCGCAGTCGTCCATTTTCGTCGAACCGACTCATTCTTGCTGCAAACATGACGCCTGGCAAGCGTGGCAGCTATGGCATATTCCCCATAATATGAGGCAATCTATGGGGGAGACCTATATTCAACCGTAGAGCTTAAGAAGGTTGTAAAAATTAATGAAGGAAGTTTATAGTGTAACTTTTGCCTGAAACTTATTAAAAAAGAAAATACAGAAAGGTTTATAGTAATAAGCAATAATTTATTATACGTCCGTTAACAGGGCAATATGGTCCTATGAGGGAATCTATGGAGGCCGGCAATAGACTTTTATAGGCTTTAATGTTTTCTCTATTTGCAGAATAGATGGATGGAATGTTACTTTGTTCGTTACGTTGTAGTACCATGTTAGTATGGGACTTATAGGTCTAAAACAAATAAAACTGGCCAAATGCGTGTCGGGCCACGCACAATGTAGAGGTATGGTTCCGTATTGCCCGTCACAATACGTGGGCTTCCTTGGTAAACAGCATAATAAATGAGTTCACGGTTTGACCGCTTTAACGACTTAAAATGGGCCCAAATAGAAAGATCGTAAATGAAGGACTTATTTTCAAAACAGCCTTATAAGGAGTGCTTTTCAAAATAGATAAAAAACTTTTCGTTTTTTATAATAATACCTTATCTATCCCGCAAACGTAAAGTAAAATAGTAATGCATGTAAGTCGTTTTCTTCATAAAACGTTTATTTTTAAGTTTACAATGACATTAAAAAGTTATCAATACAGTTAGTTTTAGGTCTTTTTCTATGGAGTTGTTACGAAATTTTTACTAATCCAAGTGTCCAACTATTACTCGTTAATTTCTTAATTCTACTTAGCTGCGATAGTTTTCCTTTTAACTTCATTATATATATATTACTATCGTGTATACTTTTCACATTTCCAAAGACAGCGGTTTAGATGGTAGAGGGGGGGGGGGGGGACACATGACTCTAATGAAAAGTACCATTTTAAAACGGACCCCTGAATCGAAAATATGTTGTTCCACACACCCAATGTTTTTGAAAGACCTGTCCAACGATACCCCACGTGATGGAACCGGGGGTAAAAAAATCATCCTCCATTTACTTGTATAGGAAGTACCCAAAATAAAAATATCTTTTAAGATTTTATTTCACAGTTTTCTAGGTGTGATTAATATCTATAACTATGCCAAATTACAGATTTGTGGCACCTAGGGTCTCTGAACAAAACCCCGGACGGACGTGCGGAAATCTATTCTATTCTATTCTTCTATTATTAAAAAACGTTACCCCCACACTAGGATTTTCTCCTGTGTCGTGGAGGCAATTTACAAACATAAATTGCACAAGGACAAACGTCCAGACCCGGAAAAATTATTTTTAGGCCATACAAATACTTGTTCCGTGCGGGATTCGAACCCGCGGCACACAGCGCAACAACTGATTGCTAAGCCACTGCGCCACGGAGCCGTCAAGTATAATTTAAAATTAAAAATTTTGTACAGCCGACTTAAATATAAGTTATTAAGAATAACTCAAATAACTCAAAAACTATTGGTCTGACCTTGATCAAATTCATATGGGACCACACGAAAAGTATCAGCTTTCATATAAAAAAAGAATCATCGAAATCGGTCCACCCAATAAAAAGTAATGAGGTAACACACATAAAAAAAACATACGCGTCGAATTGAGTACCGTCTCCTTTTTGGAAGTCGGCAGAAAAGAAGGTGTCAACTGTGTTACTTGCCTGGCAAGTCGTAAAAGGTAAATGGGATATTGGGTCTGTGATTGTGCAGGCAATAGTTATCCATCTAACTATTAATTCACAATTTTCATTCTGAACCATCGATCACTATCCAAAAAAAAACATACAGTCGAATTGAGTACCGGCTCCTTTTTAAAGTCGGTAGATAAAATAAAATTAAAAATTTTGTACAACCGATTTCAATATAAATTATTAAGAATAACTCAAAAACTATTTGTCAGACCTTGATCATCTATATGGGACCACATGTGAAGCACCAGCTTTCAAATAAAAAAAGAATCATCGAAATCGGTTCACCCAGGAAAAAGTTATGAGGTAACACACATAAAAAAAAACTAGATACACAATCCCATGCAAAAGTTCTCTAAAAAAAACTATCGCCAATTGTTTTGACGTAATTCTAGTTGAAATAAATATACACCAATGTAAATTCAACCTTAAATGCATTGCTTAAAGTTGTATTAACAAAGCTACGGTAGTTTATTAATGATCGATGTTCTGAACCTATATTTTTTGGCTAAACATGGTCGTCTTTGGACTATCCCTCGGGGATTACAGGCGTGACGCTATTTGTATGTGCCTATGTACCTACCTATTTTATTTGTTTCGTATGCGTTCCTATTCATTCATCCGATTACAATGTAGCTTTGATGAATTGTGGAACGCGCGCCTACGAATGTTTCTGACAAAAAAGGCATTGCATCACATGGCGGTGCCGGAAACAGTATTTATGCATGATAAATTTAAACGTTTGATATAAGGTAAAAACCGACTCCTATAAAATAAAAATAATAAAATATTTTGCACATAATACCTTCGGATGTCGGTCGCTTAGTGTGTTACAGTTGCCGTAAAGGCGGGTGCTTAATAAAAAATTAACATACACATAGGATTTTACCATACAAAACTTATTTTAGAGTAAAGAAAGAGAAAGACAAACGAGCACACAGTCTACCTGATGGTAAGTGGTTGCTGTGACCCATAGACATCTACATCTATCCTGAAGTTAGTGATCGATGATCCTGAATAAAGAATCAAAATGCAGATGCGTTGTCACCCGTGAGGACTAAGATGGAATGGCTTGTTACCAGTAAAAAGGGTCTCCGGTTCTCGACACTCACCATACGAAACACAGCAGTGTTAGTTAAGCCGCTATTTTACGCTGATATTCTGTGAGAGCGTTGTCCTTCCCCGGTCGAGCTGACCAATCGTGCTACAACTATACTACTATAGCTGCAGCATAGGTCTATCACGCCAAAAACTTAACCAATTCAATGAAAGCATTTTGATCACGTTCATGACTGTATGAGTCAAGATCTCTTTGCCTTTCCAGTACAGGCAAATATTACGAAAAAGTAATATTGCCTGTGCTGGAAACACTTTTTTCCACACAATTGATCGAATTTAGACAACAAGCGATACCTAGCACAGTATAAATAGACTGGCAACACAACATCGTGAAACATACAAGCTTGATATTAAACAGTGAAATAAAATAAACAGCTAAACAGAAGTACCGACTTTATTACGTATTGCAACACTAACCCAATTTTACTATTGTTTTATGTCGAATTATTTTTATGGAAGAGGAGGCAAACGTGCATACGGCTCGCTTGTTGGTAAGTGATTACCGTCGCTCATAAACATTTGCAACGCCAGGGGAATTGTAGAGTGCGTTGCCGGCCTTTAAGGTGAAAGCGCCAGGGTGGCCCGCGAAATTAAAATTTTCTTACGTTTTTTGGAATTTGCAGGTCAGGGTCAGGTTGTATGTTTAACAAACCCCTTTGAATGAGTTTTTCTGGAAATAGCCATACAATGGGATTATTCGAACCCGGGTTGCTCGCATACTATGAAATTTACAGCGGCCAGCACAAGATAAAGAACCATTCGCTATTTGTCAGAGTTATTTATTTTAGTCGTCATTAAGCCGCGTATCCACCAAAAATGTTGACAACAGTTATGTTTCCAACTGTTTACAACTATTTCCAATAAGCGTCTCCACCGAGGGAACAAATGTTTGCAACACGCGTATTCCTTTGATATTGCCGCCGAAAATGGAAACACGGTTCCCGACATTGTTTCAAGTTTTGTTTCCAACTGTTGTGTTGGCAACAAAACTTTGGTCGATACGCGGCTTTAGGAAGATGATGTTACCCATATCCCGATTTTTCGCACATACATATTTGTATACGTTAGATTTTACCTTGTAAACTATGGATAACTCAATGCCAGCCAACTATCTTATCAATTTAACAACTCTATCATTTCGATGAAACTGTATCGATTTATCTCACCCCAGACAAAATTCGATTCTGCAAAAGCTACATTAATATTTATGGCACAAAGTTGAAAGTCAAATGTCAAACAACACTATTCAGAATCGAGTGGAGCACTTAGGATGTTATCATCAAGCTTGTCAACCGCGTTGTGATGTTCTACTTAATACGAAATAGTTTTTTTTTAAAGTGCCTTTCTGTACACTGCACATTTTTTTGCGAAAATTAGCAGTGTTTAGCACAGCAGCTAAATCCAAGTCAATTTCTCCTCGATAATGAAGAATTAAATTAAAAAACGATACTAAGTATTAACTAAAAAGTCTGGCAATAAATAATTTTACAATTTAAAAACATTTTTTTCTAAATTCAAATTTGGAATGCACTTCGAGAAATTTCGATCGTTTCGATTCTCACATAATATTTTTCACCCGGATTGTCAAATTACACTATAAAGGAGTTAAAAAATACAATTGCAGCCATTTCTTTGTACAAAGTGGTCATGGAGCAGTCCGTCATTTTTAGATGGGCATCATCATGTTTGTGCATCGCACTATCGACAGGTACACAACAATTAATATGTCGGCTGTTGAGCTGTGAACGCAGTCATAAGCCAGAACTTGTCGAAATCCCAAAAGGAAACAAAAATTATTATCGCATGAAACGAGGATTCCTACAAGAGACCTATCGCGAATTATTAAACCAGAACTGGAGCTGGGTGCATGCCGTTAATACAAAGGACATGCCCAAAACAAACCCTTAGATATTCTGAAGAATATATCGATCAAAACGCATGCTGTTATGCTCTGGTAGAAAACATAAACATAAGAAGTAGGCTCTTTACAGATGATTTTTTTTTTCATTGATTATAGACCAACAAAGTTCATTGCTGCACGTAGTCCTCCCTCATATAGGGTATATTTACAACAGTTGTTACGTTGTCTGTCATGCGGGTTGACAACCAGTTTTTTTTATCATCTCTAGTTGGTGATAGGGCGACACCGCTGTCCATTTCCCTCAGTGGTATCTTACGACATCCACGGTACTCTATGTGGTAGTTCATATTCTTAAACAGCCACTATACGGTTTCCGAACTAAGTGAAAAAATAAAACGAAATTGTGAAGCTATTTTCAATCCCTGTCAGATACATTTATTTCATATAGCCTTTGTAAATACAACCGCGAGTCTTTTATACTCCGCTTTATTGGTTGCCTGTTTGTCACCGCGGTTATGTTAGAATTACTTCCCCTGCACCCTTTTCACAAATCTGAATGATAAATGTGGATAACATTGATCAGTTTTACACGTGGTAGAGCTGCACCACGAATGGGTCGACGCGACCGGGGATGGAACACGCTCTCACATTAATGATGCTGTGTTTTGTATGATGAGTGTAGAGAACCGGAGACCTCTTTTATTGGAAACGAGGCATTCCATCTTAGTCTTCACGAGTGACAACGCATCTGCATTTTGATTCTTAATCGAGGATAGATGTAGATGTCTATGGGCCACAGCAACTACTTACCATCAGATGGACTGTGTGCTCGTTTGTCAACCTTATCCTATAAAAAAAACCACAGCATCAACTTACCACCAGGTGGACTGTGTGTTCGTTTTCCACCCTTGTTTGTATAGAAACAATAACAAAAGCAACATTTTGATAATCAATCAGTATTTCTGTTGCCCATTAATAACTTTGAACATGGTGTATTTAGAGTTTAGTATGGTTTTCGATGTAAAACAAATTTCACATTGCAACCTACAGTTAGTTTTGACCTATTTTGAAGTATGCAAATGTGAAACAATCAAGAGAGCCTCATAAATGATGCAAATGCAAGGAGAAGCAGGTCACTAAGTCCCGATGCTTACATTATGCTTGCATAGATACATAAGATAACCTAAGCTTTGTGGTATTATGCAGATAAATAAAATTCTACTCTAAAATTCTATCTACACGTATAAATAAAATTGAAGTGTATGTCTATAACAACGAAACAACTGCCTTTTATTGAGCCCAGAGAGTTATTTGCATGGCATTAAGACATGAATGCTGGCCGGATGAGGAAGCTCAAGGTCGCTCAGCGAGCTATGGAGAGGGCTATGCTCGGAGTTTCTCTGCGTGATAAACTCAGAAATGAGCATATCCGCAGTAGAACCAGAGTGACCGACATAGCCCAACGGATTAGTAAACTGAAGTGGCAATGGGCCGGCCATATAGCTCGAAGAACCGACAACCGATGGGGAAGAAAGATTCTCGAGTGGCAGCCTCGTACCGGCAGGCGAAGATATGCAGGAAGTCGATGGATGCAGGTGGCTCAGGGCCGTGCTTTGTGGCATTCTTTGGGGGAGGCCTATGTTCAGCAGTGGACTTGTGAGGGGCTGTAATGATGATGATGAAGACATGAATAAAAGTCTTTCTGTCTGTCCAGGATATGGAATGAGTGAAACCATTGTGATAAAACTTCACGAACAGATCGAAAGCAAGGTCTGATGTCATCTAGGCTTTTTATCCGGAAAATATGCAAGTTTTTTTTTGTTAATATGAAACACTGATAAAATAAATAAATGGTTTTTGATGATTATCTCAGCACTCTCATCATTATGAGATAATTAAAAAAGTTTCGAACAAAACTTTTTGATTTGCAATTTTAAACAAAAAAGGTCCTGACACTTCTAATGTCTTAAAATAGATTTTTTACGTCAACCCCAATTTACAACAAAATTATAACTGCTAAAGGATACGGTAATTAGACCTTTTTTACGTGAAATTAATAGATTTTCCATTTTTATTTTTTTATATACTGCACATAGTTTTAAAGATAATAGCAAAAAAAACTGGGTAAGCGATTTTTAGATAATTGATCTACTAACCAAAATACCAATATCATAGATCAGCAAGTATTCAACATGGACAAAGTCGCGGGTAAAAGACATCAGCTCTTATTTTATAATTGATACTAGCGATACACCCCGGCTTCGCGCGGGTGATTCCTGGATCTCGACAGCAGCGCCACCTACCGGGTCCAATTGTTTCTTTTTTTTATTATTCTTTTTTATTTTAAAAACATACATAGATTTCACAAGGGCAAACATCCAGATCCAGAACTGTTATCTGCAGGCCATACTTGTTCCATGCGGGATTCAAACACGCAGCCCTTAGCGCTCGAACTCATTGCTAAGCCACTGCGCCACGGAGCCGTCATTGTAAATCTAAACCATTCTCGAAATAACTTTATCACACACACAAAATTTCATCAAAATCGGTCCAGCCGTTTAGGCGTTCAGTCACATACACACGGACAGAAGAATTATATAATATGCATGTATTATACATATTTGGCATATGGAAGGAAAAGGGGAGATCTTCCACCAGTCAAGGTGTTCAGCCGGAGAAGGAGCAGATAACGCTTCGATTGGTAGTTCGGAGATATCCTGTATAAATATATTGCTTTTAATTCGGAACTTGATAGCGCGATTTAGACTTCGATGTATTTTCACTTTTGGTGCGACGACAGCGCCACCACGTCGTGCTCAGCACGGAGGTCGATAGTGCAGTCTAGATGTCGACGAATGTGCAAGTGCCAGGAATTGTCTTGTAGTCTGCGGTGAGTCGAGAAGAAGGCATGTAATCTGCGAGTATACCGTGAAGCAGAGGCGAACAGTAAGGCTCAGAACCATGCCAAACACTGTAGTGGAGACAGTGCTTGAAGGAACAGGAAGCATTATTATTCCAGTGCTGCGTTAAACCTTTCTAAAGTTATATGGCTTGCAGAATGTGAAGACTGCAGTTACTATCTGCTCGGGAGCGAATGAATGGAGTATACTTGAGGATTGAGGACGATGATGGAGATTTGAAGTTGTAGTTTCCGAAGGTTGTTGGTTGCGTGTTCATATCACGTTGGTTGTTCACTACTGTGGCCGTGGTAAGAAAAAGGAGAGAACTCCAGCCAGGCAAGGTGTTAGCCCATGGAGCGACCAACACTCCGGGTGGAGAGTTCGGAGCTATTCTATATAAATATACAGCTTTTACTTAGAAACTTTAATAGCACGAGTTAGGCTTCGATGTATTTTCACTTTTGGCGTGACGACACCGCCACCACATATAGAAACCTTCCTCTTGAATCATTCTGTCTATTGATGGAACCGCATCAAAATCCGTTGCGTAGTTTAAAAGATCGAAGCTAACAGACGGCTGGAAGCGACTTTATTTTATATTATGTAGAGATATCGATATTAATATTTCAGACTTCGTCTGGATAGGATTTATTAATAATCGGATATCCATTCCATCTCTTATTATTACCAATTTATTAGATGGTGCATAATCTAATGGAATATTTTACAACTCAAAATTTATTAAACAGCCAAAAAACTACTATCTCACAAAAAGTATTACTATCACAATGTTAAGGTAACAAAAAGTGTTATCTCAACAGTTATAACGTCATGCCCTATTTTCCCACTATTAGAGGTAAATTTGTTACTTCAAATTTAATAAAAATATAGAATAATTAGATTGGTTTATAACTTGTCAAACAACTTCAAAAAAGGAGGAGGTTCTCAATTAGTCGGAATCTTTTTTTTTTATGTATGTTCACTGATTACTAAAAGACGCCTGAACCGATATGGAAAATTATTTTTTTGTTTCTAAGGGTATACTTCCCAGGTGGTCCCATTTAAATTTTATGGAGTCAGTCGAGGGGTTTTAAAAAAATCAATGATAAATTACCTATATTCATTTTGAAGTTGTTTGTACATTTTTTAAGTTACCACTTATACCTTGATAGCTTTCTTCAATGGTTCTATTAAGGAAGCATATTGATTCTATTATGGTAACACCATATAACTCATAATCAATGAATAGAATATCATATGTATTGCAATAAATGGTTTCTATGATCTTTTAAATTGATTGTGATACTACATTTTTAGGAATATAGCTTTGATTCAGGTTCATAATGTTCAACCCAAGTCTCTTCACCAGTTAAAATCTGGACCGTATCTTTCTTCTTTTGCTCTCAATAACACTCCAAAAAATACATGGCTCCTTTAACAAACATTTGTTTACAATAAATGGTACAGATATTCCCCTGTGCAGGTCACATATATTGGGGAAGAAGAAACGGCAGCCCACGTATTGCTGACATGTCAAGAAGTCACTGCATACAGGGCTAAACATCTTGGCACACCGGGATCACTCCCCGAAGTTGCTCGCAACATCAAAGGACTGTTGAACTTCTTCGGGAGACTTCACAGCGCAAATAATTGCATTACTCCTGGCCACAAATTTAAAACTTGCGCTTAGACATGGAGTTACAGAAAACAGCCTATCGTTATATATCTATCTATCGGTCCAAAAACTCACAAGAATACTCATCATGCTTGCATTTTGAAGTAGTATTAGCATTTTCGGAAACCATCTTGCACTGACTTTAATCATCCCAAGATGTTAATGTAAGATAATTAAAAAGGTTGATCGACTGGCCAGACTGACTCTTGTCTTCAATGAAGTTCTTCCCTTTCTTAAAAAGATATTGACGATAAAACACCATGGCTCTAACAGGGGTGGTGTCCCCATAAACAAATAATAGCTCTTGAAATATTGTATAAGGCATCTTCCTTCAGGCTGATTTTTTTCATGAAGAACTTGTATGCAATTGGTTTTAAATTTGGTATACATACACTTCCCGTGCTGTTAAAGAATGAGATTGAAAATGGCGTCACCTCTATTCACCTCTCGCTCTCATACTGTCGCTATCTATATCATACCCGCCGGTAAAAACAAAAAAAAATATGTTGCAATATGCATTTTTCATATGTTCTATAACTTCAATCCAACTTGTTAATGGAATCAATGATAACAAAATGACAAACTAAAAAAAATTTGTTCTGTTTTGCTTATTTGTTAGCTACAGTGCGTTCTTAGTTTTCTTCGTAATTATTGTTGATTTTATTTGTTAATATTTACGTATTAAATATTTACATACCATGGAGACATGAGTAACCATTTTTAAACTTTTTTAAAGGTTTGATTCAAAAAATAAAATTCAAAATTTCTGTTTGATTGGAAATGATAATACAGATCTTTACGTTACACATTTTTAAGCTAATCTGATCTCTAAACTGTTTAAAATGGGTAATAATTTTTTTCTACTGTCAGGACAAAACATTTGGTTTACAACAATTATTAATACAGTTTCCTAAATAAGTTATGTCACCTTAGATATATAGCAACATTACATAGTATATTGATTTCATCTATGATTATAATAACATGACAAATCTTTTCAGAACTATTTAAAGAAATAAATTAATATTATAGAACATTTATTGACACTTTATGGTATTCTATTAATAAAGGATGAAGCAAACGTAATATAAACAAAAAAATAGGACCGAAAATCTCCATATTATTTAGTATTTACAATTTCAAGTTATTTAATGAAGAAACTTTTTGTTTAGTATTATGTTATGGCAGAATACTTTTAGTTAAGCGACAAGATATTTCTTGCATTGAAATTTTAAAGATAATTTGTATATGTTCCTCTGGTTAATTTGCTGAAATAAAATGAGCCTAATTAAGGCAAATCAAGCACCATATACTTGTAAGAGAAACACCGGTCAGGTATAGGCTAATACTCGCTTTATAAATAGCAGGCTTAGACAGGACAGCCCTAAACGACCTTAACGATAAGGTAAAAGCATTCAATCGGATGCAATCAATGTGCAATCCACACGAGCGTAAATTGCCTCGCACTCTATCGCACGCAGTTTAAATAAATTCTAACTCAAATTCATGGTATTTTTACCGCCGACACTTAAATAAAAGTGAACACTTGAAATCGTACGCTGAAAAACTTAAATATACTGCTTCGCATTGGTAAAATGTATCCCCTCCCTAAAAATATCTTGAAGCAGGGAAAACGATTTTTCTATTTTTCCTCTACAAATAATTAGGGTTATGTTATTTACCTGAAAAGATTGTGGAATAATAAACAAAACTTACCCCATTGTTTCCTTTCCTGCTGTCATTTAAACACAGTAATTATGAAAATATTCTACTTCATAATTCCAGATTTTTTCCTATACACAACTGTCATGCGGCGATTTCACCATAAACTAGACAAAGTTATAGAAGACTTTATGGTTCGTGGAGTTGCCATTTGCCTGCAAAGATTTAATAATGTTTTGTTATCTATCACAGTACATATTTTTGTACCGAATCAATTTATGTGGTTAGTTGTGTTATACAAAATTTAAAATACGTTGTAAATATTCAAATGTTCATTAATAATTAACTTTTTTAAATTAAAGTAAGATGTGAAATATATAAAAATATAAAAGGAAACTTGCCATCTTTCGACAAATGCCTTAATTCAAGCATTTATTTATAGCTACTCAACACGAGGTAGCTCTTGTGTGTGATTGTTCTTCTCCTTGACAATAGAGTTCGCTATTAACTGGACTGAAAAGAAATATACTTGACTGATATTCTAAGTTTTAATTTTTTTTTAAATTACTGATTTTGTAAGATTTAAAAGTTTGGTTGAATCTAAGTATAAAATCTTAGAAACAATACTTACCTCTTATTTCTAATATTTTTAGGTTGCACATATTATTTAAGTATAAAAGATTTAAAAAAAAATATTACCGTGAAAAATATAATATTCATTTGAAACAGATAATTTTATGTTTTTGATATAGCAAAGAAAAGTTCTCGAGTAGCAGGCCACGTACTGGTAAGTGAAGTATAGGGCGGCTCCCAACCAGATGAAATGACGACTTGAAAAGACATGCAAGGAAGCTTTGATTATAGGAAATCAATGGCTTTTATAAAACATAGTCTTAGTTTCTGCCTACACGCAAAATTAGTGCAGTAGACTTTGATAGGCTGTAATTTGGACTTACAATCTCGCTAATGCGGGATCTTGGTATTCTGAGATTCCGCGTCATTTTCCTGTATTACGATAATATATACGTGGTGAAGACACGCTGCAGCTATATTTTGGTTGTAACACGAATGGGTCGGCTCGACCGGGGAGGGACCACGCTTTCACAAAATACTAGCGTGAAATAGCAGCTTAATGCTGCTGTGTTTTTTTTTTGTATGGTGAATATAGAGAACCGTTTTAGTTCTCATGGGCGACAACGAATCTGCATTTTGATTCTTAATCTAAATCGAGGATAGATCTAAATGTCTTTGGGCCACAACATCCAGTTACCATCGGGTATACAGTGTGCTGGTTTGTCACCCTTATTCTTTTAAAAATGATGATAGTGCAGGATTTGCGGGATTTTCTATTGTAGTTTGCCGATCGCCACCTAAAGCATAAGTACTTGATTATGCTTATAAAAAAAGTAATGACCCTTTAGGAATCTGTAAGTTCAATAGGGAAATATTTTACAATTACATAATGTTGCTTTGTAAAGGATATTAACATTGAGAGGGCTATTTTCTCTACCGACCTATAGGTGTTTCTAAGTTTATAAGATATACAGTAGTTAAGTAGTTAGTAGCGATTTTTCAATCATAGGTTACTATTGAAAATATTTTCAAAAAAGAACATTTCAAAATACTCGAAACTGAATGAGTTTTTAATTGATCTCATATATTACATTATCGTTTGGATTTTGATTTAATCTCTTTTTTATTAAAAAAGTAAAAAAATATTTTACATTGTTTTCTTGACTTAAATAAGTGTAAATTTCTATACACAAGATCCGTGCGGACTGGAAGCCCTAACTGTAGAACTAGCGAATGAATGAAAACTTTCACTCTATATTTGTTCGTTTATGTTGCATAATCTTATTACCTTTATTACGGTTCAATAAACTCTCAATTTATGTAGTCCAGTTTGCTGATTTTTTCCGCGTAAGAAGCAAAAATAATTTCTATGCAAAAAAATAACTGTAAAAGTCTTACGACCAATCACATCGCAGAAAACGCAACGAAACTAAAATTGAAAGTACTAACGCCATCTCCGAGAGTTTTGATGTAACTCGGGACAAATAGTTCAGTATAATATCTATACATATATTATAAATAAAATTGAACTGTCAGTCTGTATTATTAAAATAACTGGTCTCAAGGGGTTATTTGCATGCGTTTAAGACATAGCTAACCGTTGATAAAAAATTATCTGTCTATCTGTCTGTCTGTCCGGGCTAATCTTCAAAATGGCTGCACCAATTGTGATGAAACTTAACGAACAGATATAGAGCACTCTGGGCTATATTTTATAAAACGAAAAATTTCTAAAATAAATGGTCTTCAATTATCTTCTATATAAATAAAATGATAGAGGTTTGCAGTTGTGCGCGCATCACGGAAAAACTACTGGATAGATTTCAATTAGGTTTTCTAAGTTTTATTTCTTAGCCACATATCGAAATATTTTTTTAGTTAAGGGCCAATTATCTAAAAAAAAAAAAACTTTTCGATCTTCATATAACTAATATAACATAGAATTATTACGTAGGTAATAATTCTATGTAATATAAAGTCATAAAAGTTTTAAGACACAACGACTTTTATACTGGTGTTTTCGCATGGTCTGTACGTCGCTTGCTCTCGCGTTACTAACCCAGATAATTTCTATATTTTAGTTACAAAAGGAGCAACGAATAACATTATTTACAGAGAAATTTTGTAAGCAAAGTATGTTTTTGCTTGCAATGTTTTTGAAGTTTTTTCCTTCGCACATCATCATCATCATCATTTTTCATCATTACAGCCCTTCACAAGTCCACTGCTGAACATAGGCCTCCCCAAGGAATGCCGCAAAGCACGGTCCGTCGAGTTGAATCCGTTGATTGACCTCTCGGTCGAAATTGGACTTAACTAGTCGGACTATTTGTCCCAGGTAAACATACTCGTCAACAACTTCGAGCTTAGTGCTCCCAACAACTACCGGCATAGGTGTTACATGGACATTAAACATGATCTTTGTTTTGTCCATGTTCATCTTAAGACCTATCCGTTGGGAAACACTATTGAAGTTATTGAGCATAGTGCTTAGGTCCTCCAGCGATTCAGCCATAAGGACTATATCGTCGGCAAATCGAAGGTGAGTGATGTGCTTGCCATTGATGATGATACCGTATCCTTTCCAGTCCAGAAGCTCGAAAACGTCTTCCATTGCAGCGGTGCAGAATTTCGGGGATATGACGTCACCCTGTCTTACACCTCTCTGCAGTTGGTTAGGTTTCGTACTCTGGTTCTGTACTCGGATAGCCATCGTATCCCTACTGTACAAGCACTTCAATACTTCGATTCGACCGACAGTCAACTTGGCATCGCTGAAGGGACTGCAGCACCCGCCCAAATTTCGACAAAATCAAAGGCTTCCTCGTGGTCCACATACGCCAGACATAGTGGCAAATTGTACTCCTCTGACTTCTGTACAGTTTGCCGAAGGGTATGTGTGGTCTATGGTGCTAAAGCCTTTTCGGAAACCGGCTTGTTCGGGAGGCTGGAAGTCGTCAAGTCTGCGCGCGAGACGATTCGTAATGACTCTCGAAAACAGCACGTAGACGCGGCTCAGAAGGAAAATCGGTCTGTAGTTCTTCAAGAGAGCGTTGTCGCCTTTCTTGAAGAACAAGACCACCGCACTTCTGCTCCACGCCTCCGGTGGATTCCGGCCATCACGGAGGACGGAATTAAAGAGCGTCTGAAGGACTTCAAGTACCGGTTTTCCACCCGCTTTCAGAAACTCCGCTGTAATTCCATCCTCGCCTGGGGCCTTGCCATTTTTAAGGTGCTGGAGAGCCATTCTAATCTCGCTCAGACTGACATCCGGGATATCATCGGAATAGTGTCGGATAAGACTCGCTCTTGGATCGTTACTCACACTTGCGTGTGGTTCCAACGATGATGTGTACAGCTGCCGATGCTGCCACACTCGGTCTTCAGTTTCGATAGTTGGCTCTTTCTGGCAGACAGATCTCTAGCAAAGACTTTGAAGCCCTGGTTCCGCTCAATCGCTTCTTCAATACGAGCAGTATTAAAGTTGCGTAAGTCCCGCCGCATGCACTTGGAGATCTGTGTGTTCAGTTGCCTGTATCCTGTTAAATCTACTGAAGACTGCAGCTTCATATCCCGTCTAACAGCCATGAGATTAACAGTGTGATCGGAGAGTTTTTGTGTTCTTCTGCGGTGGGTCTTGCAAAACTGTCATTCATATCGTCCACTGCATTGCAATCTTCTAGGCACTGAAAACGGTTTCGTAGCTCCAGCTGAAAGGTTTCGGGACTTTGGATTAGAGCACGAGGGGGACGGAGCGTTGACTTCATTAGACGTGACCTCTCCAACTTAACGTTTAGGTTCAGTATGTCTCTCAGCATTCGGTGATCGCTGCTGGTTTTCACCCTCGCGATCACTGAGACATCACTAAACAGTTGTCGTCTGGTCATCATAATGAAGTCAATCTCATTTTTTGTCGAACCGTCGGGACTCGACCAGGTCCACTTCCTGTGGGGCCGCTTCTGGAAGAAAGAGTTCGTCATAAAGAGTCCCTCTTTCTCGATGAAGTCGGCCAGCTGCTGGCCCCTTGGGTTCCTTTGCCCTATTCCAAACTTCCCTACTTTCAGCTCACCGTTCTCTCTTCTGCCTAGTTTTGCATTGAAGTTTCCCATTAACACTGTATATTGGGTTTGGGAGAAATGCATGGCTCTAGAGATATCCTCATACATTTCCTCCACCTCCTCATCGGGGTGTGCCGAGGTTGGTGCGTAAACCTGTATGACCTTCAGCGAATACCGTTTGGTGATTCTGAGTATAAGGTACGCAACCCTCGTCGACACACTTCCAATCTTTACAACGTTGTTAACGAGAGACTTGTGGACGATAAATCCGACACATCCTTGGGACAGATGTTCCCGGTGATAGAACAAGTTGCCGGATTCGAGGATTACCGTGTCCTCCCCCTCTCTTCGGACCTCGGAGAATCCTATGATATTCCAGCGCAACTTGTCAATCTCTTCTTCCAGCTCCAGGATTTTCTAGTCAGTCCTCAGGGTGCGTGCGTTATAAGTTGCCAGGTCGAGTCGTCATAGGTGGCAACCGAACCTCCACCGGAGATTCTTAGCACCCCCTGCCCCGCCGTTACCATGGTCGCCACCGTAGCCAGGTATAGCGGGGCCGCTGGAGACTGGGGGCCGTCTCTTCGTTACTCTCATGGGGGGGGGGGGTATATTGCCATAGTTGCCACGCTTGGCGAGCGGGTTGGCAACCGCAGTTTTTTTTATTGTTGTTTGTTATTATCAGAAAGATGCTGCTGCCCATCCTCTGCCTCAGTTTCCCTCTGTCGCCTCTTACGACACCCTCGGGAAGATATGGGGTAGTGAGTATTCTTTCCCTCCACTACATGGGGTTCGCACATACGAAAACTTTATTAGTATCAAGCAACGTGGACGAAGAAAGGTGACAACGCTCTCTTGAAGAACTACAGACCGATTTCCCTTCTGAGCCGCGTCTACGTGCTGTTTTCGAGAGTCATTATGAATCGTCTCGCGCGCAGACTTGACGACTTCCAGCCTCCCGAACAAGCCGGTTTCCGAAAGGGCTTTAGCACCATAGACCATATACATACCCTTCGGCAAATTGTACAGAAGTCCGAAGAGTACAATTTGCCACTATGTCTGGCGTATGTGGACTATGAGAAAGCCTTTGATTCCGTCGAAATTTGGGCGGTGCTGCAGTCCCTTCAGCGGTGCCAAGTTGACTGTCGGTATATCGAAGTGTTGAAGTGCTTGTACAGTAGGGCTACGATGGCTATCCGAGTACAGAACCAGAGTACGAAACCTATCCAATTGCAAAGAGGTGTAAGACAGGGTGACGTCATATCCCCGAAACTCTTCACCGCTGCATTGGAAGACGTTTTCAAGCTACTGGACTGGAAAGGATACGGTATCAACATCAATGGCGAGTACATCACTCACCTTCGATTTGCCGACGATATAGTCCTTATGGCAGAATCGCTGGAGGACCTAAGCACTATGCTCAATGACCTCGATAGTGTTTCCCAACTGATAGGTCTTAAGATGAACATGGACAAAACAAAGATCATGTTCAATGTCCATGTCACACCTATGCCGGTAGTTGTTGGGAGCACTAAGCTCGAAGTTGTTGACGAGTATGTTTACCTGGGACAAATAGTCCGACTAGGTAAGTCCAACTTCGATCGAGAGGTCAATCGACGGATTCAACTCGGCTGGGCAGCGTTCGGGAAGCTACGACACATATTCTCGTCAGACATACCTCAAAACCTGAAAACGAAATTGTACAACCAGTGCGTGTTGCCAGTGATGACTTATGGAACTGAGACGTGGTCCTTCACTGCTGGCCGTATGAGGAAGCTCAAGGTCGCTCAGCGAGCTATGGAGAGGGCTATGCTCGGAGTTTCTCTGCGTGATAAACTTAGGAATGAGGATATCCGCAGTAGAACCAGAGTAACCGATATAGCCCAACGGATTAGTAAGCTGAAGTGGCAGTGGGCCGGCCATATAGCTCGAAGAACCGACAACCGATGGGGAAGAAAGGTTCTCGAGTGGCAGCCTCGTACCGGTAGGCGAAGTGTAGGGCGTCCCCCCACGAGATGGAGTGACGACCTGGTAAGACATGCAGGAAGTCGATGGATGCAGGTGGCTCAGGACCGTGCTTTGTGGCATTCTTTGGGGGAGGCCTATGTTCAGCAGTGGACTTGTGAAGGGCTGTAATGATGATGATGATATATATCTATTATATGATATCTTTAAAGCACTGCTCTTCAATCAGACGGTTCCTACACATTGCCACAGAGCCTTATTCATGACAAACATCCAATTTTTTACGTAATTTGTGTACTTTCACCGCCATAACAAACTTTAGTAATGTTCAATTCTTAATGTGCTCTAATTTAGGGTTGTGTTGCAAAATAGCTGAATAATTTGGTAAGAATTTTTGAGATAGGTTTATTAATGCAAAATACGTAAGCAAAACAAACGCTTGTTTCACAAGATCATTATTTCATTACGTTGTTGGTTTAAGCGACATCTTTTGCATGTTACGAGTACTAGAAATACACATTTAAAAAGATTCATCCAAATCCAAAAAATGAATTTAGATTTGTTTTTAATATTAGAACTGTCGAAAGTCTTAGCATTTATACGACTCACTACTGGACTTCTTTTTGGGTTCTGGCTTTTTTCGCATTGGCAGTATTGATGATAAACTAAACTTCAGGGAGAGTTATCGAGCATCTAGTCCGACGCTACACCAGTGTGTCCGACTAATTGAAAAAAAGTATTTCTTAGGATTATGTCGAGTTACTTTGACTGTGAAGTTGAGTTGAAACCATTGAGTTACATTTACTACGTACTAGAGAAACCATTCCGAACATTGACTATGTTCAACTGAACTGTAGTGCAATCCATACAAACTAAATATTGCGTAAATTGAAGATTTGTGAATTCCATAAAATAATTATTATTACATTTTATTTAGAAATATGTTTGTTTAGATTAAATTAAGATATTTTATATTAAATTCTAATATTTATTTTATATTAATATCTTATTTTATATAAAATTAAAGTTTTCGCGCATGCGCGACTACTACTCCCGCGCATGCGCGAAGACAGAGTAGGACACAATTTTTGTTTGGAATGGCTTCTCTAGTACGTAGTACATATTACTCAATGGTTGAAACATTCTTGGTGCAGGTGTTACTCGTATACCTATTACCTACAATTGCGACGTAGGTCTACCACATAAAAAATATTTTGGTTGAAGCATCTTGCTAAGATGAGATTCTGCGGATAGCCTAGATGCGGTAGAACTAGAGTAAACCGACATAGCCCAACGGATTAGTAAGCTGAAATGGCAATGGGCCGGCCATACAGCTCAAAGAACCGACAACTGATGGGGAAGAAAGGTTCTCGAGTGGCAGCTTCGCACCGGTAGGCGAAATGTGGGGCGGCCCCGCACTAGATAGAGTGACGGCTTGGTAAGACAAGCATGAAGTCGATAGATGCAGGTGGCTCAGGACCGCGCTTTTGGTGTACCTTAGCATAGGCAGTGGACTTGTGAAGAGCTGTAATGATGATGATCTTGTCTGTTGTTTAAAGTTTAAGGTTTTTTTATAGAATACACGATTACAACACACAGTGTACCTGATGGTAAGTGAATGCTGTGGCCCATAGACACCTACATCCATTCTCGATTAATAATCATAAAGCGTTGTCACCGCTGAGGAATAAATTAGAATGCCTTTAAAAATCAGACCACAAATAACGGTCTCCCGTTGTCTACACTCACCTTCAGAAACACAGCAGCATTAAGTATTCTGTGAGAGCGCGGTATTTCTCTGGTCTAGCCGACCTATTCATACCGCACCCATATTATAGCTGCAGCGTTTTTCTTTTAGGATAAGGGTGACAGTCCACCTGATGGTAAGTGGTTATTGTGGCTCACAGACATCTATATCTATCTTCGATTACGAGTCAAAATGCAGATGCGTTGTCACCCGTAAGGACTAAGATGGAATGCCTCGTTTCCAGTAAAAAGGGTCTCCGGTTCTCTACACTCACCATACGAAACACAGCAGCATTAAGCTGCTATGTTACGCTGGTATTGTGTGAGAGCGTGGTCCTACCCCGGTCGAGCGGACCCATTCGTGCTACAACTATACTAATATATAATATAGCTGCAGCATGGCTCTATCGTGAAATACCTTTAATTATCCATATTTGGTTTTGGTATAACGTGTGGGATGTCAGATTAAAATTCTTTGAATCACCATCTATACAAATAAATAAAATTGAAGTGTCTTTTTGTAATGTCAAAATATCAGTTTTTACTAAATGCATATAAAAGTACATACGGCACTATTAACAAAATTTTTTTTCTGTCTGTTTGTTCCGGCTAATTTCCGAAACGGCTGGTCCTATTTTGACGTGACTTTCACTGGCGGATTGCTGATGTTATAAGTAGTAAGTTAGGCTTAGTTGAAAGTAGTTACTATTCTTTTAAAAAAAGAATTAGGGTTCTGCGCGAAAAATTAAAACCCATAAAATTGTGAAGAAAATCCAATTCAAATAGGGAAGAGAAATAATAAATTACTAAAAATTATTCTATGCTAACGAAGCCGCGGGCGCACGTAGCTTCAAATATACATACATATATTATGGTGAATTATTATGCGTATAATGTTATTTATCATGTCCCCAAAAAAATAAATCTCCAAGTTTTTTTGGATAAAGTATAGCCTAGGTCACTCCTGGCATTTGTCTCTATCTGTTTGTAAAGTTTTATTACAATCGGTTCGGCTATTCCAGATATTACCCGGAAAGACAGACATACAGATAAAAATTTTAAAAATCTTTATTCATGTCTTAACGGCATGCAAATAGGTCCCACAGCTCAATATAAGGCAGTTTTTTTATAGGATAAGGGTGACAAGCGAGCACACATTCCACCTGATGCTCTGTGGCTCATAGACATCTACATCTATGCTCGTTTGTGAATCAAAATGCAGATGCGTTGTCAGCCGTGGGGACTAAGATGGTATGTCTCTTTTCCAGTAAAAAGGGTCTCCGGTTCTCTACACTCACCATATGAAACACAGCAGCGTTAAGCTCCTATTTTACGCTGGTATTAAGTGAGAGCGTGGTCCTTCCCCGGTCGAGCCGGGCCATTCGAGCTTGACTACATTTTTTTTTTAAAAACAAACGTTACCCCTACTCTAGCATTTTTTTCCTGGAGGCAGTTTACAAACACAAATTGCACAAGAACAAACAACCAAACCCGGGACAACTATTTGTCGGCCATACCAATACTTGTTCCGTGCGGGATTCGTACCTGCGGCTCCCAGCGCTGCGACTCATTATTAAGCCACTGCGCCACGGAGCCGTCAACTATACAATTAGGATAGCTGCAGCATGGCTCTACCACGTTTATTAGTTATACGATATTTCGATATTACAGAGAGACACTTCAATTTTATTTATATGTGTCGATTATTTCCTTTATTTAACGTGCAAAGTATAAAAGAACAGTGCAAAACAAAGAAAACATGACTGCAATTAAAAAATTCTCTACATGTAGTCCCAGCAAGGCCTACTCGATATGATAAAGGAAGATGGAAAACAGAAAATTCGCACTCACGGCCATCTGGAGGAAAACATTCGCGAGACAACAGGAAGTGAAACACTACGCGATGTAGTACGTTTGACTTGGCAGGGCTAATAAACTCAAGTAAGTTGGGGGCCGCATCGGTTAAATTATTATGGTTTTGATGTGTCAATATTTTTATACGTGGTAGAGCCGTACTGCAGCTACATTAGTAGTATAGTTGTAGCGCGAATGGGCCGGCTCTACCGGGGAAGGACCACGCTCACACAGAACACCAGCGTAAAATAGCAGGTAAACACTGCTGTGTTTCGTAAGATGAGTGTAAAGAAAACCGGAGACCCTTTTTACTGGAAACGAGGCATTCCATTAGCAACCACTTACCATCAGTTGGATTGTGTGGTCGTTTGTTACCTTATCCTATAAAAAAACAATAATGAGTGACGCTTGCCTTACCGCGATGATAACTTTCAATTTTCATCAAAAACCTTCTAATCAAAATTCTAGTAAAACGTTTTAAATAGTGTTTAATAATTACTAAATCATCGCAGACCGCTACAATTTGAGACACTTCATTGCAAGAGTGAAAAGTTATTTTGTTCGCTAAAATTATATCATATTGTGTGTCAGGTCCCTGTTCAAGTCATAATAATTAACATAAAAATGTATTTTAAAAACTATAGGCATGTATAAAAAAAAATCCACAAAATCTACATCCTGTGACGGTTTTTTAACTCCTGTTGCTACACGCTTCTTTAGGTACTACTTTACTGCTATTGTTTATTATGTATTCCTGAATAATGTTTCTAAAAACTGATGCTTAAAATTTACAGCCAACCGCTCCAGTCCAGAAGGAAATATATATTTTTTCCCAACCAACTGTTCAAAATTAATACTTTTCCAAGGTTTAAATGACTGTACTGAAAACAAATTACTACACTAGTAACTTTGAAAGGTGGCACATTTGATAGGGATTCTAAAATAGTAGAACACTTGCAAGATCATTTGTTAAATTATGATAAGCCCAGTTGTAAATTATTTTTCTATCAACATCGGACAATGTTCCCAGCCAAACGGGGGCTCATTCCTGACGGTTCTTTAATTCCGTAATAATGAAATTAAAGAAAGCACATGTTGAACCGGCCATATAGCTCGAAGAACCTCGTAACGGTAGGCGAAGCGTAGGTAAGCCGCTCACTAGATGAATTGACGATATGGCAAGAGATACCGATGCCGGAGGCCGATGTTCAGTGGACTTGTGATGGGCAGTATTGATGATAAACTAAACTCAGACTTCAAAAAATGAAAACGAGATGTAAGAAATTTCTATATAATTTCTTTAAATAATTTCTCTAAGACTTCAGAAGCTATTAAGCTTCTTAAGTCTTACAATAGGCCAAGTCATAACAGTTATTAGAAAAATATTAAAAAAAAATCTTGGTCATGTACTTTTCAAATTATAAGGATTCAAAAATAAATCTCAAAAAATATCATACAAAAACGATTACTCTTACAAATATTAACTTTTCGTCAGTTTTTTTTTTCTATGATGTAACCTTGAATAACCTAAGATTTAAATAAAATGTTAGATTTTCATCACCCAACTTTAACCGATTGTACTGTAAAAAATGTACTACACTATTTTGGCAAGTAACTTTAGAAGATGGGGCGTTTAGTCTGGATTCCAAAATGGTATGACACTTATTAATTGCTACTTCTTAATTGAGGAAAAACATTTTTTTCGTGAAGCCTGAAATCCGACCTCATTAAAAAAATGTTTTTCCTTTTTTCCTACAAGTTCAATTGTCGTTGCTTTTATTTTATTATTTTTTTACTGTGTTTTATTAAATAAATGTTTTTCTATTTTAAGAATAAAATAGAATACTATTTTATTCTTGTGGTTATTTTAATTAAATACGAATTTAAATAATAAACAAAGGTTAGGTAATAAAGAACCTTTTACTACGGCGCTTCGTTTGAAAACGCCAAATTCTCCCGCAGGTGTATACCGCACGTGGCATCCTTTGATGGCATGGCGGCGCCTTTGACAAAATGCAGCACGTGCCAAGGCGGTGCGACACAAAACCGAACAGACTATACATCGCCCCATTTCAACTTAGGTGTGTCGTGCGAAGCGACTATGGGAATTGCCAAAAACTTACCTTATGACTTACTATAGATGGCGGTATATCATCTCGTTTACATATGACCTAAAATATCCAGTGCACATATACAATAACATCAAAAGTATGAGATATCTGGTACTGCAATCATCAATTCGCCTGTCAAGCATGACGACTAAAGTAAAGTCTCTACCTCCTGACACTATTTTTTAAGATGGCTCACCTCAGGTCCTTTTAAAAAAAAGACACTTTTTACTACTGTAAAACTAATTTAATTTAATTACACATCAAAATTTTATACGTCGCTAGCTGGAACCCGGCGTTTTGCTGCCGCAAATTAAATAATTGTGGAAATATCGTTTTAAATTTGGAAGAATTATTTTGTATAATTAGGAATGATAATACAATCATTGAAGTTGAATGATATATAACTTTGCAATAAATTTGTCGGTACGATACGCGAGCCACCTACTGTAAGTTAATTGTACTATGCCTATAACCTTCACGCAAGTAATATTGACAAAGTTTTACCGCAATCTGATGAACGGTATAGCAGCGCATAAAATACGAACATACAAACATTATTTTTTATATATTAGATAAGAAAGTTGTGTACAACGAACAAATAAGACAGGCCTATCTATGCGAGTTTTACAGGCTGATAAGGAATGAGAAGAAATTTTCTTACACAAATAATTTAGAGAATAATGTGTTAATAAAAATAATAAAGAAAACTAAACTAAAATAACTAACTAATTCAAAACAGCGGGCCGGCAGTTTACAATCCCTTTTATAGATAATGGAAAGTGTATTTATTGTCCTATGTAGAAACAGCATTTATCTGCGTGATGACACTGGCGAGGAAATATAGGAAGTATAAAAAAAATATCCCAAGAACGTAGAACAAAGAAAATTTATTCAGCTGGTGTGGCGTAGAAGAATGCATCAGTTCTCGTGCCATGAATGTTGTAAGGGACGATTGTAGAATATGCTAAGCAAAGCGTATTGCCCCCAATAGGTGGCGGTACACGTCGGCGCTGATCTTACCATTTTAGAACTAACATAATATTCTTCATATATATACTAGCTGACCACGCAGACGTTGTTGCAGCAGTGTGCAAAATTTCATTGAAATCAGATCAGTAGTTTAGGAGACCATCGCGGAAGATGTGAGACGTAATTTCTATATATAAAGACATATATATAAATATTATATATATATATATATATATATATATATAAATATTATATATATATATATATATATATATATATATATATATATATATATATACATATATACAAATAAATAAAATTGAAGTTTCTGTTTGTAATATCAAAATTACAACGTTTTACTAAATGCATATGAAAGTATAAACAGTACTTATAACAAAAATACACTTTTTAAAATTTTTGTCTGTCTGTCCGTCCGTCTGTCTGTCTGTTTGTTCCGGCTAAACTCCGAAACGGCTGGACCGATTTTGACGGGACTTTCACTGGCAGATAGCTGATGTCATAAGGAGTATTTTAGACTACTTTTATTTTAGAAAAATAATTAGGGTTCCTCGCTAAAAAATTAAAACCCTAAATTACACGCGGGCAAAGTCGCGGGGACCAGCTAGTATATATATATATATATATATATATATATATATATATATATATATATATATATATATATATATATACAGGGTATTTTTGGAACGCTCCCGAAAACTAAGACAGGCGACAGCACCAAGTATACCTTTGATCATGGGTTACAAATAAAGTCGATCCTGATGAAAAAAAAATCATCTTTTAACAACGTTTTATTAGCTTTATTCACGCGCCATCATGTTAGTACAGCTAAATGAAACGATAATTTCATAAAAAATATCATGAAAATACTGAAACATAAAACCAGCAGTGGAAACTGAATTGATATCACCTGACTAATGGAGGTTAATGTACGCGCGAACGGTGAAAAACAAACGCTGGCCTTGAACTTGGGCACTGAGCGATTTATCACATATTGGTACGAAAGGCGCGCGACGGGGGAACAATCCGCCAGTATTAGTGTGCCTGCATGCTATTGGTTCCCGCGCTTTGTTCGCTCCAAAAATACAGTCGCATACACAGCTTACTTTGCGACTCGCGACGATGTTTTAAAAAGGAAGGAAAG
This sequence comes from Parnassius mnemosyne, assembly GCA_963668995.1. NCBI lineage: Eukaryota > Metazoa > Arthropoda > Insecta > Lepidoptera > Papilionidae > Parnassius > Parnassius mnemosyne. The sequence continues at coordinate 33,923,792 of CAVLGL010000084.1, forward strand.
AAAAATTATTTATATCTATTGTTTTATGACTAAACTAGTGATCGAAAAGGTAAATATGATAGGAGAAGGTGAATGGGGAAAATTGTGCAGTAAAGTTAAAAGTGTGGAGGAAGAATACCGAAAAAATTACCATGTGATCGACCTGATGACGGAAGCTCAAGCGAAGATGAAAGTGATGATGAAGTAGCATCCAGTAACAACACACCATTAACATCTGACTTCCATGTGACCTAAGACGTCATAATGGACGGCGTGTTACCCTTAGCTAAAGTTTTCTTGTTACAAACTACTTTATATTTTACGATAGAAATAACAAATAATGCTCATGTAAACATTATCCATTTTTAATTCCCACCTCTTCCAAAGTTCTAAGTAGCTAGTAAAACACCTATTATGATTCTACATTAAAACAATTAATTACTATAATATTATAAAACAATAGCCCAATACCATGTAGTACTTTAGAACGCGACTGTACCCACACCCCCTCCGCTATCGACCTGTATCTAGCTCGGTACGTAAGAAAAAAGGGCGCATCTAACAATTTATGAATAAATGAGTTAAATATACCATTCGATTCATGATAAGAAGGCGCATCTACTAATTTTTTTTAATATTCACAAATATCAATATTTTAGAAATTATCGTAAGAATTTTAGACGTAACTGTTGATCACAGATGACTTTTTTTAGTAGAAAAGACAAAGAAAAGAAAAGACTTATTTAACCAGTTGCTACGTCATCTTTAACAATATTTGCATCGATTACTTAAATTTCAATTATTCTTGGTCTTGTCTTATTATTCTATATCTTATTATTAAGAGCTTATATCTTATTGTTAAGAGCTGGTGTTTCACATGTGGTCCCATATAAATTTGATCGAGGTCAGAGCAATAGTTTTTGAGTTATCCTTAATTATTTATATTAAAGTCGGTTGTACAAAATTTTTAATTTTTAATTATTATCGTAGTAAGTCTTGTATGATATCCCCTTTAAAATCATTACTCAAGAGTTGCGGGTTGTTATTTTTTGTGTCTCACTACCAATGCTTTTCTAATATTTATTAAAAAAAAAGTAGTAAATTACTATTAGCGTCCTATCAACTTCAAATGACCTTTCCAAAATATGTAAAATTGTTAAATGAATGGCAGTTTTTTTTAATTTATTAGGTTGGAAAGACGCAAATAGTTATATGCGTCTTTCCTTCGATGTTTTTGTGATGCCAGGTGTATTTTTTAAGCTAAGATGAAAAGGAAAATTCGTTTTATTTAAATAAATAAACAAATTATCAAAAAATTTGTTCGTACTTAAAATCTTCATGTCTCTACGTATATATTTCAATTTTCACATCAATTTATTTTTTATTTCCATTTTACGTTTTTGTTAGTTGCGTCCTTCTTTATGTAACCCGACGACGGCAGAATGTAACCCGGCCGGCTCGTGTCGCCTCACGCTGTGACGCAGTAGACAAAGAGTATAATAACTGTCCTAGCAGTAGGTTTCAGTTTTGTTGGGGTTCGTTATTAATTGTAGTTTTTGAAACAGTTCCGTGTTGATTTTGTACACGCGTGCGCGAGCGACAGCTCAATCGTATTGTTATTACTTGTGATTACGTGTTGGTATTATTCCTGTTGTTACGTTTTTTGTTTGAATAATGCTTAACGCGTACTTTTATAGTGATTGTGAATACAGCAACATGTTATCCGAACCCAGGTACACGAAGTATCGCCAAATAAATTGTTAAGACGTCGGGATGGAACAATTGTGTCATACTTACTGTGCAGTGCACAAAGTGTTGAAGCGTAACCGAATGCGCCCATACAAATTGCACAAAGTGCAAGCTTTAGTTCCCGGCGATCACGTCCGCCGACGAGTTTTCTGCCGTTGGTTATTATACCAGCGACAACGTGTGCCTGGTTCCATTGAGCACATTATCTGGACGGATGAGTCGACATTTACCAGAAACGGCCTGTGGAACCGAAGAAATACACACGTGTATTCAGAGGTTAACCCGCACGCTGTTCGACAAACCGGGCACCAAACCCGATGGTCGGTTAACGTATGGGCAGGTTTATTTAAGGATCGCATACTGGGACCAGTGTTTCTGCCACAGCGACTGAACAGACAGCGATACCATGTCGTGAGGTTCGTCCGTGAGCGCCTCAATGAGCTATTTGATGATCGCTGGATCGGCAGACTAGGACCACACGCTTGGCCACCTCGCTCACCAGATCTGACCCCGTTAGACTTCTTTTTGGTATGTGAAAGAAAGGGTTTTTAATCGTGAGTGTGATAGTGCTGACAAAATGCGCCAAAGGATCGTGGATGCTTTCGAGAAACTATGTACGGACTGTGTCGAAGACCACACGATGATGCCCCGCCTGCACCCAAATCTACCTTGAAATGAATGGAGCACAATTTGAGCTGCATCTCATAAGACCACGGAGGATTTAGAGCGGTAAGCTGTTTCATAACTATTTTTTTTAAATAACTTAGTACTGAACTAATCTGAATAGGTACATAACTGAATACATGAGAATAATAAACATACCTACACGATGAATAAAAACGCATGACTCCAACCTTGGTTACATTTCATTTAAGTATTTTTTCATTAGCGTATGTAGTGGTATGGCCCGCTAGTTGCGGGCCGCGCGAATTTGCGTTCGCGAGTACATTGACCTTTAGTCAGGTGATACAATTCAGTCATTCCACTGCTGGTTTTATGTTTCAGTATTTTCATGATATTTTTTATGAAATTATCGTTTCATTTAGCTGTACTAACATGATGGCGCGTGAATAAAGCTAATAAAACGTTGTTAAAAGATGATTTTTTTTTCATCAGGATCGAATTTATTTGTGACCCATGATCAAAGGTATACTTGGTGCTGTCGCCTGTCTTAGTTTTCGGGAGCGTTCCAAAAATACCCTGTATATATATAATGAAATTGTGTAACAAAAAACTTTAGCTCGGTGTCAACCAGCGACTTCTGGTGAGCAAAAAATTATTAGCCCTCATTGACAGTGTTGTATATATTTTTGAGGGTATTTGGAACGTTATTATATATTTTAATTACCATCGTATGGTGACCTGTTGTGAATAATTTTAATTTTGAGAATTGAATATTCAATTTATTTTAAGTTCGATTATTTCTTTTGCGACTTTTCATTATGGCAACGAGACCACTACTGCATTTTGATAAAAGTACAAATCGACTTCTAGAGATAACAACAAAATCATGCCCTAAGTCCTTATATATATATACCCATATATATATATATTTATATATATATACTTTTAATATTTTCTTTTTTCAAAGATTATCCAGGGAATAAGAGGATTTTCAAAGACCCCCTTTACCGATGCTCGTGTCAGTTAATTGTAATAAAACTACATACAATTTGCAGATTTAATTTTTTATTTAATTTTTTTATTGGTCAAGTTTTTTGAATAAAGATGTCTGCGTTTGAATACCGACTCTGACACGTTGTATATATATATATTTTCCATTGCTGGACGTAGGACTCCCTTATAAATATATCATAAGAGAACCAACTCGCCTCCTACGCTTGCCAGGATACCGTAGTTTTTCATTGAACGATATGAAGTAGTGTACCTACATATATTCCACCGCCACTACATTGTATTTCTAGTGTACACCACATTATTCAGTATAATTACCGATCAATTAATCGTTTATCGCAATTATTGTTATACACTTAGCTCAGGTCCGTACTTTGTAGCATTCCTTGGGTAAGTCTTGTGTTTTGCGGTGGACTTGTGATGGACTACTACGAGGATGACACTGAAAGTTCTTAGAAAATCAAAAACTGAACAAACTAGCAAGTTATTAGTTTTATTATATCTTTTCAAAATAATGTCCACTCGACCTTAGGGGTCTCTTCGACGGCATTTTGAAACGCAGCCACTGCTTTGAAGTCTATCATAACTTTCTTGTTGACTTAAATGACATCGAAAGTCATAAAAAAATCATTTTACGAAAATTTTCTCGCGTTAAATTCATGCTGACGTGACCACAGATAATTTTTAATTTGCTGCCAAATCGTAAGCAAATGACAAACTAATAAAACATTCCATTTTCAAAAATTGAACTTATTTTTTTATTATATCGTTTACAAGTGGCCAGTTCTAAATACTTTCAGTGTCATCCTCGTATAATAATAAGGATGTTGACAGATTTAACACAAAACACCGATGTGAATGTTGACCGATAGTTCAGCCGGCCGATTTCTTTAACCTCCATGCGCACGTAGACTTGTCCGTAGAGTTGTGGTAGCTCAGAGGCTAAGTGTTCGCTGTAAATCGTACATTACTCGAGAAACCCGTGTTCAATCCGCGCCGGCACCGTCTTGCTTTTCCCAAGTAGCTAGAGACGCTGTTGTTCATCTCTTGGTTTGTTTCCCTCCGTCTTGCGTAGTGGACATTCATACACTGCCACTACACGCTCAATTAGGTTATTGCATGTTTATAATGAATTGCGGAATCATATTATGCCGTCTATAGAATTGGTATTGACTTCATTTATTTATATAATTTGCATGCCACAAGAAATACATCATACATCAAGTGACGCCCTGTAGGGGTATAGCAATTTATAAGAGGGTAGTTTTTTTTTAATACTAAATATTAACTACTACATATTAAATACCAAGTAACTTTACAAAGCGCAGGTTCGGCCTCAAATGGTATACGAATACTGTTCCCATCTCTAGGCAGGGCTTCCCAGTGCCAGCTCCTTCCACTTGACCGCATCCAGCACAGAGCGGTTCGAATCGTCGACGACCTAGTTCTTTCCGATCAACTTAACTCACTGGCACTGTGTAGAGATGTTGCATATCTTTGCGTATTTTATCGCATGTACCACGGGGTGTGCTCTGAGGAATTGTTCGGACTAATTCCAGGCGTTCAATTTCACCATCGCACATCGCGACATAACTCGCGATACCATCCATACCATCTGGATGATTGGCGGTCCACCATTGTGCGATTTAGAAGATATTTTCTTCCTCGCACAACCTCCTTGTGGAATCGATTCGATCGACCACCAGCGAATTTTCCGGACCGATACGACTTATTCAAGAAAATAGCCTACTCCTTTTTAAAAGGCCGGCAACGAATCTGCAATTCCCCTGATGTTGCAGTTGTTCACGGGCGGCGGTAGTCACTTACCATCAGGTCAGCCGCATGCTCGTTTGCCCCCTCTCCTATAAAAAAAAAACTTATATCTAAACATTTACTAGTCTTACATATTTTTTTTTATAATTACTACACATACATTTACTATTTATTCGTATCTATAAAGAATTGACTTAAATTATAATAACTTTTATCACTTAAGAATAACTTTAATGGGCATCCACGACTTTTTCTGCCACCAGGGCGGCGCCACTTAAAAGTGAGGTATAATATTTGACCGATTTCATAGCGGGGGAGTTAATTTGTTCGGAATATGTAAATTTTTTTCTCTATTTTCTAATTATATCTATTTTATGTTAATAAAATTAAAAATAAATAAACCAAACCACAAATATTCACAAAAGTATAAAAATTAAGAAAAAGTTAAAAATGTGCAAAAAATTAAAGAGCAAACCACTAAGGTATTGTTTTGTGTATTAATAATATAATAAAATAATCAAGAAACTGATGAACTTTTATTAAAAACTAACTACTCAATTAAATGAGATTGTGTAACAAAAAACTCTACCTCGGTGTCAAACAGCGACTTCACCAGATGTCGCTGGTTGGCAAAATTATTAGTCAATGAGGACAGTGTTGTCTATATTTTTGAGGGTATTTAGAACGTTATTATATATTTTAATTACCATCGTATGGTGACCTGTTGTGAATAATTTTAATTTTGAGAATTGAATATTCAATTTATTTTGAGTTCAATTATTTCTTTTGCGACTTTTCATTATGGCGACGAGACCACTACTGCGATGTGCTTATTGATTGCAAGAGCAATAATTTACATTTTGATAAAAGTACAAATCGACTTCTAGAGATAACAACAAAATCATGCCCTAAGTCCGGGGTGGCGAGAAAGTTATTCCATTAAATGAAAAGACTTATCCTATATAACGTTTTTTTAATATACATAACTAAAAAATATATAACAATTAACATTCTAGTCGCAATAGCCCTTTTTTTCGTTTTTGCCTAATCACTTATGAACGGGAAAGTGTAATTACCTGATGATGATGTCGATGCCGCGTGAGCGCTGCGTACCTGCCGCACTGTTGCCGCTTTTACATGTCACTTCTGGTCAGTACACTAATATTGTCAAGGTGATTTATTTCGTGTCATTTTTTATGCTATTTATTTTGTTTGAAATATGCATTTTTTTATTTTTGTTAGAATTGTTTATTTTATTATTTTAATCGACATAATTATATGAACTTGTATATACCGCTGTGTTATTTAACGTGATAACCTAATCGCCACCCAGTATATAAATATATACCCGTGGGTGTCGTAAGAGACGACAAAGGGAAACATAACAGGAGATGGCAAGCAGCGTCTTCTTAATAACAACTATAAAATAAAAAACTGCTGTCAAAGCATGACAAATATGCCAAGTATCCCCCATAAGAGGCAATCTTAAGGAAGTCTGTGTTCAGCTGTAGACTTTGATCGTCTGTAGTTAGGACTACCGGATGGGAAGACCAAAATATCGGGACAAAATTTGAAAATGTCGATATTTTGGGGTTGTTGTCGGGAGAAATATATATTAAAAATAAGAATGTAAGATATAAAAAAAATATTTTATACGTACCGCTATAGTATTGTGGTTGTAGCACGAATGGGTTGGCTTAACCTGGGTAGGACCACGCTCTCACAGAATACCAGCGTAAAATAGCATCTAAATGCTACTGTGTTTCGTATGGTGAGTGTAACGAGCCATTCCATCTCAGTCCTCAGGGGTGACAACGCATCTGCATTTTGATTCTTAATTGAGGATAAATGTAGATGTCTATGAGCCACAGCATCCACTTACCATCAGGTGGACTGTGTGATCGTTTGTCACCCTTATTCCATAAAAAAAGTTTATTTTTTAAATTATTAGGCTACAAAAAGAATAAACATTGTTGACACATAACTAATTTAAGTACACTTAATTTTTAGAATGCTAGATGTACGAGTATTTGGCATTGAACTGTACTAAGTCCACCAACTTAGATCCTTTATTAGTTTTCAGAAAAGATTTAAAATTCAAACAATTTACTTCAAAGTTCAATAGACAGTAAATAATAATAAGAATTACTAATTCAGCTTTTATTAAATCAAAGTCACCTGTGTGAAGGGAAGCTCTTTTCCTGGAGATTTCGAGTTTTGTCAGGAGTCTGGAGATCATTTAAAAATGTCGGGAGAATCCAGTCGAATCCCGACCATCTGCCAACCCTAGTAGTGATGTAATGTGATCGGTGAGGTAATTACAACAAAATGGTTAATAAATAATGAGATAATTATATTTTATATTAACGTGAATACATTGAATAATATAAAATTTTAATTTGTGTTAATTACCTTACCTTAATTGATTTTAGATAATATCGAATGTGAATTTATTTCAAATGGGTAAATCCGTGTAATCTGTAAAGTGTAAAAAATATCAGCAAAAACAAATGCACTTTGCTTACTTATGACAACCTTGTACATCAGATATTTCCCACTTTTTGTGCGTCATACCTGACGTAGTTTCAAATTTTTTCCTCTGGCATTTGATTTTTTTTACTGTGGCAACCCTTTTTATCTCATAGTTATTAATTACAGGCGATTTATATTGTGTTATAAAGAAATTACCCTTTAATAATCTAATGAAAACTACCTATAAAACTTTTTACGGGGCTGGATGTCCGCGTGCAATTTACGTAGTCGTCTAGTTTCGGTCCTCATTCCATGTCATGGATGTTGAAGGCGACGGCAGAGGGAAACTAAAACAGAAGATGGACAGCATCTTCCGGATAACATTGTCACACACACACAGGCGTGAGTGTTTATGAATTATATAAACACTCACGCCTGTCACCGAGAGGGGTAGGCAGAGACGGACTTCCATTTAGTACAATCCTGACACACCTCTCTCATGATAATATTTAAATACCTAATAATAAAAAACTTGCTCGAAAAGCGCGGAAACTATGGAAATCTCCGCTACGAGACAGTTTATGAGAAATTTTCTTTCAGCACTAGACTTTTAACAGGCTGTAATAAATTAATGATGATGATGATGTAAAAATCCTACCGTGTAGGTGATGTTTATTTTTAAGAAAAAATAATACAATTATGGTTTTTTTTTTCGAACCGATTCTGATCACTGTCAAATATAATCAATTCATTATTTGACATTATATCTATTGTGATAAACAATCTTTTAATTTTTATAGTAGCCCTCTTCTTACCAGCAGCGACGAACAGTCGCAGATACAGTTTTAGGAACTCCACCGCACGTGAACCCCACGGACCTATAGTCTCTACAGCAAACGGCACAAAAAATTTTATTGATCCCTCAGAAACCTTTTGCTTTACTTACTTAGTTCCGATATGGAAATATTTTCATATTCAATCAATCAAGCAATCATATTTACAGGCACTACCACGCTTCCTACTAAAAGTAATAATTCAAATTATATTTAGTACTTTTTTTATCAGTGGTTATGTCAATTTCTTAATTGTCTTATTATAAAAAAAAAAAACACAAGAACCATTAAAATACCTTTTACGTAATAACACTTTATTTCCACAGTCCTGATGGTAAGTGGATGCTGTGAACCTGTGTGGGTATCTATACCTACATCAATCCTCGATTAAGAATCAAAATGCAGATACGTTGTCAACCTTGAGGACTAAGACGGAATGCCTCGTTTCCAGTACAAAGGGTCTCACGTTCTCTACACTCAGGAACACACCAGCATTAAGCCGGTATTTTAGCCGACCCATTCGTGCTACAAATATGCTATAGCTGCAGCTTGGCTCTACCACGTAAAAATTCGAACAGTAAACCAAAAGAAATGAAGTTACAGTCTGTGTACGTTCCTCTGCTGGACACAAGTTACCGAGCAATAAGTTCACCGTGCTGTTCCAGTATACGTTGTGACGGCTCCGTGGCGCAGTGGCTTAGCAATAAGTTGTTGCGCTGGGGGCCGCGGGTTCGAATCCCGCACGGAACAAGCGTTTGTATGGCCTACAAATAATTGTTACGGGTCTGGATGTTTGTCCTCGTGCAATTTATGTTTGTAAACTGCCGCCACGACACAGGAAAAAATCCTAGTAACGGCCTAGTTAACGTTTTTAAAAAAATATATAAAAAATGTTGGCATTTCGAAATATTTTATCCCTTAGACATGCAAGTTTCCCTAATGTGTTTCCTTCACCGCCAAGCACCCGGTAACTCACTACTTAAAATAACATTATAATTTTAGGTGCAAAATGCAGATGCGTTGCCACCCCTGAGACCTAATTTGGAACGCCGCGTTATCAGTAAAAAAGATTTTCAATTGGCGTCAGTCGTCACTCATCAAAACAAAACATTATATATATAGCTTTATGCAGCAATTTCACGCTGTTATTCTGCGAGAATTACTGGCTCGAAGAACCGACAACTGATGGGGAAGATAGGTTCTCGAGTGGCAGCCTCGTACCGGCGAACGAAGTGTAGGGCGTCCCCCCACTAGATGGAGTGACGGCCTGGTAAGACATGCAGGAACTCAATGGATGCAGGTGGCTCGGGACCGTGCTTTATGGCGTTCCTTGGAGGAGGCCTATGTTGAGCAGTGGCCTTGTGAAGGGCTATAATGATGATGATGATGATTTTGTGTGAGCAAGGTCTGCGGTCGAGTTGACTCATTATTGCTCCAGTAATTACGTTGCAGCGTGACTTTACCCAATAAAAACCTTTGTTTAATATTATTTTTTAGCCTCAAGTTTTTTGTAGTATGTGTCAGCCATATTATTAGTTGAAATAAAGGCCTAATTACTTTTAACCCTTTTGAATGGACTAACACAAAAGGTAACAAGCAAAAGGTAACAATGAGAATTAATAAAGAATAATGTCTAAATCTATACAAATAAATAAAATTGAAGTGTCTGTTTGTAATATCAAAATAACAGCTTTTTACTAAATGTAAATGAAAGTATATACGATACTCATAACAAAAACAAAACTTTTAAAAATTTTGTTAATTGTTCGGCTAGTCTCCGAAACGGCTGGGCCAATTTTGACGGAACTTTCACCGACAGATACCTGAAGTTATAAGGAGTAACTTAGGCTACTTTTATTTTAGAGAAAGAATTAGGGTTCCGCGTAAAAATTAAAACCATAAGTTACACGCGGGCGAAGTCGCGGGGAGCAGCTAGTAATCAATATATTCTTTATTGTACATGAATACACATTAAAAGGAGCCAAAATGAAATATAATATGTTAAGGTACGTGAGGGTAATATGGTCACCTTAAGCTTTGCCGCTCTATAATACCAAAACTAGGCGGAGGACAGAGACAAAAACACAAAGTCGCATACTATAACTAATATATTACGAAAAAAAAAATAACAAACAAGCTTTAAAAATAATTAAGAACACTTCGAAAAATCTACTTATATAAACTAACTATACCACACAATACTAAAATCGACTAAAATATCTACGAGTACTATAATGTCAACTATCCAAATGGCGTCGATAAAGTAGCGACCTTTTGACCCTTTATTATTTGATTGACTGATGAAGAGCTATAGTATGATAGAGCCATCTATACAAACAAGACTGTAGTTTTTGAGTTTTAAGAAAGTGAACATATTATTAACCGGATAACCATATTACCCTCATGTACATATAGAAAGTGATCCATATGATGCGGTCAAGTGGAAGGAGCCGGGGAGTCTCGGCCCAGAGATGAGAACAGTACTCCATATGAGGCCGAACCTGTGCCTGGCTGAGGCAACAAGGTGAGTGCCCTGAAACTAAGGAGATATGACAAAGGAATTCTTTTTAGCGTCTTCAGTCTCTTTTTGTGTCTTCTGGGTTTGACTAGATTTAGTTGCCCCCAAAAATTTAAAATAAAACAAAACAAAGATATAAGTTTTAGTTTAAAATAAAACAAAGATATAAGTTTGTGCCAGTACTCGGCGAAGTTTCCCGAGAATTATTGGCACGGCCGGTGTAAAAAGCATGACAGGCGGTCTTATCGCTCTGGATTTTTTCCAGACAACCCTATTCCGCAAAGAACTGTTGTTTACAGTGAATTGCGAATAGGGAAATTATCAAATATATTCCAAATTTAGGTATATTGGGCCATAATATATAATATATAGTCTATTTAATAAAAGAAGGAATTTCAAAAATAAAAAGACAAGAAAAAAAAACATACAGTCGATTACCTCCTCCGTTTTTGGAGTATGCTAAAATAAAACGTATTAAACTGTTTACAAGAGTTATTTTCACAAATTGGTTTTTCACGTAGATTTGATAATTCTATAATATAATATCTAAATTCCCAGGTAATCGGGTCTCCTTACAAGCTTTTTCATAAGCAAAAATTACTAGTAAACATGGACTTCAAAATTTGAAATACTAATTACGATAAAAAGTTTAATTGGTGCTTCTGGTTACGTCAAACGTAAAATACCCAGATCACCGACGGGCTGCAGCGTCTAAGTCGCGAGACACTACGATTGTTGTGTAGCGTGTGAAGCGTAATTTTATTCGAAATGTCTGGTACTACGATAATCAATCTACCTGACAAGCATGATTTTATTTTTATTATAGAACTAGCGATCCGCCCCGGCTTGGCACGGGTGAATTCGGTATCTCGACAACAGAGCTACCTTCCGGGTCTAATTGTAAATATAAACCATCTAGGGATCCATTAAAACAAACACAAAAAATTTCTTCCAATTTGGTCGAGGAGCCGTTTTCGAAGTTTAGTAGGCCTGTCTCACTACGCGCTTTAGCCATGAAAATATACCTACGCTGCGCGGCCGCGTATAAGAGATTAAAGGCTATCACTCACTCGCTCGAGCTGCCGTGCCCTTGCGTTAACAGAACGTTTTATAGGATAGGGTGACAAACGAGTACACACACCACTTGATGGTAAGTGGTTGCTGTAGCCCATAGACATCCACATCTATCTACTCGTTTGCAAATCAAAACGTTGTCACCCGTGAGGACTAAGATGGAATGCCTCTTTACCAATAAAAAGGGTCTACGGTTCTCTACACTCACCATACGAAACACAGCAGCATTAAGCTGCCATTTTATGCTGGTATTCTGTAAGAGCGTGGTCCTTCCCCGGTCGAGCAGACACATTCGTGCTACAACTGTACTACTATATATCTGCAGCATGGCTCTACCACGTACAATTACGAGTACGTACAAATGTATTTTTCTCTTATAAATATTTAGGCACTTTTAACATTTATTTTTGAGTTTTCATTCAAGTAGGTACTTTACTTTTTACTTTTACTCAAAAAGCGAAAAGGTACTGCATAGCATACGGGTGCTTAAACAACAATAGTAATGTCGACTTTTCATTCTTTACTGTTTCAAAGGATATCGAAAGGTAAGATATTATTATTTATAGGTACATCTACATAATTAGGTACCTAGTTATTGGCGCCATATTTACGGATTTATTATTTGATTAGCGACGCTACCACAGCTTCGCAGTTTTCGTTTTTTTTCGCGTATAATGTCAATGACTTTAAAAAATTATTAACTTCCTTCTGCGTAGCATTGAAAGGAAGTTAATGGTTTTAGCTGGCAGTCTGTTAGTCTGTATGCCGACACGATAACTTCCGTTCCACTGGACCGATTGACTTTAAATTTGGTATGTGGATACCTTGAGGTAGTAGCTCGGTCGAGTTTGAATTTGGGTCCTGTAGGTCAAAGGGCACCAGAGATATGGGATTCACGCAGAAGGAAGTTGTTTTTCTTGAATTTACATTCAACTCGTTCAGTATATGTATACCTCTCAGTCCTAGTGACTGTACTGACTGACTATAAAACCAAAACTAGGAGGGGGATAGAGACAAAAAAGTCGTATACTATAACTAATATATAAAGAAAGAAATAGCAAATAAACTTTGCCAATCATTAGGAACACTTCGAAAACTCAACTTAAAAAAACTAAGTACCGTAAAATGCTCTAACTTGACCTACCTAGCCTTACTTTGCCTAAACCGATCATTTGGATTTCATTAGTAGGCTATTTTAGCTAGAGAATTGAGGCTACGTTAGGATTTTTAACTCACGGCAACGCTTACTTTTGGTTCTAATAAAAAAGTTGTAAAACTTCATTGAACGTCATAATTGCGCTAATTGTGATTGCTGATATATTGTCTGCACTTAAATATCATTCTGTGAATATTTTAAACTATTTTTACGGATTTGGTGAGCCATATTAAATGAAAAATAATTCCATATATCCTTGTCTCTATGTTTTGTTCTTCTAAAAGTGGTAAAATGAAGTCAAACAATTGTCTGTCGCTTTTTATGAAAAATCGATAAAACTTTGCCTAGGGGCATGGTTGTCAATTATTAGTTTGATAAGGGAGTTTTGGCGGGAACTTGACCGGCGACGGTTTGCTGCTCCTGTATTATAGTTTAAATAATAGTTTGAAGTGGAATTTGATATGTAAAAGTGGTGCGATTTTATGTACTAACTGTCTACGCATGTGAACTATTAGTGGAAACGGTGAAATTGGTGCTCTGATGGTGGTGGATTCTCAAGATAAGCTATTTGTTTGCATGGGCGCCTTTAGATACCATCGCCAACTGTCAGCTGTCTGCTGGCTCAAGTTGCTGTCAAAATCTCCCAAGGGCTGCACAATGTGACGCATCAACATATTGTGAAGCAGTGAAATTCTATATATTCAAAATAAAAAAGACAAGGCTGTACGGCATAGTTCCTTTGCATGCTCTCTCGAGCGAATAATAAAAACAACAACAATTAGTTTGATAATAAAACTAGTAAAATTCCGCGGTTTCATATGCACAAGCGCGAACGCAGTTAGAACGTAGCATACATAACCTTTATGTTTACATAAATACCCTGAAAAATACTTATTATTTTAATAAATTATCATCGTATGAAGCACAAAAACAATTCGGGATTCCCACCGGCATACCATTTTAAGTAAAGTCAACGAATATCATGATAAATCTTGACGTAAATGTTTTAATGCAGTATGAAGATAATATTCATTTTCTTGAGTACCAATTTTAGCTCCTACGCTTAATTTTCGAATGTTTTTAGCATACTAATCCATTAATAATGACTAACATACATTATAATTATAACTAGACTGTAAGTAATTTGACGAATAGGTTTTTAACGGTCTTTTTCTTTACAGTGCTGCAGTCGAACTAGACAAACAAGAGAGGCAACTGCCACTCGAACTGAATATCATCCATCCATTACAGCCTATAAAAGTCCACTGCTAAACACAGGCCTCTTCCATAGATTGCCTCGTAGGGGGGATTTGCCATTGTAATTTGAATCTTAATCACGGATGTTTATTGTAAAAAATCTTAGGTTTCTATTTTTCTGCAATAATTTTTTCTAGTTGTCATTGCATAAAAGCAAACTAATTTTAATCATAGTACAAATTAATAATAATACTTATTATATACAATATTAAAAACTATAATTTAAAAAAAAAAACTAAAACTAGTAACTTAATTATCATACAGTCCTACTCCCCGAGGTATCATGCCAAGAACGCTGGCTGCGTTTCCCCGCTGAATGGCTATACTTAGCGTTTGAGCGAGAAAAGAACCAGCCCTTTTATCACCAGCAGTAACGAACGTTCCTTTAGGGACTTCATCGCTCGTGGATCCCATGGAACCGATAGTCTCTACAACAAATGGCACAAATATGTAGTCATCTCTCAGAGACTCACATTTGCGCCACTTACTCAGTTCAGCTGTCTCTGATGCCGCCCCGGCTCTAAACAATGTACCCCTGAGATGAGAGGCCGCCAGAGTGTGTATGCAAGTAGCATCCCACACTAGGGCTTTACCTCTCTCCCAAGTGACCAATATCGAGGATAAATCCAGATGTATATGGACCACAGCATCCACTTACCATTAGATGAATTGTGTGCTTGTTTATCACCGTTATTCTATAATAAAGCAAATAAAGAAAACCACCAAATATTTAGTGAGAACGTAACCATCATTTAGTTTTTACCATATAAATCATATTATGATACTCTTGTGCTTCTGCGGATTTCCTCGTTATGGACTTTATCTTGCAGATAAGTAAGCGGGTCAGTAAGTTAAAGTGGTAATGGACCGGCTACGTAGCTGGAAGAATCGACAACCGATGGGGTAAAAAGGTTTTCGAGTGGCAGCCTCCCAATAGATAGAGTAACTACCTGATGAAACGCAGGCAGTCGATGGATGCAGTTGGTTCAGGAGAGTTAAAGTTACAGCCTATATAGACCGAGAGGGTTTCAGGGCAAGGAAATGCCCGCCGCGCTGCCCCAAATGAATGTTGGCGAACTTCACATGTCTTCGAAATATTTTTTTTAATTTCCTCACGATGTTTCCCTTCACCGCCCAGCATGGATGGGCTGTAGTAAGAGTATTAGTAAACCATAGGTCCATGTATACCTAAAAAAAACTAAAATATCTTTATCTTTATATATAAAAATCTTCTGTCTACGTGTATGTGACAGAACTCCACCTAAACAGCTGGCGGTCCAGTTGATTTTGATTATTTTTTTTTGTGTGTCCCCCTGGATGGTTTAGATTCACAATTGGACCCGGTAGGTGGTACTATTGTCGACATTCAGAAATCATTCGTTCGAAGCCGGGGCAGATCGCTAGTATATTTATTTAAGTTATATTTGGCTTCAAAAGCTTTATCCATTTTATTATTATCAGTTGTTTAATTTCAGTACGTAATAAATCTTCCTGACACACGATATTGTTACGCGGAGCGCATAATAGGTCAGGAGTCAGGGCCGCGGGTCACGGGCGCTGCCGAGGTCGGCAAACCGCAAGGAAGTCAGGAAGTGAATCGCTTGTATGTGTATCGTATTGAATCGCTACTTCATTACTATATTACTCGAGATTATTGTATGTAATGGCAGGTTATTGATGATTTGCCAATACGCAAGGTCGCATTCAATGATCTTAATGCTTTAGTGCATTGAAGAACTGCTGGAATAATTTTTAAAACGAGGAAAAAATTTTTTTAGTATTGTAATAATTTGAGAGGAATATAATGAATGCGACAAATATTAGCATTACGTAAATGTATATACCAAAAATTTAGTTTTATTGGTCCGCCCCGCCCCTACCTAAATCCAGACCTGCCTTTGGTATATATAAACCAGACCCTTTAGTGGGTATTAGTCGTGTGATGCCGACTTAAGTATAGTCTGCTCGCTAAGATAGTGTCGGTACACCCGGAGGCGCACTTATTGTTTTGCTTTTATTTTATTATTTTTTACTGTGTTTCTTAAATAAATGTTTTTCTATGGTATGGTTATTGTAATAAAATACGAATATAAATATAAACATAAGATAGGTATCAAAAAGCCTTTCACTGTGGCGCTTCGTTTTAAAGTGTTAAGTGCCAAATTTTCCTGAGGTTATACACCGCACGCGGCAACATTTGATGCCGCGGCGGCGCTTTTGACAAGATGCGGCAAAGCCAAGGTGACGCAAAACATAGGCGACCGTATCTAAGCGAACAAACTATACTATAATATAATATTTAATTTATGATAGTGATGAGACGAAAGAATAAATTGATATTAAAATATAATATTAATAAATTTCCCTATGTAAAATACTCCCAGTTGGAATTCTTTTGAAATTAAATATTTAATAGCTATAGAACATTATTTTACTGAAGAATATTAAAGTACCTATTATCAGGCCTCTCTCACTCCATGCTTTAGACATGAACATATGGGGAAACAAGGGGATAATACCGTGAGGTTGTCGCGCTCGAGCTGACGCTAGCCTTACGTTAACAAAAAATTATTTTTCAGTTATATTATTTAGGTTTTCTTGATATTTATTTTTGAGTTTTTATTCAAGTAATGCCTCTCAAAAAGCCAAAAGGTACTGCATAGCATACGGGTGCTTAAATAACAATGTCGCCTTTTCATTCTTTACTGTTCCCACAGAATAAATAATTATACAAGAACTGTTCCTAAGGATACCGAAAGGTAAGATATTATTATTTATAGGTAGATTAGATAATTACGTACCTAATTACTGACTCTATAGTTACAATTTTATTTTTGTTAAGCACTTGGTCGATAAAAGAAATATATTGAAAATAACAGCACTTTTCATTGTTACTCTTTCATTAATAATGCCGTCGCGTGTCAGATGTTTGTAAATAGCAAAAATGTGAAATAAAAAATGACAAGTAGGTAAATTATCAGAGTTCCAAAGACTTCACGTTGTTATAATCTAATTTTTTCTAGATGATGCATATTAACCTTCCTTACGTTGAACAATAATGTTCTTATTATCAGCAAATTACTAATACATTGCATAACACCACAGTGTATTCTACTACCAACTAATATCAAGGGATTCAATTTGTTTTCTCACAACAACTAACCCTACAGTATCAGCGGCCTTCACAAAGGCGCGTAACGGGCTAGGTGATACAGACTCTTGCACGCGAACCTAAGGTACATTTTGATTGAATACGCGCGCCGCAACAGTCGGTAGGTTATTTTAACGAAAGTCGCATCCGAGGCGTGCAAAGTATTATGAACATTAGCGACGTTGTAACTAGGTTTAAAGTCGCAAGTTTGCTATCAGGGAGTGATTCTTCTGTTCTTGTACTATTATTTATTCTGTGCTATTCCTAACACTTACAACACACGAAAGGTTTGAGAAAAAAGCTATAAAAGAGCCTAGTGAGACTAATTACTATAAACATAGCATTTAATCCTTTCGCTGACGTGCCGTGTCAGTCACTTTGTACAGAGAACTGTATTTAAAGGATGACTGACGGCAGTGGATGCGTTAAATAATTCATACTTCCTAGAACTTATAACAAAATAAAATGGTCCACAGAAAATTATTCACAAAAATAAATTGAACATAGTAATGTTATAATCCTGTGTTTTTTTGTAGTGTACAACAATATAGTAAATTATAAAACATGTCTACAACCATCGATTAAAATTTGCAATCGATTATATAAAAAGTGTATAACTGCGTTCAGTGAACCGATCGATGTTTTATTACGTGTACTGTACAGTGTCTGTGCATGTTTTAATTGATGCAAAACACTATCACGCGGTAAACAGTGCATGCTATTTAAATGATTAAATTAATGTGCCAGTTTTGACAAACATACATTAATTTTGTTACAAAAACTTTAATAATAGGAAGAAATAATTTCTTATATGTACACGAATATTACAAATTGTAAACGTGGTAGAGCCACGCTGCAGCTATATTATGATTGTAGACCGAATAGGTCGGCTCGACGGGGGAACGACAACACTCTCACATTATCGTAAAATAGCAGCTTAACACTGTTGTGTTTCGTATGGTGACTGTAGAGAACCGAAGACCATTTTTACTGGAAACGAGGCATTCCATCTTAGTCCTCAGGGGTGACAACGCATCTGCATATTGATTCTTAATTGAGCATAGATGTAGATGTCCACGATAGATGGCCACGAGCTCGATTGTCACCCTTATTCTATTAAAAAAAAACCATTGAATTACTTATTTCCCTGATTTCGCTTTTGATTTGACTTATTTTGCTTTGTATCTTTGTAACTTCAATGTCACTTGAAGGATTGGCCTACTGAAATGTTTAAAATACTGATGCCATAGTTAGTTGAGTGCATCCCATCTGCTTCGGATCCAATAATTAAAATTTAATCCAAACCCGAGCAAAGTGAATAGATCTCTATGATATCAGAGATCAGAGACAGAGAGTATCAGATTACTACTTTGATTTTTTTTAGAAGAGGGGGCAATCGAGTATGCGGCTTACCTGATGTTAAGTGACTACCGCCACCCATGAACAACCGCAACACCAGGGAAATTGCAGTTGCGTTGCCGATCTTTTAGAAAGGTGTACGCTCTTTTCTTGAAGGTTCCTAAGTATCAGTATCAGCACGTCAAACATCTCAGTCTAACCCGTGATGTGGAGCACCTGAAATGTCAGGAATTAAAATAAGTTAAATTACTAAAAACGCGATAAAATCCGTAAACTTAGTTTTATTCAATGAGAAAGAAATGTGTGCTTCCTGACCATGTGGTCTGTGCCGGGTTCCCGGTTAATACATTCACGTAACGCTTCATTTACCTATACCATCCGTTTTTTCCACGACTACTAAAAAGGAATAGTTTCTCAATTAGAAATAGTATTTTTTATAATAGTATTTTTTTCATGTGTGTTACCTGAGAACTTATTTCTAGGTGAACCGATTTTGATAATTCTTTGTGCTTCTCATGTGGTCCCATATAAATTTGATTAAGATCTGTCGAGTAATTTTTTAGTTATCTTTAAAAATGCGTATTTAATTGACTTCTACTACATTGACGTTGTTCTCTTTTTTTTTTATATTGATGTCACAACAACTTTTGTTGGTTGTACAAAATTTTTCATTATACCACTTGTTTGTACACAACCACTATCACTACAGCCCATTACAAGTCCACTGCTAAGCATAGGCCTTCTCCTATATTCCCTTCCACAACATACGATCTTGAGTCACCTGCATCCAACGAATTCAAATATTAGTAACTAAATGCATGTACTCGTAAAACCCCATTGAGTTATATGTACTATGTACTAGAGAAGCCTTTCTAAACAAAAAATGTGTACTACTGTATGTCTTCGCGCATGCGCGGGAGATAGTAAACTCGCGCATGCGCAGTTGATTTAAGCGCATTGCGCCTGCGCGGTCAGTTTATATCAAGAAATATATTTTTTTATGATTTTTTTCTTTTGTAATATAACGATATTATTACCTATTTATTCACTTGAACAACAAATAATTTTACTTGACTACTGAATTGTTATTTACGTCTAGGTTTAAACTATGAAATCTTGTATTATTAGCGCCGCTCCACACTGCATGAATATTGAAACCACAGACTAACTAGTAGATTGAAACGACACTAAATGACACACTATACGGATTGCAGTACAGTTTAGTTGAACATGTATATGTTCGGACTGCGCAATCTAGTACGTAGTACATATATATATATATATCGATGTAAAACCCGTTTTGCTAGAAAACTATTTACTCGTTAGCAACTAACAACTAGAAAAAAAACTTAAAAGTTGTCGCAAGTTACTTTAACATGGTAGAGCCACATTGCAGCTGTATTGTATTGCCATTGCAGCACTGCGAGTGGGTCGGCTCGAACGGGGAAGGAACACGCTCTCACAATATAGATACGAGTATATACTAGCGTAATTTTGGTTCAATCGCTGTCCTTCCATTGTTGTTTAGATTGTAACAGCTTAGAACACAATTTATGTATAGTCTAGTCAGGTGTTTATTGTTTGTGTGTTGTTTGTTTGTTTTTATTTAGTGTCATGATTTATTTATAATGTATATAGATTCCATTACGACTCGAACTACTCGAAAGAAACGAAACGGGCCTCACTGAAAAACAGCGGCTATGGTTCGCCACGCCAAATGCGGAGTGGTTGAGTGCGACTCCTTTTCGTCACTTTCTGCAACGTCTATACTATATTATTATTAATAAAAACCTTAAAAATAAGAAAACAGTTATGTACCAATATGGCGTTGTGCTTATGTGGCGAAATAAATATTATCTTTCTTTCTTACTTAAAATAGCAGATTATTGATAGTAAGTTTCGTATGGTGAGTGTAGAGAACCGGAGAGCCTTTTTACTGACAACGGGATATTCCATGTTGGAAAGCTGTAGTGCGTATACTGTGTTCCGTCGTGGGATAGTCCTTGAGGAAGATGACTACGTCTGTCGTAATACAGAGCAAACTAGTACGGAGGGTAAATTTAACTTTTCTTAATCATTTCTTATATTTACGCGAACACTACACATTGAATAAAACTTTTTATACAGATTTTATCACGTTTAATTGTTGAACATATAGCTAACATGACATACATAGGCTCCGGGAAGTCTGCAGTTTGTGATCATATCCTAGACGGCCCCGCCATTACATTAGATTTGATACACCACAAATTCTCGCGAAAGAACATCGATTCCTGCCAAGGATGATACGTAAGGCTATTGAAATTAAAAAAAAACATCCTAATTTCAATAGAGAGGGAGGCTGGGTACTACCACCTGCTTGGGATCCCGTAATTAATAAAATTAAAACTAAACCCAAGCATACCACTGCAAGACTTCAAGACATTGTGAGTTCATTCTGCGTAGATCGGAACAAAACTATTAATTAAAAAGCTGAAGGTACTCCGGGTTAACTTTGATATCAGGACGTCAATCACCTCAGTCCCTCATGACCGTGGGTACTGGAAAGCACCCGTAACATCGGGAATTAAAAATAACAACAATTAAACGTGATAAAATACGTAAAAGTAGTTTTATTCAATTAACATTTCTGTAGCACTATTATCATAACTCGAAATGTATTTTTATTTATTTCACTTAACTTTGAATCTGTATTAGCTGTCTTTACTTAAATATTTAACGTTATAGTGAGGTGGTAAGGTGAATGTTTCTGCTTTATTATAAGATGTTATGTTATTAGTTACTTGTTGATAAATAAAGTGAAATTGGATTAGTTTACTTTTGCTGCACTACCTCCCATATGTTTATCTCTACTTAGCCTTATGGTTGACTGGGTGACAATGGCTTAAGGCACCGTTTCCCATTTGCCGGATCGCGACCCGGTAGCGGGCCATCAAAATAAAATACAGGGTCGCAACATTCCCGCCTTGTTTTAAAAATAATATCTACTATCAATCGACGCATCATGCATTTTTAAAACATTTTTACTATTAATAAATGTGTATTATTTTACTTAATGGAACTAGCTTTGGTTTAAAAGTATTAAGTGGGTCACGAAGGTACAGTGTGAAAATTAACGAGCCATTGCAGAACAATGTTTGGGAAACACTGACTTAAGTCATTGAGGCCGCCATATGTTTTTCCTTTTGCGCGTAAAAGTTTAAACAAATAAATAAATAAATTGAAAGTTGAAATTCATATAGAGAGCCAGTATAAGTGCAGGGATACCATCTCAGTACTCAGAGGTCTATGGCCTTCTTTGTTTGATGTTGGCTGCAGTGATCCACGGGCTGCATAAACCTTTTACCATCACATAATTTAGTTACATCAATTTAAAAAAAAAATATCGATATCATCACATCGAACACATAAAGATTGAGAGTTATTACAATAGACCCTTTTCATTGAATAAGGGTCAAACGAGCACACAGTCCACCTGATGGTAAGTGGATCCTGTGGCCCATAGATATCTCTCAACATATATCCTCGATTAGGAGTCACCACTGAGGACTAAGATACGAGACATTCTGTCTCGTATCGCGTAAAAAGAGCCTCCGGTTCTCTACACTGACTATACGAAGCATTAAGCTGCTATTTTACGCAGGTATTCTGTGAGAGCGTGTTCCTACACCGGTCAAGCCGACCCATTTGTGCTACAACCATAATAAAAAAATATAAATAAAAAATAAAATTGTAATAAATTATGTTTATATATTCCAACATAGTTAATAACATCCGGTCATATTCGGAAGTTTTCGATGCGGAAAACAGGACGTCGTTATGATAAGTGATTAATTTTTTTCCTTGTTTTCTCATGCTGTCGTCTTTAATTAACGGAGCAAAAAAAAATAAGTACTTGTAACCTTAACGTTCGGTTGAACTAAAACTTGTTACCATTTATAATAATAAATAATAAATGTTAATATTTATTTATGTTATGTGTAAAACTATAATTAGTGTTTCTTTCTTTCCTTTTAATAAAACGTAGCCTCCACACTAGGACTTTCTCCTGTGTCGTAGGGGCAGTTTAAATACATAAATTTCACAAGAGCAAACATCCAGACCCGAAACAATAATATGTAGGTCAATAAAAATACTTGTTTCATGAGGGATGAAACACTACACTACACCTACTGGTACGAGGCTGCCACACGAGAACCTTTTTTCCCCGTCGACTGTCGGTTCTTCGAGCTATATGGCCGGCCCATTGCCGCTTCAGCTTACCAATCCGTTGGGCCATGTCGGTCACTCTAGTTCTACTGCGGATATTCTCGTTTCTAAGTTTATCACGCAGAAAAACCCCGAGCATAGTCCTCTCCATAGCTCGCCGAGTGACCTTAAGCGTCCTCATACGGCCAGCAGTGAATTAACACGTCTCAGATCCATAATTCATCACTGGCAACATTCACTAGTTGTACAGTCTCGCTTTAAGGTTTAAGGTTTTGAGGTATACCTGACGAGAAGATGTGTCGCAATTTCCCGAACGCTGCCCAGCCGAGTTAAATCCGTCGATTGACCTCTCGGTTGAAGCTGAACTTACCTAGTCGGACTATTTGTCCCAGGTGAACATACTCTTTTTTTTTATACGAGGGTGGATTGAAAAGTACTCGGCCTAACCAAGAAAATAAACACATACTAAATCAGTTATATTTTTATTTTTCTACATAATCACCATCAAGTTCAATACACTTTTGCCACCTCCCCTTCCAAGCATTAAGACCGTTGAAAAAAATGATTCTTCCTTAGAGTCAAAATATGCGTCTACAGCTGCTTTGACCTCGTCGTTTGTCGAAAATCTTTGACCTCCCAAGTGCTTTTTTAGGTTAGGGAACAGAAAGAAGTCTGATGGTGCCAGATCAGGTGAATACGGCGGATGCGGTAACAGTTCAAAGCCACAGTTGTGAATTTCAGCCATTGACTGTACTGACGTGTGAACACGGGCGTTATCTTGATGAAACAGGACTTTTCTTCTGAGCATTCCTCGACGTTTTTCTTTTATTTCCTCTCGTAAACGACGTAGTAAGGTGCAGTAGTAATCAGAGTTTATATTCTGACCCCTTTCAAGATAATCAATCATAATCACACCTTTCGAGTCCCAGAATACTGAAGCCATCACCTTATTTGCCGACAAAATCGACTTAGCCTTTTTAGGGGGTGGTGAACCAGGTCTTCTCCACTGTTTTGATTGTTGTTTTGTTTCCGGTGTACAGTAATGAACCTATGTTTCGTCCATAGTAACAAAACGATTCAAAAAATCATCTGCATCGGCTTCAAATAACTCCAAACAGTCGCGTGAAATAGTCAATCGCGTCCTTTTTTGTTCAACTGAAAGCAGTCGCGGAACCCACCTCGCAGACACCTTGTGGAAACCCAACTCGTTGACAATGATGTTTTGAGTTCGTTCATAAGAGATGCCTATAATCTCGGCTATCTCTCTAATTTTTAATCTGCGGTCTCCCATTATTAAATCAAGTACTTTTTTAATATTTTCGTCAGTAGTTGACGTCGAAGGCCTTCCAGAGCGGGGTTCATCTTTCACACTCTCTCTACCACGCTTAAATTCTGCTATCCATTTTTTGACGGATGAATATGACAGAGCACAATCGCCTAATGTACTGACCATGTCATCATGGATGGCTTTTGATGATAGCCCCTTCTTATGGAGGTACTTAATGACGGCACGCTGCTCGATTTGCTCCATTCGCGGAAATTATGTCCGATTACTTTGTTAATAAATTTATAAAATCACAACTAATTATCGCACACGTTTCGAACTTCACACAATGAACTAGTCTGAACTGAACTAAATAATGTGGATAGATTTGATTTTTAGAATTGAATGGATCTGTGTTAGGCCGAGTACTTTTCAATCCACCCTCGTAGGATCGGGTGACAAACGAGCACACAGTCCACCTGATGGTAAGTGGTTACTGTGACCCATAGACATTTACTTCTATCCTCAATAAAGACTCAAAATGCGGATGCGTTGCCACCCATGAGGACTAAGATGGAATGCCTCGTTTCCAGTAAAAAAGGGTCTCCGGTTCTCTACACTCACCATACGAAACACAGTAGTGTTAAGCTGCCATTTGACGCTGGTATTCTGTGAGAGCGTGGTCCTTCCCCGGTCTATACTACTAATATAGCTGCAGCATGGCTCTACCACGTAAAACTCGTCAACAACTTGGATTGGATGGAACTAAGTATATAAATAGAATAGGAATAAATCTAAGTATCGAAGTCCACTATGGAGTGGATATTCTTACACAGCCACTACACGGTAAGTAAAAGTAACACATGATTATTTTGATAACTTTGTACTCCTAGATATTCATGTTCCTCGATGTTTTCCTTCACCGCCATATACCTTGTAAATAATCTTTAAATTGCAATAAACACTTTCAAATTTTTATGTCAAAGTGACTGTGACACCGCGAGATTTAACGACATCTTAAAATTGAGTACCTAGCGTTTATGTATTTGGCCATAAGTATTTTGAACTTTCTATTAGATTGCGGCATAACTTTTAGTTTATGAAACGCTGTCAACACGTCAGCGGACAATTCGTAACGCCATAACATGACATAAACAAATAGATTAGTATTGCATTGAATTCTTAGAATAGATGGCGCATTATTCTGTAGAAGCGTGGGCGGGCCTTTAACTAAATATAGCACAAATGCACTTCATATGTATGCTTTAAGAAGCCGAAGGAGGTCATAGCGAGGAAATTAATTATTGTGTGCATAAAAATATTTTTATTGAGTGCAATATGTTGTAAATCCTAATAGTAACTGAAGAACCGCACTAGTAATAAATTACACTACGTAAATTACACACGTATTTTCTACGTGGTAGAGCCATGCTGCAGCTATATTATGGTTGTAGCACGAATGGGTCGGCTCGACCGGGGAAGGACCACGCTCTCACAGAAAACCAGCGTAAAATAGCAGCTTAACGCTGCTGTGTTTCGTATGGTGAGTGTAGAGAACCGGAGACCATTTTTACTGGCAAAGAGGCATGCCTCTTTGCCAGTAAAAATGGTCTCCGGTTCTCTACACTTAGAGAGCTTAACAGCAGCGTTAAGCTCTCTCTTAGTCCTCACGGGTGACAACGCATCTGCATCTTGAGTCTTTATTGAGGATAGATGTAGATGTCTATGGGTCACAGTAACCACTTACCATCAGGTGGACTATGTGCTCGTTTGTCACCCGATACTATTAAAAAAAAAACACTACCCACAATAATATATATTAATAATATACGAGTATGAATACACATACATTACCAACAAATTTTTGGAACGAAGTTCCTTATCGGACGGTACGGGTTTGGCGGATGGGAGCTAGGCGACAAAAAGTGTAAGATTTTTTCTTTTTCGTCACTATCCCCTGCGTCATAGTGTAGACGGCCTTGGCGGCGAAATAAGTAAGTGAGATGGAATAATATCCATCTCCTTCGCACTTTTTCTTATCTTGCCATAAAAGAAACATTATTTTATTTCAAATGACGCTTCATTTTAATAGACGC
Organism: Parnassius mnemosyne; assembly: GCA_963668995.1. Classification (NCBI taxonomy): domain Eukaryota; kingdom Metazoa; phylum Arthropoda; class Insecta; order Lepidoptera; family Papilionidae; genus Parnassius; species Parnassius mnemosyne. The sequence goes on from CAVLGL010000084.1 coordinate 33,950,317, forward strand.
TATAAATTCATTTATTTGTATTTGTTAATCAATAGTATAATACCTACGTTTATCAATAATAATATACTATGCAAGTAGGTTTACCATATCTCAGGATTTGACCTGAGATTTCAGGATTTTTAGACTCTTCTTAGGATTGCGGCTGGATTTTGGAAATCTCATGAAATCTCAGGGTTTTTAGAACTTTCAATATAATATAGCTTACATTTTAAAGATCTCTTTAATAAAAAGTTAAACAAACTAAAAATAATTTTCCTTTGGTAAAAATTCCACAATTAAAATCAAAACTTATTTATCCAAGTAGGTACTTAAACAGTTTTATCATACTTAATATGTGAAGATACCTTTTTAAGTAAGGTTTTCTTCTCAAACTGTAAATAAATTTCAGGATTTTTAAATGGAAATCAGGCCCAACACCACCAAAGCACCAACGTTCCGGGAAGTCTGCAGTTTGTGATCATATCCTAGACGCCCCCCGCCATTACATTAGATTTGATAAACCACAAATTCTCGCGAAAGGACATCGATTCCTGCCAAGGATGATACGTGAGGCTATTGAAATTAAAAAACATCCTAATTTCAATAGAGAGGGAGGCTGGTTACTACCACCTGCTTGGGATCCTGTAATTCATAAAATTAAAACTAAACCCAAGCATACCACTGCAAGACTTCAAGACACAGTTAGTTCATTCTGCGTAGATCGGACCAAAATTATTAATTAAAAAAGCTGAAAGTACTCCGGTTTAACACTGACATCGGGACGTCAATCACCTCAGTCCCCCGTGACCACGGTTGCTGGAAAGCACCCGAAACGTCAGGAATATAAAATAAGTTAATTAAACGCGATAAAATCCGTAAAAATAGTTTTATTCAATGTGTAGTGTTCGCGTAAATATAAGAAATCATTACATTGATGGTGTTCTCATTTTATTTATATTGATGTCAGTTGTACAAAATTTTAAATTTTACCACTTGTCTTCCTCCAAATAACATGCTTTAAAGAGCAAAGTTTATCTTCATAAAATTGTATTAATGATGAAGTAACCTTCAATCGTAATGATTAATATGTCATACCTAATAAATAACGCTCATAAATCACTTTTTAATTTCCAATAATTTTTTGTCACAAAATACCTAATTGAGCCTTATTTATAAGAAACAGAGATATGGGATCGCGGATTTTCTTAGATGGAGTAAAGATCAATATTTTTATTGAACATTGTATTTATGTAGTATCACTAACATCATCATCATCATCATCATCATTACAGCCCTTCACAAGTCCACTGCTGAACATAGGCCTCCCCCAAAGAATGCCACAAAACACGGTCCTGAGCCTCCTGCATCCATCGACTTCCTGCATGTCTTACCAGGTCGTCACTCCATCTCGTGGGGGGACGCCCTACACTTCGCCTACCGGTACGAGGCCGCCACTCGAGAACCTTTCTTCCCCATCGGTTGTCGGTTCTTCGAGCTATATGGCCGGCCCACTGCCACTTCAGCTTACTAATCCGTTGGGCTATGTCGGTCACTCTGGTTCTACTGCGGATATCACTAACAATGAGGGCTAATAATTTTCTGCTCACCAGATGTCGCTAGTTAACACTGAAGTAAAGTTTTTAGTTACACAATGTCATTTAATTGAGAAATTGGCTTTTAATAAGAGTTCATCAGTTTCTAGAGTATTATATTAATACATAAAACAACGCGTCAGTGGCTTGCTCTTTAATTTTTTGCGCATTTTTAACATTCCTACTTTTATGAATATTTGTGGTTTGGTTTGTTTATTTTTTATGTTATTAATATAAAATTAGCTAATAGTACAGAAAGAAACAAAAACTTTTACATTTTCCGAACAAATTAACTTCCCTGCTATGAAATCTGTCAAATATTATACCTCACTTTCTAGTGGCGCCGCCCTGGTGACAGAAAAAGTCGTGGATGCCCTCATTACGCCAGCCCAGCGCTTTTAATATTTAAGGCTACCTGAGAAGTGTAGCCTAATACTAGATAGCATATACTATTTCTCATAAATCTGGCTATCATATACAAAAATAATTTTTCAAATCGGACTGGTAGTTCCAGAGATTTGCGTGTTTAAACAAACTAAAAGAAAAAGAAAAAAACTCTTCCGCTTTATTATATTATAACTAGCTGTTCTCCGCGACTTCGCTCGCGTGTTAGGGTTTTTATGTTTTTGCGCAGAACCCTAAACCTTTTTCTAAAATTAAAGTAGCCTAAGTTACTTCTTGTGAAATCAGCTATCTGCCAGTGAAAGTCCCGTCAAAATCAGACAAAATTTTAAAAAAATGTATTTTAGTTATAAGTATCGTATTTAATTTCATGTCCATTTAGTAAAAAACTGTATTTTTGACATTACAAACAGACACTTCAATTTTATTTATTTGTATAGATATAGATATATAGTATAGATGCCCTTATAAATAATTTCCCTTTTTTTTGATTTCGCTCACATTCCAGTAAATATTATGTAAGTCTTCTATTACTCAACAAGTGCCACAATTAGGTGAGTCAGTTCTTTACATCAGATAAGAAAATATACCAGTGCTTGCATTGTTGTGTTTCGGTCCAAAAGATATAAAAAGCCAGCGTTCCTTCGTTCGTTCTTCACAGCCTATTAAAGTCCACTGCTGAACATAGGCCTCCCCCATAGATTGTCTCATATAAGGGATATTTGCCGTAGTTGACAACGCAGTTTTTTTTTTTGTTTTTAGTCGTTATTAAGAATATGCTGCTGCCCATCTCCTGATTTGATTCCCTCTGTCGCCTCTTAATACACCCGCGGGATGATATGGGGTAGTGGATATTCTTACACCGCCACTACACGGTTTGGTGCCATAAAAAGCCAACAGTGTAATGTATTTATACATTAACTAGCTGTTCCCCGCGACTTCGCTCGCGTGTAAGGGTTTTTATGTTTTTGCGCGGAACCCTAATTCTTTTTCTAAAATAAAAGTAGCCTAAGTTACTTCTTGTGAAATCAGCTATCTGCCAGTGAAAATCCCGTCAAAATCGGTCCAGCCGTTTCTGAGATTAACCGGAACAAACAGACAGACAGACAAAAATTTAAAAAATTGTATTTTAGTTATAAGTACCGTAGTTACTTTGATATGCATTTAATAAAAAAACTGTAATTTTGACATTACAAACAGACACTTCAATTTTATTTATTTGTATAGATTTATTTAGAGAACACCAGCAGTGCGCACACATTATTATATTTTTATTGAAAGTAGGCTAAATCTAGGGACTGATGTGTGCACGTGACACAATATTACAAAATACTATTAAAATTAAGACAGCAAAGTTACAATAGTTTATAAAGAAATATGTCGCAAAAAATAATACCTAAAAAAAATATGTAACGAAGACATCAAAAATCACCAGAGATTTTTCCGGACCGATACGACTTAGGGACCTTCGAGAAAACAGCCTACTCTTTTTCTGCCGACTTCCAAAAAGGAGACAGTACTCAATTCGACTGTATGTTTTTTTTATGTGTTTTTTTTATGTTATTTGTTTTACCTCATAACTTTTTACTGGTTGAACCGATTTAGATGATTCTTTTTTTATTTGAAAGCTGGTACTTTTCGTGTGGTCCCATATGAATTTGATCAAGGTCAGACCAATAGTTTTTTGAGTTATTCTAACTTATATTGAAGTTGTCTGTACAAAATAATATTAAAAGACCGACAACGCGACTTGCGATTTCCCTAGTGTTGCAGTTGTTTATGGGCGGCGCTAGTCACTTATCTGCTATAAAAAAAAAACATTCATATGACCGAGCAGCAGCTGTTAAAGGACATGGATGTTAGGTTAGACATTTTATAACAGTGATCTTTTACATTTTTCCTATATTTTGGGAAAGTATCATGAAAAATATCGACAGTAAGGCACCACCACAGAGTGAAATGTACTATGGCGGCACTGAAAATTTCGGGAATCAAGGAAGTGACACAACGTTACTATTTAAAAATGTATTTATTGCTTTTCGAATTATTCTCCGCGAAATTTGACACATTTTTCCATACGATGGAACCAATCATTGAAGCAACTATTCCATTCGAAAGTTGGGGGTCTCCAAAATGGCCGTTTTGTAGGCGTCCACAGCTTCTTCAGGTGATGAAAATCTCTGTCCACGCAATTTATTCTTCATTTTAGGGAAAGTATAGAAATCATTAGGGCTTAGGTCGGGTCTGTACGGCGGATGGTCTAATAATTCTATGTTTTCTTGCTCTAAAAACTCTTTTGTTCTGTGTGCGGTGTGAGAACTCGCATTGTCGTGATGGAGGATGATGCGGCGGTTGCAGTTCTCTTTACGGAGTTCAGAAACGACCTGTGGCAAACAAATGCTAGCATACCATTCTGCATTAACCGTTCTTTGTCCCTCAAGAGGAATAGTTGTAACATGATCGGTTTTGGAGACAAACATGGCCACCATTTTTTTGCAACACTCCGTGAACAAACAATTTTTGTTGGCTTTAACTCATTTTCGAACACCCAAACTCGTGACTGGTTTTTTGCTTCGGGTTCGTATGCATATATCCAAGATTCGTCACCTGATACGATATTGTATACAGTATTTGAGGACCTGCGTGGAATCATTCGAGAGTTCTGACGCACCAAGTAACACGAGTCGCTTTTTGCTCTTCACAGAGCGAATGCGGTATCCATCGGGAAAACAAGTTTTTTACACCTAATTGTTCATGCAAGATTATTTGTATTTGACTCATGCCAATGTCTAAAGTTGCCTGAGTTTCGCTGTTTGTCACATGTCGATCTTCCTCAATCAGCTTACGCACAGCATCAACGTTTTCTTGGGTGACTGCAGGTTTTGGACGACCTTGACGGGGATCCACGTTGAAATTCAGCAAACCAGCGATAAATTGTGGTTTTGGATGGGGCTTCATCACCAAATGCAGAAATCATCCGGTCAACACACTGTTTTTGTGTTAAACCACTTCGAAAGTCATAATAAATCATCGCTCTTGAATTTTCTCTAGTCAATTCCATTTTCTCAACGACTAAACAAGTTTGACAAAACCTTGTGACAAGACCGAGAATCTTTTTTTAAATAAATAAATGGTATTCGATTTTTAAAACCAAGGAGTTTTCAATTAAAAATATTTTAATATGTCAGGAACAGTGGAAATATTCCATTTCCGATACTTTTAGTGCAGCCTATGTAGTTGTCACACATTCGATGTACCGGGGCGTATGACCCCATGTTAGTCTGGATTGGGGAATGTGTAACAGATTTGTTATTGAACTACGAGGGATATTATAAGGTACAACTTTAAAAACTTTATTAATCAAGTTTGTATAAAAAGGGTTATTATAATATTAAGTAATTTATGGATGATAATAACTGGTTATTATCATCCATAAATTACTTAATTAGGTGATCGCTACCAAGCTATTTCTAATTTGTTTTGTGTGGTTAATTGTGTAACATACATGATTGTAAGCTGTTATTTAAAAAAAGTCCCGCTGGGTTACTTGCTGGTTCTTCTCAGGATAGAGCTTTTTTTCGAACCAGTGATAATTAAACAAAAGAGTGACTTTCAACAAGTGTTATTTATAATCTATATTGAATAAAGAAAGATACATTTATGGAGAAATATTGTAGTAGTTCACAGCAGGCAGTGCGTCCGTTTACTATTTTATGTAATAACAGTAGGTCGTGAATTTTTCTTTTGTTTTCGAGTTTTAATTACAGGTCGTGCGGCATTCCATCAGGATTAAAAAGAGCTCAGGGTTGACAACACAACAAAACAAAAACAAGCTGTAGCTTTCTTTTTATGAAATTAGTTGCATGTGTCAATGGACCGCAGTAGCTAATCACGTCAAGTGAACTGTTAATTCGTCGGTCACTTTAATTTTTTTAAAAACAACATAGGCGTAGGTATCTACCTCATGAGTTTTAATTAACTGTGAGCTTTTTGGTAAACATGAGTTGTTTTGATCTCTGATTAAGGCGGCATTTTAATTATGGGGTGTAATTATAGCACAGATAAAAAAGACTTAAGTTTGATAAAATACTATTTCTCATAAGAACAATTCTGTGATAAATATTTATTGTATTATATTTATGTGTTATCTATCACTTTTTTAATGTTTGCTTCCTTGTAATTTTTTATTATGTATTAAATATTTATAGTCTGTGTTATCTATAACTTTTTTAATGTTTTGCTTCCTTGCCAATTTTTTTTCGTTTAATAATATTATTGTTGGTGTTATCTATCACTGTTTTAATGTTTGCATCCGTCTAATTTTTTTAACATCAATTACGAACGATTTCTAAATACGCTAAGTTAGCTCTGGTTGACGTCAGATTGAAATACGGGAAGCGTAAAGTTAAAGTTACAGCCTATATACGTCCAGCTGGGTACACGCCTTTTCTCAATTCTGAGAGGTTTTTTAGGGCAAGGTAGTGTTCGCCGTGCTGCCCCAATCCGGGTATTGGCGGACTTCACTGTATTCAATGTGCTTTCTTTTATTTCTTCACGGCCGAGCACAACATGGTAAATCATTTACAATTTCATTGGTGCCGGCGGGAATCGAACCTCGGCATACTGCGCAATTTAAGATGAACGCTTAGCCCCGGAGCTACCACAGTTCTTGGGAGCGTAAATCAGACCAGGACAATGATTATTGTTTGAATGTTAGTATTGTTTATTTTATTGCTAGCTCTGTCTTTTCTGAACAATATGCCATTGGAATGAAAGTAATAGATAGCTCCATAGACAAAGCCAATATAAAAGTAACACTTGCCGCCTATCACTATAGCAATTAAACATGTGTCAATCGTAAATAATTCGTTCATTTGACCCGGGTCGCATCCAAGGTATTGATGATTGCAATTACAATTTTTGAACGTTCCGGATCAAACGATTGATAAGACCTACGACCACAGAGATTAGTAGTGTCCGACGATCGTCATTATCGAGCGGGTCTCTTAGATAGTACTGAAACACGAAATGATCCATTTGAGTGATCGACCCGAATGACCCGGTTCGAAGGACGAATCAATACTTGAATGATTGGGTCACTAATAATTAATGAATGACACAACAAACTACACTAATAGCAGTAACAAAATAATTCACGATCCTCAGGGGTGACAACACATTATCTGCTTATTCATTAGTTATTATCTGCATTTTCGTTTTATAAAAAGAAAACAGACGCGGTAATTCATGAATTTTCATCAACTGTGAAGTTTTTGGTAAACATCAGTTCTTTTATATCTGATTAAGGCGGCATTATAATTATGGCGTGTAATTATAATACAGATAAATAATATTTTTTACCTTAAACTTTGGATTAAAAAAAATACTATTAGGTAAGATAGAATGTCTCGCTACTAGTAATAATGTCCTGACGATAATTGGCGACCTTAAATTGATGAAACATGCAAGCAGTGGATGGATGCAGGTGGCTCTGGACCGTGCGTTGTGGCATTCCTTGATCCCTCAATATTATATATACGCCTATGTTATACTACTGAACCACTCTTGAGCTTATACGGTCAACGATGAATATATACATCGTTATTTATTTATCTAATATATAAAAATTTATATTTGTTTGTTCGTATTTCATGCGCTGCCATACCGTTCACCGGATTGCGCTAATACTTTGTCAATTTATTGCTTGCACCTGTGCAAAGGTTATAGGTGTAGTACAATAAACTTTCAGTAGATGGCGCGAGTATCGTATTGACCGTATGGATTTGAGTTATATATCATTCAACTTCAATGAATGTTTTTTTTTATAGCATATGGGTGACAAACGAGCACACAGTCCACCTGATGGTAAGTGGTTGCTGTGGCCCATAGACATCTACATCTATCCTCGATTACGAATCAGAATGCAGATGCGTTGTCACCCATGAGGACTAAGATGAAGTGCCTCGTTTCCAGTAAAAAGTGTATCCGGTTCTCTACACTCACCATATGAAACACAGCAGCGTTAAGCTAAAATTTTACGCTGGTATTCTGTGAGAGCGTGGTCCTTCCCCGGTCGAGCCGACCCATTCGTGCTGCAACTATACCAATAATATAGCTGCAGCATGGCTCTACCACGTGTATCAATATAATAATATAATTATCAATATAACTCTTCAAAATTTAAAACAATAGTTACACAATTATTTCTTCTGTAGCAGCAACGCGCCGTTTACCAACTAGTTATATATATTTTCTTGATTTTATATTTATTTCATTAGTAAGTATTTTTTGCAGTATTTATTTATTTATTTAAACTTCCTACAATATGATGTATTGGCGGACTTAATGTCTAAGGTATTCTCTACCAGTCAACTTTTGGGTGAGGCAGAGAAAAAAATATGAAGGTGTGTGAAACGTTAAAAGACAGAAATGTAAATTAAAGTATATAAATATAAAACAAAATAATACATATGTCCATACATGAACTTACATTGCAAAAAATATTTAATAGATGTATAATATTATATATAAATTATGTACCTACATGCAAATTAAATACTTACATATAAATTACATACGCTATATAATTATATAATTATATAAATACATAAATAAAAACTACTAATGAGATTATTATGCTAGTTTATTTAAATAATATTCGCCAACTTTCTTCTTGAATGCTTATCGACTGTTAGCCGTTCTAATTTCAAGAGGGAGCGTGCTCCAGAGAAGAGACTGTACAGTGAAGGAAGAATGCAGGAAGCCAGATTTATGAGACGGAAACTTTAGTAAAAGGGTATTCGAAGAATTTATGTACATATGAATGAGTATAATATATACATTATAATGTATAATTATATGTGTATCATTCATTATTAGTTATTTTACGAAATCATATTTATTTGAAATTTATAAATGGAAGTGCATTCCATTAACTTGTGACTATTTTATGTTTAAATGTATAAATAGGTCTCTATATTTCTACCTTTACAGTAATTGTTTTAAAGTTGGAAGTAAATAGAATAAACTGTGGGATCAAGACGTTGAACACTTCAGCACCCCTAACCCTGAACGATAATTAAAAATAAATTGAAATTAATCGTGATAAGCTCGTCAAAATTATTTACTTCCCATAATTTGGCTTAAGGCGCAGGTTGAGCAAAATGTCGCGCTAGTCGTTATTTGTGCTGTTTTTAGGAGCTATCTACTTTTTATTTAAAAGATATATCAACAAATAAAAAACACATTATATTTCTACATAATCTTGATTCCATAAAAGCTATATCCAATTTTTTTTTAAAGGAATAAATATTAATATAATCTCCTTACAACGAAACCATATAAATGTGAAATTATTATTGAAAACATGCATCTCCTCGTAAAGTAAGTATTATTTTATTTTGCGATTTACACCAATGGATAGGCAATTTATTAATGAACATTTCTATAGTAAATTTTTTTTCAAAAGACCAAAATTTGATTTTATTAAGAATTTATTTTAAAATCTGGGCATATTCACTGCTCACGGGCTTGCTGAAGTCAGTGAGCCCTGAGCTCTTCGACGCGAAGCCCGTGTCGTTAGAGCGTCGACCAGCACATACACTCACGTCATATTAGTCGATAATAATATTACTTATTAGGTTATTTATGGGTAGTATTATTTGTTTGTTTTGGGTATAATTTTTCGTATTAGTTATACATATATTTGTTGTGTTTTTTACTGCGCGATGAAGCTTTTTGCGTGTATTTTCTTTGAAGTAAATGCAAATAAAAAAATGAAGCACCATTAGCATGTAAGGTTCGAATCCATAATTAAAATTTCGACAAATATTATAATTTACACTATAAAAGGCTAATTCAATATTATCACCCAACCACAATAATATCTTATTAGGTATAGTACCGCCTCGTTGGTCTAGTGGTTGTAGTAGTGCGAGTGCTGATTATGAGGTCTCGGTTTCGAATCCCGGGTCTTGTCAAAAAGTCAGTTATGAGTTTTTGGCCCGTTTTTGTTTTTATTTATTGCTTGTTTTTTCTTCTTTTTCAAAAAAAAAATTGAGTACATAAGATGTTCTATACGCCGAATGTCAGAGAGAAAAGCTAGTACATCTTTTGCTAAACTTTAAAATCTAAAACCAATTTTAAAACAGACGAATTGATCATAACTCCCTTAGCTATAAAATAAGTTATGATCTAATTAATGGTATTTATTCCAGTTTATGGCAGCTCTGATTTATATTACGTGGCTGAAATTAGGTACATCTTTCTAGGTACGTCAAACCAAATAACAGCCGGGCGGCTGACATTATGCACTCCATACATTTCTTATATTATCTAATTACAGTCCCATTAATTTCCACTAAAAGAAAATAAATAAGTTGTAAATTCAAACAAAAATAACTGCATTACTATGTCTATAGTCATATTCATACAAATCAAAAAGCCTATATATGAGATAATGTAAAGTAAGCAAGTAATGATCCCGGTAAAAGTAAATTTTACCGGGATCATTACTAGTCAAATAATTAGGAAAATGATCGTTTTTCGTTGCGTACCTGTTTTGATTTTAACCCTGTTAGGTTTAAAACTGCGAGGTAATATTTGAATAAATATAGTTTCCTCTAGGTACAAAGAATTTTTTAGATGAAAATATTTGTAGTTAAGACTACTAGAAATCTTATTTATGGAGTAAAAAGGCGAAAAGACTGCAATTAGGGGCATGACAGGTATTAGGGGCTTCTACCCTAATTCGGTAAAAGTATCTAAGTAGGTATTAATATACCTACTTTTTACTATAAACTAAAATTTTTTTAAACTAAATTTAACTAAAAAAAATTAAAGTGACCATTTATTTTTTAACTCAAAACAGGACATGGGTTTATTTACACTCTAAAAACTATAACTTTACACAATTAGTGTTCAATATAAAATTATATTCGGTATAGACGGTAATTATTAAATGCAACATATTTTTTTTATTATTAATTACATTTGTCAGTGGATTAAATTTGCTATAATAAAGTTGGTGATAATTTTAAATAAGAATAAAATTCTGCTTAAGTTTTTTTATTGTTACCTTTGTTAACAACATCGCCTTTAGAACTGGAACCGTAAGTGTTTCTTTCAGACGTCCACAATTTGTTCAAAATTAAAAAAAAATATTCTTTGTACTGGAGCATTTGTACCAGGGAGACATAAAATATATTCGATAAAAAAAAAATATGTTGAAGATTGTTGACTTTGAATACTTCCATCCAACGAGTTACGGGACAATTTTGTGTCCCGGAGCTTTGTTTGGGGACAATGGGACAGGTGACTGAGAAAAGGGACAGTCCCGTACAAAACGGGACGTATGGTCACTTTAGCTATAAACCGGCGACGGCTCCGTGGCGCACTGGCTTAGCAATCAGTTGCTGCACTGGGGGCCGCGGGTTCGAATCCCGCACGGAACAAGTATTTGTATGGCCTACAAATAATTGTTCCGGGTCTGGATGTTTGTCCTTGTGCAATTTATGTTTGTAAACTGCCTCCACGACTCTCATTCTATATTACTCTCACTCTGCGAAACATCCTATTTATTTATTTATTCTTTATTGCACCAAATATTTGTACAAAAGGCGAGCTATCTATCTATTTACCTATAGTGAGTAGGTATCTTTTAAACTCACAATTTTCAATGCTTCATTTTTAATATATAATTAATTATAAAATTTCATAATTAGATAATATTATATGAGAATACATAACTCTAATATAATGCAACTAATATACCGAATAAAAAATTTGAGATACATTTATCGTTGTACGGTGTGTGTATTTCCATAAAATAGTTTATTGATGTTGAAAAAATACTACGTTCTTACAGTAGGTGGCGCCTTACATATTTCTTACGTGATATTATATTGTAGCGAGTCGGCGCGGCACACCAAATGCTCAAGGTCGTTCGCATGGAGTAGCCCCTTAAGTACAAATTCCACTCCCACAAAACCTCGATAGACTTTCTAGGAATGTGCTAGAGCACGTTTTCCTTATACTGTTTTTATTTATTATCTATGTCATTATAATGCTAGTTGGCGCCAACAATGAAGGCTAATAATTTTTTTCTCACTAGATGTCGCTAGTTGACACAGAGGTAAAGTTCCACAATGTCATTTAATTGAGAAATTAGTTTTGAATAAAAGTTTATAAGTATTAAATTAATATACAAAACAATGCCCCAGTGGCTTGCTCTTTAATTTTCTTCACATTTTTAACTTTTTTTTTTAAATTTTCTACTTTTATTAAGGGGCTACTCCATGCGAACGACCTTGAGCATTTGACCGCTTGCTACAATATTAATATATTGTAGCGAGCGGCTCGCCGGAAGAAATATGTAAGACGCCACCTATTGTACGAAAGTAGTATTATTTTTTCAACATCAATAAACTATTTTATGGAAATACACATAGCGTACAAAGATAAATGTATTTTAATTTTTTTATTCTGTATATATTAGTTGCATTATATTAGAATTATGTATTTTCATATATTATCTAATTATGAAATTTTATAATTAATTATATATTAAAACTGAAGCATTGAAAATTGTGAGTTTAAAAGATACCTATTCACTATAGGTAAATAAATAGATAGCTCGGCTTTTGTACAAATATTTGGTGCAATAAAAAATAAATAAATAAATAGGATGTTTCGCATATGTGTTTTTGATTATTGTTAATTTTTACGTGTCACGTATTGAAAAGTTACCTACTAATTTTTGAACTTATGCTGGCAGATATTATCCTCACCCCAATGATTGATGAGGATGAAAATCAATTTTATTTCTACATACGTAATTATATTTATTTATACATAAGGGTAACTTTAATAAAGGTAATACAAAAATCAACAAGAAGTATAAGGGTTCAATCTTTCAATTTCAGTTGTAAAAAAACGTTACCCCCACACTAGGATTTTCTCCTGTGTCGTGGAGGCAGTTTACAAACATAAATTGCACAAAGACAAACATCCAGACCCGGAACAATTATTTGTAGGCCATACAAATACTTGTTCCATGCGGGATTCGAACCCGCGGCCCCCAGCGCAACAACTGATTGCTAAGCCACTGCGCCACCATGAAGCTAATACAAAGACTAACTTTGTATTTGCTTCATGGTCGCCGGGTTATAGCTAAAGTGACCATACGTCCCGTTTTGAACGGGACTGTCCCTTTTCTCGGTCTCCTGTCCCATTGTCCCCAAACAAAGCTCCGGGACACAAAATTGTCATGTAACTAGTTGGATGGAAGTATTCAAAGTCAACAATCTTCAACATAATTTTTTTTAATCGAATATATTTTATGTCTACCTGGTACGAATGCTCCGGTAGAAAGAGTATTTTTTTATTTTGCATAAATTGTGGACGTCTGAAAGAAACACTTACGGTTCCAGAGTTCTAAAGGCGATGTTGTTAACAAAGATAACAATAAAAAACTTGAGCAGAATTTTATTCTTATTTAAAATCATCACCAACTTTATTAAAGCAAATTTAATCCACTGACAAATGTAATTAATAATTAAAAAAAATATGTTGCATTTAATAATTACCGTCTATACCGAATATAATTTTATAGTGAACACTAATTGTATAAAGTTATAGTTTTTAGAGTATAAATAAACCCATGTCCTGTTTTGAGTTAAAAAATAAATGGTCAGTTTAGTCTTTTTAGTTAAATTTAGTTTTAAAAATTTTTAGTAGTAAAAAGTAGGTATATTAGTACCTACTTAGATACTTTTTACCGAATTATAAGTATAGAACACCTTATGTACTCAATTATTTTTTGAAAAAGAAGAAAAAACAAGCAATAAATAATATACTATATTTTAGCAAAAAACTATAACTTAGTAATACTAATTATAACTTAGAACAAAAATGAAAAACTCATAACTGACCTTTTTCCCGACCCAGGATTCGAACCCGGGACCTCATGATCAGAAGTCGCACTACTACAACCACTAGACCAACGAGGCAGTACTATACCTGATAAGATATTGTGGTTGGGTGATAATTTTTTTTTTTTTTTTTTTTTTATAGGATAGGGTGACAAACGAGCACACAGTCCACCTGATGGTAAGTGGTTGCTGTGGCCCATAGACATCTACATTTATCCTCGTTTGCGAATCAAAATGCAGATGCGTTGTCACCCGTGAGGACTAAGATGGAATGCCTCTTTACCAGTAAAAAGGGTCTCCGGTTCTCTACACTCACCATACGAAACACAGCAGTGTTAAGCTGCTATTTTACGCTGGTATTCTGTGAGAGCGTGGTCCTTCCCCGGTCGAGCCGACCCATTCGTGCTACAACTATACTACTAATATAGCTGCAGCATGGCTCTACCACGTAATATATTATAATATTGAATTAGCCTTTTATAGTGTAAATTATAATATTTGTCGAAATTTTAATTATAGATTCGAACCTTACATGCTAATGGTGCTTCATTTTTTTATTTGCATTTACTTCAAAGAAAATACACGCAAAAAGCTTCATCGCGCAGTAAAAAACACAACAAATATATGTATAACTAATACGAAAAATTATACCCGAAACAAACAAATAATACTACCCATAAATAACCTAATAAGTAATATTATTTATCGACTGATATTACGTGAGTGTATGCGGCGCTGGTCGACGCTCTAACGACACGGGCTTCGCGTCGAAGAGCTCAGGGCTCACTGACTAAGCAAGCCCGTGAGCAGTGAATATGCCCAGATTTTAAAATAATTTCTTAATTAAATCAAATTTTGGTCTTTTGAAAAAAAATTTACTATAGAAATGTTTATTAATAAATTGCCTATCCATTGGTGTAAATCGCAAAATAAAATAATACTTACTTTACGAGGAGATCCATGTTATCAATAACAATTTCACATTTATGTGGTTTCGTTGTAAGGAGATTATATTAATATTTATTCGATTAAAAAAAAATTGGATATAGCTTTTATGGAATCAAGATTATGTAGAAATATAATGTGTTTTTTATTTGTTGATATATCTTATAAATAAAAAGTAGATAGCTTCTAAAAACCGCCCAAATAACGACTGGCGCGACATTTTGCTCAACCTGCGCCTTAATGCGGTTTGGTATATTTATTTTTAATCTTATTAATATAAAGTATAGCTAATACCACAGAAATAAATATTAACCATTACATTTTCCAAACAAATTAACTTCCCCGCTATGATATCTGTCAAATATGTTACCTCACTTTTAAGTGGCGCCGCCCTGGTGGTAGGAAAAGTCGTGGATGCCTAGAACGTCATTAGCTAGAGGAGAACTTCTACCCGCAATCCTGGGTAAAAAAGAAGACCTACTGCTTAGTAAATTTGTTCAAAATTTACAATTTAGCTCATATATTTGGGCAAGAATTAAAAAAATGTCACCCTCAGGAAAATTACTTTATTCTCTAATATATTTTCCTCAAGGCCGAATTTCGATTATGGCGGTCAGTCTCAACGAAGACTAGCCTTCAGCGCAGGACAAGGTTATAGCGTAATAGTCTGTGCGAAAGCACAGGTGTACTCTCTATTCCCTTACTGTCCAAAGAGAGAGCCATAGGTACTACACGACCGGGAAGAAATCAGACGCCAGACCGTCGGCTTTACGGGCTTTCCGAGACAGGGGTGCGAAACACCGCCAACTCCCTGACTCCGGGCTGCTAATGAGAATTTCTTGACAAAAAAACCTAATAACTTTTTTGGCCCGGCGCGGTTCGATCCCAACACCTCTTTTTTATAGGATAGGATGACCAGCGAGCACACAGTTCACCTGATGGTAAGTGGTTGCTGTAGGCCATAGACATCTACATTCATCCTCGTTTGCGAATCAAAATGTTGTCGTTGTCACCCGTAAGGACTAAGATGGAATGCCTCTTCCAGTAAAATGGGTATCCGGTTCTCTATTGCTGCTATTTTACGCTAGTATTCTGTGAGAGCGTGGTCCTTCCCCGGTCGAGCTGACCCATTCGTGCTACAACTATACTACTAATATAGCTGCAGCATGGCTCTGCCGCGTATAGTGTCAGTGTACCTTGGTCCTTGTGTCAGTCCCGCTTACGATTAATAACACTAATAAAATAGCCATAAATTAGCGAGTGGTAATTCACTATAATGTCTATCTACTTCACTATTATGTCCAACAAAAATGTAACGTATTATACACAAAAACATAAGTTGCTTTTTTAAAAAGTGATATTCATTCTGTAAATACTAGAAACAGACACAATATAGAAGTATGAATTACTCGACTCAATAGATTCAGTAATTTATTCTTGGGGCAATATATACGTTTTTACAACAAACATAACAGAAAATATACAAAGTTTGTTTACCGCCAAATACAAAAGGATTATTAAGCAACAAAAATGGACTATGGATTATAATAATACCTGTGTCAGTTTTTTTATAGGGTAAGGGTGACAAGCGAGCACACAGTCCACCTGATGGTAAGTGGTTGCTGTGGCTGATAGATATCTATATCTATCCTCGTATGCAAATCAAAATGCAGATGCGTTGTCAGCTGTGAGGACTAAGATGGAATGCCTCTTTTCCAGTAAAAAGGGTCTCCGGTTCTCTACACTCACCATACGAACAAAGCAGCGTTAAGCTGCTATTTTAAGCAGGTATTCTGTGAGAGCGTGGTTTTTCCCCGTTCGAGCCGACCCATTCATGCTACTACTATACAATTAATATAGCTGCAGAATGGCTGTACCACGTAGTATTGTACAACATACCAAATAATTGTAAAAATGCATTTTGCATAAATAAATACCGCTGGATTTATTGGTTTCTTACACGGAATATAAAAAATACCAAACAGGGTCATTATTCAAACTAGTTGTGAATGAAACAAAAGATTAAATTTTATTAGGTCGGGGAAAAAGTTTAATTACATTTAATTATAATATATATGTGCCATTTTGTTCAATAACTTGTTGCCATCTTGTAGTAGTGACATAATCCCGTTGCTGTAGAAATCTTGGAAATTTTGACCAAAAAAATACGACAAGTAGTTTTGAGTCCTCTCTTGATGTTAACCTTACACTACCCAAAGAATGGTGGATGCATTAACACTTCCCAACCAAGATCTCTCAATTTTTGCTGAGTGGCCAAATGTGTGTGTGGTCTGGTATTATTATGATGAAAGACCACACCTTTTCTGTTGATCAATTCGGCCAGTTTTTTCTGAATTTCTTGCTTGAGTCCCATTAGTTGATGGCAGTAGAGATTCGAATCGATGGTTTTTCCCGGCGGTAAAAGCTCAAAATAAACGATGCTCTTCCAACCCCACCATTCACACAGCATCACCTTACTGCGTGTTAATCCGGGTTTCGCTAAAGTATGTGAAGCTTGACTACTAGAAGCTTGACTGATAGTATTATTTGCAGATGACACTTCTTTAATTTTCAATTTAAGTCGACAGCTACTAAAATATGACGAAGTAAATAATGCTATCTCTAAATTAGTAAATTGGTTCGATGTTAATAATTTGCATTTAAATGGCACTAAAACAAAATGTATGAAATTCGTGACTCCAAATGTCAAACAATTAAATACTAATGTAATTTTAAATGGGGAGAAACTGAGTCTTGTAGATACCACCATTTTTCTTGGAATCACACTAGACGCGAAGCTTCAATGGAGCCCCCATATATCAAAACTAGCAAGCAGACTTAGTTCTGCAGCATATGCTGTAAAAAAGATTAGAAGTTTAACCAGTGTTGAAACAGCTAGACTAGTTTACTTCAGCTACTTCCATAGCATAATGTCGTATGGTATTTTGCTATGGGGACACGCAGCTGACACTGAAATTATATTTGTTTTGCAGAAGAGGGCCATAAGAGCAATTTATGATTTAAAGCCTAAAGAGACGCTGCGACAAAAATTTAAGGAAATTAATATATTAACTTTGGCCTCTCAATACATTTATGAAAATGTAATGTACGTACACAAAAATAAAAGTAGTTTTACAAAAATAAGTGATATTCATTCTGTAAATACTAGGAACAGACACAAGCTAGTAGTACCAGTTACTCGACTCCATCGAGTCAGTAATTCATTCTTGGGGCGATGTATACGCTTTTACAACAAAATTCCAGAAAATATACAAAGTTTGACCTGTTCAAAGTTCAAAAACTTTATTAAACTAAGTTTGTATAAAAAGGGTTATTATAATATTAAGGAATTTATGGATGATAATAACCCCTGGAATTGAGGTGATCGCTACCAAGCTATTTCTAATTTGTTGTGTTGTTAATTTGTGTAACATCATGATTGTAAGCTGTTATTTAAAAAAAAAGTCCCGCTGGGTTTCTTGCTGGTTCTTCCCAGGACAGAGGTTTTTTCCGAACCAGTGGTAATCAAACAAAAGAGTGACTTTCAATAAGTATTATTTATAATCTATATTGAATAAAAAAGTTTCTGTTTCTGTTTCTGTTTCACCCTTTGATCACGATCTTTTTCGCACGTTCTTGTCGTTACTTACGTAAGTGATCCACTTTTCATGACCAGTGATCAATCTTTTCAAAAATGGTTCGGTTTTATTACGTTTCAATAGAGAATCGCAAATGACTACACGATTCATTAGATTTCTTTCAGTGAGCTCGTGTGGTACCCAAATATCGAGCTTCTTTGTATGACCAGACTTTTTGAAATCGGTCTAAACTATTTTTTGGTCAATCCTCAATTCCTCGACTGTGACGTAACTACCAATATGCCAATCTTGCTCCACTTTTTCAAAAATAGCATCGACTTTATCCGTATGAGGGCGACCAGAGTGAGCTGCATTTTTGACATCAAAATTCTCAGAATGAAAAAGCTTGAACCAACTTTGTGCTACTCTTACTGACACTGCATTTAGTCCATAAACGTCACAAATTTTTTTCGTGGCTTGAGTAGCATGTTTTCCATTTTTGTAATAAAACTTCACAATGTATCGAATTTCTTCGTTATAATCGTTCGTTAGATTCACTCATTTTGGCGGTCAGAAAAACAATTGAAAAATGGCGGGAGAATGTTTTTCGTACTTTTTATTTTTTTTTCTTATTGATATTAAAACCAGCTAGATACAAACAGTACAACTAAAGAGAATTTTATTTCAATTTTATACTAACAAAATACAAAGAAACTTTTTCCTCGACCTATTAATGTATTATTTATAATCTATACAATACAAATAATGCCTATTTCTATTTCCAATTCAACAGAGTTTTCAAGACACGCTGATATTATCTAAGAAAACTAACGGAGTGCAGGTACAATCTAAAACGGTAACTAGTGTAACAAAATGAACAATAGGCCAAATAGAAAAAAAGCAACTACCTAGTCTTTCTGGCTGGAGAGATTGTCTAAAGCGGCGGCCATTAATTTTATATAACATTCGTAACACACGGACATACGTACACGAGCTCATTATGTAAGTCATGCCTTACATAAAATTCATAGCCGTTTCCGAAACACATTATTTCGATACAATTCACTCGGAGTGCAATTTATAGTCATAAACAAAATTGTTATAATATTACATAAGATTTGGAGGGAACTTGACCGCAAGTGGACGACTCCTTTTTACCCGACCGCACCAGAAAGAAGGTAATGTTTTTCGAGAGTATGTATCTACATACCTATGTACGTAAACGGCTTAATGGATTTTAACATATGGGATGTTGTTACATTCGTCTTAGTTGTGGAAGTGACACAGGGTATAAAAACTTTCGCTCCACAGCAAACGTCTTTACGCAGTCGGGTTTTTTAATTAATTACTGTATTAACCTTTAATATTTTGAAGGTTAATGGTTAAAATGGGTTATGCAGGGTTATTTTTCAAAGAGTACCTAAATTTTAAACTTAAGTGCAAATATATATAAATAATGTCATACCGCTATTGCTATTTTTTGAAAATACGAGTAAATAAGGCTTCTACTTTTATTTGAAATTGTCCCAAATTAATTGTGATTTATGGGTAACAACGTTTTTGTCTATCCATCGACCCTTACGAATGTGTGCGTGCGTAGTAAAATCAGTTAAAATAATGCATTACCACGCATTTTGAATTTAAAAGATAAAAAGGACAGAATGTTTAATTTTTTTTATTAATTTTTCTTCATTATTTGCCTATATTACTTATTCTGAACCTTCTCTGCAAATTTGATCGGTTATTGCAAAATAACCTTGTATATTGAAGATGGACCAGTTTAAGAGTACCCTTAACGACGTATGCGTAAGTATATGGATGTAAAGGAGGCGAGAGAGGTGTGTCAGGATCGTGCCAAATGGTCGTCTCTGCCTACCGCTCCGGGTGACAGGCGTGAGTGTTTGTGTGTATATGTTTTAACCTCTAGGCTTGATATAGGAAACGCCTACCGCACCGGGCTAGGACGGTTTATATCTCGTTCACGGTTTGCGTTTAAAGGAACGGCGAAATCCACGGGCGGCCACGGGAACGATTTCGTAAACATTCGCAGCGACACTAGCGCCGATCGAAGTTTCTGCGTTAAAATACTCATATGAACTTGGTACCAGTACAAGATATTGATATTAAGAATTAAATTATTTATTTTTAGACAATATAATTCTGAGCATTGCTATTAACATAACTTACTTCTTTCTAACCTTTCTGGCCTTTTTTACGTGGTAGAGCCAAGCTGCAGCTATATATATCTATAGTGTAGTTGTAGCACGAATGGGTCAGCTCGACCGGTGAAGGACCACGCTCTCATAGAATACCAGCTTAAAATAGCAGCTTAATGCTGCTGTGTATCGTACGGTGAGTGTAGAGAACCGGAAACTTTTTTTTTACTGGAAACGAGGCATTTCATCTTAGTCCTCAAGGCTGACAACGCATCTGCATTTTGATTCGCACAAGAGGAGAGATGTAGATGTCTATGGGCCTCAGCAATCACTTACCATCAGGTGGACTATGTGCTCGTTTGCCACCCAATTTCTATAAAAAAAGGCCGACAACGCTCTTGCAATTCCCCTGGTGTTGCAGTTGTTCATAGGCGACGGTAGTCACTTACCATCAGGTGAGCCCCATGCACGTTTGCCTCCTCTTCTATTAAAAAAAAAACAGAATATTCTCGTTAACCCAGTAGCTCCAGGGTAAGCTTAAAATACTTGTCTTAGAAGTAGTTCACGACAGTAGACGAATGGCGAATTTTTTTGAGTTCGCTGTCTAAACCCTTCTATTAGGCTACTGTCGTGTTATTTTTTTTAAATTGTCACGAGAATTGTATTCTTTTTTTACTTTAAAAAACATTTCCTCCCTCTGGGATGCTCTTCCGTATGTTGGAGGCAGTTTAAATCCTATTTATGTAGCATATAGATCACACCAATTGGATTCAGACCCGCAGCCCACAGCGCTGCAACTAAACGCTCAGCCACCGCGCTATCAAGCCGTCAAAATGTAGGTAATAAATGAGTAAAACGAAACCAGTTGCCATAGATATGATCGAGTAATATAAATATGAACGTAGGCGTTGCCGCGGGCAAAAACACATATATATATCTAGCACTTTCTCATTTCATATGCGTATTTGCATCACCAAAGGAATCGGGTCGGGGACACAGATAACGTAGGCTCAGGCATTTACTAACTGCGTAACGCAAATAACACTGGAAACGTATGATAAACAATTGAAATTATGTCTGGCGACTAACCAGCTAAAGTGGCGCTTGAATACTAAGTTTTATCTTCGCCTGTATCACTACTTACCATCGTGGGATAGTAGTCAATCACTGGCTTACAATAGTAAATCATTTAAAATTTAAAATTTTGTACAACCGACTTCAATATAAATTTTTTTTTATATAGGATAAGGGTGACAAACGAGCACACAGTCCACCTGATGGTAAGTGGTTGCTGCGGCCCATAGACATCTACATCTATCCTCTATTACAACTCAAAATGTAGATGCGTTGTCACCCGTGAGGACTAAGATGGAATGCCTCATTTCCAGTAAAAAGGGCCTCCGGCCACCTGCACTCACCAAGCGAAACGCAGAACTAAACCTCTACTTCACGCTGGTTTTCTGTGAGGTCGTGGTACCACCCCGGTTCGAGCCGGCCCATCCGTGCGACAGCAAAAGCTGTCGCGTGGCTCTACCACTGTAAAAATAAATTATTAAGAATAACTTAAAAACTATTGGTCAGACCCTGATCAAATTTATATAGGACCACATGAGAAGCACTAGCTTTCAAATAAAAAAAATCATTGAAATCGGGTCGCATAAAAAAACACAGTTGAAATTGAGTACCGTCTCCTTTTTGAAGTCAGTAGAAAAAATATCTAACGACGAGAATACAAAAACTTAATATTAAACGTGTTAGAGCCAAAATATTCATACGTGGTAGGGTGGTTGTAGCACGAAGTGGTTAACTCGACCGAGGTAGTTCCACGCTCTCACGAATACCAGCGCTAAATAGCAATTTAATGTTTCGTATGATGAGTGTAGAGAACCGGTGACGCTTTTTACTGTAAACGAGGCATTCCATCTTAATCCTCCAGGGTAGCAACGCTTCTGCATTTTGATTCTCAATCGAGGTTGAATGTAGATGTCTATGGGCTACAGCATCCACTTACCATCAGATGGGTTATGCGTTCGTTTATCAACCTAATTATAAAGAAAAAAAAATGCTAAAATCCGCATAATCAGTTTAGTTGATAAATAGTATTACCGTTATAAAAAAATTTACTAGCGTTTGACTAAAAGTTCAAAGTACGCAAATAGCCGAGTTCGTTCTCGGCACCATTGATATATTCAGATGCTGATTTGATAATAACGTTCTCCAAAAAATTAAGGTTTAAAAGTTACCTTGCGTACATCCGCTCGATAAAATAAAATGTTGTGTCTTACCTACTGGGAACTACCCAATTACGGGCACTATCCCCGTCACCACTAATTCCAACACCACTACTCCCATAAACAACGTTAGGAAATACACAACCTGGTGTTGTGGTATTGTTTTTTAAGGGGACTACTGGAGCTAAACGCAAGATTTATATTGCCTTAAAGTATATCATCCAATGCAGTAAACAAAATCAGAAAAATATATGATATTTTTTAGTATATATACTAGTTAGATAGTGTGATGAAAACATGATACTACTAATTTGATACGATAGAAAAAAATCATAAAGATACCTCTAAAAATTTTTTTTAACGAGTAAAAACCATACTAATATACATGCAATCATTTTGATTTTTTGTCAGAATATTTTACAAGCAACATATTAACGTAATAGTGTTTTAATTTTTTAATAAAATTTATAGATTTTCATTAAATCGCATTTTCTTATTTCTGAAATAATATGTACGGATGTGTGCGTAAACGCCTGTGTACCGACACTGCTGGCCGAGGCCCGATGCTATACAGACGTGTCGCTCTCTTTGCCGCATTATTTACGTAAAGATTGTTTAATGTTTTTGTATAATTTTATTTTTAAATTCATTGTTTCATATTCATAAATATTTTTCTTTTCATAAATATTCCTCTTTCGTGTAAATATAAAATATTTTAAGTTTAGATTAATTTAAATTAAGTTAATAATTATAATTGGTAAGTATGGGAAATAAAAATGAAACCCGTTACAAAGACTAAAAAAGTTAATATAACTCAAACGCCTAACATATGAACGAAATTAAAAGGTAAGAACATTTTATTATTACTAAATATTAATTTTTATAACAATAAACTTATGATTTGGAAATGTAGTGTATACCTGAGTACCTTGGTTCGATTCCAGGAATATGAAGTCAAATTTTATTTTTTATTTAAAGTATTATGTATTTAGATAAATTTATTAAATATTTTTCTAAATAATAACTAAAAAAATATATTTATTTTTATAACAATAAACCTATGAATTTAGGAAACTTAGTGTATTACAGTAGCGCATTTTGTAGAATTATGGATTTGCAGTTTACACTCGAGAGTGCCCGGGTTCGATTCCAGGAATATAACGTCAAATTTTATTAATTAGTTTTATAAATAATAACTAAAAAAACGTTTGAAATGTAATTATTTTTTACAGGAGAAAGAAAGTTGAAAATATCAACACGAAAGTTAGTATTTCCAATGTGTAAGTACCTACCTAAAACTTTTCTAAGCTACAATAACAATAAAAAAAAACTAAATATACCTAATGTTTTTGTTAAAAAACCGCGGCTTATTGATAAATTAACAAATAGGCATGACGAAATAACAGAATCATCTGTAAGAGTTTAGGTTTATCGATTTTGTTTATAAGTAGGAATTATAATTATGTATGAATGTTAGGTATTTTACTTGTAGCTTAACAATTTTTCAGAAGCACATACAAAAAATAAGCGAAATGCAAATTTTTATTACGTATCTTGTGGACCATAGAACTATAATATTTAGAATTGACATCTACATAATTTGAAATATTCTATTTTTTGCATAGATTGGAAACAGTACCACAGGAAAATCATCATTGTGAAGTTATTGATATAAGTAAACAATATCCATCGAAGCGTGTACTGGAAGAAGCCTATAGTACACAAGTTATATTCATACACATCAGCCGCACGTTGTAATGTAACATGCCTAGCCACAAACACACACACACACGCCAACATACACGCATAAACACGCACACACACTCACACACAGACAAACATACATGCGTATATATTTCTCAATTTTATATTTAATAATTTGAAAACTAGATGTTGTTATCATTGTAGCACTTACAACTGTAAGTATGTACTTACTTATTATATACCTACTATTACGGGGATTGAGACTGTTACTCCTTAACGCAGGTTATCCTGTAACCTAGCTAGGAGAACAGAGCTACATCCACTAGATTGAATATAATATTTTATAGTTAGTACAAACGATGTAATGTCCTACCCATATACTACAATCACATTTATATAAATAAAGTTTGTTACTATTATTATATAAATTTTTATTATATAAATAAAAATAATTTAATTTTCATCGATCAATTTTATTTCAAAATCACCCACATCCTTAAATTTTCAAGTAACATTAAATTAAAAATATATATAATAATTTCGTTGTCCCATCTATTTCTTTGTTAGATCTTTATCTTTACCTGCGTTTCGTCTATTATAAAACTCCGGCGTAACTTCGTTAGTGTCACTGTCACTGTCGTTAGATGGCGCTCACATGGGTTGTGTAAATGTGTGCGTGCATAACTCAAGGTCACTTGGCTCTTGTAGTCCTCTTAACAAATTAATTTTCTTGATTATCTGTTTTTTTTTTTTACTATTCTAAGCCAACGCTTAACTATAAACCTGATGGTATGTTCTCGTGATGAACTCTATCCAATTTGGGGCACCAAGTCGAGCAAAAAAGCGGCACGGCCGTACCATCCTTTTCTCGAAGCAGTTCAGGCCACTTTCGACCCCCTATAACTTCGTTGTGGAGAACTAGAAGCCCGAATTTTCAGTAACTAAGCAAGCAATGTATTAACACGGTATGTTTCAAATTTCATTGAACCAGTAGTTTAAGAATTATAAATAGTCAAAGACGACGATCATGAAAACTAAAGCACTTCTAGCAGACATGGAAGTTTCAAATTTAGAATGCAATTAGTGTTTAGTACATAAATGAAGTGTTATCTTAGACAATTAGTAACTTGGTAACAGTGGATTAATTAATTTTTTGCATGCACACTGTTTTAAAATTGTAAATTTCTACTTTTTGAAGCAAGAAATAAAAGGCTTTTTTATTTTTATTTTTATTTATTTATTATATAAATGAAGGAATGGTAAGTGGTGATGTAGCCGCAGATGATTATATTGATTGATTAAAATTAGCCCTACAAAGATAAGTTTATAAACTTTTACTTTCCTTATTACGTAAGTTTTGTTTTTAGCGCTTAATAGCAGTACCTGTGTTCCGGTTTGAAAGGTGTAAAGTTATAGTCAGTATAAATAAACTTTAAAAGAAAGTAAAAACCACCTTCAACGAACTATTACTATAGAATAAAGGTAACAAATAAGCACACTGTATCACATACGGATAGGGGAAGAAGAATGCGAGTGTCCGTATGCAAAATAGAAGTCTGGGTTATTACTGTACAGTCATAAAAAGTATACATGTCGAATATTTAATTAATGTCTTCCAGACCAAATTTAGAGAGGGCTATGCTCGGGGTTTCTCTGCGTGATAAACTTAGAAATGAGTATATCCACAGTAGAACCAGAGTAACCGACATAGCCCAACGGATTAGTAAGCTGAAGTGGCAGTGGGCCGGCCATATAGCTCGAAGAACCGACAACTGATGGGGAAGAAAGTTTCTTGAGTGGCAGACTCGTACCGGTAGGCGAAGTGTAGGGCGACCCCCCACGAGGTGGAGTGACGACCTTGTAAGACATGCAGGAAGTCGATGGATGCAGGTGGCTCAGGACCATGCTTTGTGGCATTCCTTGGGGGAGACCTATGTTCAGCAGTGGACTTATGAAAGGCTGTAATGATGATGATGAGACCAAACTTTGGTAACAGCGGCCAGCCTCAAAGAAACTAGCCATCGGCGCAGGACAGGATTATAGTGCCCAAGTGTATGCGCAAGCACAGGTGCACTCTCTATTCCTTCATTCTCATAGTCCGATGAGGCGGTAAACCGACACGACCTGAGAGAGATCAGGCGCAGGACCAACGGCTTCACGTGCTTTCCAAAGCACGGGGGCGAGACACCGCCAACTTCCTGTCGTGACTCCGGGCAGCTACTAAGAATTTGTTAAAGGAAAAACTCAATAATTTTTTTCGACCCGACCCGAGATTCGAAGCCGGGACCTAATGATCAGCAGTCGCACTACTACAACGAGACCAACGAAACAGTGGCGAACATTTATACGTGCACTGAGACATTACTTTAGTTTTATAAGAAACAAACTCGTCGCCATCTAGACCAGTGCCACCCGCGTTTATCCACTCTGCAGGCTTCATCAAATCTTTTTTTGGACGAGCAGTTATGCAGGTCTAGAGAGACCAGTATCTCTGCGACCTAAAATATCTATTGTGATCGCTGCTATGTCTACAGTTCACTGCTAAGCCCTACGTCCTCAATAAATAGAAGGAGTTGCTTAGCTGTGAGTAATTTCACTTCTTCCGGGCGATCATCAGATCGTTGCTACCAAACTTCATAATTACAACAATTTATGCAACAGTTAAAGCATTATTCAATACAATTAATAATGTAACTACTTTATGGGGACCTGTTCTCGATTCAAACTTAATTGCGACTGTTAAATTTTTTTTATAGGATCGGGTGACAAACGAGCACACAGTCCACCTGATGGTAAGTGGTTACTGTGACCCATAGACATCTACATCTATCCTCAATAAAAACTCAAGATACAGATGCGTTGTCACCCGTGAGGACTAAGATGGAATGCCTCTTTGCCAGTAAAAAGGGTCTCCGGTTCTCTACACTCACCAGCGACTCGAAAGAAAATGCAAAGGGATGCAACATCTCTTCGCAGTGCCAATGAATCGAGCCGATCGGAAAGGGCTCGGTCGTCGACGATTCGAGCCGCTCTGCGCTGGATGCGGTCAAGTGGAAGGAGCTGGCACTGGGGAGCCCCAGCCCAGAGATGGGAACAGTATTCCATGTGAGGCCGAAATATATACATACTTCATCTATAGATACAAATAAATAAAATTGAAGTGTCCGTTTGTAATGTCATAATAACAGCTTTTTACTAAACGCTTATGAAAGTACATACGGTACTTATAACAAAAACACAATTTTAAAAAAATTGCCTGTATTTCTTTCTGTCTGTCTGTTTGTTCCGGCTAATCTCCGAAAGGGCTGAACCGATTTCGATGGGACTTTCACTGGCAGATAGCTGATATTATAAGGAGTAACTTAGGCTTAGAAAACTAAACTTTTATTTTAGAAAAAGAATTAGGTTTCCGCGCAAAATAATTAAAACCCATGAAATCCAATCTTAATAAATTACACGCGGGCGAAGTCGCGATGAACTGCTAGTGTTATAATATATTTATTATGACTGTCTCGTTGATCTAGTAGTCGTAATCGCGGTTACTGATCATGAGGTCCCGTGTTCCAATCCCGGGTCGAGCCAAAATGGGTTATTGGGTTTTCTGTCAAGAAATTCTCACTAGAAGCCTGGCGTTAGAAATTTGGCGGTGTATCACCCCCATGCCTCGGAAAAGACGTCCCATCAGACCATGAGAGTGAGGGAACAGTCAGTGCACCTGTGTTTGCGCATACACTCGAGCACTGTAATCCTGACAGGATTACGCTGATTATTGTTCTTCAGAGACTGGCCGCCGTGATCGAAATTCGGTCGGTTTTTTTTATAGGATAGGGTGACAAACGAGCACACAGTCCACCTGACGGTAAGTGGTTGCTGTGACCCACAGACACCTACATCTATCCTCGTTTGCGAATCAAAATGCAGATGCGATGTCACCCGTGAGGACTAAAATGGAATGCCTCGTTTCCAGTAGAAATGGTCTCCGTTTCTCTACACTCACCATACGAAACGCAGTGTTAAGCTGCTATTTTACGCTGGTATTCTGTGAGAGCGTGGTCCTTCCCCGGTCGAGCCGACCCATTCGTGCTACAACTATACTACTAATATAGCTGCAGCATGGCACTACCACGTGTAAAATTAATAAAAAACTTCGGTGTCCACTTTCCAACCCGCTTGCAAAGCGTGGCAACTGTGGCAGAATTCCCCTTATAAGGCAATTTATGGGAAGGGCCTGTCCAGCAGTGAACTTTTATAGGCGATGGATGCAATACAGCGTTTCGTGTGTATTCCAAAAAAAAAAGCTGGTAGTCGAGACGAAAATATAATTAACCTTAGAAGATCTTGAATAAAACTGTCGAGTAATTCTAGTGTAAACTAAAAATAAAATCTATGAGTCAACATTTAAATCCTCGACATTGGTATAAAGATTTCGCAAAACATTATTATCTTAACTAGACATGTTTTCTGTTACACGATTATGGTCTATATTGTTACGAGCGAAGGTTGTTAATCGTTTACGTTATAATTATCTGCCAATTTGTATGTTGTACGAATGTACGAGTACCGTGCAATGCTTCCGTTTCGGAGGAAAAGTGAGCGACGTCGAAGGAGGATTTGTTCTCGACTTTTTTTTTCAATCTGCAATTACTGGCTACTTGCGATTATAACGACATACACATATAACAATCAGGTTTTGCATTATATTATCATAGCGTGATGAGGGCATCCGGGGCATCCACGACTTTTTCTGCCACCTGGGCGGCGCCATTTTGGATGAAGTGAAATATTTTTGACAGATTCTATAGCGAGAAAACTTAATTTGTTAAAAAGGCTTACTTATAATAAATAGATAAAAAATGGATATACCAAACTACGGATATTCCTAAAATTAGAAGGATTAATAAAAAGGTAAAAATGTGGAAAAATTAAATAAACAAAACTGAGACACTAGAAACCGAATTTTTTTTTATAACGCAATTTTTCACTGATAACAACACTAGACCATCTTGGTAGCAAACAAGTTCAACTTAGTAACAACTAGCGACATCTAGTCAGCGTAGGAATATTAGATTTGCGAAAATATAACTTCTTTGCATAGAGTAAAGTAAACTTGTTTAGCAGCATAAAGTAAAGTTAATCTTCGTAGTCTAATACACTGTGTGACTTTCATTACATACTTGGTGCTGGCAGAATCCACTGAGTTTGCTAAACTACGAGTATGAAAAAAAATCGTACTGTAAATTTCTATCAAACCTAAACTAAGTGTTCTCGAATACTAAGAGGTGTGGTGTAGAATATATAAAAAAAATTACTCGCTCACATAATGTTGAACGTCCAAACTTGTTCGGAGCCGGATAAAAATCAGCGCCACAGCTCGCGGTTTATACTTTATACTGAGACGGTTCCTTCAACGAGATCATCATATCACACGATTTTTGTTTTATGTGTTTGGGTACACATATAATAGTTGTACTTCTTTTTTTTCTATTTCCTTTTTTTTGTTAATAACTATTTTTTTCTTAATTGTAATGTGTCATGTCTCTATGTAAGACTGTTACCACACCAATCGACGACCGATTAAGACCCTTCGAAAATCGATCGACGTCGATCAATTAGTCTGGTAACACCCTAAGTATTGAAATAAATGTCTTTATGTCTATGTCTTTATGACTTTTATCACCCAATTTCTGTCGCCGAACAGCAGTGCGTCTTCTGATTTGAAGACAGAGTATAATTACTAAAGCAGTTTTTTTTTTATTTAATGAATGTATGAAAGACTTTTAAATTACACATGTCCATACATTCAGATATGGAACAATTTGTTTGGTCTATACAATTTTTTTCCGTGCGGAACTCGAACCCGCGGCCTCACAGCGCTTGCAAGATTTTTTTTTATAGGATAGGGTGACAAACGAGCACACAGTCCACCTGATGGTAAGTGGTTGTTGCGGCCCATAGACATCTACATCTATCCTCGTTTGGGAAAAAATGCAGATGCGTTGTCACCCGTGAGGACTACGATGGAATGCCTCTTTTCCAGTAAAAAGGGTCTCCGGTTTTCTCTACACTTACCATACGAAACACAGCAGTGTTAAGCTGCTATTTTACGCTGGTGTTCTGTGAGCTTGCAAGATTACTATTCTTGAGCATAAGTAAGTAGGTTTGAAATAAATGTTGTTAAGACATAATGTATTTTAGAATTAAACCCCAAAGCTTCAGAATAAGTGGATTGTTCTTTTTTTTTTCAGTTTTATAGATGGTTGTTTCTTTTTATTAAAAGTTTAATTTTTTATACCCCTTTAAGTGGACTGAGTCAAATCTCAAGCACAAGCTCCACGACTATAATGCCGTCTAATCCAATTTGTCCACCTTTAGGGCTGCACTTTTTCTTTAAACTTATTATATTTTTATAT
This sequence comes from Parnassius mnemosyne, assembly GCA_963668995.1. Lineage (NCBI taxonomy): Eukaryota > Metazoa > Arthropoda > Insecta > Lepidoptera > Papilionidae > Parnassius > Parnassius mnemosyne. The sequence goes on from CAVLGL010000084.1 coordinate 33,981,244, forward strand.
TATTATATTGAAAAACTGTATTTAATAAAGAAGAATCATTTAAATCAGTTCAACCGTTACCAAGCAATCAGTAAACATGCATAAAAAACATACGCTTCGAGTATATAGAATCTCCACCTTTCCGATGTCGGTTACAAAGAATGTCGTCGTAATACTTCTCGTAGACTTATGCTCAGGATCTTGTATAACTCAATGTGCTCAGGTGTCACACGAATTAAGACGGTCAAGTGCAAGAAATACTCGCACAATGTTTCACGCCACTAGCCACATTACGTCACGTCTTTACTATTATATTCTGAATTAAACTATAAGAAATTGATTAGGTTTTTTTTTTATAGAATAAGGGTGACACACGAGTACACAGTCCACCTGATGGTAAGTGGTTGCTGTGGCCCATAGACATCTACATCTATCCTTGTTTAGTGAATCAAAATGCAGATGCGTTGTCACCCGTGAGGACTAAGATGGAATGCCTCTTTTCCAGTAAAAAGGGTCCTCGGTTCTCTACACTCACTACACGAAACACAGCAGTGTTAAGCTGCTACTTTACGCTAGTATTCTGTGTGAGCGTGGCTTTCCCCGGTTGAGCCAACCCATTCGTGATACAACTATACTACTAATATAACTGCAGCATGGCTCTACCACCTAAAATATTTGTACTGGAAACAAGGCAAAGGTCCGAAAGTGGGTACAAATTGCGTTATATAGTTCGATTACATTAATACATACAACAATACATAACATAATTTCTTTGCATCCTTTTAATTAGAAATATTATTTTATTATAATATATTAGTATTAGTTAATATAGATATATTATATGTAGCTATTGTATGTATTATTTTTATTTATAGTATCATTTAATATAATTTACGTAACATTTTGTATATTATTTACATTATTATTAGTATTGTAGGAATATATTTTCCTTTGTGGGTCTATTGGAAGATATTTCAGCAAATTATGGAATAAGTAGAACCTTTGTACAAATTCACCATAAGATTGTTTCTGTATCTTATTGTGTACATAAATAAAAAATACATATAGCATAAGCTAATAATAAAATACAAAAGGCATTATACATAGGGTGTATGACTGACTTAGATTTGTATGACGATCGTTTTCACGATAAAGAACAGTAATTTTTAATCACATTACTCAAAAAAATAATGTTACTATAAATAACTACCATGTAGTGGCTGTGTATAAGTACCACTACACCTATATCATCTCGTAGGTTGAAGTAAGACGCGGCAAAGGGAAACAAATAAGATGGACAACAGCGTTTATCGTAACAGATAAAAAATAAAAATCTGCGGTTGCCTGCCCATCATGGCAACTACAGCAAATTTCCCTACTATGAGGTAATCTATGGGGGAGGCCAATGTTCAGCAGTGGACTGGTAGGCTTGCATGGATGTATGGAAGATAATTTACCAGGAGCATATGACCCACTGAGAGCTGAAATTATTAAATCCACACTAATATTACAACTATGACAAATATTCCTGAGGCAATCTACGGGGGAGATCCCGTGTTTAGCAGTAGACTGGTAGGCTGTTGGATGGATGTATGGAAGATAATCTACCAGGAGCACATGACCCACTGAGAGGTGAAATTATTAAATCAACAGTAACATTACAACTATGACAAATATTCCTGAGGCAATCTACGATTGAGACCCTATATTCAGCAGTAGACTGGTAGGCTGTTGGATGGATGTATGGAAGATATTCTACAAGGAGCACGTGACCCATTCAGAGGTGAAATTATTAAATCAACAGTAACATTACAACTATGATAAATATTCCTGAGGCAATCTACGGGGGAGACCCTATGTTCAGCAGTAGTCTGGTAGGCTGTTGGATGGATGTATGGAAGATAATCTACCAGGAGCACGTGGCCCACTGAGAGGTGAAATTATTAAATCAACAGTAACATTACAACTATGACAAATATTCCTGAGGCAATCTACGGTTGAGACTCTATGTTCAGCAGTAGTCTGGTAGGCTGTTGGATGGATGTATGGAAGATAATCTACCAGGAGCACATGACCCACTGAGAGCTGAAATTATTAAATCCACACTAACATTACAACTATGACAAATATTCCTGAGGCAATCTACGGTGGAGACCCCGTGTTCAGCAGTAGACTGGTAGGCTGTTGGGTGGATGTATGGAAGATAATCTACCAGGAGCACGTGACCACTGAGAGGTGAAATTATTAAATCCACGGTAAGATTACAACTATGACAAATATTCCCCTGAGGCAATCTACGAATGAGGCCTATGTTCAGCAGAGGACTTTGGAAAGTCTGTAACGGTAACGGTAAATTAGTTTTTCTTTCACCAATTTATCTCCAGAAACTAAACCCTAAAATTAAAATACACCTTTTAATCCTCCAAGTTTGTAATTCGGGTATTAAAACTATTTTTCTGAGCTTGTTGAATATTTCGTTTAACGATTTTATAGAAAATTAAATTTTACAGCGTATTTATAGAAAGTAAAAAAGGAATTTGGCCTTAAAAGAGAGACTCGTGAGAATAAAAAGAGCTAGGCATATCACAGTATTCACTTACCATTAGATGGCCTATGTGCTCGTGTGATAAACTTATTCTATGAAAAAAATTAATACTGTACATATTCAATTTGAACTTTGTACCCCTTTTTAAGCATATCATATAGGAGTGCAGAAAGCTAAAATGCATTTAGAATGTGTTACAAATACATATATAAAATAAAATAAAATATGTTTTTTCTTCTTTTAATTTAATTGTTTACGTTCGTACTAAACTTAATGATTATATTCTCTTTGGTTCATACTGCCAATGTCAATGTCAAGGGGTTTTGGCGGGAACTTGACCGGCGGCGGATTGCTGCTCCTGTATTATTGTTTAAATAGTGTTTTGAAGTGGATTTTGATATGTAAAAGTGGTGCGATTTTGTGTATTAAGTGTCTGCACATATAAACTATTAGTGAAAACGGTGAAACAAGTGCTCTGATGGTGATGTGATTCTCAAGATAAGGTGTCTGTCTGCTTAGGCGCCTTGAGATACCAACGCCAACTGTCAGCTGTCTGCTGGCTCCAGTTGCCGTCAAAATCTCTGCTGCACAATGTTACGCATGTTGTGAAGCATTGTACTATGAAAGATAATTATACATTGTAACTTCAGTGTCAGAAGAGCTAGAATCCAGAGCCGTAAAGCCAGTTAAAAAAATGGAGTAGAGATTGTCGCCAAGGAATATATAATATCTATGTGTGGCGGATTGGGATTATTTTACTAGATATAGTGGACTGTATTGAGAATCTAAATCCCCTGAAACGTTCAGTTACCGCAGTCACAAAATCACACCAAAAACAGCAACAAACTACTCACGGTCTTACTAGCCAGCCTCCCAAGATCAGCAAACGTTGACAGCTCCTGGTAGCTTCTTCTACACGGTAGAATACACTAGCAATTAGATTGTACACGGTACACTCTGGAGTAGTCCCTTTTTTTAAGTTTTTGGAGAGATGTTCACATCACGAACACAAAGAGAATGTGTGTATGGCTTGTCTCGCCTCCTACCCTCCTCTTCTCTTTTTTTTAACTCCACAGATTATTACAACGCATATTACGTCGCAATGTTGCCACTAGGTGTGACCGGCGCTCCGATCGTAGCAGATCATTGTGCCTCGGTATAAATTTTGTGAGTTGCGGTTTATTACTGAACACACCCCCCACCGAAACCATCTTGATGGTTTCTCCTAACTATATGAAAAAGATATTAGAGAAAATATTATAACTTAAGCTACGGAACATGCAAAATAACGCTGAGACACAGAATGTCCTCAACGAGAAAAAAAAAAATATTAATACACGTAAAAACTAATTTGAATAAGGTAGAGGACTCAGTTTATTAACTGGTCTCTGTAGAGTACTCTTTTGAGTGCGAAGCGTAACACAACGAACAATCCCATCTGGACCGGGGTGAAGAGCCTCAATTCTACCCAAAGGCCAATTGCACGGCGGTACATTATCAGTTTTTATGATTACGAGATCACCTATTTTTATATTAGATCTATCCGAATGCCACTTTGCTTTCTGTTGCAGCGTATTTAGATATTCGTGACTCCATCTACGCCAAAACATTTGTGAACATTTTTGAATATATTGCCAACGTGATAATCGATTTATTGTTATATCCTCTACATTATACTCAGGTACTGCTGTTAACCCTTTTCCAATTAGAAAGTGTCCCGCAGTCAAAACGTTGAACTCATCAGGATTATCACTAGCTGGTAACGGACAAAGCGGCCGCGAGTTGAGAATCGCTTCTACTTTACAAAACACTGTTGTGAGTTCCTCGAACGTCAAACTTTTTTCTCCTACGGCTCGCGTTAATAGATACTTGGCGGATTTAATTCCAGCTTCCCAGAGCCCACCCATATGTGGTGCACCAGGGGGATTAAATCTCCATATAATTTGTCGTTTTGAGCAACCCTCTAATATATTGTTTTTTTGTTCGAGCATAAATCTTTGTACTTCGGTTAAATGCTTACTAGCAGCTATGAAATTAGTTCCGCAATCCGAATAAAGGAAGGAGCACACACCGCGTCGCGCTACAAATCTGTCTAAACACGCGAGGAAACAGTCCGATGACAACGACGATAAGACTTCAAGGTGTACAGCTTTTGTCGAATAACAAATAAATAATGCTAAATATGACCGTTCAACCCTAGCATTTCGTCGTAAACTTTCTTTTGTAAAGAACGGACCACCGAGGTCCACCCCTACATGCTCAAAAACATTACAAGGTATCAATCGGGCTGCTGGCAAAGGTGCCATCTCAGGCTGTAAGAGCACTGGGTTGTGTTTAAAACAAATTTTGCATTTGGACAAAACTGACCGAATAATGTGACGGGATGCTAAAATCCAAAAATTTTGATTAATAATGTTTTGTAAGGTGCGTGGACCTACGTGTAAATATTTTTTATGTAAATATTCAATAAGTAAAAAGGTAAATCTACTATTTTTAGGTAATAAACGAGGATGCTTCGCGTTATAAGGTAACGCTGAATAATTTATTCGACCCCCCACCCTGAGGTATCCGCGTTCGTCAATAAATGGAGATAATTTTCTCAACGACGGAACGTACTTTGTGCCCTTTGACAATCTATTTATTTCATTTGCGAAGTATGCACTTTGTACTAATTTAATTAAAACATCTTGGGCAGTATTTAATTCGTTAGTCGTCAGTATTGATTGCTTCGAGTGACCGGATTTGAGTCGGAACCATCTCAATATTCGAGCAAACGTACGTTGCAGTTTATAATAAGAAGAGAAATTGGAAAAGATTCGGTCACAGAACTCTAACTTAGTCTCCTCTATCGAATTATTTTCATTTGTGATTAAATTGAAGGAGCCTAATGTATGATTTGATTTCATTTCGGGTGTATTACTTTCATGTTGGTTGATAAATGTTCTCACTGGCCACTGCGAATAGTCGTCGTACAACCAAGATGGGCCCTTCAACCACTGCTCACTGCACTCCACGAGCTGTGACGGAGACGCTCCGCGCGAGCATATGTCTGCCATATTGCACTCACTACTCACGTGACGCCAACAGTGTGGAGGTAACACTTCACATACCTGAGTAACACGGTTACTAACAAACGGCTTTAATTTGTAAGCTTCTGTCTGAAGCCACGTCAACACGATAGTCGAATCGGTTAACGCAGTAATACGAGTAATTTTTACACGAGTTAAAATGTCACGGACATATCTAATTAATTTGCTTAACAAAACTGACGCCATTAATTCCAACCTCGGGATAGTTAATGGTTTGACGGGGGCTACTTTAGATTTTGCTGTCACCAGGCGTACTTTAGTTTGACCTCTATCGTTACGACTGATCACATACACACAACTAGCATAACCGCGAGAGCTTGCATCGCAAAAGGCGACCAATTCACATTCGGTCTGTTCTGGTAGCAGCATATGTCTATCTATCTTGATTGCCGTTAGTCGCGGGAGATCATCAACGTAATTAAGCCAGCGCTTAGTTACGTCAGTTGGGAGCTGCTCATCCCATCCTATGCCCAGCTTCCATAAATCTTGCATTATTTCTTTCGCGATGAAAATGCACGGTGAAATAAAACCCACGGGGTCGTAAATAGAAGCTAATAATTTTAAAACAGAACGTTTAGTTGTTACTTTATCAGTCTTATCTACTGTGAAATAAAAACAGTCAGTCAAAGGGAACCATTTCAGACCTAGCACTTTGACTGAATATTCGTTACAATCTTTCATAAATGTAACAGGACACTCTCGGTTTTCTAACGGAACGCGTTGTAAAACTTTTGCACTATTACTCGCCCACCTTTTGAGTATAAAGCCACCGGAATTAAACATCTCTAAAAGTTCATCTTGTAACCGAGATATCTGTGACAATGAACTACAAGAATATAGAATGTCATCCATGTACACGCCCTCGCGCACAACCTTTCCAGCGAGTGGGAAACGTTCTTCCTCGTCATTGGCTAACTGTAAGAGGGTGCGGATAGCTAAGAACGGTGAGCAACTTAAGCCGTAAGTGACAGTTTTTAATTCATAAACGTCAATGGCATCGTTAGGCGAATGACGATACAAAATATGTTGATAACATCTATCTGACTGATTCAGTTTAATTGCCCGATACATTTTGCATACGTCACAAATCAAACAATATTCAAACAACCTAAAATTCAATATTATAGCCCCAATATCTCGATACAGATTAGGCCCGGTCAATAGAATATCATTAAGCGAAACGTTCGTGGACGTTTTAGCCGAGGCATCGAATACCACACGCAAAGGAGTAGTGGAACTACTGGGCTTAAGTATACTGTGATGAGGTATCACATATTTGCTTGGGGTGTCCCCCGAATAAAGCTCCATGTGCCCTAGATTTTCATATTCGCACATGAACTCTGAATAGGCTTGTCGTAATACAGGTGAACGATTCAACTTGCGCTCGGTGAACAAGAGTCGCCGCTCGGCTGCCGCTCGTGACGCGCCCAACGGAGGCGGGTCTGGTATGAATGGTAACGGCACTGAATAGGTACCATCCTCAGTACGACTATAACGAGCCACGAAAATGTCTTCCGCTAATTGTTCCAAAGGATTAATCGAGGGTTTGCTTGGCAATTCTTCGATTTCCCAAAACTTACGCAACGTTTGATCTAAAGACTCTTGTTCATCAAATGAGACTGATAAATTATAATTTTTTAAATTGTCCTTATCATTGCTATAAAGTTTACCACTTACAACAAACCCGAAAGCGGTATCGATCACGCTTGGTATATCCGATGAAATAATATAAGGTTTATCCTTAATTAGTTCCGAAACTATATCATTGCCCAATAGTATATCGATACGCGAACGCTTATAAAATAATGGATCAGCTAAATTAAAATTCTTATATTTATTAATAACGTCCGAGTGGAATCGAACGTTAGGCATATCAGCAGATACCTTAGTCACTACGACCATGTTCAGTGTAAAACTAGGTAGGTCAGTGTGTAGGGACCTTAATGTGCATGTAATCATGCCGTGATTTTTTACAGCCTCTCCACCGAGACCATAAATATTAAACGAACACTTCTTTCGAGGTAAGCCCAAACGTTGAGCACACTCAGTTGTAATAAATGAGCTCTGAGCTCCAGAGTCAATAACTGCACGGCAGTATTGAAGCTGGCCGCTACTATCAATTACTAACACACGCGCCGTTCCCAATACAACACCGTAACCCGAGTGAACGTTATTGGAATGAAGCGTATCTATCGTATAACGCTCTGAGTCACTCATAGCCTGAGACGAGACGAGTGCTTGTTGCACTTGCGAGTCAGAGCACAATGGACGGGTGGATGTTGGCACGAGCGTGTCGCTCACTGGCTCCCTATGCAATAGATAATGATGTAGTGACGCACATACACCACAAGACATCTCACTTTTACAAGTTGAGGTATCATGATTTCCTTTTAGGCAATTATGACACAATTTTAAGGTATTGACACGGTCAATCCTTTTATCTACGGTCAATTTACGAAATTGATCGCACCTATAAATCATGTGATTTTGATTGCAATGCGCGCAAATTATTTTTTTATTTTTATTATAATTCGACACATTAGTATTTAAAACTGTCTTTGAATAACTTTTGTAGTGGTTATTATTGTAGCCTTTGTAATTGTTACATATAGACTTATTTCTTGATTGTAACGACATCGTACTATTCGATGAATGTTCGAGTACTTTAACTTGTTTATTTACAAAACTAATTAATTCCGAAAAAGATGGAAGTGAATTTTGATCCCGATTTTCTTCAAAAAGCCTCCTAGTATGCGCATCCAACCCACGTAAGGCTAAATGACAAAATAAATAGTCATGTAAATTTTTAATTTTTAATGCCTCGATGGCTTTAAAAGAGTGATCGAATGTTTCGATAAATAAAGTAAGATTTGCGGTAGTATCTTTATTTAACGGCGTAAAGTTTATCATTTTGTCGATGTACCTACCCACGAGTATTCGATCATCTTGATATTTATTACATAAACTTTGCCATACGACAGTATAATTAGCGGCTGTTATGGGCAATTTTTTAACAATGTTTAATGCCGAACCTTTAACACATGAAAGCAAATAGTGAAACTTATCTATTTCGTCGAAATCTCGATTGTGGACAAGTGATACAAATGTATCGTAGAATGTGGTCCACTTCTCAATATCACCATCGAAGTCAAATAAACGTAATTTAGGTAATGACGGCCTTACATCACTCCTATCTTTCCTACTGAGGGATGCCTGCTCGTCCGGTTTTAATCTTAAATATTGCAACCTACATACTTTATAAAGTTCATCAAATGTATCTAATTCTCGCGTTGATAATCTTGTCTCCGGTTTTAATGATATATCTATTTCAATAATATTTAACACTGTTTCTTCAAACTTTGAGCGGACACTTTCTAATTCGGAATAATCGGCTAAGAAATTCTGAATTTGTGTGGGATCATTTATTTGGGATCTCGCGATATCGAAAACCTTTTGTAATTTAGCAAATAGGTATTCCTTTTTAAAAATAAGTGTTTGCCTTTTTATTTGTAATTTATCCGACATTATGAACAAATTACAAAATGAATACTTTATAAACGCACCGCGAGCAATGGACATCCAGGTAAAAAAGAGGCAAATTAAATAAGGGATATTAAATTAATTAAATGCGTAGTTTTACTCAAATATATGACGTCCACGGGACGCGAATTAAGGGTAGAAAATTATTATTCGAAGATCACTAATTCGAATATATCCGGCTCGAAGGACCAGAAATGTGGCGGATTGGGATTATTTTACTAGATATAGTGGACTGTATTGAGAATCTAAATCCCCTGAAACGTTCAGTTACCGCAGTCACAAAATCACACCAAAAACAGCAACAAACTACTCACGGTCTTACTAGCCAGCCTCCCAAGATCAGCAAACGTTGACAGCTCCTGGTAGCTTCTTCTACACGGTAGAATACACTAGCAATTAGATTGTACACGGTACACTCTGGAGTAGTCCCTTTTTTTAAGTTTTTGGAGAGATGTTCACATCACGAACACAAAGAGAATGTGTGTATGGCTTGTCTCGCCTCCTACCCTCCTCTTCTCTTTTTTTTAACTCCACAGATTATTACAACGCATATTACGTCGCAATGTTGCCACTAGGTGTGACCGGCGCTCCGATCGTAGCAGATCATTGTGCCTCGGTATAAATTTTGTGAGTTGCGGTTTATTACTGAACACTATGTTATAATTGGCTCCAAACATTTTTAATTTTTTTTAACAAATAATTATTACTAACTGTTTGATTGAACCAGTTGATAATTCAGTCAAAAATGTGTCTTTTTTTTTTAATATTTTGTATAATTATCTGTATTTTATATTTAAATCTGCAGTTGATAGTGAAATACAACTTAGCTAATAAACAAATATAAAATTTAATGAATTATTATTGAATTCCCTGGACGACCATTAGTGCTTATAATAACGTGACTATCTCATCAATGTGTCTGTAGTGAAGAACTGAATGATATTAAACTCTTATTAAATTAAAAAGGGTCACCGCAATGAGGCAAAAACACTGGGCAAAAAATATGGCTAATGAAATCTTTCGATCGATTAACCCGTGAGCAATCGTCACACCGTGAGAATCTGTGAATCGATCGTCAAGGTGAGCCGGGGTCGAAAACACCCACTTTCTACCACGAAGGTCGAATTTAATTAAACTCCGAGCTCTTTAAAAACTTATATTATCAAAAAAATCACATACATAATTACAAATAAGGGTAATGAAGAGGTCCGCGATGAAAGCACTAATTGTTGTGCAATATTAAGCATTATTCCAAAGCGATAAGACCTCTTCGTACTTACAAATAAATATAGTAAAATTGAGTTGTAAACAATCGTTTCAATTTGACCACACGTTCTCGGTGCAGTAGAAAGTAATCGTTACGCAACTCACCATTGGAACTATCTAAAATAAATCACAACAAAACTTATTAAATTAGAAAAAAATATATTAAAAACGACAATGATATTAATGACATGGCGCGACTGACTTACATGACTTAAATATAAAAAAAAGAAATTTTAACATTGCGCTCGGCTCAGCAAAGACGTGGTCTGATTTTTTTTTAAATCTCGTCCGGCGGAACGAATTACGCAGCCCTCTCTCTGTTACACATAAACGCGCGTCCGCGTTACTGCTTATGTAACACATGACATATCTAGTCCCGCCATAGTTTTATAGAATACAATCCATATATCTTGGAGTCTACAATCGCATTTGATGTCGATTTTGTCTATTCAGTTTTGTGCTTACAACTCTGACATACTAGGATGAAAACTCTACCACGCCGTCGCGCTCCAACCGCTAACAACTTGCAATAAATATCAATAAATACAAAAAATAATAATTAAATCTAAAATAACTTATATCTACATGAGCTCATCACAATCTTCAGTTTAGGTAACTATACAATAATTAAGTAAAACACGCGAACACGCTTCCTTGTTAATAAAAACTACGCAGCCAGAACGTGAAAGGCAGTTCGGCGTGATTAGAAAGGTGTTACGGTCGTTGAGCGCTTTCTAGCGCGAGTACAGCGCCAGGTCCGAGATTCTTCGCTGGCGGGCCGCGGCGTTGAAACCTCTCGTGCCGTCCGGAACCAGCGGCGTCCGGGGCTCAAAGCGCGGGGTACAGGATAGTCTCCTTCCACCGCACTCCGTTCCGGACAGGGAACAGCCAGATAGTCGTCTTGCTAGCCACCCCTCGGCACTGCTAGCACTGCCTGTGCTCACTTGCGACGCTCGCCTTGAGCCACAGAAGAATGATACGCCAGAATCTGAACTGTGGCTACACGTGGATGTACGCCGAGGCACCCATGTTTGTATTTCTGGCGATCGAGGGGCGAAGAAGCCGCTGGAGTTCCGCCTATAGAATGGATTTACGTATCTGTAATCATATTCTGCTTCTGAACCACTACAGCATGAAGAATATTCACATTCGTGACGACGCGGTGGAAGCCGTCGGGCCTGGACCTTTCGCTTCGGTTCCCTTGGCACGCCGTTCAGTTCGTACACCTTCATGCCATCCTCGTCTGGACTCTGGAGCCTCAACGCCCCTCTAGCAGCCTCAGACTCCGTAAACTCTACTAACGCACACACACAGTTAACCAAACTTGGATTCTTATTTAGGAATTGTCGCACATCAGCTGGCACCGGATTACCTGGTCTCAGCACTCGAACTAACGCGATTTCGCCACAGCTGGCGAATAACCTTGACACATTCTCAACTGTTGGTCTATCTATAGGCATCCTAACAGCCACTACTGTTCTGGATGGAGTTGTCTCATCGTACGCAGGTAGTGGGTCGATTCTTCGCAATTTTGTCCCTGCTTCGTTAATCTCTAGTTTTGTGGATCTCTTCAGCGCCTCAGCGACCACCCTCCAATCTTTTGTAAGATGCTTAACGCGTTTAAAACTTGATATCAGCTTTAGAGAGACGTACCCTTCCTTGTTACGCCTGACATGCTTCAACAGGAAGGCATCTTTAGTGATGTTCGCGTCACTGAAGTAAAACTCGACTTGCGAAACGATCCGATTGGCCAGGTCATCATCGGGCGGAGTATACGGAGGTTCCTGCGCGTCAGGAGCGACTTCACAGCCCGAATCTTTGCCACCACCGGAGCCAGCTTCCGACGCGGTGTCTGACAGATCGGCGTGGTCGTCGGTGGAAGGGCGGCGATCGGAGGCGATGCCCTCGTCGGGTTCCTGTGTGTGGCTTGGAGGTGTTCCCTCCATGTTATCGGCGCGTGGGCTTGCCACTATTGCATTACAAGAGCGTGCGTCTCGCTCGGTAGCGCGGCGGTGACTGAAGGCGCGCGGCGCAAAAACCGCTTCTTTATAATATCGGGTGGATGTGCCGTTTAGTAAAAGGCGTTCGGAAACGTGTAACAAGATGACATTGCAGACTGTTGGACGTTAATTCAACACACATTCATGGTTTTGTACCCGAAGGGCTATTTCGAACGGCTTATTAAAATTAGGAGCGCTCGCACGCATTTAAGATTATTTATCGAGTTGTAAATGCAATTATGAATCTATAGTGCACGAAATTTTAGCACGCTACTGCAGTTTTTTTTTAATTTCAATATCAAGTCGTGGAATTGTTGCCAGCATTATTGGAACGTAGCACGGTAACAAAAGGAGGTTAGTTGCATACCAGTATTCAAGATACAACATTTACACGCTTTAGATTAAAGCTGTAACTTCAAATACAATATTGTTATCACACTAGAAAGTTATAGATTTGATACTAAGCCGATGGTAATTTTGATAGAATATAGTTTATTTTTATTAAATCTCATTTTGTTGTGGGTTTCATGTGGGTCGCTATGAACATATGATCTACTTATTCATTCCATAAGTATTAGATTTACAACATAGTGTCAGCTAAGATAATTCATCTCGTTTTTTCGTCCAGTAGGAGGGAGGAACGTCCGTAAGAGGCGACGATGGGATAAGCCAAAACGACCTTATGGCTATAGATCGCAGTACTTTATCTCCTACATCTTTTTCTTTATCAGTCTGTAGTAGTCCGGGCTGGACATGGTTTTCCCATTGCAGAAAATACTGGCTTCGCTGAGCAAGTCTGTCTTCATTGCAGAAAACACTGTTGCTGGTCTTTGGTCATGGCGACCAGCCTCAACGAAGATTTGTTTAGGATTATAGTGATTTTTTGTGAACAGGTGCACCCTCTATTCCCGTACTCTTATAGATCGATGAAGCGGCAATCCGACACGGACGGAGAGAAATTGGGTAAAGAACCAACGACTTTATGCTACTAACACTGTCAACTTCCTGACTCCCGGCTATTACTATGTATTTCTTGATGAAAAAACCGCAATTATGATTTCTCGTCCGACTTGTAACTAAAACAGATTAGCAATTACAATTACCACCACGGGACCAACGAGACAGTCAATACTCTTTTACTATTAAATAATACTGCCATTTACTTACGTACGTACCATTTTTACATGGTAGAGCCATACTGCAGCTATATTGTGGTGGCAGCACGAATGGGTCAGCTCGACCGTAAAAGGACCACGATAGAGTACCAGCGCAAAATAGCAGCTTAATGCTGCTGTGTTTCGTATGGTGAGTGTAGAAAACCGAAGACCTTTTTACTGGAAATTGCGGCATTCCATTTCAGTCCTCAAGGGTGACAAGCATCTGCATTTTGATTCTTAATTGGGGATAAATGTAGAGTCACAGTATCCACTAATCATCAGGTGGACTGTGTGCTCGTATGTCACCCTTATTCTATAAAAAAAGTGCTTCGGGAGTTTGTAGGTGGTTATTCGAAGATCAAAATGACATGAACGTCACACATACTTATTTACGTCATACATACATAAATTAATTTGAAGAAAACTAATAAAGCGCTTACCAAGCATAGCTTCTAACTTAATTAACTAGATTAATATATCATAGATTCTTTTTACTTAGATACATAAACATTAACCAACTTTTTATTGCACATAATGAGCTATTATATTTTTTTTACAGCGCGCTAGAAACGTATATTTTGCGCCTTAATTACCGCGAAACTGGCTTTTTAATACTGAAACTGGCACATAATTTTACGGAAGAAAAAAAAGCTCGTGAAAAAACATAATTTTGAATATTTCCATTAAGGTGATTAAGGTATTTTTCTATCGAACTTAGTGGCATACGCACACATAGTCCAAGTGATTGTAAGTGAATGATGTATAGGCAGGCCATAGACATTTACGCTCGATTAAGGATCAAAATGCACAAAGACGAAATGCCACGTTACAAGTTGTTTTTTATAGAACTAGCTATCCCCCGCGTGGAATATACTACGATTTCATGAATTAAATTTTTTTTGCACGGAACTCTAATTATTTTTCAAAACAAAACTAACTTACTCCTTATAACATCAGGTATCCAGGTAAAAATCCCGTTAAAATCGGTCCAGCCGTCTCATAGATTAGCCGGAACAAAGAGACAGACAGACAGACAAAAAAGTTAAAATGAGTTTTTTTTGTTATTAGTAGGTACCATATATACTTTCAAATGCATTTAGTAAAAACCTGTTATTTTGACATTACAAAAAGATACTTGATTTTATTTATTTGTATAGATAAGGGTATAAACGAGCACACAGTCCACCTGATGGTAAGTGGTTGCTGTGGCCCACAGATATCTACATTTATCCTTGATTAAGAATCAAAATGCAGTCACCCGTGAGGACTAAGATTGACCCTTTTTATTCGAAACGAGGCATTCGTTTCCAGTAAAAAGGATCTCCGGTTCTCTACACTCACCATACGAAGCAGTAAACTGAAAAAAACATGCACAAATTTTAATTGAGAAATAAAGCGACCGAGAGTCACAGTTCTTTATTGTAAGTTCAAGAACCATAAGAATGTAATTCAAACAATGAACGCAAAAAAAGTCTTTTACGATGGCTAATACCACTTAAGGGCGGCACTGAAAATTTCGGGAATCAAGGAAGTGACACAACATTACTATTTAAAAATGTATTTATTGCTTTTCGAATTATTCTCCGCGAAATTTGACACATTTTTCCATACGATGGAACTAATAATTGAAGCAACCATTCCATTCGGAAGTTGGGGTCTCCAAAATGGCCGTTTTGTAGGCGTCCACATCTTCTTCAGGTGATGAAAATCTCTGTCCACGCAATTTATTCTTTATTTAAGGGAAAGTATAGAAATCATTAGGGCTTAGGTCGGGGCTGTACGGCGGATGGTCTAATTATTCTATGTTTTCTTGCTCTAAAAACTCTTTTGTTCTGTGTGCGGTGTGAGAACTCGCATTGTCGTGGAGGATGATGCGGCG
Source organism: Parnassius mnemosyne (assembly GCA_963668995.1). NCBI lineage: Eukaryota > Metazoa > Arthropoda > Insecta > Lepidoptera > Papilionidae > Parnassius > Parnassius mnemosyne. The sequence continues at coordinate 33,996,699 of CAVLGL010000084.1, forward strand.
GTTGCAGTTCTCTTTACGGAGTTCAGAAACGACCTGTGGCAAACAAATGCTAGCATACCATTCTACATTAACCGTTTCTTTGTCGCTCAAGAGGAATAGTCGTAACATGGCCGGTTTTGGAGACAAACGTGGCCACCATTTTTTTTGCAACACTCCGTGAACGAACAAATTTTGTTGGTTTTAACTCATTTTCGAACACCCAAACTCGTGACTGGTTTTTTGTTTCGGGTTCGTACGCGTATATCCAGGATTCGTCACCTGATACGATGTTGTATACAGCATTTGAGGATCCTGCGTGGAATCTTTCGAGAGTTCTGACGCACCAAGTAACGCGAGCTGCTTTTTGCTCTTCACAGAGCGAATGCGGTATCCATCGGGAAAACAACTTTTTTACACCCAATTGTTCATGCAAGATTATTTGTGTTTGACTCATGCCAATATCTAAAGTTGCCTGAATTTCGCGGTATGTCACATGTCGATCTTCCTCAATCAGCTTACGCACAGCATCAACGTTTTCTTCGGTGACTGCAGTTTTTGGACGACCTTGACGGGGATCATCACTGAGCTTGACACGTCCACGTTGAAATTCAGCAAACCAGCGATAAATTGTGGTTATGAATGGGGCTTCATCACCAAATGCAGAAATCATCCGGTCAACACACTGTTTTTGTGTTAAACCACTTCGAAAGTCATAATAAATCATCGCTCTTGAATTTTCTCGAGTCAATTCCATTTTCTCAACGACTAAACAAGTTTTTTACGTGGTAGACCCAAGCTACAATAAATCATATCTATCTATAATGCTGGCTTGTGTGGACTGGTCTGCTCAGGTTTGCAACACATTTATTTTGCATTTTTTTTGTTGTGTAATTTTAGTTTTTTTTTGTCGTAGTAAACTGTACTTTGAATGCCTATGTTTATATTAATTTTGATTAAAAAATATCATATTATTGGCTTTAAAAAAATTACAAATAATAATATTAAAATTTACGAACTGTACTGAAATAAAATAAAAAAACATGCATTGATCGTGAGTTGTGATGATTGTAAAAAAAAATTTTCTGGCTGGAGGTCCTCTTCAGGATATTAGGATAAATTTATTAAATTATTGTCATCAGTCAATCGGCCTGTCTACAATTGTTGAAAATTACATTAAAATATTTCTTTACATAGATAGATACACGCAAATCTAATAAAAACTTGTTAAAAAGGATATTTGCAGAGTTTCCTTCGTCATTTCTTCTCCGGACGAAGGAATCTCATTTTAAAACGGTAGTAGATTAAATAATATCAACTCAGACGTGCGAATAGATTTTACACAAGTGAGATAAATGAATCTATATATTTATTTATATTAATTTGATATAATATATTGTTTTACTAGCTGTTCCCCGCGACTTCGCTCGCGTGTTAGGGTTTTTATGTTTTTGCGCGGTACCATAATTCTTTTTATAAAATAAATGTAACCGAAGTTACTCCTTATGAAATTAGCTACCTGCCAGTGAAAGTCCCGTAAAAATCGGTCCAGCCGTTTCGGAGAGCTGATAATTCTATGGCTGGAACAAACAGAAAAATTAAAAATTGTATTTTAGTTATAAGTAGGTACCGTATTTGCTTTCATATGCATTTAGTAAAAAAACTAATTTTGACATCACAAACAGACACTTCAATTTTATTTATTTGTATAGATAACCGCTACTACGGCGTACCATCTCATTTACAACAGACGTAGAATATCCAGACCGTCGACGGGCAGCAGTGCGAAACGTACAAATGTCTGGTACTGTCACAGATTAAATAATAAATATAGGGTACCGCTACATTTTAACGAGAGTAAAAGTGGCCGCGAATAAGCTTATATCAACTTCAATAAGTTTCCACACTACTCTGGTGCCACCGTAAAATGGCAGCCCAATGGTGCCGTGTTTTGTATAGAGAGTGTAGAGAACCGGAGACCCTTTTTTCTGGAAACGATGCATTCCATTTTAGTCCTCACGGGTGACAACGTATCTGAATTTGATTTTTAATCTAGGGTAGATGTCGTCGCAAGCGGGAACATCTACAGAAAGACAAACGTTTTCAAATTCAATTAGTCTTGTATCACCGAAATATATCATGCCAATTCCTCATTTTAAAGAGAACATACGTCCATCATTACGTCGAGGAAACACCGACTTTTGACTGAATCATCTTAGAAAAATGAAGTGGCTGAAAAGACTACGCCATCATTTCATCATCATTCATCATTACAGCCCTTCACAAGTCCACTGCTGAACATAGGCCTCCCCCAAAGAATGCCACAAAGCACGGTCCTGAGCCACCTGCATCCATCGACTTCCTGCATATCTTACCAGGTCGTCACTCCATCTAGTGGGGGGACACCCTACACTTTGCCTGCCGGTACGAGGCTGCCACTCGAGAACCTTTCTTTAACCTTTACGCCATCATTTAGTAAACTAAAATTTAAAGGCAAAGGTAAGGGTATCGGGGAAAAGGCGAATAAAGAAAACTGTGAAGAGGATTCCAAGTGTTTGGTTTGTGGCGAAAAGTATAATAGTCAAACTAAGTCCACACGTGAATGGTACCAATGCACCGCTTGTCGTAAATTGCTCACGAAAGTTGCATTGGTTGTTCTAAGCAAGAATTATTATTTTTTGTTGGCAAAAACTGCGAATAATTCCAATATTTTGTTTTATTGCTAGTATCTGTATTCGCCACTTTAATATGAAATGCCTATCCGGCTCGACCCATAGGTGTGGGGTGAATTCGGATTTGTAATTATTGATTAAAATTGTTCTAGTATGTAGTTATTTAGATTGATCTCAAATATTTTTGTATCAAATTTATGCCTAAGATATACTTTAACCTTTGTGATATTGATCATCACAATTAATAACATAGTGATTTATTTATTGGGTCTTTATCTTAACCATCCGGTGTGTCCCCTCCCCCCCCCACCTTCCCCTAGATGTCTGTGGGCCATAGCGTCCACTTACTATCAGGTGGAATGTGTGTTCGTTTGTCACCCTTATTCTATAAAAAAATATCGCTCAGCTCTGTACTACCACAAGAAGTGATATCCGCTTTCCAAACTAAATACATTGCCGGAGGGAGATCTACCCTGTTTCTTCATCAGCAAAACTACGACCGTCAATCCATCTCGCGAAGCGTGATAATTTTTTTTTATTTTTTTTAAAACGTTACCACCACACTAGGATTTTCTCCTGTATCGTGGAGGCAGTTTACAAACACAAATTGCACAAGGACACACATCCAGACCCGGAACAATTATTTGTAGGCCATAGAAATACTTGTTCCGTGCAGGATACGAACCCGCGGCCCCCAGCGCAGCAACTCATTGCTAAGCCACTGCGCCACGGAGCCGTCAAAATAATTAAGTCAAATCCTTTTTTTGTAGTATAGGGTGACAAAAGAGCACGTAGTTCACCTGATGGTAAATGGATGCTGTGGCACATAAACATCTACATTTATGCGTGGTACCCAGGTCGAAACGAGCCATCCGTGCTGCAACCATAATATAGCAGCAGCGTGGCTCTACCACGTAAAAACAATTTCTACAATGAGGAAGGCCAATGTCTAGCCGTGAACTTTAATGGCTGATAATAAAGAAGAAAATACAATGTAATAAGTATATTTTCAATTGTCGTAGTAGCTTCTAGAACCATTAAACTCTTGAAATTTCTAATCTACAATTTCTAATGATTGTAGTGATACAAACGAATCACTTAGCTTCGTATTACAATGCAAAACGCTAAAGAATCGGAATTAATTTTGATGTCATTGCTTAAAAAACGATTGTTAAGAACGACGAAAAAAAAAACGGTTGTTGAACGATAACGACTTTGTTTTATACTTTTACAAGCACGATATATTTCATTTAAACTCACACTGCGCGGCCTCGCTTGTATTAGCGTAGTGAAACATACCCTAAAACCTCCCCGAAGTAACCTTGCCTTACAGTAAAAACATATTTTTTTTATAGGATAAGGGTGACAAACGAGCACACAGTCCACCTGATGGTAAGTGGTTGCTGCGGCCCATAGACATCTACATCTTTGCTCTATTACAAATTAAAATGCAGATGCGTTGTCACCCGTGTATAATGTATAGTGTATCTAGTACTTCTCACGTTATATCTGACCGTAAATACAGACAGACCGACAGGCAGACGTTGCATTTTACATACATAAATACACGGGGTAATTTTTCAAAGAGTAGCCAAATTTCAAACTTAAGTTCAAATAAATAAATGATGATAAGCCGTTCGTTATTGCAGTTTTTGAAATTTGAAATTATGCCAAATTGAATGTGATTTATGGGCAACAACTACGCGTACCCGCGCTCCTATGTGTGCGATTCAATTCACAACACTTATTGAAGACCGATCGACCCTTACGAATGTGTGCGTGCGTAGTAAAATAGTAAACGTTAGAAATTTATGAATGACACTCAGTTAAAATAATGCATTACCACGCATTTTGAATTTGAAAGATAAAAAGGACAGAATGTTACACTTTTTTTTCATTATTCTATAATTTTTCTTCACCATTCTAATATATTACTTATTTTGAACCTTCTTTGCAAAATAACCCTGTATATAAAGAAGATGCTCGTGTTAATATTTTGTTTGACTATTATTTTTTATAGGATCGGGTGACAAACGAACATACAGTCCACCTGATGGTAAGTGGTTACTGTGACCCATAGACATCTACATCTATCCTCAATAAAGACTCAAGATGCAGATGCGTTGTCACCCGTGGGGACTAAGATGGAATGCCTCTTTGCCAATAAAAAGGGTCTCCGGTTCTCTACACTCACCATACGAAACAGAGCAGCGTTAAGCTGCTATTTTACGCTGGTATTCTGTGACAAAAATTTAAAAAAGCCTTTACTTAGTGATGAAGATGAGCTAACACAGCTCAGGCTGATTTACCAAGTGCTTGGTGGTGAAGGAAAACTTCGTGAAAAAAGCCTGCGTATCACCTGAGAAATTAAAAAAAAAATATCTAAGACGTGAAGTCTTATCTGTGCGCTCGCTTGTTATACAGTTAGTTGTAAATATCCTCTTAATAAGGTGCTAGGCTCTTTTTCTGCCTACGAGTCCGTCTGAGTAGGTACAGAAACAGAAACAAAAACTTTTTTATTCAATATAGATTATATATAATACTTATTGAAAGTCACTCTTTTGTTTAATTACCACTGGTTCGAAAAAAAACCTCTGTCCTGGGAAGAACTAGCAAGAAACCCAGCGGGACTTTTTTTTAAAAATAACAGCTTACAATCATGTATGTTACACAAATTAACAACACAACAAATTAAAAATAGCTTGGTAGCGATCACCTCATTTCCAGGAGTTATTATCATCTATAAATTCTTTAATTATAATAACCCTTTTTATACAAACTTAGTTTAATAAAGTTTTTGAACTTTGAGCAGATCAAACTAACTTCTTACCTTTCTATTTCTACCGTCAAATACCAGTGCTTATAGAGCTGTGTTCCGGTATGAAGAGACTAGAGAACTCGTAATGTTACATGATTTTTTTTATAGTATATGGTGACAAACGAGCACACATTCCACCTGATGGTAAGTGGTTGCTTTGGCCCATAGACATCTACATTTATCCTGGTTTGCGAATCAAAATGCAGATGCGTCGTCACCTGTGCGGACTAAGATGGAATACCTCCTTTCCTGTAAAATGGGTCTCCGGTTCTCTACAGGCACCATACGAAACACAGCAGTGTTAAACTGCTATTTTACGCTGGTATTATGTGAGAGTGTGGTCCTTCCACAACCCATTCGTGCTACAACTATACTATTAATATAGCTGCTGCATGGCTATATATATATATATATATATATATATATAGATTACATTAGCTATGGTAGGTTAGTGGCTAAACACTCTGTGAAATTTCCACAACCTGGTTTCGATACCCACCGGCAGTAATAAAATTGTTAGTTGCAATTTTAAGTGCTGATTTGCCACGTGCTCGGCGGCGAAGGAAAACATCATGCGGACACTGTATGTCTGAGAAATTTTAAAAAATACTTCAAATTCATTTGAAGATCGTCAAAACGCGATGGACACTTTCTTGCCCTAAAATAAATGAGAGGAGGCCAGTGCCCAGCGGTGACTGTTACTTGACTTTAATTTTCAACTAACTTCAAAAATGTGTTATAACTCATAACTTTTTATTTGAAAGCTCTGACCAATATTTTTTGAGCTATCCTTAATAATTTATATTGAAGTCGGTTGTACAAAATTTTTAATTTTATCATTTGTTAAATTATGATCTAAGTCTCTAAATAAAAACAAAGAACATATTTATATTTATATAAACTTACCTAGGTTTAATGTAATTGCGTTTGTTGATTTTTCCCCGTTTCATTGTTTAGCTTCGGGCAAAAAATGACACAGTGTCACTGACATCTACGTTATCTTCAACCATAAATTTTATAGGTCCACGAAGCAGCAAGTAAACGAACAGAACGTCTCAGAGTCGTGACATTCAAAATCATAAGCAACGTTATCAATTACAACCGAGATAACTTTAATCGTGTTGGGAGTTAAATTATTCGACTTTTTTAGTACACGAAGCAACACGAGATTCATCAAAAATAAATGTTCTAAGTTTGATTTTAATTCGCAAGCGGGGATGGATGTAGATGTCTATGGACCACAGCGACCACTTGCCATCGGGTGCGCTGTGTGCTCGTTTATCACCCTTATTCAATAAAAAAATCTGTAGACAGATCGTCATTCCATCTAGTAGGCGATCGTCAAGGGTGCCACTCGAAAATATGGTTTGTTGGCCTGTCGATTCTTCGTTCTAAATTGTCACTAGCCTGCCGATTGTCACTTCAACTTACTGACCCATTGGGCTATGTCGGTTACTCTGTTTTCACTGTGGATATTCTCGTTTCAAATTCTATTGCGCGGAGAAGCTCCGGGCGAAGCCATCTTCATAGCTCGCTGATCGATCTTGAGCTTCCTTGATCACGCTCAGATCCATACGTCAGTTGTTTCAAGTTTTGAGGTATACGTATATCCCTCCTAACTTCTATAAAAAAAAGAACTCAAAACAAGTAATCGTTTCTCGTTCATTCGCTCTATTATAATAATAATAATAATTTATTCATTTATTAATTTATAGACTACGAAACTCTATTAAAACCGTTTCTTAATATTCGCCGTATTTTTACGCAAAACCTTTTATTTGGTAATCATAATATTATGTTAAATAGAAAAACCGGTTGTTTGTTTGTTTCCCAACCGGACCGCCACGCCACTATAAAGCGGTCTCTCCGAACTTTACTACGAACCCTCCTACAGAAGGAAGTCTATGTTACTCGTAACAAGTAATATTAAATTTGCAAGCAAGTTTTTATTTCCTTGTTCGAGTAAAATAATCGAACGGGAAATGAAACGTTATTTTCCAATACATCAAATATGTTGATTTACTAGCAAACCAGAATATGATGAAATATTAAAATGTGTATGTTAATGATTAAGCACTTTAGGGTAAAGACACACAATTATATTTATTTTAAAGTTAAAGTTACAACCTATATACGTCCTACTGCTGGACACAGGCCTCCTCTCACTTGTGGGAGAGGTTTTAGGGGAAAGGAATTGTCCGCCGCGCTGCCCCAACGCATGTTGGCGAACTTCACATATCTTCAAAATTATTATTTTTTATATCCCAGACATGCAGGTTTCCTCACGATGTTTTCCTTCACTGCAGAGCACGCGGTAAATCAGCACTTAAAATTGCAACTAACAATTTCATTGGCGCTGGCGCTGATCGAACCCGGGTTGTTCGCGTATACTTACGGCTAGCGCTAAACCCCTGAGCTACCACGACTCCATATTTATATTTTTTTTTATTCGTCATAAAAGTAAGAATGTTAAAACGAGTACACGGTTCACGTGATAACCTTCACCTACATCTATAGTTCATAAAAAATCAAAATGCGCATGCGTTGTCATAAATGAGGACTACTGTGATGCAGAGCAGTCCACAAGATATATTTATATTAATGTCAATAGAAAAAAAAATATTCTAAAAGGGTAGCCATGTAATGTTGTAATACGTGGTAGAGCCATGCTGCAGCTATATTAGTAGTATAGTTGTAGCAAGAATGAGTCGGCTCGACCGGGGAACGACCACGCTCTCACAGAATACCAGCGTAAAATGGCAGCTTGACACTGCTGTTGTTTCGTATGGTGAGTGTAGAGAACTAGAGACCCCTTTTGCTGGAAACTAGGCATTCTATCTTAGTCCTCACGGGTGACAATGCATCTGCACTTTGATTCGCAAACGAGGATAAATGTACATGTCTATGGGCCACAGCAACCACTTACCATCAGGTGGACTGTGTGCTCGTTTGTCACCCTATACTATAAAAAAATCATCCATAAATTCCTTAATATTATAATGAACCTTTTTATGCAAACTTTGTTTAATAAAGTTTTTATTTTATTTTTTATTTAACTTTGAGCAGGTCAAATTTTGTATATTTTCTGGGATTCTGTTCTAAAAGCGTATACATCGCCCCAAGAATGAATTACTGACTCGCTGGAGTTGAGTAACTGGTAGTTTGTGTCTGTTCCACGTGATGATATTAGTGTTAGATGATAGCAGTGTTAAGCTGCTATTTGACGCTGATATTCTGTGAGAGCGTGGTCCTTCCCCGGTCGAGCCGACCCATTCGTGTTACAACTATACTGCTAATATAGCTGCAGCATGGCTCTACCACGTATAGATATAATATAATAAGATAGTGGATGATAATAACCCCTGGGAATCGCTGTAATAATAATGATCGCTACCAAGCTATTTCTAATTTGTTTTGTTTGGTTAATTGTGTAACATACATGATTGTCACACAATTAACATGTTACATGATGTTATTTAAAAAAAATTCCCGCTGGGTTTCTTGCTGATTCTTCAAAGGACAGAGGTTGTTTTCGAACCAGTGGTAAATTAAACAAAAGAGTGACTTTCATTAAGTATTACATTATAATCTATATTGAATAAAAAAGGAACAAACAAAGAAAAATGAATCGGTAGATGGACAGCATCGCTCCGATGAGAAATTTAAAATAATAAAAAACTGCGGTTGCCAACCCTGCCAAGCATGGCAACTATGGCAAATATGGAGTATGTTTGCTTTAGTTGCCACGCTTTTGATGCAATCTATAGGGAGGCCAACGTTCAGCGGAATTTAATGAGCTACAATAGATCAATGAATGATGAATAATTTGTTAACTGCCCGACTTTATGGACTCCTGATTTTATCACTTCATGACTGATTAAATAATATTTCCTACGAAGTAGCAAATTGAAGTCTTTTGTTTTATACTTTATATAAATAAGAAATCTTACACACATCTCACATGTCACACAGAATACAATCGTAAAATAGCAGCTTGTTTCGTGTTTCGTATAGTGAATGTAGAGAACCGGAGACTCTTTATTACTGGAAATAAGGCTTTTCATCATTTTTTCATCTTTGTCATCAAGTGTGGCAACGCACCTGCATTTGGTAATTAATTGGAGATAGATGTAGGCGGTCCTTATGGGTCGGTCATAGTATTCACTTACCATCAGGTGTAATGTATTCCACCACAAATCCTCACTAAAGAATACCGATGCCTTGCAAGAATTATTCAAGAGGCTATTAGAGTCAAAATACAATCTATTTTCAATTGAGTGTTACCATCTGCGTGAGATTCTGTAATTTATAAAAACGAATCCCATCCGAAGCATACAACTGCAAGACTTCAAGATAAGCTTATACTGTGTAGACCCGACCAAAAATTAATGATTTTAATCTGAAGATGGCTCTGTAAAGTACCCAAAACGTCGGGAATATTAAATAACTTAACATGCGCGATAAAATCCGTAAAAACTATATCAAATACAACTGGTAATACTTAAAAAATTGTACAAACGACTTCAATATAAATATAATTTATTGTTGATTTTTTTTTAAAACCGCTCGACCGATTTCGAAAAAATTTAAATGGGTCCATTTGGAAAGTATATCATTTGAAACAAAAAAAGAATTTTTCAAATCGATTCAGGCAATTCGAGTAGTCAATGTACCAGTAACAAATGTAAAAGATTCCGACGAATTGTAAACCTCACCTCCTTTTAGAAGTCGGGTGAAAATAAGAAATAAAATATAAAAGTAATACTCCTGTTGGATCTCGCTTACGAGGGACTGTATTTAAACAAGTTACGAAATGAAGTCGTAACATACATAAAAGGCGTCTTCACGGCTGACTTGTGAGCCGCTGGTCGTGCTCTGACCTTTACACTTACCATATTGATCCGCTATCAACGGATGCGTCGATCGATTAAATATTCATTAGCATTTAACACGTTTTTTTTTTTGCAAAATGTGATTTGTATAATACACATACATGTGTAAACTATGATGTTTAATTCCAGTTTAAATCTAGGCCAGTTCATTGATTTCTAGTTTTAAGCCGACTACAAAAAAGAAGGTTGATATGATTATGTGTTCTTTTTTAGATAAGGGTGACAAGCGAGCACACAGTCCACCTGGACATAAACATCTACATCTATCCTCGTTTCCGAATCAAAATGCAGATGCGTTGTCAGCCGCGAGGACTACGAGGGAATGCCTCTTTTCCAGTAAAAAGGGTCTCCGGTTCTCTACACTCACCATACAAAACACAGCAGCGTTAAGCTGCTATTTTACGCTGGTATTCTGTGAGAGCGTGGTCCTTCCCTGGTCGAGCTCACCTACTCGTGCTCTGCAATTAATATAGTTGCAGCATGACTCTACTACGTTTAAATGATATGTTGTTAAAAATGCAATGTATGTTACGTGATACTCGATAATTGTTAATCGATATTTAACTATTATTTTGTTACTGAATAGCCTCATACCTTATACTCACACTAATACTTCAAGGGTGGATTTATTTAAATGTATAAATAAATAGGCGATGGAGTATTTCGATAATATTCTTATTGTACTACTTAACATAGGAATATCATCTTGATCTCGTGATATTCCTATGTTAAGTACTTCTCAAAAGGGCCAAATAACTTAACATTAATATAAAGTAAAAACCGACTTAGGTGACCTAATTGACCTTTAAAAATAAACGTGCCTCAACGACGAACTCAAATGCGTAATCATTTGATATCAGCATCCTAAGACCGTTGCTAATTAATAAACACATAAAAACTGTATTTCAGTTACCAATATCAGCTCCTCAAGACTCTGTACTTGGGATGGTGTTCTGTGATTTGAGGGCTTGAACGATTACGTAACATTAACAGAAGCTTAAAAATTATCACCACATTTCACGGTATAAAGTTGCTTTCTTCTTAATAAAGCCTTAAATTGTTAAAACTGCTTTGGTATGTGTTTCTAAAATACGACTTGAATGTTTACTACTTAACTACTTAACTAATTACTCTCTAGCGAGAGGAACACTATCTTCAAACTAAAAAAATGCCTCAGTGGGCGCCTATATGAAACTTTCTTCGCGGGAATTTCAAACCTGTGTATTCTGTAACTTTTAAACTTTTTTTCCATTTATGGCAAATTCGAGTAATTTTGGCTATAGCCTCACAGACCAAACTTCTTTTACTGATTTTATTTTTTTATTTCCGACGTTTCGGGTGCTTTTCAGCACCCGTTGTAGCGGCGGACTGAGGTGGTTGACGTTCCGATGCCAGAATTAACCCGGAATACCATTAGCTTTTTATTTATTACTTTTGGTCCGATCTACGCGGAATGAACTTACTCTGTTTGGACTTTGTCATGTGAAACTCTGTGTTTTGGAAGTCTGCACTTTGTGATCATCTTCTTGCCGGCCCCCGCCATTACGTTACATTTGATAGACCACAAATCCTCGCAAAAGTACATCGATACCTGACAAGAAATTCCTGACAACATGAGGTCGATTTCTGACAAGGATAATACTTGAGGCTATGGAAATTTAACAAAAAACATCTTGTTTTCAGTAGAGAAGGAGGCTGGGTTCTACCTGCTTGGAATCCGGTAATAAAATTAAAACTAAAACATATCACTGCAAAACTTCAAGACATAGTAAGTTTATTCTGAGTAGATCGGACCAAAAGTAATAATTAAAAGGCTAAAGGTACTCCGGGTTAACTCTGACATCAGGACGTCAATCACGTTAGTCCACCGTGACCATGGGTGATGGAAAGCACAGATAAATAGATACAATTGACCGCATTTATTTTAAATCTAAAAGTTTGAATACCTAATCGACGCAAAAAGAAGCATATTCGTGAACACATCGCATCATCGTCATCATTATTACAGCCCTTTACAAGTTGAATGTTGAACATAGGCCTCTCCAAGGAATGTCACAAAGTACGGTCCTAAGCCACATGCATCCACTTGCTGCATGTCTTACCAGGTCGTCACTCCATACAGTGAGGGTTAGCCCTACACTTCGTCTACAAGTACGAGGCTGCCACTCTCCAACCTTTTTTCCCATCGGTTGTCGGTTCCTCGAGCTGTATGTCCACATTTTTGTGAAAACACCCCATAAAAAACAGTAATTTTCCATAGTAAAATTGCGATGAGATATTGACAATAATTGTGACGTCAACCTTATTATATAATAACACTATTTCAAACATTAGTTGTTTGAATATTGTCTTATGTCGGTATAAACACTAATGTCAATGTTTCTATGATTCATCAATAGGTTTTTTTAAGTTACTACTCCTACACTAGGATTTTCTCCTGTATCGTGGTAGCAGTTTACATAGGTACATAAATTGCACAAGGACAAATATCCAGACTTGGGACAATTAATTGTAAGCCATGCAAATACTTGTTCCGTGCGGGATTTGAACCCGCTGCACTTAGCGCCTTAACTCAACGCTAATTCATTGCGCTACGGAGCCGTCAAACATTATATCAAACGACTAAAGATTACGCTTGATTTATGGATCTTGACAACAACGCCACAAAATACCAGCGTAAAATGGCAGCTTAATGCTGCTGTGTTTCGTACGGTGAGTGTAGGGAACCGGAGACCCTTTTTACTGGAAAAGAGGCATTCTATCTCAGTCCTCACGGCTGACAACGCATCTGCATTTAGACGTAGATGTCTATGGGCCACAGCAGCCACGTACCATCAGGTGGACTGTGTGCTCGCTTGTCACCCTAATTCTATATAAAAAAAGTGTATTATACTCGTATTCTACTGCTAAACATAGGTCTCCCCATAGAATGCCTCATAGGGTTGTTATTTGCCATAGTTGCCACGTTGACAAGCAGGTTCGCAACCGCAGTTTTTTTATTTTTAGTCGTTATTAGGAAGACACTGCTACCCATCTCCTGATTTGTTTCCCACTGTCGCCTCTCACGACACCCACGGGATGATTTGCGGTAGTGGATATCCTTACACTGCGACTACACCGTTATCACCTTAACAATAAGATCGAATCAGTTTAACTACAAAACGTGGTTTATTCAATGTCTCCGGTTTAAAGAAGAGTTTATGTAATGAAACAAGTCTCTAAGCAGCAACATCACAGTCTTCGTGAAACGAAAGTTTTATCTATTGTCCGTAGTTTAACGAGTTCTGGCAGCTTAAAAGAATCAACTACTCTATAACATCCCTTGGTGACAAGAGGCGAAGGACGGAAATGAAATGGGCAGCAGCATCTATCTGATAGTTACTCGAAAACAAATACGTGTGTGTGTGTGTACTTATGTAAGCACGTAGAAAGTTATACTTCTTTAGCGTAACAAAACAAAAATAACTAATAATTTACTAATAATAATTTTTACGTGGTAGAGCCATGCCGCAGCTATATTAATAGTATAGTTATAGCATGAATGGCTCGGCTCGACCGGGGAAGGACCACGCTCTCACAGAATACCAACGTAAAATAGCAGCTTAATACTGCTGTGTTTCGTATGGTGAGTGTAGAGAACCGGAGACCCATTTTACTGGAAAAGAGGCATTCTATCTTAGTCCGCAAGGCTGACAACGCATCTGCATTTTAATTCGCAAACGAAGATAGATGCAGATGTCTATGGGCCACAGCAACCACTTACCATCAGGTGGACTGTGTGCTCGTTTGTCACCCTAATTCTATTAAAAAAAAACTACAAATTAAATATAGTTATCTGTTCCCACGAAAACTTGAATAGACAGTTACACAGTGAAGTTGTCGCGTTGAGGTGTCAGTGGGCGCGCGCATCGTAACAACTTCATGGTGTGGTTTTTAGCTGTCGGTGTGCGCGCGCATGGTAAAAATTCACTATCATCATTTTGTTAAACGCTCCAAAAGAAGTATAACTTCAATAATAAAAAAACTGCGTTTGCCACCCGCCTGCTAAGCGTAGCAACTATGGCAAACATCCGATCCCATAGATCACCTCATAGGGGACGCCCATCATGTTCAGCAGTAGACTTTTGATAGTATGTGCCCTACTTTACGTGGTGGAGCCATGTTGCAGTTATATTAGTAGTATAGTTGTAGCACGAATGGGTCGGCTCAACCGGGAAGGACCACGCTCTCACAGAATAACAGCGTAAAGTAGCAGCTTAATGTTGCTGTGTTTCGTATGGTGAGAACCGGAGACCCTTTTTACTGGAAATGAGGCTTAAATCTTAGTTCTCACGAGTGACAACACATCTGCATATTGATTTGTAATAGAGGGTAGATGTAGATGTCTATGGGCCTCAGAAACCACTTACCATCAGGTGGACTGTGTGTTCGTTTGTCACCCTTACCCTATAAAAAATGTAGAATGTAGAATGAATAAGGTATGTATAACTAGGTTAAAGGTTTGGCTATATTATGCTTGTAGCACGAATCGGTCAGCACGACCGAGGTAAAGACCATGCTCTCACATAATACCAGCGTAAAATAGCAACTCAATACTGCTGTGTTTCGTATGATGAGTGTAGAGAACCGGAGACCCTACTTACTAGGATATGGGAGATATTCCATGTCAGTCTTGAGGGGTGACAACGCATTTGTATTTGGATTCTTAATTAGATATTCTGTAAAAAAAGGTTATATTTATTAATTTTACAGTCTAAAATTTTAAAGGATCACCTGATGAAGCCTTTTCGAGCTATAATTCCAGCCCACCTGAAAGTAATGAAATCAGCTTAACAACGACCTGTTGTACAACTAATTAGATTTTTGTGGATTACTATCCGAGTGCTTCTAGACGACAACACCCACACGCAGACAGACAAAGCGTCATATTATACGGCTAATTTAAATTATGTAGTCGATTGTTTCATTATTGTCTTAAGGTATGTATCTGGTATGTTTGACATTTATTAGTTTTTTTTGAGTAATAACCGTGTAGTGGCGTTGTAGGAATATATAACAGTGGTAGAGCCACGCGGCAGTTTTTGCTGTCGCACGGATGGGCCGGCTCGAACCGGGGTGGTACTACGACCTCACAGAGTACCAGCGTGAAGTAGAGGTTTACCTCTGCATTTCGCTTGGTGAGTGCAGGTGGCCGGAGGCCCTTTTTACTGGAATGAGGCATTCCATCTTAGTCCTCACGGGTGACAACGCATCTACATTTTGATTTGAAACAGAGGATAGATGTAGATGTCTATGAGCCGCAGCAACCACTTACCATCAGGTGGACTGTGTGCTCGTTTGTCACCCTTATCCTATAAAAAAAAATCCACTATCCCAAATCGTTCCGGGGGTATCGTAAGAGGCGACAGAGGCAAATTTAATAGGAGATGCGTAGCGGCATCTTCTGAAACCACGCTGCAGCTATATTACGGGTTGGTTTGACTGAGGAAGGACTACCCTCTCACAAAATACCAGCGTTAAAATATAAGCTTAATACTGCTGTGTTTCGTGTGGCGGGTATATAAAACCAGATACCCTTTTAACTGGTAAAGAGGTATATTATCTTAGTTCTCAGGGTCTGGGGTGGGAACGATAAATAGAGGTAGGTGTCTATGGGCCATGGCATCCACTTACCATCATGTGGACTGTACGCTCGAACGTCTATTTCAAATGACAGCATTGTATATTACACAAGTGATTAAATTAAAAAGTTTGTACAACCGACATCCAATATAAATAAAGTAATTTATTGTTGATTTTTTTTAAGCTGGAAATTATACACTTTGAAACAAAAAAAAAAGAATTTTCCAAATCTGTTCAGGCGTCTTCGAGTATTCAGTGAACTTACATTAAAAAAAAAAAACATTCTGTCGAATTGAAAGAATCTCTTCCTCATTTTTGAAGTCATTTAAAAAGCGCAATGCACGTCAATTCCAATGGAAATAGTTTGTGTCTATTTGATATTATTTTTACAACTGTAAATACACTTTTAGTGGCAGTGTATGAATATCCACTACCCCATATCATTCCTTGGGTGTCTTAAGAGGCGACAGAGGGAAATTGAACAGGAGATGGGCATGTCTTGATAATAACTAAAAATTTAAAAAAAAAATTAGCATTCGCCTGTATTAGTTAAGCTACTGCAGATAAGAATTGGGTAGGGTTTATTAGCTGAAAATGACGTTTCTTGTCGTGGCAGCGTAAATGAATGCTCTACCCTATATCATCCCATAGTTGTCTCAAGAGGCTACGAAGCAAATATGAAACACGATTTAGAATGCGTCTTTCTTAGATATGCGTCTATAAAATATCATAATTAAAAATAAAAAAAATTTGTACAACCGACTTCAGTATAAATTATTAAGAATAGCTCAATAACAATTGGTCAGATCTTGATCAAATTTATATGAAACCACATGGATACACACAGATCGAGCTAATTTAAAGTAGTTAAAACGAGTGTTATAATTAAAAAATTCCAAATCCACAACCGACTTCAGTATAAATTATTAAGGATAAATCAAAAACTAATCTCAATTCGACTGTATTTTCAACAGTGGTAGAGCCACGTGGCGGCTTTTGCTGTCGCACGGATGGGCCGGCTCGAACCGGGGTGGTACCACGACCTCACAGAATATCAGCGTGAAATAGAGGTTTACCTCTGAGTTTCGCTTGGTGAGTGCAGGTGGCCAGAGGCCCTTTTTACTGGAAATGAGGCATTCCATCTTAGTCCTCACGTGTGACAACGCATCTGCATTTTGATTTGTTATAGAGGATAGATGTAGATGTCTATGGGCCGCAGCAACCACTTACCATCAGGTGGACTGTGTGCTCGTTTGTCACCCTTATCTTATAAAAAAAATGAAATGTTTTTTATGTGTTACCTCATAACGTTTTACTAGGTGAACCGATTTCGATGATTCTATTTTTATTTGAAAGCTGCTGCTTCTCATGTGGTTCCATTTAAATTTGATCAAGTTTTGACCAATAGTTTTTGAGTTATTCTTAATAATTTATATTGAAGTCGGTTGTACAAAATTTTAAATTATTTATTATTGCTTCCGTACATTACATTACTCTTGAACTTGATCACCTCATTAGTCTAGTGACCATAAAGTTCTAACATGAATTACCCAGTAGCTGTCCGAGGCCAAGAAGTTGGCGATGTTCATCCCCGTACCGCGGAAAACACGTAAAGCCGTTGGTCCTTCGCCTTATCTTTTTTCGGTCGTGTGGCACCGTCGTTTCATCGGACTATGACAATGAGAGAATAGAGATTTCACTTGTGCTTGTGCATACCCTTGGTCACTATAATCCTGTCCAGTGCAGATAGCTAGTCACCGTTGAAACTGGGCACTATTAAACGAAACTCTTGCAATATCACCATTTTGCATTTTTACATATTTTTTTATAGAATAATGCTGCATTGAGTTGCTATTTTATGCTGGTGTTCTGTGAGAGCGTGGTCTCTCTCCGTTTGAGCTAACCCATTCGTGCTACAACCATAACATAGCTGCAGTATTGCTCTACCACGTACACATGGCAATACATTAGCACAAATGGGTCAGCTCATGGTCATGAAATAATTTCATTATTTCATGACAACGACCTTGTATTCTCACTAGGATCTTCATAGCTGATGATTAATGCGTCAGTTCTAAGAATTATTAAGTTTTTTTTTAAAATCTACCTTATTAAGCAATTAACTTTTCATTTCATAAATAGTTTTCATATCGAATCAAACAACAAGTTATAATACAGATAAAGTATATTTTCTTTTTATAGCTCAGTAAGTTATTGTTATTACATGTGGTTTTGTTACAAGCATGTCTTACTTTTTATTGCTTTTAGTGGAGTAATTAATTATATATTTTATTTTAATGCACAGTCACCATATTTGAAATTAAAAAGTAATCCATTCGCGTGAAAATGATTGAAACGAATGTAGTTCTCCTTACTCATACTCCAAGTGTTAAACATTGGTGTAACATTATTTACACTTTATCTGGTAAGTGTAAGCAGTTATTGGCGTAATTAGCTCCAAAATAATTATTTGGTTGTTGACATTACATGCGATTCCAACTGGTGACCTAGTTTAAATAATCACCGATCGTTGTTTTGTGCGTTTACGTAATCCGTTATATTAATTTCGAACTCTACGTTTTCATAAAAACACAATAGACAAGGAAATCCGGTCATATTGAAGCGAAAATGATCTTCAATAGTTTTTGTATCTATTTTGATTCCAATCGTGGTTTCGAAAGTAACAAATGTTTTAATGTTACAAATTGTACAGTGCGTCTGTACGAGAGTTTTGTTAGCTGTAACTTTTTTATAGTCACATAGGGTGACAAACGAGCACACAGTCCACCTAATGGTAAGTGGTTGCTGTGACCTATAAACACTTACACCTATCCTCAATAAAAAATCAAAATACAGATGCATTGTCACCCGTGAGTACTAAGATGGAATGCCTCGTTTCCAGTAAAAAGGGTCTCCGGTTCTCTACACTCACCATACGAAACACAGCAGCGTTAAACTGCTCTTTTACACTGGTATTCTGTAAGAGTGTGGTCCTTCCTCGGTTGAGCTGACCCATTCGTGCTACAACTATACTACTAATGCAGTATGACTCTACCACGTAATTTGAATAGAAAATGATTTGTAAATGTATATTTTAAATTGATGTATTTCGTCTTTTCTTTTATCAGGCCACAGAGAACGATTTATAGCTGGATATTGAATTCTTACAGAATTAAGAATGAGTGAACGGAATCGCCTTAGATGTCTTTCCTACACACGTTATTTAAAACATGGATAAGCTATGATGAAGACTTGAATTTTTTGTTAAATTGCATTACTGTTATTTACTTATTTTTTGCGTGCTAGAGCCATGCTGCAACTATATTATGGTTGTAGCACATATAGACATACGCTCTCACAGAATACCAACGTGAAATAGCGACTTAATGCTACTGTGTTTCGTATGGTGAGTGTATAGAACCAGAGGCCCCTCTTGCGTCGAAGCATTCCAACTAAGTCCTCAGTGGTGAAACGCATCTGCATTTTGATTCACAGTCAAATAATAAATGTAATTTCTGTGGGCCACAGCATCCTTACTATCAGGTGGACTAATATATTCGTTTGTCATCCTTATTTAATAAAAAAAATATTATTATGCAATACAATACTGCCGTTCTAGCTACCAAGTTGTTCAAATAGCCGGCAACTGCACACAGAAACCAGTCCCAGGTTTATTCTGTTTGACCTATATTCAGCGTTACTGAGTCAATATCATGTGCTACAGTGGTTCCAAACATTCTATTATAAAAAGAACGTATCCCACCACAGAGTCGTACAATAATGACTAATTTGGTAGACACACCCGTTTTTTTAGGTCTTCAACATTTATAATTGAAGATCCAACATACATATATAATCACAAATAATCATAATATTTTATTTGTTCTCATTGCAGTATTTACAATTCATGGGACGTTTCGTTCTTCGTTAACCGACTTCAAAAAAGAGTAGGTTCTCAATTCGAGTGTATGCTTTTTTTTTAAACAATTTTGATGATTCTTTTTTTATTAAATAGGCTATACGTCAAGGGTGGTCCCATGTAAATTTGGAGAAGAAATCAATCCATAAGGATAGCAAAAAATGATTTCAAGAAATGCACAGTTTCATAAAAATTATAATCCGAAGTAACTGTTTCAGTCGAACAATCTTTCTTTTACGAACGTAGTTTATTATGATTACGGACGTGTTGTCACCTTGGTCACTGCAATGGTACTGACTTAAATTTAACTGGCATCATGTAAACAGCTGTAGCATATTCCAAGCCAGGACAGTAGTACAGTTTTACTGGCTTGCTATTCTAGCTTGACAAACTAGCCTCGTGTATCACGGGCTTAAAAGTGTGGTTATAAAGGTCGCAACTTTTAAAACTATTGAAGATGTTATAAACTTTGAGACATTCTATTTAAGACCTCAGGTGTGGAAATACAATTGTAGTCTTTTTTGCTTTCCTTTCCTTTTTCTACTCTTTTTTAAATGCCACCTGCAAACCTGGTCACGCAGTTTTTTTTATAGGAGAGGGGCCAAACGAGCATGCGGCTCACCTGATGGTAAGTGACTACCGCCACCCATGAACAACTGCAACACCAGGGCAACCAGGGGAATTGCAGATGCGTTGCCGGCCTTTAGTCACTACGGCCGGCAGTTAATCACAGTCGACGGTAGTCACTATCAAGTGAGCTACAAGCTCATTTGTCTCTCTATAAAAAAAATGTCCGTGGACTGCAGTAGCAACTAACCATTAGGTGTACAGTACACTTTGCCAATTATGAGCATAAAAAAATTCGCCCTTTTGTCTTAATATTTTGAAGGTTTTTTTTTTTGATTTTACATCTATGATGTAACAGCTCCGAAAACAAAAAAACCATCGTAGTCTTTTGTGAAACCATTACGGAACGTGTGACCGAGACGAAACGACTCGATATCTGTCTCTTTGAAAAGCCGATTTAATGCAATTGTAATGAGTTCAATGTCGCAGATAGCACCGTTTTTGACGTTGTTTTAGGCGACCTAGAGCAATACTTACTATTTAGGTCATATGGTTGGTATTGGTAAAACAAAGTTTACGCGATTTGGTCATTTTAAACATTAGAGAGACACAGAGTCTGACACCAAAAGGATTTTCATCATAATAATTATGATTACAGTACATCACAAATCCACTTATTTTTTATAGGATAGAGTGACAAACGAGCACACATTCCACCCGATGGTAAGTGGTTGCTGTGGCCCATTGACATCTATATTGATATTTATCCTCGTTTGCGAATCAAAATGCAGATGCGTTGTCACCCGTGAGGCCTAAGATGGAATGCCTCTTTTCCAGTGCAAAGGGTCTCCGGTTCTCTAAACTCACCATACGAAACACAGCAGTGTTAAGCTGCTATTTAATGTTGGTATTCTGTGAGAGCGTGGTCCTTCCCCGGTCGAGCCGACCCATTCGTGCTACAACTATACTACTAATATAGCTGGAGCATGGCTCTACCACGTATACAATAATACAGAAAACAATGCCACAAGGCACGGTCCTGAACCACCTGCATTCATCGACTTCACGTCATCTTCATCTAATGGAGGCCGCGCTACATTTCGCTTACCGTACGAGGCTGCCACTCGAGAAGCTTTAATGATTTCTTATATTTAAGAAGACTACACATTAGTTGAAACTAATTTTTACGGATTTTATCGCATTTAATTTAACTTTTTGAGGCAGCTGAACTGAGTAAGTGGCTCAAATATGAGTCTCTGAGAGATGACTACATATTTGTGCCATTTGCTGTAGAGACTATCGGTCCGTGGGGTCCACGTGCGGTGAAGTTCCTAAAGTAACTCCATCCGCGGCTGGTCGTTGCTGCTGGTGATAAGAGGGCTGGTTCTTTCCTCGCTCAACGCTAAGTATAGCCATTCAGCGGGGAAACGCAGGCAGCGTTCTTGGCACGATACCGCGGGGATTAGGACTATATCATAATTAAGTTTCTAGTTTTAGTTTTTTTTTTTATTATCATAGTTTTTAATATTGTAGATAAAATTGAGTATTATCTAGAATTTAACTTTTTAATTCCCGACGTCTCATAAAATTATTATCCCGACATTTAATAAAATTAAATCCAAACCCAAGTATCCACATGTAAGACTTCAAGATACTATAAATTCATACTGCGTAGATGGGGCCAAAAATTAATATTCAAACACTGAAGGTAGCCGGGCTAACTATTACATCGGGACGTCAACGCTTATATGCGTCCTATTCCTGGGCACAGCTCCAATTTCTGGGAGGGTTTTAGAGGAGAGGACACATGAGTGGGCCCCAATTTGTGTTTGCGGACTTCACCGAAGTTTATTTTTATAAATTTCTTAGAGCTGTAGGTTTCTTCACGAGGTTGCGTGTTCATATCACGTCGGGGTCACCACTGTGGCGCGTGTAAGGAAAAGGGGAGATCTCCCGCCGGGCAAGGTGTTCTGCCCGAGGAGCGGCCAACGCGCCGATTGGTAGTTCGGAGCTATTCTATATATGCTGCTTTAACTTCGGAACTTTGTTAGTGCGATTTAGGCTTCGATGTGTTTCGCTTGTGGCGCGACGACAGCGCCGCCACAGGGGGCAAACGAGCATGCGGCTCACCTGATGGTAAGTGACTACCGCCGCCCATGAACAACTGCAACACCAGGGGAACCAGGGGAAGTGCAGATACATTGTCGGCCTTTTAAAAAGGAGGCTCTTTTCTTGAAGGACCCTAAGTCGTATCGGTCCGGAAAAATCGCTGGTGGTAATCGATTCCACAAGGAAGTTGTGCGAGGAAGAAAAGATCTTTGTTGTTGATGTTTTGTGTTTAATGTGCGATGGTGAGATTGAGCGGCTGGAATTGGTCCGAACCACTTCCCGTGGTAGATTCGATAAAATACGCAAAGAGATGCAACATCTCTACGCAGTGCCTGTGAGTCAAGCCGATCGGAAAGGACTCGGTCGTCGACGATTCGAGCCGCTCTGCGCAGGATGCGGTCAAGCGGAAGGAGCTAGCACTGGGGAGCCCCAGCCCAGAGATGGGAACAGTATTCCATGTGAGGCCGAATTTTGATTCTATTAATTATTTTCATTGGTCAAAATTTACAGCGAGCGTTAAGTGCCCCCCTGAGCTACGACGGCTCTTAAACATAATCGTGGGAACAATGACAAATATGTAGCCTGTGTTTACAGTTGACTTTATGCGTACGATATGGTAGGGTTACCAGCTCTTAAAACCAGGAACCCGAACAGAACAAGTTAAGCCGAAAATTTGGATAAAAATGGGTAAAAAGGTCGGATACCTCAACTTTTAAGAATTTTGTGTCTTAGTTTTAAAAACGAGAAATATATATTTTTTTAATTCTATATCGTCAAATCATTTGAATTTCTAATGAAATAACAATAAAGTTTAATGAACCAGTCTTCATTATGCAATTCATAACAAAATTGCGCCATGCCATGGCTCGTTTGAGCTTGTACGGTGCGGGGTAAGGTTAAAAACGCGGAAGCAAGTCACTCGCTCGTCCGACGGAACGTATGACTGTGGTAAAATGTTATGCCGAGTTTACACGCTCGCCAAGTCTCGGCAAGCATCCACAAGCACAAGCCTGTAAAGAGGGCGTTTGGCTTGGCTTGCGTGAGCTTGTGGACGCTGGTCCCCGATCCGGTCTAGTGTCGGTTTTTGAACAGAGATCAAAGGGCGCTTGCAGCAAGCGCATGCAACGCATTCACACGTTAGTGCGCGTTTAGTAGAAATTGTGATTTCGCGACGAGCGCATGTTTAGTTCTTTGTTTAAAATGAGTGACTTGTCGAACGAACAGAGTTTATCGTTTCTGGAATATTACCAGACCGAATCGTCTATCTGGAACCCCAAAGAGGTTAATCAAAAAAAAAAAGAAAGTTGCAAATGCTTGGAGTCGTCTTGCCGAGTTAACGGGAAAGCCAGTAAAAGAATTAAAAGTCAAAAAATTCCTTTTTATTTTGTATTACTTTGCTTGTATTTCAAATAAAAGTATGTTAAACCAAACGCAATAGCCGACACAAGTTCGGTGTCCGCCATGCTTGGGTGTACGTAGCACACTGGCGCATTCACAAGCATGAAAACGACTTCCAAACGCCAAACGAGATTTGTGGACGCTTGGGGCTTGAAGACGTTTGCCAAGGCTTGAAGGCACCATAAAATGCCTAACTAAAGCTGGAAAGGTTGGACATAATCTTAGTTGGTAAGATACGCATCCAAAAAGCCTAACTACGAGTATGTCTCTCAAATCTCATCTCATCTCATCAAATTAGAAGCGTCAGTAACCTAATGGCAGGGCACGCACCGCGTACTCGAAAGGTCGTTGGCTCGAATCTGCCATTCGACTACTGTCGTGAACCACTTCTAACAAGCATTTTAAGCTTACTGGTAGTTGTTAAAGGGAATATGTATGTAATGTTAAAAGCATTACTGGTACTTAAAAAAATTCACCCCAGTTTTAGAAAATCGTGGTTTCATTAGATATAAACGTTTTGAGACCCTAAGAAGCTATATTGACTACGAGGATGTCACTATGTCTGTATGTATGCGTGCGTGCTTGTGTGCGTGCGTGTGTGCGTGCGTGAGTACGTGCGTGCGATACTGTGCTCCATAGACATATACATCTATCCACGATTAATATATAAAATGTAGATCCGTAGCCACCCCTGAGGACTAAGATGGAATGCCTCGTTTCCAGTAAAAGGTTATCTACAATCACCATACGAAACAATGTAGCATTACGCTGCTATTTTAAGCTAGAATTCTGTGAGAGTGTGATCCTTCTCCGGTCGTACCAGCCCATTCGTGCTACATCTACATATAACCACGTTTAATCAGTTCCATGCGGGATTCGATTCCGCAGCCCCGCATCAACTCTAATCTCGACTCTAAAAATCTTAGCTGCCGAACCGTCGCAATGCGGCTCTAAAACAGGTAACCTCGAAATCCACAAAACGTAATCCCCTTTGATATAATTAGACTTAACCGGCAATTGGGTCATTGCGTTGATTTCGCGGGTCTTCTTTGCGTTGTGTTAACCCATTAGCGTATTGACATTTTAAATGACCCACATTATATTTGTGTGTGCCATTTGTTTTTTTTATGGGATGGTGACAAACGATCACACAGTCCACCTGATGGTAAGTGGTTGCTGCTGCCCATAGACATTTATCTATCTCAAATCTATCCTCTATTACAAATCAAGAGGCAGATGCGTTGTCACCCGTGAGGACTAAGATGGAATGCCTCATTTACGGTACAAAGGGCCTCCGGTTCTCTACACTTACTCTACACAGCACAGCTACACAGCAGCGTTAAGCTGCTATTTTACGCTGGTATTTTGTGAGAGCGTGGCCCTTCTCCGGTCGAGCCGACGACTTTCGTGCTACAACTATACTACTAATATAGCTGCAGCATGGCTCTACCATGTAAAAAATTGTAATTTTAGCTGTATGAATAACTAAGTTGTTTGTATGTCTATTGTAACAAATTATTCTACTTCTGATGTTTAAAATTATTCTCAAAATTATTTAATTAAAAGAACACTACTCGGTAACAAACCCTACTGTCAGGACCCAATTACATGATAATACCAAAGTATGCAAACCAAAAGCATCACTACCCATCTCAATGCCTACACTAGTAGAATACCTCAACGGGGATGGTATCGACAGAGAGACTCGTAGAATTACAGACTGATTTCTCTTAGTCGCCTGCGCGATACTTTATACTGCTAGAACAAGTGGAAGATTAGCGTTCTACCTTCATTTCTTCGTATTTGCTTTTTTAACAGTGGTAGAGCCACGCGGCAGCTTTTGCTGTCGCACGGATGGGCCAGCTCGAACCGGGGTAGTACCACGACCTCACAGAAAATCAGCGTGAAGTAAAGGTTTACCTCTGCGTTTCACTTGGTGAGTGCAGGTGGCCGGAGGCCCTTTTTACTGGAAATGAGGCATTCCATCTTAGTCCTCACGGGTGACAACGCATCTACATTTTGATTTGTAACAGAGGATAGATGTAGATGTCTATGGGCCACAGCACCCACTTACTATCAGGTGGACTGTGTGCTCGTTTGTCACCCTTATCCTATAAAAAAAAATTGCTTTTATTTTTGTACCCTCATTCCCAATAATATTTTTAAGTTTGAACAACGTTTTATAAAACGCTAGGATTTCTTTATGCTAGTAAGGGTGACACACAAGCACTCTGTTCAAATACTTCTGGCCCATAAACACCTATATCTATCCTGAATCAGGAAACAAAATGCAGATGCACAGTCATCCCTGATTAAGATGTAATGCCTCACTAAGGGTCACCAGTTATAGTCGCTCACCAGTAACTTACGCAAAATTTCTACTGGAAAATGATCTGATCTGTTATGAATTTTTACAATAATAACGGAATTACAGGTAGATTCAGTGACTAGGATATGATCTAACCAACTACTAGTGCCTATTTACTAACGTAAGTATAATTGTCCGATATGAAATTCAACTTCAACAAGACGACAACAACTCCAGAGATGACTACATATTTGTGCCATTTGCTGTAGAGACTATCGGTCCGTGGGGTCCACGTGCGCTGAAGTTCCTAAAGGAACGCGGCTGGTCGTTGCTGCTGGTGATAAGAGGGCTGGTTCTTTTCTCGCTCAAAGGCTAAGTACAGCCACTCAGCGGGGAAAGCCAGCGTTCTTGGCACGATATCGCGGGGAGTAGGACTGTATGATAATTAAGTTACTAGTTTTAGTTTTTTTTGTATTATAGTTTTTAATATTATAATAAAAAACCTTCAACAATTCAATACAACTTCAAAATCCAATATCGACATAAAAACAGGTATTGTTCAGAGCAAAATTTTAAGTACATACATAGATTTTTGAACATGAAAATCGCATAAAAGCATAATGTAAGGTCAAATAAAAACATATCGGTCAAGGGCGTTTAATATATTGCGGTTTTTAGGTATCTATAGCACTCATTTTTCAGATGATTTTAAGGATTCTTTTAAATTAGAGGTACAGCTCAAGGTCGGTCAGCGTGCAATGGAGAGGTCAATACTTAGGGTTACTCTGCGTTATAAACTTAGAAATGAGGATATCCGCAGTAGAACCAGAGTAACCGACACAGCCCAAGGGATTAGTAAGCTGAAGTTGCAACGGGCCAGTCATAGTCGAATACCCGACGACCGATGGGGGAGAAAGTTTCCCGAGTGGCAGCCTCGTACCGGTAGATGAAGTGTAGGGCGGCCCCCCACTAGATGGAGTGACGACCTGATCAAACATGTGGGAGCCGATGGATGCAGGTGGCTCAAGACCGTGCTTTGTGGCATTCCTTGCTGGAGGCCTATGTTCAGCAGTGATCTGTTTTGAGTTGTTAATTATGTAACAGTTTTTTTTTTATAGAATAAGGATGACAAACGAGCACACAGTCCACTTGATGGTAAGTGGTTGCTGTGGCCCATAGACATCTACATCTATCCTCGTTTGCGAATTAAAATGCAACACAGCAGTATTAAGCTGCCATTTTACGCTGGTATTCTGTGAGAGCGTGGTCCTTCCCCGTTCGTGGCGACCCATTCGTGTTACAACCATACTATTAATATAGCTGCAGCAGGGCTCTACCACGTAAAAACATATATTTATTTATATAATTTACATCCCACAAGAAATACATCATACATCAAGTATATCTTTTTAGAGTTTTAAGTAGAGTTGCTAGGGTTGTCAGGGCGGGAAATAATAAAAAAATGATTTCATTTTATTTCACGTTTAAACAAATTAATGTGTATGTTGAAACTAATTCCTTATATTTAAATGAGGACGACCCACAGTTTTTTATCGCACATGTAGTGCGAACCATTTTAATTTACTTGCCTGACAGTACAACCCTAGCGGACAGTTCCCGAGCTACTAATAGCAGCTGGGGAGTGCTCCGCCCGCGTCACGTTTGCCCGTCTAGACGCCTTCTATGACAGACTGTTAGTTGTAGTTAGACTGTGGTAGTAGACTATACTAAAAAGGTAAATGTAAGGTCAAGCCGTCCTATTGGTTTCCTCTTATTTCTGAGCGGGTTATAAAGCAGGAAGTCCGTTGCACTGCGCTATCCTTATGCGTGTTGGCTGATTTTACATGTCTTCGAAATATGCTTAATTTCTCAGACATTTAAAGTTTCCTCACGATGTTTTTCTGCACCCTCAAAAGTAAATCATCTACGGGTATCGAACTCGAACCACTAGGATATTTGAAGGCGATTGCTTGTCAACTAAGATATCACGAAGCCTGTATCCAACCTATTAATAGAAATCAAATCTACTCTTTTTATTTATAAAAATACGTGGTCTTGAAACGAGGCCGCATAAACCACGATATTTTTCTACCGTTTTCAAAAAGGAGGAGGTACTCAATTCGACTGAATGTTTTTTTATGTGTCTTTATTCTGGGTGAACCGATTTCAATGATTCTTATTTTTTTAAAGCTGGTACTTCTTATGTGGCCCCATATAAATTTGATTAAGGTCTGACTAATAGTTTTTGAGTTATTCTTAATAATTTATATTAAAGTCGGTTGTAAAAAATTTAAAATTTTTAATTATTAACTATTCTAACTGAATTAGATTGGTTGAGAAATTTTACTTTATTAATATTACTTTTATAACGTGGTGAAATTCTCCTGGATACCTTTTGCTGTGGGACGGAAAAGTTATGCAGGACTTCTACCGACTAAACACAAAATAATAGAGTCGCCTGTCTAGCACTGGACTTTTACGTTGATGAAGGTGAAGATTATAACAGCGCTTGTTTTATATCATATAAACAACGGCCAATTTCCTATAAATAGTCTAAACAAACACGATAGAATATGGGTTTGATAATTAATTATGAAATCACATAAAAAATGAAAGAGATATAATATTTCAATGAGAAATTATCATGTTTTCTCCACATCATCATTATCATTACAGCCCTTCACAAGTCCACTGCTGAACATAGGCCTCCCCCAAAGAATGCCACAAAGCACGGTCCTGAGCCACCTGCATCCATCGACTTCCTGCATGTCTTACCAGGTCGTCACTCCATCTCGTGGGGGGACGCCCTACACTTCGCCTACCGGTACGAGGCTGCCACTCGAGAACCTTTCTTCCCCATCGGTTGTCGGTTCTTCGAGCTATATGGCCGGCCCACTGCCACTTCAGCTTACTAATCCGTTGGGCTATGTCGGTTATTCTGGTTCTACTGCGGATATCCTCATTCCTAAGTTTATCACGCAGAGAAACTCCGAGCATAGCCCTCTCCATAGCTC
Organism: Parnassius mnemosyne; assembly: GCA_963668995.1. NCBI lineage: Eukaryota > Metazoa > Arthropoda > Insecta > Lepidoptera > Papilionidae > Parnassius > Parnassius mnemosyne. The sequence continues at coordinate 34,025,994 of CAVLGL010000084.1, forward strand.
GCTGAGCGACCTTGAGCTTCCTCATACGGCCAGCAGTGAAGGACCACGTCTCAGTTCCGTAAGTCATCACTGGCAACACGCACTGGTTGTTCTCCACATAAGAACAGGAAAAACAATATCTTATGATTTATAAGATATTGTTGTTCCTGTAAGCACATGAAGTTTGTGCTCAACTGGTCGGTAATAAGATTTTCATGTCTGAAAATTTCGTCAAGAGAGGACTTACAGTAACATCAGCTTGACAAGTACACTAACGATACAACGTTAATTGACGCGTACGTTCCTTGATCAAGCTCATAATATGTATGTGCTATATCTCACCTGATGGTAAGTGGTGATGCGGCCGAAAACTGTAAAGCCGCATGTCCACCGCAAACTAAACTAACTTAGGTTATCTTAGCTCGCATAGCCGAGCCAGATTTTCATGCATACATAGTGTAGCTGGAATAATTTGCGGTGGACGCACATGTATGAAAAACTAACTTACCTATGCGAGCTAAGGATAAACTAAAAAAAATCTAATTTCAATATTCAGGCGTCTGAGATCCCTAAATGCACTATCTAAAATGTTGTTAATATTTCGTTACTTATACTTGATTTAACAAGGCTGGAATTTTAAAGAAATTCAAAAAATTTAAAGAAATATTGACAGCCAATAAATTTAGAAATTTCTAAATCTCCTCAGGTCAGTGTATACTCTACACACTACACTTTACACTCTCAACAATACTCCTATATCATTCTTATATAAGGCGCGCCATCAACTGGTTCTCAGTATAAACTTAAAGTTACAGCCTACATACGCCCCACCGCTGGGCACAGGCCTCTTCTCATTTCTGAGAGGGTTTTAGTACGGCAAGGAAATGCCCGCCGCGCTGACTCAATGCGTGTTACGACATACTACATTAGTTAAACTGCTATTTTACGCTGGTATTCTGTGAGAGCGTAGTCCTTCCTTGGTCGAGCCGAACCGATGCGTACTACAACTATACTAGTAATATAGCTGCAGCATGGCTCTACCACGTAAAAAAAACTACTAATATAGCTGCAGCATGGCTCTACCACGTAAAAAATAGCCGAATAGCTTTTGTAGATTGGTGTCCTATTTGCGTGTCTACTTTATAAAGTAACTTTTTGCGTAACTACGTTTTGTACTTATGCATAAATAATAATTATTAATCTTTTACGAAAAAGTCGAACCGTAACGTAAAATAAAATAAAAATATACAATAATTTTCTCATAATAGCTTCTGGGTCGATGCTAAAACATAGGTTGGTGTTTAGAGATAATTTCGAGTTTGAACTCAAATTCCACAATTGTGGAGTATAAGGGGGAGTTTTGGCGGGAACTTGACCGGCGTCGGTTTGCTGCTCCTGTTTTATTGTTTAAATAATGGTTTGAAGTGGACTTTGATATGTAAAAGTGGTGCGATTTTTTGTATCAAGTGTCTGCGCATGTGAACTATTAGTGGAAACTGTGAAACAAGTGCTCTGATAGTGATGTGATTCTCAAAATAAGATGCCTGTCTGCTTAGGCGCCTTGAGATACCATCGCCAACCGTCAGCTGTCTGCTGGCTCAAGTTACTGTCAAAATCTCCCAAGGGCTGCACAATGTGACGCATCAACATATTGTGAAGCAGTATACTATGAAGAATAATTATTATATTATAATATAATATTGTTACTTCAGGCTCAGAAGGGCTAGATCCCAGAGCCGTAAAGCCAGTTATTAAGAAGAAGAATTGTGGAGTATATGAAGGATTATACTCAAATTTTGACATTGTTATACACAACCGGTTTGTCTTAGTATTGAATTACGAGTAAATCCCCGACCTAAGAATATATTATGTGGAAATTATTTAATTATATTTAAATGCTGAAGATGTTTTTAAAGATTATTTGACTTTTGAGTGGTCTAAGATATATCACAAGGACTAATAACACAAACAAAGTTAATAACTAGAATGTCGTTTAAAAAAGTACATAAAAAACTTCATTTTTTATTTTTCCAAGCTAAGGGGATGGATTTTTTTTCGATATTTATATTGGACCACCCTGAATTATAATAGCCGATTCCGAATATAAATTTCGAAAAAAAAATCCATCCCCTTAGCTTGGAAAAATAAAAAATGAAGTTATTTATGTACTTTTTTAAACGTGAACTTGGTTATAAAAAGCATACGCGTCGAATATATAACTGTCTCGTTTTTTTGAAGTCGGGTTAAAGGGCATAATTATATAATAAATGCAATGATTATAAAAATGGTTGAAATGTATACACAAAAAAATATGCCCCGGGTGAGGATCGAACTCACGACCTTAAGATTATGAGACTTACGCGCTGCCTACTGCGCTACCGAGGCTCTTGAAAGAATGGTTAAAATAATCTTACATTACTAGTTTAGATATATTTTTAATGTTTATTAAATATTTATTTATTTTGATAGTTTGAATGTCATGTTATTATACCTTATTAGTTCACAGAAAAGTTGTTTTTCTATTAAAAACAAAATATAAATTTTCAAGGTAAATATGTTAACGATCTTTCTACGGCGTTGGAAATTTTAATTTGTAAACAACGACACAAGCTTGTGTGTAACAAACAACGTTTTCTGTTTCTGCAAAACCGTACACACCAGCTCAAGGGCAAAGCGCCGGTCTCTATTGCAAATAACTCAAGCATCTGAATTCGATTCCAGTACCTACTAAATAAAACATAGCTACTTAGTAAAGCGGTAGACCTAAGTGGGAGTATCTACCGAGCTATCCACCGAAGGGCAAAAAAAAACGAATATGTTATATAAAGCAACTTATAATATGTACGTTGTTGGCCCCTCACAAGGACTTACGAGCGAGTGAGTGCGCCAATTCTGCCGGTGACTGCAGTCCCGAAGCATCCCAACCCCTACTTTTGGAGTGAGGCTCTCTAGCTTAATGAGCCTCACTCCAAAAGGGGTCCAAAGGGCGGGGGAGGGGGCTCGATGTGATTCATGGGCCCCTCGCAAGGAGGTACGAACCTCGGTTGGAACCACTATCGGAGTATATTTAGCATCAGTTTCGCTCCAGGCTTTAAATATCCAAATAGGAGAGCGGCGCCAAAGGCGAGCAGCAGGCTTACCCAAGTTGACTTTTATCAATATTTAACATTTAACAAAATGTATAAGCCGAGGTTTATCGACCAAATCGGCGATACATTAAAAATGGGCCAGATTAAAAGTACCCTTAACCGACGAGCGTGTATGCGTAGATATATGGATGTAAAAGAGGCGAGAGAGGTATGTCAGGATCGCGTCAAATGGAAGTCCGTAGTCTCTGCCTACCCCTCTGGGTGACAGGTGTGAGTGTTTGTGTGTTGTGTGTATAAGCCGACTTTAACGAACCAGTTATAACTTTTACCAAAAAGTTAAAACTAACTTCCAATTACTAAAAAAAAGTTATTTATTTGCCACCCTTGAAGTATAACATATTTAATAAATAAAGAATTATCAAAATTGGTTCGCAATCTGCGAAGATATCGCGTAATATAGCTACATACAAAAAAAACCATACACTCGAATTGAGAACCGCCTCCTTTTTGAAAAGTGCGTTAAAAAGAATAAAATTATTTCACATTGTGGAGTCGGTGCTAAAATATAAGGTAAAGAACAATTAAGCAGCGACTTCAGAATGTGGCATTATCTTATTCTTTTATCTACCGACTTTAAAAAGGAAGAGGTATTCAATTCAACAGTATGTTCTTTTTTTTATATGTGTTACCTTATAAATTTATTCTACGTGAACTGATTTTCATGAATCTTTTTTTATTTGAAAGCTGACGCTTCTCATATGGTCCCATATAAATTTGATCAAGGTCTGACCAATAGTTTTTGAGTTATTCTTAATAGTTTACATTGAAGATGGTGGTACAGTTTTCTCAATTTTAAATTATAGTTATCACCCTTGGTGCACTTAGTACCCTTTTAAGTGGACTGAGGAACATCACAAGCACAATATCGCTTAAATATTTACATTAAGTACTTCTTTTGCCTCTCACTTGTCACCCTTAGGGGTTTGAATTTATATAGGACCACCCCTAAAGTATAACCTATTTAATAAAAAACAGAATCTTCAAAATCAGGTTTAAATTGGCGAAGATATAGCGTATTATCCAACATAAATCAACATGCAAAATTGTAAACCTCCTCCTTTTTTGAAGTTGGCTACAACTATAAAATGGGAAATCATCGTTTTTGTGCGTAGTTGAGCCATGCTGCAGCTACATTATGGTTGTAGCCCGAATGGGTCGACTTGATCTGGGAAGAACCACACTCTCACAGAATACCAGTGTAAAATAGCAGCTTAATGTTGCCGTGTTTCATATTATGGTGAGTGTATAGAACTGAAGACCCTTTTTACTGCAAACGAGGTAGATATACCGTCTTGGTTTTATGGGTGACAACACATCTGTATTTTGATTCATTATCGAGAAAAGATGTCTATAGACCACAGTATCCACTTACCATTAGGTAGGCTGAGAGCTCATTTGTCACTCTTATTTTTTAAAAATGGCGGGAAATATATTTCAATTGTATAATACGTCAGTACTATATTTTTTTCAATTGTATAATACGTCAGTATACTATATTTTTTTTCTTTTCAGGAAATTTTATTACACTATTCGGTTTTTAAATTTTTATATTCCGTTCTATTCTATTCCATTCTATCACATTCCGATCCATTCCATTTCATTCCAATCTAATTCATTCAATTCCATTTATTTCATATCATTCCATTTATTCCATTCCATTCTATTCCTTTCTAATCTATTCTATTTTATTCCATTCTATTTCTAACGTTATATATTATATATTCCTATCTATCTCGTGAAATTATGAAAATGATCGTTTTACCAATAGTTAAAACTAAAGCTGTTAACGTGACGGATAAACGTAATTACAGACTCATATTACTGTGATAGCAAAAGTACTTGTAGGTTGTTAGCAAATATATAAAACTTCATGACGTTCAATTTGGGTTGCCAATAGGGATATCCACGGAGACACGTGGTAGAGCCATGCTGCAGCTATATTAATAGTATAGTTGTAGCACGAATGGGCCGGCTCGACCGGGAAGGACCATGCTCTCACAGAATATCAGCGTAAAATAGCAACTTAATGCTGCTGTGTTTCGTATGGTGAGTGCAGAGAACCGGAGACCCATTTTACTGGAAAAGAGGAATTCCATCTTAGTCCTCACGGCAGACAACGATTTTGCATTTTAATTTGCAAACGAAGATAGATGTAGATGTCTATGGGCCACAGCAACCACTTACCATCAGGTGGACTGTGTTCGTTTGTCACCCTTATTCTATAAAAACAAGAAAAGAAATACTTTTTTGGGTCTGAAACATACAGTCACTAGCCCGGACAGACAGAAAGACAAAATTAAAAAAAATGTTATTCTATGTCTTAAAGGCATGCAAATAAGCAATCAAATCAGCTGAATAAATTTCACATGAATGATTCGTCACGCTTTGTAAGATTATTTTCCGTCTGTCGCAAATGTATTTCCCAACGTCTAATGACACCCACGGGACTCAATGTGGTGATTAATTGACTTAAGCCTCAACCCCACGGCATGACATAATTTTACTTGAACTTCTTTTCTCTTCTTCTTCTTTTCTCAGAAATAAGGAGCATTATGCTCTGTTCTCTTCATGCTCTATTCGAATATCATGTTACAACACGCGAACATTGTAAGTGGTAGAATATCTTTTCTATTTAGAAGTACGTCTGTGTAGATAACATCGTTAAATACTCGTATGTACTACGCACTAGATTTCGCATTCCGAACATTGACTATGTTCAACTGAACTGTACCAACTGTACTGCAATTCGTACACTAAACTAAATATTGCGTAAATTGGACATTTGTGAATTCCATAAGATTATTATTATTATTACATTTTATTTAGAAATATGTTTGTTTAGATTAAAATAATTATATTTTATATTAAATTCTTATATTTATTTCACATTAATATCTTATTTTATAATAAACTAGCTGGCCAGGTAGACGTTGCTCTGCCCTTTTCGACGACCCTTCATATAAAAATCTTTAAAATCGCAATAAAAAAATATTGAGTGTCATTTAGCGGAATAAAAACTATCCTATCTCTCAAGTTGGACCAAACTGCACACATTGTGAAACATTTCATTGAAATCAGTTCAGTAGTTTAGGAGTTCATTGCGGACAAACAATGTGACACGTAATTTTTTTCCCTTTCTTGGCCTGCACGGTTTGTGCGTCAGCCATGTCTTCCATTTTTTAATGTATAATTATCCTTCATAGTACAAATGTATAATTATCCTTCATAGTACACTGCTTCACAATATGTTGATGCGTCACATTGTGCAGTCCTTGGGAGATTTTGACGGCAACTTGAGCCAGCAGACAGCTGGCAATGGTATCTCAAGGCGCCTAAGCAGACAACCTTATCTTGAGAATCACATCACCATTAGTGCACTCGTTTCACCGTTTCCACTAATATTTTCCGTGTGTAGACACTTAATATACAAAATCGCACCACTTTTACATATCAAAGTCCACTTCAAACCATTATTTAAACAATAATACAGGAGCAGCAAACCGCCGCCGGTCAAGTTCCCGCCAAAAACCCAACACGTAATTTTTATATATAAAGATAATGTCTTCACGCATGCGTGACTACTATCTCCCGCGCATGCGCGAAGACATAGAGTAGCGCACAATTTTTGGTTGGAATAGCTTCTCTAGTACGTAGTAACTCAATGGCAGGTACATATTTTGGCCTATTTTTGTCGCCAAGCAGCAATTCGTGCAGTGTTGAGATCCGAAGAGTCGTCAGCATAGTTACAGGATACGAGACATTTCATTTTCATCATCATCATCGGAGGTGACGCTTCTGAAACATTCTTTGCTTGAAGTTGTTTGCAAGTGTCCGTGGGCTGGCAGTGGCCATTTATCACTTAGACATTAAAAGTGCATAAATGAATGACTTCATAAAACAATAAGATTATTTACCTTTATTAAGAGTTGGTCGACACGAGATGTTAAAAGGAAAACAGATATATTAATTTGTAATCAACCTAGATTTTAAACGAACAATCTTGGACGTGTCAAATGCAAACCCTTCCTGGTGCCATGCAATTTTATTGTTTATCCCTATTATCGCGTGACCCAAGTGTCAGTTAATATAGCAACATTGTTACTTATGTTATTATTGTATCATTGCTCGGGGAAAATTGTTTTTCTTTTCTTTTTTACAGTTCATTGATTTTTAAAGATTTCCTGCCTGTTCATTGCATATTCTTTCAAAACAATTAACCATAGTTTGTAATTTATTGACAGTTAGTATTTATATATCTTTTTATAGAATAAGGTGACAAACGAGCACACAGTCCAACTGATGGTAAGTGGATGCTGTGGCTCATAGACATCTACATTTATCCTCTATTAAGAATCAAAGTGTAGATGCGTTGTCACTCCTGGAGACTAAGATGGAATGCTTCGTTACCAGTAAAATGGATCTCGAGTTCTCTACACGCACCATACAAAACACTGCAGCACTATTCTGCTGATTTGATGGCTCCGTGGCGCAGTGGCTTAGCAATCAGTTGTTGAGCTGGGGGCCGCGGGTTCGAATCCCGCACGGAACAAGTATTTGTATGGCCTACAAATAATTGTTCCGGGTCTGGATGTTTGTCCTTGTGCAATTTATGTTTGTAAACTGCCTCCACGACACAGGAGAAAATCCTAGTGTGGGGGTAACGTTTTTAAAAAAGAAAAAAAGAAAAAAAAAGATTGACGCTGGTATTCTGTGTGATCATGGTCCTACCCCAATCGAGCCGATCCATTCGTGATGCAGTCATATATAGCTGCAGTATGGCAATGTATGTAACTGTAATATAATGTATGTAACTAATATACTTGAGTCATACGTTCTGTCAAAAACTTTTCATAAAATTAATGAAACACTTTTTGATAATTATATAGAAATTATATATGAAATGAAAGCTAATTTAATTTAGAATACAATTTTATTTACATTATTCAAAATGCCCTCCCCTATTTTAAATACATGCCCTTAATCAACGCGGCCAATCATCAATCGCAGCACGCACTACACTCCTATCTATTTCTGCCGCTGCTTTAGTTAAAGATGCTCGGAGAGATTCCAAATTCCGATTAGGGGTAACGCAGACTTTCTCCTCCAAATGTTGCCATATCCTATAATCCAGTGGGCTTAAATCTGGATTAGAAGAGGGCCAGTTTTCATGTCCGATAAAGTCTATTCCATGGGCGGTCAACCAGTTTTGCGCGCTTCGTGCCCTATGAGCTGGTGCAGAGTCCCGTTGGAATATCCAATGTCTGTTTTTGAACATTGTTTGAGAAAGAGGTTCCACTATGTTTGTTAGGACGGTAATTTGGTACACCTCGGCACTGGTTTTTACACCTTTTTAACAGAAAAACACCTCAGGTAAGCCTGAGGTAAGGTAATATGAGACTCCAAGCTAAACCATGAGTGACGAAGGATAATGTGCTCGTTGAACCCTCGGAATACGCCTGCTGGCTTCTTCACTGCTGCGGGCATACACCCTATCATTTTAATTATTATAACTTACTTCGATGTTAAAAAAAAATTCATCCGAAAACAAAATTCCGCCGTAACAAAGCGCGGGATCTATCCAGCCTAATTTTTTTCAAACGCTCGTTCAAAAAATAAGCTATATAATAATAATATGAATCAACCCACATATAAAAAATAAGCTCGTAGTCCTAGGTCTTCATTGATCACTCTTTTGACCGTGGTTCTGCTTAGGCCCATCTAAGAGGTAAGATTTTTTGTTTACGAACAGGATTTCGTTGGATTCGCGACTTCACTGCTTTGATGATCGCGGGTGTCCTAAATGTACGAGGTTGGCCGGTCCTCTTACGATCTTCGAAGCTTGAATCTTCAGTGATTCGTTTGATAGTGCGATAAACAAATCGTAGGGTTATTTTCAATTTTTGTATAATATTAAAAATCTCTTTTGGCGCGTAGCAACAGCGGCGCAATGCGATAACCGATACTCTATCTTCTTTCTTCGACTACTATATTTGAAAATTAATGAAAACAATATCTTTTTTATTTTCGGCAAGCACAAACGTTATATTTTTAAAATTGCTGAAGTTCATCTAGCCAGTATTCAAAATTTTTAAATATTATATAATAAGGTTTTGACAGAACTTATGACTCGACTAAGTATAAATGTGTTTGTATAGTAGGGCTACGATGGCTATCCGAGTACAGAACCAGAGTACGAAACCTATCCAACTGCAGAAAGGTGTAAGACAGCGTGACGTTATATCCCCGAAACTCTTCATCGCTGCATTTAAAGACGTTTTTAACGTTTTTAACGCTACTGGACTGAATAGGGTACGGTATTAATATCAATAGGGAGTACATCACTCACCTTCGATTTGCTGACAATATAGTCCTTATGGCAGAATCGCTGGAGGACCTAAGCACTAAGCTCAATGACCTCAATAGTGTCTCACAACGGATAGGACTTAAAATGAACATGAACAAAACAAAGATCATGTGTAATGTCCATCTTACACCTATGGTAATTGTTGGGAGCATTAAGCTCGAAGTTGTTGACGAGTATGTTTACCTGGGACAAATAGTCCGACTAGGTAAGTCCAACTTCGACCGAGAGATCAATCGACGGATTCAACTCGGCTGGGCAGCGTTTGGGAAACTACGATAAATCTTCTCGTCAGTTATAACTCAAAACCTGAAAACAAGATTGTACAACCAGTGCGTGATGCCAATGATGACCTTGGATCTGAGACGTGGTCCTTCACTGCTGGGCGTATGAGGAGCTCAAAGTCGTTCAGCGAGCTATGGAGAGGGCTATGCTAGGGGTTTCTCTGCATGATAGACTTAAAAAGGAGGATGTCCGCATAACCCAACGATAACTAACGAACGAGTAACCGAAATAGGTTCAGAACCGTGCTTTGTGGCATTCCTTGTAGGAGGCCAATGTTCAGCAGTGGACTTGTGAAGGGCTGTAATGATGATGATGATATCAGGGAGGCCTATATTCACCACTGGACTTTTTGAGCTGTAAAGATGATGACCAATTAAACATTTTTGTTCACACTACTTTTAAAATAGATTGTTTTATGCCGACTTCCAAAAAGGAGATGGTACTCAATTCGACGCGTATGTTTTTTTTATGTGTGTTACCTCATAACTTTTTACTGGGTGGACCGATATCGATGATTCTTTTTTTATATGAAAGCTGATACTTCTCGTGTGGTCCCATATGAATTTGATCAAGGTCAGACCAATAGTTTTTGAGTTATTTGAGTTATTATTAATAACTTATATTGAAGTCAGTTGTACAAAATTTTTAATTTTAAATTATGTTTATTAATATTCAATGTGTTATCACAGAAACACAATGTACTCGTATTATTATTAGACGTAAACGACCAAGATCTTGGTACTTGACCTCAGAAACGCGGCCTTGTGGCTTCGCGAATACTAAACACATGTCGTGGGTTCCGGGCCCCTTGTACCTATTACACCGGGATGAAACCGGTTTGAAACACTTTTTATTAACCGTTTATTTATCTTATAGTATTAAAAAAAATTATTGACTCAGTAGCACGGCACCTAAGAGTTTGGCTATAGCATTACGTACCACGAGCCTGAATCCTGTTTTTTTTTTATATGATAAGGGTAACAAACGGGCAAACAGACCACCTGATGGTAAGTAGTTGCTGTGGCCCCATACACATCTATAACTATCCTCGACTATGTATCAAAATGCAGATGCGTTGTCACCCGTGAGAACTAAGATACCTCATTTCCAGTAAAAAGGGTCTCCGGATCTCTACACTCACCATACGAAACGCAGCAGCATTAATTTGCTATTTTACGCTGGTATTCTGTGAGAGCGTGGTCCTTCCCCGGTCGAGCCGACTCATTCGTGCTACAACTATACTACTAATATAGTTACAGCATCACTCTACCACATATAAAATGAATGAAGCAACTAGATTTACTGATTTTTTCGGAGCTGGATATTTGTCCATAAGTGATGTATACATATGACCCGTCTTCACGGTACAGAAAAAAAATCTATATAGAGGGTATTTTATCACTTTTCTTGAAAATAAAAATAAAAAGTAATTTAGGAGACTGCAACCGTCGGGGTTATTTGGCTCGAGAATATTCGTCATGAATATATCTGCTACAGAACAAGTGAAACTGACACAGCCCAAGGGATCATTGTGCTAAAGTGGCAATCGTATGTCAGGTGTTTAAGAATTCATTATTTGTAGAATTTAGTCGCGACACTTAGCTTCCGAAATGAAACCTAATTGCGTATCAATATCGAGTTTGGTTTGGGCCTTAAAGTTATTTAAATACTCTAATTATTGTTAATATATTACTGAAAATGTCGAAAGAACTTTCTTTCTCTTAGTTCTCAGTTCTACGAGCTATTATGCACCTTGCCACTTTAACTTACAGATACGTTAGTATACGTCGTCGTGATTCTACTGCGGATATTCTCTAACGGTTTTATTTTTACAAATAAAACTAATACTTATAACTCTACATAATAAACTAAGCTGATTTAAGGTTAGAAATAAAGAACCATATTTTGGTCTCGTAGTGGCCCTTCAAATCTCAAGGCACCTTTATACTACAACTAGTATCGATCTGCACGAATTAGAACAGTGAGAACGTGAATTTTATAAGTGTGTGTGTAATGATTTACTGTGTGGCGCGTAATTGAATCCATCACCCCATTTAGTCTCGTGGATGTCGTAAGAAGCAACTATAGGAAATTCTAGAAAGTTCTTTTGGCTAGCGATAGATATGGCTTTGTAACTATATGTTTACGTGAAGGACAGTAGTAGCAAAGGTGCATGTCATTTCGTACTGCGATCGTCAATTATCTGCCAATCGTCACGATTAAAGTAAATCCGCCCCCCAAAAGAGGAGGTCAATGTGCTTCTCTTGTTAAAATAAAAAAAGAAGATGCGTATTGACAGGTAGAGAATGGTTTAAGACATTAAGTTTAACCAAAACCAAAAAACCTCTATAATAACAAATTAAAATTTTTAAACTAATAGAAACTTAATGAACAGTAGTATGTAGATTAAAAGTAGGTGAAAGTGTTGGTATAAAAAATAAGTTTATAAATTAAATTGTAATTATAGTGAGTGTCAAGTAGTTTAAAGATCTCACACTGAGTGTAGTTTCGCCAACAAACTGATCTACAGTACATGCCACTAACTACTTGTATACATTTTTCTAAGAATAAATTTGAAAAAAATCATCAAGATTCACGAGACTTAAGAAATTAATAATCTACTATAGAGCCGTGGTAGCTCAGAGCCTAAGGCTGAGATCTATAGACCGTACTTTGACTTTACTCAGACTTTACTTACGAAAAACTTTGCTAAGTATACGCTTATCATACATAATCTTTGATTCTGAATTTATAGTGGTATCGGGCTAAGATAAAACTAAGGCTAAGATAGTCAAAAAATTTATGGATACTTCATTCCACGCATTATATACTTGATTTTACTGTGTAAAATAAAAAAATATATATATATATATATATATATATGTATGTATGTAAAATTAGAAAGCGGACCAAATTATATTTCATAAATAAGTTATTATTATATGAAACAGAAAACGAGCGTATGAGAACGGGAACGGATGTGAAGAGTTCAAAAGCAGAAAAAAAGAAAAAAAAAGGAAGATTTTAGAAAATTCGAAATTACTTTAAAATTACGTTAATAGAAAAAGGATTAATGCTCTTTAAAAGTAAAAGACGGTCTAAAACTACCTATTTATTGTTATAAATAATTAAAGGAACAAAAAAAACAAGAGTTTTAAATTAATACGGTGGTTTTGGATAATATCCTTAATTTTACGTAAGTCTTTTGTGGACTCCGCTAATTTTATACCTATTTCTGTGCTACTAACTCTCAGTAAAATTTTTGAAAATATAATTTTAGATCTTATAATTTTAAACTTAATGTTAATTTAAATTTAATAAAAATAAATCACTCCATAAAAAAATCAATTTGGTTTCACAAGGGGTCGCTTGACGACTGACGCAGGTGTCGAGCTTCTGAAATATATTTTTAATGCCTGGGAAAATAGCCTAAGCCATTTTTGTGATATTTCCAAGGCTTTCGATTGTCTTCATCATAATACATTAATCAGGAAACTACAACATTACGGTGTAAAAAATTTGGCGCTTAGACTTATTACTTCATATTTAAATAACAGAACTCAAAAAGTCGTCATTAATGGTAAATGTTCCTCCGGATCAGTAGTATCAATGGGCTTTCAAATTCAAACGACAGTCAGTTACTTTGACAATGTAAATAATGCTCTATCGAAATTAGTATGTACATTGGTTAAACGCCAGCAATTTGCTTTTAAACGGCAATAAGACAAAACGTATTAAATTTACAATGTTAAAGATTCAAATACCTTGGAACGATTTTCGCAACGAGAATAAGAAGTATAAGAGACTAAAATCAAAACAAAAAACCAAGAATGCGTAAGTCTTTGATTCGGCACTTTTTGTGATAATTTACGACTAAATATTATTGTATTTAAAACAAATTTTACATAATCATACATTTCAAGAGTAATGATAACATACGCTCCATTGAATCATCTCTTATACTTCTTATTCTCGTTGATAAAATGTGCTCTTAAATAGCGAGGAGTTGAGTCTTGTGGATACTACTGTTTTTCTTGGTATTACTATTGACGCGAAGATTCAATGGGGCCGCCATCCATCTAAATTACCAAGCAGACTTACTTCTGCAGCATATGCTATAAGAAAGATTTGCAGTCTCACCAATGTTGAGACAGCTAGATTAGTTTATTTTAATTACTTTCATGGTGTCATGTCTTACGGAATTTTGCTATGGGGTAATGCGACTGACATAGAAGCTATATTTGTGTTGCAAAAGAGGGCCGTTTATTTTATAACATAAATTGTAAAGAGTCCCTTAGAGAAAAATTTAAAGAGATAAACATATTTGGCATCGCAATATATTTATGAAAATGTAATGTATGTACATAAAAACATAAATAGCTTTGCTTATTATGAACACTTTAAACACTAGGAACAAACATAAGCTTGTAATATCAGTTACTAGACTCCCCAGAATAGTAATTAATTTTATGGGGCAATGTATACGATTTTACAACAAAATCCCAGAAAGTGTACAAAATTTATCAATAAATAAGTTACAATGTTTTATTAAAGAAAAACTGTACAAATAGGGTTGTTATAATTTCGGAGAATACATAAGTGAAAAAAGCCCTGGGAATTAGGTGATCGCCGCCATGCTGGTTCTATTAAAACTCATTTATAATTTGTACAAACAATAAAAACAAAATTATTGTAAAGTGAAATATGTTTTTAAAAGAAAATCCCGTTGGTTTTCTTGTTGTTTCTTGCCAGGACAGAGGTATTTTCCGAACCAGTGGTAAATAAAAAAAATACTTGCAATAAGTATTATGTAATAATCTATATTGAATAAAAATTATTCTATTCTATTCTTCGATTTCGTTGACTTAGGCATTGCTTAGCGCGCCATCGCCACGACTTTGACGTTAGCTAAATTAATACCAACAATGTCTTAACTCGAAAGTAAAGTCATCAAATTCAAATTACGGTCTATATATCTCAGTCAAACTGTTGTCGCCCTAAATTACGATCACCTTACACGATCAACCCCCGACTTCACATCTCCGCCGGTGCCACTGAAATGGTTAAAATGCCACTGAAGCTGATTTACCACGTGCTTAAACATCCTGAGGAAATCAAATATATCAAATTTGTTTACAATTTAATATTACTTTATTCCATAAAGTAATAAACAACATGTCATTTGTTTCTTACATAATAATTATTTATTAAAGTTCCAAATACATGTACAAAAAATATTATTTACGACTTTTTACGACGTAACTCGGAATGAAAACAATTTTAATGGCTACCTAAGGACTTGTTCTATTAGCATTTGTTCAATTCGTGATACATAAACTAATTAATCAATTAAATTATACCCCCATGTTATCTTATACGCCCATGTTATCTTGTTAATTGGCGTGCAAGTTGATCTTTTGCACCGATTAAAAACTTTATTTTAAGCTAAGGTCACATTGTCATACTCATACTATCAGGCGGAACTTTTAAAAATATTTCGAATTGAACTTTTAAATCATACTGTATATTTTTATGTTTAACGTGGTTTGTGGTTGCATAATCTATTAATTTAAATACTATTTTTAAATTCATAATCAAAATGTTATATTTACAATTCTCTAGAGCTATGAAGAGGGCTGTGCTCGGCCTTTCTCTGCGTGCCAGACTTCCTAATAAGGATATCTGCAGTAGTAGTTGAAGTAGCAGTGGGCAGGCCATATAGATCGTGGCACCAAATATGCCTTTTTTATTTTATATTTTTACATGGGGAAATGAATACGCATACCCGTCTCGCGGGGTCAAGGACGGGTTAAGCCGGACTCGCAACGCCTAAAACCCCATGGTGTTCCACCTTCGTCGCATATTGGCAGGGCAAAAGGAACGCTTTCGAACACATCCGCGGCCGCACCAGCGCTGGCCGACCCATGGTGGCCCCTTCTCGAGAGAGGACTACTCCTTCCCATCCCCTTTTCAGTCAAAGTGCACCGGAACACATAACGT
The DNA here is from genome assembly GCA_963668995.1 of Parnassius mnemosyne. Lineage (NCBI taxonomy): Eukaryota > Metazoa > Arthropoda > Insecta > Lepidoptera > Papilionidae > Parnassius > Parnassius mnemosyne. The sequence goes on from CAVLGL010000084.1 coordinate 34,041,768, forward strand.
GCCCTCCTCCGCGGCCTTCAACTTCAAATGCGCAGCGGACGCCCCCGTGTCCAATTCGCGAATGCCATGAGGCCAGGAAAAAGTAGCACTCAGAAGCCCTCCACCACGGCTGCAGCGTTAGGGGGAGAGGACACCCCTCTCACCGCAACCCACCGACACATAACCGAAGTGGGCTCGCCAAGCCCACTCGGAGTGGCCACCTCGGGCCGATCCTACACCATGGGCCAGCTAAGGGGTTCCTCTTTGTTCACCGCAAGCCACGGCTACTAAGCCCCCCCGCCACGACAAGACGGGAACAAGTTTGGAGGGCGGGGGAGCACCAAATAGGCCTACTACAGACTACAACACAGCTACTATTTTACCCCAGTATTCGGCGAGAACGTGTTCCTTCTCCGGTCGAGCCGACCCATTCGTACTACAACCATAATATAGCTGCAGCGTGGCTCTGTCACGCAAATTAATTTAATGATAGATTTACTCATACTACCCGAGTAAAGATACGGTTTCTTTACTTATGTGCTCATACTCAGAACGCTGTAGTAGTACTAAATTAAATAAAGTATCGGCTATAAGGCAAGTTTTGCCTGCTGGGAATGTTGTATCATGATAAAGCCACGCTACAGTGTTATGCCTACAGATCAATGGTTCGGTTCGACCGGGGACGGAGCACGCTCTCAAAATGTACTAGGGTATAATAACGTGCTAAAGTCATTTACTCATACTACCCGAGTAAAGATACGGTTTCTTTACTTATGTGTTCATACTCAGAACTAAATTAAATAAAGTATCAGCTATAAGGCAAGTTTTGCATGCTGGGAATGTTGTATCATGATAAAGCCACGCTACAGTGTTATTTATGCCTGCAGATCAATGGTTCGGTTCGACCGGGGAAGGAGCACGCTCTCAAAATGTACTAGGGTATAATAACGTGCTAAAGTCATTTACTCATACTACCCGAGTAAAGATACGGTTTCTTTACTTATGTGTTCATACTCAGAACGCTGTAGTAGTTAGTACTAAATTAAATAAAGTATCAGCTATAAGGCAAGTTTTGCATGCTGGGAATGTTGTATCATGATAAAGCCACGCTACAGTGTTATTTATGCCTGCAGATCAATGGTTCGGTTCGACCGGGGAAGGAGCACGCTCTCAAAATGTACTAGGGTATAATAACGTGCTAAAGTCATTTACGAGTACTCATACTACCCGAGTAAAGATACGGTTTCTTTACTTATGTGTTCATACTCAGAACGCTGTAGTAGTATTAAATTAAATAAAGTATCAGCTATAAGGCAAGTTTTGCCTGCTGGGGTGCTGGGAATGTTGTATCATGATAAAGCCACGCTACAGTGTTATTATGGCTGCAGATCAATGGTTCGGTTCGACCGGGGAAGGAGCACGCTCTCAAAATGTACCAGGGTATAATAACGTGCTAAAGTCACGCTACATTGTATTATGGCTGCAGATCAATGGTTCGGCTCAACCGGTGAAGGCCCACGCTCTCTGTACCAGGGTATAATAAACGCACAATGTTGTTGCGTTTCGTATGGTGGGTGTTGAGAACCGGAGACACTTTTAACTGGTAACGACGCATTCCATCTTAGTCCTCAGAAGTGACAACGCGTCTAAATTTTGATTTTTAATCCACGACATTATAGGTGGGATGTTACAGCATCCACTAACCTCCAGGTGGACTGTGTGCATGTTTGTCAAAAAATGCAAGTTTTCTCACATTACTAAACTAGTTTTTAGCCTGGGAGGAGTCTACCACTTCACATAAGTCGCAATATTTTAGTTTCTATATTATTTATATAGTATATGTGGTAGAGCCATGCTGCAGCTATGTTAATAGTATAGTTGTAGCACGAATGGGCCGGCTCGACCGGGAAGGACCACGCTCTCACAGAATACCAGCGTAAAATAGCAGCTCAATTCTGCTGTGTTTCGTATGGTGAGTGTAGACAACCGGAGACCGTTTTTACTGGAAAAGAGGCATTCCATCTTAGTCTTCACAGGTGACAACGCATCTGCATTTTGATTCTTTATTGAGGATAGATGTAGTTGGCTATGGGTCACAGCAACCACTTACCAATCTGGTGGACTGTGTGCCCGTTTGTTACCCTATTCTATTAAAAAAATTCTTAGACATGCAGTTTTCCTCCCGATGTTTTCTCTCACTGTCGAGCACGTGGTAAGTAGCACTGATAATTCAGAATAGGAAGAAAAGTCATTTATTATGCTAGTTGTAGGTCGTCAAGCTTTTATATTGTGACTAGCTGTTCCCCGCGACTTCGCCCACGTGTAATTTAGGGTATTAATTATGTTGCGCGGAACCCTAATTATTTTGTAAAATATAAGTAGCCTAAGTTACTCCTTATAACATTAGCTATCTGCCAGTGAAAATCCCGTCGAAATCGGTCCAGCCGTTTCGGAGATTAGCCGGAAGAAACAGACAGACAGACAGAAAGAAAGACAGACAAAAATTTTAAAAAGTGTATTTTTGTTATAAGTTATACTTTCATATGTATTTAGTAACGCTGTAATTTCGACATTACAAACAGACACTTCAATTTTATTTATTTGTAGATAACTAGCTGTTCCCCGCGTGTTAGAGTTTTTATGTGTTTGCGCGAAACCCTAATTCTAAAAAGTAGCCTTTTTTATAGGAGAGGGGGCAAACGAGCATGCGGCTCACCTGATGGTAAGTGACTACCGCCGCCCATGAACAACTGCAACACCAGGGAGGGAATCGCAGATGCGTTGCCGGCCTTTTAAAAAGGAGTACGCTCTTTTCTTGAAGGTCCCTAAGTCGTATCGGTTCAGAAAAATCACTGATAGTAATCGATTCCACAAGGAAGTCGTGCGAGGAAGAAAACATCTTCTAAATCGCACAGTAGTGGACCGCCAATCATCCAGATGATTTGGATGGTATCGGGAGTTCTGCCGCGATGTGCGTTCGTGAAATTTGGCGGCTGGGATTAATCCGAACCTCAGAGCACTCCCCATGGTAGATGCGAAAGAAAGTGCAAAGGGATGCAACATCTCTTCGCAGTGCCAATGAATCGAGCCGATCGGAAAGGACTCGGTCGTCGACGATTCGAGCTGCTCTGCGCTGGATGTGGTAAAGTGGAAGGAGCTGGCACTGAGGAGCCCCTGCCCAGAGATGGGAACAGTATTCCATATGAGGCCGAACCTGCGCCTTGTAAAGTTGCAGGTGGTGTGCCGGCATGAAATACTGTCCCGCTCTGCTGAGCACGTCAAGCTTTTTAGAGGCCAATTTGGCCTTCTCTTCCAAATGACCACGAAACTGCACGTCACTCGATATGTCGACTTCGAGGATTCATATACTGGCTGAGGCAAGAAGGGGTGTGCCTTGAAATTGAGGAGATACGACAAAGGGATTCTTTTTAGTGGTAAACGCGCAAACTTGTGACTTCTGAGGATTAAACTGGACTAGATTTAGTCGCCCCCAATCCGAGACATTGTTCAGCAAAGACTCGACTTCAGACACAAGTTTGTTCCGGTACTCGACGACCTTTTCCCGAGAAATATTGGCACGGCCAGTATATAAGGCATCACCAGTGTTGTCGTCCGCATAGCAATGAATGTTACCAGTTAGCAATATATCATTGATATGCAGAAGAAACAGCGTTGGTGATAGCACACAGCCTTGTGGAACACCAACGTTAATAGGCTTGTAGTCGGAACATGGACCGTCTACAACGACCTTCATGCTCCGATCTGCAAGGAAGCTGGTGATCCAATTTCACAATTTCTCGGGAAGCCCATAGGAAGGGAGCTTCGAAAAAAGCGCTTTGTGCCAAACCCGATCGAAGGCCTTCGCAATGTCCAAACTAACGGCCAACGCCTCCCCCTTGGACTCTACTACCTCCGCCCATCTATGGGTCAGGTAGACCAGAAGATCACCAGCTGATCGACCCCGACGAAAACCGTATTGGCGGTCACTAATCAGCTGGTGATCCTCAAGGTACCGCATGAGCATGCAGTTAATAATGGATTCTATTATTTTGGAGAACAAGGAGGTGATCGCGATAGGCCTATAGTTGGACGGGTCTGAGCGGTCGCCTTTTTTAGGGATCGGGTGGACAAAAGTTGTCTTCCATGAATTCGGGACTACGCCTTGGGAGTAGAAGTACCGGAAAAGACGCGTTAGGGCCGGTGCCAACTCCGGAGCACACGTCCTCATCACAATTGGGGCGATTCCGTCAGGCCCACTCGACTTCTGGATGTCCAGGGAGAGGAGTGCTTTGCGAACCGAGCGCTGTGAGAACAGCACATCCGGCATGAAGCACTCACACCGCGGGATGGTCGGCGGTGTTTTCCCCCCGTCATCAAGAGTCGAGTTGGTCACAAAAAGGGAGCCTAAAAGGTCGGCTTTGTCTTTTGCGTCTTGGGCCAGTGAGTCGTCCTCCCTGTGCAGAGATGGTAGTGATACCTTACAGAAATTCCCTTGGACAGCCTTGCCGAGAGACCAGAATGCACGGATTCCCGAAGGAAGCCGAACTAGTTTCTCGCCAATTCTGCCTATGTGCTCTGAATTTGCCTTGGCAATAACTCTTTTAAAGGACCTGGAGGCGAAGTTATACTTCTATTTTAGTGTGCTGGTGTTTACATCGCGAGTCGCCGAAGCCGCAGCCCAGGCTTGATAACACTCGTGCTTACTGCGTAATGCAGTCTTACAGGAGCGACCAAACCAAGGCTGAGATCTGCCTCCGATGGGTACCACAGATGATGGAATAAATAGTTCCATTCCCTGTAGCACCACATCAGTGACAGAGTCAGCAACAGCGCTGGGATCAACCGGCGAGAAGCAAACCCGCCCCCATGGTAGGATGCAAAGAAAGACCGCATTCCATCCCAATCCGCCGACCTGTAATGCCAAGCACGGCGGCAACCTGCAGAACGCAACCGCAAGGAGAGCGTGAGTGGTAAGTTACTCCTTATGAAATCAGCTATCTACCAGTGAAAGTCTTGTCAAAATCGGTTCAGCCGTTTCGGAGATTAGCCGGAACAAACAGACAGACAGACAGACAAAAAAAATTGTATTTTAGTTATAAGTACCGTATTTACTTTCATATGCATTTAGTAAAAAACTGTAATTATGTCATTACAAACAGACACTTCAATTTTATTTATTTGTATAGATTATTTTCAATAAAGATCCAAGTTGGGTTTCTCGAAAACTATAAAATTTAACTTGAGGTCCCAGCTAAATATCCATAAATTATTTACCAGATTCACAATTGTATTTATTCTCTACATGTACCCACAGTGCTCACGAGCCATGAAATAAAATTTATATAAAAAAAATATCTACCAAAAAAGCAATTCCAAAAACAACATGAAATCCTCGAGCGTACAACCTCACTTTTGTCTTAGTCATACGCCACAGATAAAAAGGCGTCGCTATAGGTATAAACAACTGGCATTATCCTCACCTTACATACTCGTGCATGTATGCTGACCTAGACATACTAAATGTACAGGAAGGGACCTTGCTGGAAAGGAAATCAACTACGCTTAAGGGTGTGAGTTGAGACAGTTAAATTGATCTCCGCGTGGTAACAAATTGTCCCGTGACTATCGTAACAGTAACAAAATCAAGATAATAAAAATCTCCGGTTGCCAACCTGCTTGCCAAGCGTAGTAACTATAGCATAATCCCGCGTTCGAGGTAATCTATAGGAGAGTAGAGAACTGTTAAGAAGTGGACTTTAAGAGGCTGTAATGGATGAAATACGTTTTGCCAACATTTTGAGTCCTTTGGCTTTGGTGTTTTTTCTACCGACTCCAAAAAGGAAGAGGTGCTCAATTCAACTGCATGTTTTTTTATAGGATAGGGTGACAAACGAGCACACAGTTCACCTAATGGTAGGTGGTTGCTGCGGACCATATACATCTACATCTATTCTCGATTACGAATCAAAATGTAAATGCGTTGTCACCCGTGAGGACTAAGATAGAATGCCCCTTTCCAGGAAAAAGGGTCTCCGGTTCTCTACACTCACCATACGAAACACAGCAGTGTTAAGCTGTTATTTTACGCTGGTATTCTGTGAGAGCGTGGTCCTTCCCTGGTCGAGTCGACGCATTCGTGCTACAACTATACCAACTACTAATATAGCTGCAGCATGGCTCTACCACGTAATAAAATTTGTATGTGTACCTCAAAATTTTTTTCTAGGTAAACCGATTTTTATTTGACTTTTTTTTTTATTTGACAGCCGGTGCTTCTCATATGGTCTCATATAAATAATGATCGTAATCAGGGCCTCACCAATAGATTTTGAGTTTTCCTTAATAATTTATATTGAAGTCGGTTGTACAAATTTTTAATTTTACCATTCGTTTTAATAAAATAAAATTAAAGTGGCAAATGAACTGACAGTCACACATCAAACAAAGAATTGAGAAATGCGTTGTTATCTGTATTTATAGTGACTCTCTATATATCCATCATAATGGAACACAGCAGTGCGGGCACTGCCATTAGGTGGTAGAAATAAGAAGAGGATGGTAACCGGACGGACGAAATCCTAGGCATAAAAAATTCTATCACCTAATAAATCCTCTATGGCTCCTGTCAATAAAAGTTACATGAAAGATTTATAATGACAGAATAACAGTGAAATGAAAACTAGCAAACATTGAATTTCACTATCTTTCCAGTCTATAATATAATATTCCATGTTGTGTTTGTATGTACTATGTTTTGCACCTGCCAACAATTAGTACTAACAATCTTCTCTCTCACTCACCAGATGTCGCTAGTTGACCCTGAAGTGATGTTTTTTGTTACACTATGTCATTTGATTGACAAGTTAGTATTAAATAACAGGTTATCAGTTTCTAGAGTATTATATCAATACACAAAACGATGCCTCAGTTAATTGTTCTTTAATTTTTTGCACATTTTCACCCTTCTTTAATTTTTCTACATTTATTGATATCTGTGGTTTTGTTATATTTATTTTTAATCTAATTAATATAAAATATAACACGTAATACAGAAAAAGAACATGAATCTTTATATTTACCAACAAATTATTTTCCCCGCTATGAAATCTGTTAAATATTACACCTCATTTTTAAGTGGCGCCGCCCTGGTGGCAGAAAATAGTCGTATATGCGACTGTTTTTGGCTCCCAGGGATCGCTGGCAGAGAATGCTACATGGCATTAAGTTCGCCTCATGTACCCTTAAATTTAAGCTGTTACATTTAAGTTTTTTAAGTAAATAAAATAAATATTCTTTGTCCTGTAAATAAATAATTAAAATTCAAACCATGTTACCAACAATAAATAACCTTAGAAATGAGTAAACATTCTATAAACGGCGATCGTATGGTGCCCGCGGAAAAAGAAGACGCCATCTTAAAATTGCGTTCAAAACCAGAAATTTTTATCCAAATAGTCTTTATTGTAAGTAGATACGATCCATTATACGATATGAAAACCGTAAACGACTGGATCATATATAACATCGCCATTTAAGATATCAATGCCGAGAGCGGAAGGAAATAAGGTCATACTAGTAAGTCACATGTTGCTTTTATCAATCGAATGCGTGCAGTTTATATGACTTCGACTTGCCTTTTTGTAGCGCGGATTGAAATCGAGGAACTTCATTAATAATATATAAGTACTTGTTTTTTTTTGTCTTTCACCATCGTCGCCATTAATAACAGTCTATCAAAATGCACTGCTAAATACAGGCTTGCATTTAATCTTTAAACATATCATAATCAGCATAATCATCATCACAGCCCATTACTAGTCCAAGGTTGAACATACGGTTGTACGTGGTAGTATCGTGCTGCAGCTTATTATAGTTATAGCACAGTAAAATAGCAGCTTAATACTGCTGTGTTTCGTATGGTGAGTTTAGTGCTCTACTCGTTTTCAGTAAAAAGGGGAATACCGTATTTTTGGAACTATTTACTATTTACTGGAAACGAGTAATGAGTAACGAATAGACATTCCATCTTAGACCTCATGAGTGAGAACGCATCTGCATTTTGATTCTTTACGTGGTAGAGCCACACGTCAGCTTTATTAATAGTATAGTTGTAGCACGAATTGGTCGACTCGACCGGGGAAGGATCACGCTCTCACAGAATACCAGCATAAAATAGCAGCAGTAAAACAGCCTAAAATGCTGTGTTTCGTATGGTGAGTGTAGAGAACCGCAGACCCTTTTTACTGGAAAAGAGGCATTCTATCTTAGTCCTCACGGCTGACAACGCATTTGCATTTTAATTCGTAAACGATAGACAGATGTAGATGTCTATAGGCCACAGCAACCACTGACCATCAGGTGGCCTGCGTGCTCGTTTGTCACCCTTATTCTATAAAAAAATTGAGGATAGATGTAGATGTTTATGGGCCACAGTATCCACTTACCATTAGGTGAACTGTGTGCTCGTTTGTCACCTTTATACTATAAAAAAATATTCCTCCCCCAAGAAATTCTATAAAATATAGTTCTCAGCCACCGGCACAGTCCATCGACTTCTAGTATCTCTTACGAGGTCGTCATTTCATCAGTAAATTACCCGTCCTGCACTCCGTTTAACAGTACGAGGCTGCCACTAAAAATCTTTTGCCTCCAGCGGTTATCGGTTCTTTGAGCTCTACGATCCATTAAATATGTAGAAAATGCAATCTTTGTATGTTATTCTTTTAAAAGAAAGGGCTGGGTGCTACTATCGAACCCATAGAATTATAAATGTAACTTAGTACCACTACACAAATTAAATGTACTACTAACGTAAACTCTTCTTGCACAGATCAGACTTTCACTTACTAGCCCGTCTACTATTTGTCGAAACAGCCGAACTTCGGCAGGCGGTTCGGTGGACCGCTGTTTCCCACCGCCGATATAATTCTACGTATAATAATAATAAACATATATTCATTACCACAAATAAAGTTATAACGAGTACCAAAATCGCATAGAGAAGTAATGAATGGGCTCCAGCTCTGCATCAATGTTGCAGTTGCCTACAATGCTGTTATTCTACCAGCGCCCATATGAACAGTACAGTACGCGCGCATCCCACAAATGTTCACATTAGGGTACATACCATGAATTCCCGAGTATTAGCCAGTTCAAATTAGTAATTAAATATATATTTCTTGTTATCATTACTTATTTTTTTACATATTTTTTTAAAATAATTATTACAACTATATAACCAAAAGGTATAATTAAAAATATGACAGGTATGATCTTATGAGCCAAGTACTGCCGTACAGATATAAAAAAATTATATAATGTAATATAATTTAATAAATTATATTATATTATAAACTATTTCAAAAATAAAAAATAAAATGTTTATATATGTAAAAAAATAAATAAAATATTAGTTTTTTCATTAGGATTTTACGCCTCCGTTTCTCTATTATACATAGAATGTAGCATCACCTTCAATCTCATTTTTCTACCGACTTCAAAAATGAGCCGGTACTCAATTCGACTGTATGTTTTTTTTTATGTGTGTTACCTCATAACTTTTTACTGGGTGAACCGATTTCGATGATTCTTTTTTTATTTGAAAGCTGATGCTTCACATGTAGCACTATATAAATTTGATCAAGACCTGACCAATAGTTTTTGAGTCATACTCAATAATTTATATCAAAGTCGGTTGTACAAAAGTTATTATACGCTTGGCAGACTCATTTTTGATTGCAGAACCAGATATCCTTTGACGCTGCACCCAGTCGCCGCTTTTCGTGTTGCCCTACTATATTATACCGACCTACGTCCACATTTGACGTTTTTGTTGTTTACTACGAGTAGCTGTCCCTGCGACTTCGCCCGCGTAGAATTTATTACGATCGGATTTAATAGGTTTTAATTTATTTGCGCGGGACCCTAATTATTTTTCTGAAATAAAAGTAGCCTAAGTTACTCCTTATAACATCAGCTATCTGCCAGTGAAAATCCCTTCAAAATCGGTTCAGCCGTTTCGGAGATTATCCAGAACAAACAAGAAAGTAAAAAAAAAATTGGTACCGTATACACTTTCATATGCATTTAGTAAAAAGCTGTTATTTTGACATTACAAACAGACTTCAATTTTATTTGTTTGTATAGTTATAGATAATCTTTTAGTAATTGTTGCCATTCCTAGTTAAATAACATCTTAATGACTTACTGACTAAGGTACATGACCATGTCGTGATGAGTTCCGGATTTGAATTGTAGTTTGTGCCCATAAAGATACATTAGTGATTTTGCAGTCTGACTGCGGTCATTCAGTCCGCAAAATTACTAATGTGTAATGTGTTCTTTCCTGGGTTTTCAACACCGTATCAAAACGTTCTTGCATTCTTAATGCATTGCATAGAGCATGAGCGTGAAAAGGTCTCTACATAATTCGTAATGCTAATGCATTTAATATATCGTCTTACTTGTGGTTACGCTGGAAGTACCGGGGTCAGCTTCAGTTGATAAATTTTAATTTTTATAATAATTTTATTAAGTTCTTATGGTAATATTTTAATATATATGTTTGATAATTATTTCTTTTCTGATTTTTTTTTTTAGATAACTTCATGATTTTTTTAGAAACCACGTTAAAACATTATGTATTCATTTACATCTTAACGTGGTCTCTGTGTAAACACGTTAATTTTTTTTTACTCTTCTTCTACACGTTGACAGCTCCGTGGCGCAGTGGCTTAGCAATGACTTGTTGCGCTGGGGGCCGCGGGTTCGAGTCCCGCACGGAACAAGTATTTGTATGGCCTACAAATAATTTTTCCGGGTCTGGATGTTTGTCCTCGTGCAATTTATATTTATACACTGTCTCCACGATACAGGAGAAAATCATAGTGTGGGGTAACAATTTTTTAAAGAAAGAAAAAAAAAGAAGCTGTGCAGCCTGTTGACAGATGATGCCGGGATCGAACTTGATTTGCTCCGCTATGAAATTCTAAGGCGAGCGCTTATCCACTGAGCTACAACAGATCTTATTCAAATACAATGTAAAATATGTATCATGGAAAACATGGAGTTTCGTATGATGAGTTTAGAACAGGAGACTCTTATTTACTAGTATCGAGGCATTCTATTTTAGTTCTTAACGCATCTACATTTTGATTCATTATCGAGTACAGATGTAGGTGTCTATGGGCCACATTATCCACTTACAATCTGGTGGACTATGAGCTCATTTATCCCCTTATTATATTAAAAAAAGCCTTTTTTAATATAATTAACCAAGAGTTAATTGTAAGCCTATAGTGACCTTAAATTATCAATCGACATCAATCAACAAAGACAAATGCAAGAACACGCACACAATAAGCAAACAAACGAATTGTTTCTGAAGCTCAATCAAGCGAGCTTTACAACGATTTATCAGCAAGTCCCTAAAGAACGACCCGGCGTGTCACTCACGATACCCATTCGCGATACTTTCAATGCCAAAATATAATAAGGTCAAGAACACACATCTTGGCTGTGTGCACATATGTTTTATAAAGGATTGGATTGTGGTGTAAGTGATAAGAAATAGCAGAGAAATCGTAGTTTAAAGTATTTTTTTAAATTAAAGTAAATTAAAGTCAGCAACATATCATGCCTTTTATATGCCCGTGTAATTAGCATATTACATGCTTTTGCTGTTAGTGATTGCGTACTAATGCTGGCGAACGTATCTCTTCGATGATTGATGTCAGTTTTTAATGATATACATTTAGATTTAGATATTTTTGCAACACCGTTGACCAAAACCAAATAGCAAGTACTGATACACTTAAAAACATGTATGATGTCAATTTTTATTTTTAAATGCTATATTACGCATAAATAGTAATAAACATATTATAAAAGTTCATACTGCGTAGACTGGAACAAAAATTAATAATTTTTAATCTGGAGGTAGCCGTGGTTAACTGTGACATTAGGACATCAAACACCTCAGTTCCTACCCCCCGTGAATATGGGTGCTGTAAAGTGCTCGAAACGTCGGGAATATAAAATAAGTTAATATACGCGATAAAATCCGTAAAACTAGTTTTATTTAAATATTATGAAAGTTTTATTTGCACTAAGTAAGATGTAGAAAACTGTGATAGTAGATTGTGCAATTATCCATTCATGTTTTTTTTGCTTAAACTATTATTTTTAGAAGTGTACATTTTATATTGTGTGTTGACCTAAATAAAAGTAAACTAAATAAAAATATGTATATATGTATATGCTTTTTAATGTTGACATAAGAAAATACATCACTCCAATTTCCCCTCTAAGTGTCGTAAGAGGCGACTATAAGAAATACCAGAAATTTTTATTGACTGAAGATGAAATATAAACTAATGGAATGGAAACTTTTTATTTTTCTACGTAAAAATTAAAGTGTCCAACTTCAAAATAATTAAATGTTATTTTTCAATGAACCACCGTTTCAAAATGAGGCCCCTTTCTACTAAAAGGGAACAGCGAAAGAAACTCCGCAAGTAACCATTTTTTTGCTATAGGTTTTAAAGGTTAATAGATGGGACAATAACCGTCACTTCTATGCCATACATAAAATACCTAGACTTGGCGATAAGAAACAACCATATATGTAAAGATGCAAGACGTATGGTATAGCGATAATCTGCCTGTCTAGACCATGTAGGTAAATTCTTCCTTCAACAATATTTTGCAGGCTTTGCAGGCTGATGAAAAAAAGATAATTATGTACTGTGGTGAGCCGATTTCAAAGCAAAAGCGATAACTTCATGGAGAGAAGTTTGTACAACAGACAGCCACCAGAGTTTAGTTATAATAACCATAGAGCACCATAATCACTTAAAATGTAAGGACTTTTAAAACCCAAAAATATTTTTGAAGAAACAAAAATCACCACAAAAATATATTACAAATTAAAAAAAAATCAGCTTCTCTTCTAACTTGCACCCTACGTTAACTTACGTGGTGTTAACACCAATTACCAAGATATTTACTTTTATTGCTAGTATTTCACACCCTTAACCGATATAAAGCTACTTTAAATTAATTCTCTCAATGCTTTTTATAGGATAAGGTTGACAAACGAGCACACATTCCATCTGATGGTGAGTGAATACCGTGGTCCATAGACATACAATACACCCAACTTTCGTGACAAACGAGCACACAGTACACTTGATAGTAAAAGGATATACTGTGGCCCATAGACATCCACATCCATTTTTTTTATAGAACAAGTTACTATTCTATTACACTACAATTAATTACAATATATAAAAAAAAACGAAAGCTACTAAATTGATTACAAATTGTAAAAATGCAATACATCAATGTTTATTGCATTTTTACAATTTGTTTATGTGAAGTTCCTAAAGGAACTCTATACGCGACTGGTCCTCGCTGCTTGTGATAAGAGGGCTGGTTCTTTTCTCGCTCAAATGCTAAGTATAGCCATTCGGCCAGGAAGCGCAGCCAGCATCCTTGGCACGATTCCACGGGGAGTAGGACTGTATGATAATTTAAGTTATTATTTTTTTTTATATTGTATATTTTTCAATATTCAAATATGTTATGTGAATTATTACTCTTGAAAAAAAGTTACAAATTCTAAGATATGAATTTATTTAATCGCTGTGTGTATATTAATTATTCGCACTAAAATTTCCTGTTTTTCTTCCCTAACCTTACATGCGTCATAAGTGTTAGTTATAGGTACTCAATACTTCTAGCTATTTTCTATAGCTATTAAATATTTAACTCGAATTTCAACTGGGAGAATTTCACATTTCGGAAATATTTATTCATATTATTTATAAATTATAATTCTTTTTTTAAATTGTTCGTGTCGTCGTCACTATCATAAAATAAATATAAGAACAGAAGAAACAATAGAGTAGATATTCAATGAAATAAAATCAGAAAATTGATAAGTAAGAAATCACGGTCAAGTGTTAACGATTTCCTTTCATCAATGTAAGATACCGATTAATGAGTGTTTACGGAATATTTCATATAAATAGTCAATTAACATTGGAAATGAATTATGACATATCAAAAAATAATTTATCGTTTATAAAATACTGGTTTCAAGTATATAAAAAGTATTCTGTGACACAGATAAAACAATTTTATACTACCGATAACAACACCTGAATAATTACGTCTTAATTCGGTAATTTATTATTGTTTTATAACATTGACTGCACAAACAGTCTGATGCATTGATAAATTATAGTAACAAGCCATTTGTCTTTTAACAATAAAAAACGATAGAATGATAAAGCTGAGGAATTTCGATAGAGATCATATGAATTGATAAAGTCGTATCGATGTCAAGGCGTAATCATGTTTTGCGTTATATACTCTTTAGTCTAGTGGTCGTAAATGCGACTGATGATTTTAAGGTCCCGGGTTCGAATCCAGGGTTGAATGGAAATCAATTATCAGACAAGAAATTCTCAGCAGCAACCTTGAGCCAGGAAGGAGGCGGTGTTTCACCCCCGTGCCTCGGAAACCACGTAAAGCCGTTGCTTCTGCACCTGATCTCTCTCCGGTTGTGTCGGTTTACACTTCGGACTATGAGAGTGAGGGAATCGAGAGTGCACCTGTGCTTGCGCACACACACGGGAACTATAATCCTGTCCTGCGCATATGGCTATTCTCCGTGGGGACTGGCCGTGAATTCAGTCTGGAGGAGGCTACATACTATTGCTAACTCCCATCCCATCACAAGCGGGTTGACAACCGCAGTTTTTTTTTTAGTCATTATTATGAAGATGCTGCTGGTCATCTCCTGCATTGTTTCTCTCTGTCGCCTTTTAAGACACCCATGGGATTTTTTATTTATTTTTATTTATTTATTTATTTATTTCTCACCACAAACGACATGGACATTGGTTACATTAGTGTTACATCTCTATTTAACAATATTATGTCATTCGTGGGAGACTGGTGCCCGTGTAGGTTCAAAGACCCGTATTACAGGTCACCAGGCCCCCCCCGAATTTACTGGGGCACTTAGTATAATATACAGAGATAACTTATGTTATGATTAGAAATTATATTATATATAGCCAATTAACAGTTCGGCTATATAGAAATAAATAAAATAAAAACTATGTAATTATGTATGCATGTATGTGAGTGTGTGACTGTTAGTACATCCGTGTATATGTTTGTGTGTATTTATGATATTATTTGGAGTAATTTTTCAATGTCAGTGTATGATAGAGTCTGAAGATATCCCACGAATCTATTTTTACATGACCATTTGTTAACTTCATAAATAGACAATTTTTGGTGTAATTTATTATACAAATACGGTCCCAAAAACGTGAAGAATTTCCTTGCAAAAGATGTGTTGCATGGCACTGATCGAGCTACAAGATGATTACGATGATGTTCTTTTTGAGTTACTTTTGTAATTGTATGTTGTCTTAAGACAATATGGAGTACGAATAACTGTCGAAGTGTAAGAACCTCGCTAATTTTATACAGATCTAAAGTTGGATATAGGTAAGGTTTAAAATGTATAACTTTTAAAAGTGATCTTTGCGCACGTTCTAATTCAATAACATGTGTTTTGGCGGCTCCGCCCCAGACTTCAATTCCGTATGTCAATAAAGATTGGCACAAGGCATAATAAGCCAATTTTAGGACTTCTCTATTAGCAACATGTCTAAATGATGATATGTTGGATGATGATATGGGATAGTGGATATTCTTACACCGCCACTACAGATAACATAACAGATAACAGATTTATTTATTTTCCCACAATTTGATTGTAGACAGCTTAAAGAAATATACAAATGTTGTGCGAGGGACTGGCTTGACTATCCAAACTAGGTACAAACCTGTATTATGGATTATCAGGCCTCCACCCTTCGGATAGATACAATCTTTATAGTATGGATATACAAAAAAGAGAGAAAGAATGCAATTGCACGTTTGTGTGCGTGCGTGCGTGTGTGTGTGTGTGTGTGTGTGTGTGTGTGTGTGTGTGTGTGTGTGTGTGTGTGTGTGTGTGTGTGTGTGTGTGCGCGTGCGTGCGCGTGTATGCGCGTGTGTGCGTGTGTGTGTGTGTGCGTGTGTGTGAGTGTGTGTGTGCGTGTGTGTGTGTGTGTTTGTGTGTGTGTGTGTGTGTGTGTGTTCTGTTTACCCCATGCTAACTTGGGATCAGTTATCAGATTATAAGGATTTTAAACCACAAATCAAAACACTTATATTGTTGAACACTATATGAATTAGCAATTATTTGAATATCATTCTACACAAACGTGTAAAATGATATTCAAATATGCATAACGAGTTAGAAACTGCAAACGCATGGTGTTACAACAAAATAAAAATCATTTTAACTATCACATTTACACACTAAATGGCCGATGCTACTGATGATTTGTTAGCCGAATGGTGATGATACCCAGCGGCAACGGCAGCGTCAAACGAGAGTCAAACGTGCGGTACTACGATCGTAAATATGACTGCATAATTTAAAATTTTAAATTTTGTACAGCCGACTTCAATATAAGTTGTTAAGAATAACTCAATAACTATTGGTCTGACCTTGGTCAAATTCATATGGGACCACATGAGAAGTATCAGCTTTCAAATAAAAAAAGAATCATCGAAATCGGTTCACCCAGTAAAAAGTTATAAGGTAACACATAAAAAAAACATACAGTCGAATTGAGTACCGTTTCCTCTTTGGAAGTCGGCAGAAAATGAGACGTTTTAGGCACATCTTCCGTACAACGGGAGAGGACCCATGTCCGGCAGCCAATAGTGAATTATTACGACCGATAAAGAAAAAAAATGATGTATGTAAGTAATTTCATCATATTTTTCTACCGACTTCAAAAAGGAGAAGGTACTCAATTCGACTGTATGTTTTTTTTGTTTTTTTTTGTGTGTTACTTCATAACTTCTTTCTGCATGAACCGATTTCGAATATTCTTTTTTTATTTGAAAGCTGATGCTTCTCGTGTGGTTCAATATAAATTTGATCAAGGTCTAACTAATAGTTTTTGAGTTATTACTAGTACTTAATGTAGATTGCAGTCGGTGGTACAAAATTTTTAATTTTAAATTATGTTCCAAAAGACTTAAAATAAAAGACCGACGACAATTATTATTAAAACTAGCTGTCCCCCGCGACTTCGCCCGTGTGGAATTTACTACGATTTCATGGGTTTTAATTTTTATGCGCGGGACCCTAATTCTTTTTCTAAAATATAAGTATTCTAAGTTACTCCTTATAACATCGTCTATCTGCCAGTGAAAGTCCCGTCCCGTATATACTTTCATATTAATTTAGTAAAAATCTGTTATTTTAACATTACAAACAGACACTTAAATTTTATTTATTTGTAATAGATAATAGATAACCTTTCATAGCCTGGAACTATCATAACTTCCTTGTGGAATCGACTACCACCGGCGATTTCTCCAGACCGATACTACTTAGGGACATGCAAAGACATGCAATTGCAGGGAACAACTGAGAGTGGACAGACATATGGCGACAGGGGAATTCTCCTGGTGTTGCAGTTGTTCATGGGCGGCGGTAGTCACTTACCATAGGTTGAGTCGCATGCTCTTTGGTCCGCAATATTAAAAAAAAATAATAGGAAGAATCAGGCCAGGCGGATTAATGTTGTAGTCGATATATATGTACTACGCTACTAGATTTCGTATTCCGAACATTGACTATGTCCAACTGAACTGTATGTCAATCCGTACACTAAACTAAATATTGCGTAAATTGAAGATTTGTGAATTTCATAAGATAATTATTATTACATTTTATTCAGAAATGTGTTTGTTTAGATTAAAATAAGAGTATTTTATATTAAATTCTTATAGAGTACGTGCGGGTAATATGGTCATCCGGTTAATATGGTCACTTTCTTATAACTCAAAAACTACAGCCTAATTTGCATAGATGGCTTTGTGATACGATAGCGCTTCATCAGTCATTCAAATAATAAAGGGTCAAAAGGCCGCCGCTTTATCGACGCCATTTTAAAAGTTGACATTATAGTAAGTACGTGAGGGTAATATGGTCACCTTAAGATTTATCGCCCTATAAAACCAAAATTAGGAGGAGAACAGAGACAAAAACACAAAGTCGTATACTATAACTAATATATTAAGAATAAAATTGCAAACAAGCTATGGAAATAATTAGGAACACTTCGAAAAATCTACTTAAAAAAACTAACAACACTACATAAATTACAAAAATCTACTAAAATATTTACAATAATATCAACTGTCAAAATGGCGTCGATAAAGGAGCGCCTTTTTGAACCTTTATTATTTGATAGATTGCTCAAGAGCTATTGTATCACAGAGCGTTCTATACAAACGACGCTGTAGTTTTTGAGTTATAAGAAAGTGACAATATTAACCGGATGACGATATTACCCTCACTTACAATAGTTAGTTCTTTTAAGTTGATTTTTCGAAGTGTTGCTAATTATTGCCAAGGCTTGTTTGTTATTCTTTTCTATATTAGTTATAGTATACGACATTGTGTATTTGTCTCTCTCCTCCTCCTAGTTTTGGTTTTATAAGGCGGCAAAGCTTAAGCTAACCATATTACCCTCACGTACCTTATTAATTTTGTATTAATATCTTATTTTATATTAAACTAGCTGACCAGGCAGACGTTGTACTGCCCTCTCCGACAATCCTGTGTCCTATAAAAATTCTTAAATTCGTAATAAAAAATATTGAGGGTCACTTATAGGGATAAAAATTATCCTATCTCTCAAGTTGGATCAAACTACACAAAGTGTGCAAAATTTCATTGAAATCAGTTCAGTAGTTAGTTCATCGCAGACAAACAACGTGACTCGTAATTTTTATATATAAAGATTCGTCTTCGCGCATGCGCGACTCTACTATCTAACGCTTTCTTCTTCTTAATAACTGGCTTTACGGCGCTGGGATCTAGCCCTTCTGAGCCTGAAGTTACAATATATTATAATAATTATCCTTCATAGTATACTGCTTCACAATATGTTGATGCGTCACATTGTGCAGCGCTTGGGAGATTTTGATGGCAACTTGAGCCAGCAGACAGCTGACGGTTGGCGATGGTATCTCAAGGCGCCTACGCAGACAGACACCTTATTTTGAGAATTACATCACCATCAGAGTACTTGTTTCATAGTTTCCACTAATAGTTCACATGCGCAGACACTTAATACACAAAATTGCACCACTTTTACATATCAAAGTCCACTTCAAACCATTATTTAAACAATAATACAGGAGCAGCAAACCGCCGCCGGTCATGTTCCCGCCAAAACTCCTTATCTCCCGCGCATGCGCGAAGACATAGAGTAGAGCACAATTTTTGTTTGGAATAGCTTCTCTAGTACGTAGTACACATAACTCAATGGTTGTAGTGCTTTTTTTTAAATTATTATAAGCTAATGCTTGTTACGATTGCGCCTGAAATAGTGAATAGTAATTGAAAGGAAAGACAGATGCTAGCAAATTATTCCACTCATTTGCTGTAGGAACGAAGTAAACCATTTGATTCGAATGCGTGGTATGTCTTCAACAAAAACGTGGAGATTGACCAAACGTCTGGTTTCTGGTTGTATGTTAGTGAACAGAAAAGGTTTTTTTTCATTACAGCCTATAAAATTATATGGGTTCGGCCTATACCCATCAGTGGACTTTTGAAAAAGCTGTAAGAAATTAGTATATGAACTGCAAAACTATAGTTTTGCATTTTTAAACTTAATTCCCATAATAAAAAGTCTTATTTCTATTGCAACTAAGATAGTTTAAGGACCTTTTGAACAGTATTTGTGATACGAAAACCAAGTTTATTCTCAAGTATCACGTGGTAGAGTCATGCTGCAACTATATTAGTAGTACTTAGTCAGGTCATAAGTTCTGTCAAAAACTATTTATAAAATAAATTATACACTTTTTGATAATTATATAGAATTTATATATGAAATGAAAAGTAATTTAATTTAGAATACAATTTTATCTACATTATTCAAAATGACCTCCCCTATTTTGAATACATGCCCTTAATCGACGCGGTCAATCATAAATCGCAGCACTCACCACACTCATATCTATTACTGCCGCTGCTTTAGCCAAAGATGCTCGGAGAGACTCCAAATTCTGATGAGGTTTGGCACAGACTTTCTCCTCCTAACGTTGCCATATCTTATAATCCAGTGGTCTTAAATCTGGACTAGAAGAGGGCCAGTCATGAAGTCAATTCAATGGGCGGTCAACCAGTTTTGCGTGCTTCGTGCCCTAGGAGCTGGTGCAGAGTCCTGTTGGAATATCCAATGTCTATTTTTGAACATTGTTTGAGAAAGAGGTTCCATTATGTTTATTAGGACGGTATTTTGGTATATCTCGGCACTGGTTTTTACAACTTTTTCACAGAAAAACACCTCAGTTAAGCCTGAATATGAGACTCCAAGCTAATCCATGAGTAACGAAGGATAATGTGCTCGTTGAACACTTGGAATACGCGTGCTGGCTTGTTCACTGCTGTGGGCATACACCTTATTATTTTGTTTATTATAACTTTCTTCGATGTTAAATATTTTTTCAAAGGAAAACAAAATTTCGCGGTATTTTTTTTCCCGCATACCGCCGTAACAAAGCGCAGGATCTATCCAGCCTAATTTTTTTTAAACGCTCGTTCAAAAAATGTCCGGTCTTCTTACGATAAGCTCGTAATCTTAGATCTTCATTGATCACTCTTTTGACCGTGGTTCTGCTTAGGCCCATCTGAAGAGCTTAGATTTTTTGTTTACGAACAGAATTCCGTTGGATTCTCGCCTTCACTGTTTTGATGATCACGGGTGTCCTAAATGTACGAGTTCAGCCGGTCGCCTTACGATCGTCGAAGCTTGAATCTTCAGTTAATCGCTTGATAGTGCGATAAACAAGTCGTAGGTTTAGTTTCAATTTTTGTAGAATATTGAAAATCTCTTTTGTCGCGTAACGACAGCGGTGCAAGGCGATAACCGCTACTCTATCTTCTTTCTTCGACCACTTCATATTTGAAAATGAATAAAAATTAATGTCTTTTTTATTTTTGGCAAGCGCAAACATAAAATTTTTAAAATTGATGACGTTCATCTAGCCAATATTCATATTTTTTAAATAATAAGGTTTTGACAGAACTTACGACCCGACTAAGTATAGTTGTAGCACGAATAGGTCGGCTCGACCGGGGAAGGACCACGCTTTCACAGAATACCAGCGTAAAATTGCTATTTTACGCTGGTATTCTTCTTATGCTGCTGCATAACACTACTGTGTTTCGTATGGTGATCGTAGAGATCCGGAGACCCATTTTAAGACGCATTCCATCTTAGTCCTCACGGGTGACGCATGATGACGCATCTGCATTTTGATTATTTATTGAGGATAAATGTAGAAGTCTATGAGTCACAGCAACCACTTACCATCAGGTGGACTGTGTGCTCGTTTGTCACCCTATTCTATAAAAAATCTATTAAAGTTCACATTTGTATGAATTGCAATAATTTAAAATTCTTCCTACTCCGCGATCACGAGATATCAAATTCCACTTCTGAAAATAGATTTTTGTTAACTTCTGAAAATTGATTGCCTCATAAAAAGGTTTGTAAAACGAAATGTTTATTTTCTAATTGTTATAAGAAAGAATTTAATTTTATATATTTAATTAAGAAGTCAGGTGTGCAAGTGGCGCAGTGGCTTAGCAATAAGTTGCAGCGCTAATGGCCGCGAGTTCGAATCCCGCACGGAACAAGTATTTGTATAACGTTTTTTTTTTTTAAATAAGATAAATGACTTTTTTGACTTTACAGCCTTGACGCTGCTGCTGCCGAACAGCTTGATGGTAAACGAGAGTCCAGTTGTCGATAACACAATACAACCAGAACGCAACCCGCAACCACGTTACACTAGCTTGAATTATAGAAACTGAACCCGTAGCATAGTAGCAAGATATTATGACAGTGGAGTTACGTGATCGTGGCTAATACATATTCTAATTGTTGCCCCCCCCCCCGCTCCACTAGATGAAGTGGTGATCTGGTAAGACATGCAGGAAGTCGATGGATGCAGGTGGCTCAGGACTATACTTTGTGGCATTCCTTGGGGGAGGCATATGTTCAGCAGTGGACTTGTAAAAGGCTGTAATGATGATGATGCTGATGATGATAATTGCTGTATATTTTTACTTTATGCCAGTAAATGTTTCCTAACACGATAAAAAACACGTAAAGTAAACTCAGTATACAATCCACACCATCTGGATACTTGGCGGCTTACCACTGTGCGATTTACTAGGAATTTTCTTCCTCGCACGACTTCTTTGTGGAATCATTTACCACTGGCGATTTTTCCGGATCGATACGACTTAGGGACCTCTAAAAAAAACGAGCTTTCTTCTTTTTTAGAGGTCGGCGAGACACCTGCTATTACAATGGTGTCGCAGTTGTTCATGGGCAGCGGTAGACACTTACCATCACATAAGCCGCTCCTCCTCAAGGAATGCCACAAAGCACGGCCCTGCGCCACCTTCATCCATCGATATCTTAACAGGTCGTTACTCCATCTAGTGAGAGGACGCCCTACACTTCGTCTGCAAGTACGAGGCTGCCACTCGAGAACCTTTCTTCCCCATCAGTTGTCGGTTCTTCGAGCTACATGACGAGCAACTTCAGTTTACTAATTCGATAAGTAATATCGGTTAGCTGGTTCTACTGCAAACATCCTCATTTTTAAGTCTATCACGCAAAGAAACCCCTAGCATAGCCCTCAGACATTATAATTACATCAATTATAATAATGATAAATATGGTTATTAAATATTCTATTTTTATTTTTACAGTAGCACGCAACGGTCGATAATTTTTAAACGATTAGTTTTTTTTTTAATTCAGTGAATCGAAACCTGACGAGCAAAAGTAAGCAGTTTACAAACATTGTTTGAATAAATCGTAGTCTATTAAACTTTTCTCGATCTAGGATATTTACAAGCGAATCGAGTATTTATAGAAATATGCTATGCGTGTATCGTGAGTCGTTGCGATAGATAACAGACTTCTGTTATCCTGATCTCGATTGACTTGAAAATCTATTAAGCTCGAAGTCTCAATGAACACTTTCGAACGCCGTGTCGCCCAAAAGATATCGTACGTCAAAATTTTATTTACACACACACACACACACACACACACACACACACACACACACACACACACACACACACACACACACACACACACACACACACGCACGCACACACACTGAGAGAGAGAGAGAGAGAGAGAGAGACACACACACACACACAATCGGAACGGCTTCCTAGGACCTCAAAACGTAGAGATCTCTAACTCTAAACTATCTGTAATCTATAACTTCCTACTTTTGAAAATTATTAATTTTCAAAGCGAGATGTTAAAACGGCCACCGACACAGCATAATGCTATAGTAACAGAGTAAGCGCAGCGCAGATACGAGGGTGACACTGAAAGTTCTTAGAAAATCAAAAACTGAACAAGGTTATTAGTTTTATCTTTAGGGGCACGGCATTGCCCCCGCCAAGTCGAGCAAAAAAGCGGCACCGCCATACCATCCTTTTCTCGAAGTAGTTCAGGCCATATTCGACCCCCTATAACTTCGTTGTGGATAAAACTAGAAGCCTGAATTCCGAATCGTAAACAAATGCCAATTAATGAAATCCATACACAATAATATTGGCAAAGAGTTCCATTTTCAAAATTTGAACTTATTTTTTTATTATATCGTTTACAAGTGGCAAGTTCTAAAAACTTTCAGTGTCGCCCCCGTATTCTTGTCACAGCCACATAAGACTACTCGCAAACAATCTGTGGACATAATTTA
This sequence comes from Parnassius mnemosyne, assembly GCA_963668995.1. Classification (NCBI taxonomy): domain Eukaryota; kingdom Metazoa; phylum Arthropoda; class Insecta; order Lepidoptera; family Papilionidae; genus Parnassius; species Parnassius mnemosyne. Next base: position 34,065,657 of record CAVLGL010000084.1, read on the forward strand.
GTACCTTTTTTTTATAGGATAGGGTGACAAACGAGCACACAGTCCACCTGATGGTAAGTGGTTGCTGTGGCCCATAGACATCTACATTTATCCTCGTTTGCTAATCAAAATGCAGATGCGTTGTCACCCGTAAGGACTAAGATAGAATGCCTCTTTTCCAGTAAAAAGGGTCTCCGGTTCTCTACACTCACGCAAACTTAAGCAAAATTAATATTAAAAAACCTTAAGCAAAATTAACATTAAATCTTTAATATTAATTTAATAGTTATCTAAATTAAATGTACATTAAACTATGTATTTATATAGATACAACATGATTGGGTCGGATCTACCGGCGAATGATCACATCGTCATCATCATCATTACAGCCCTTCACAAGTCCACTGCTGAACATAGACCTCCCCCAAGGAATGCCACAAAGCACGGTCCTGAGCCACCTGCATCCATCGACTTCCTGCATGTCTTGCCAGGTCGTCACTCCATCTCGTGGGGGACGCCCTACACTTCGCCTACCGGTACGAGGCTGCCACTCGAGAACCTTTCTTCCCCATCGGTTGTCGGTTCTTCGAGCTATATGGCCGGCCCACTGCCACTTCAGCTTACTAATCCGTTGGGCTATGTCGGTTACTCTAGTTCTACTGCGGATATCCTCATTCCTAAGTTTATCACGCAGAGAAACTCCGAGCATAGCCCTCTCCATAGCTCGCTGAGCGACCTTGAGCTTCCTCATACGGCCAGCAGTGAAGGACCACATCTCAGTTCCGTAAGTCATCTGCCAGTGATTTTACACGCACTGGTTGTAGAATTTCGTTTTAAGGTATGTCTGACGAGAAGATGTGTCGTAGCTTCCCGAACGCTGCCCATCCGAGTTGAATCCGTCGATTGACCTCTTGGTTGAAGTTGGACTTACCTAGTCGGACTATTTGTCCCAGGTAAACATACTCGTCAACAACTTCGAGCTTAGTGCTCCCAACAACTACCGGCATAGGTGTGACATGGACATTAAACATGATCTTTGTTTTGTCCATGTTCTTCTTAAGACCTATCCGTTGGGAAACACTATTGAGGTCATTGAGCATAGTGCTCAGGTCCTCCAGCGATTCTGCCATAAGGACTATATCGTCGGCAAATCGAAGGTGAGTGATGTACTCGCCATTGATGTTGATACCGTATCCTTTCCAGTCCAGAAGCTTGAAAACGTCTTCCAATGCAGCGGTGAAGAGTTTCGGGGATATGACGTCACCCTGTCTTACACCTCTCTGCAATTGGATAGGTTTCGTACTCTGGTTCTGTACTCGGATAGCCATCGTAGCCCTACTGTACAAGCACTTCAACACTTCGATATACCGACAGTCAACTTGGCACAGCTGAAGGGACTGCAACACCGCCCAAATTTCGACGGAATCAAAGGCTTTCTCATAGTCCACATACGCCAGACATAGTGGCAAATTGTACTCTTCGGACTTCTGTACAACTTGCCGAAGGGTATGTATGTGGTCTATGGTGCTAAAGCCCTTTCGGAAACCGGCTTGTTCGGGAGGCTGGTAGTGGTCAAGTCTGCGCGCGAGACGATTCGTAATGACTCTCGAAAACAGCACGTAGACGCGGCTCAGAAGGGAAATCGGTCTGTAGTTCTTCAAGAGAGCGTTGTCACCTTTCTTGAAGAACAAGACCACCGCACTTCTGCTCCACGCCTCCGGTGTAATGCCACCATGGAGGACGGAATTAAAGAGCTTCTGAAGGACTTCAAGTACCGATTTTCCACCCGCTTTCTGAAGCTCCGCTGTAATTCCATCCTCGCCCGTTGACTTGCGGTTTTAAGGTGCTGGAGAGCCATTTTAATCTCGCTCAGACTGACGTCCGGGATATCTTCGGAATAGTGTCGGATGAGACTCGCTCTTGGATCGTTACTCACACTTGCGTGTGGCTCCAACGATGACGTGTACAGCTGCCCATAGAACCTCTCAATCTCACTCAAAATCTCAGGTTTCCCGGAAACGATGCTGCCACATTCTGTCTTCAGCTTTGACAGTTGGCTCTTTCTGGCAGACAGATCTCTGGCAAAGACTTTGGAGCCTTGGTTCCGCTCGATCGCTTCTTCAATACGAGCTGTATTGAAGTTGCCTAAGTCCCGCCGCATGCATTTGGAGATGAATGAATGAATGAATATACTTTTATTGTACACCACGAACAAATATACAAACGTCATAACAAAATCAGATTATAATATGTACAATTTGGCGGCCTTATCGCTACATAGCGATCTCTTCCAGGCAACCAAAGGTGTAAAGTAATACAAACAATGAATAGGTAGGTGGTAGGTGGTGCAATATAAATATACAAATAATAAATGCAAAAAAAAAAAAAGATATAAATAACTAAGTAATACATGAAATAATATAAATTACTAACACATAATAAAAGATAAGGTAACACATATAATATATACATATACATACACATATACATACATATATACATACACACATATATATAAACATATATACATAAATATACACACAACACGTATATATCAATATATATATATATATATATACAAAATTCCTCAAACAATAATATAAAACTGATAGATACAATAAATACATAATCACACAATCTATCCTAACGGTCTCCGAACGACTGAGACAAGTAATGCTCTTTAAGTAATCGCTTAAAGATAACAATAGTTTGTGCCTCACGTATATGCAAAGGTAGGGCATTCCAGAGCTTAATAGACTGGACAGTAAAAGATTTATTGAAAAATGATGTATTGTGAGTTGGCACACTTAAAATGAATTTTCTAGAAGAGCGTAAAGGTTCCCCCGGAAGCCCCACAAAATTAAACTTCTCCTTTAGATAGGGAGGAGTAGAAGGGTGAAATAATACACAGTACAGAATAGAAAGTATATGCATGTTCCGGCGAAGTCGGATAGGTAACCACTTGAGACGTGAGCGAAATTGGGAAATATGGTCAAATTTGCGCAATCCAAATATGAACCGAATACTAGTATTTTGAAGTCTCTCAAGCTTATTTAGCTGGTCCTCAGTTATGTCTACATAGCTTGCGTCAGCATAGTCGAGAATCGGAAGGAGAAGAGACTGTGCGAGCATAATTTTTGTAGGAATGGGAAGAAATGATCGAAGGCGACGCAGTGAACAAAGAGCGACAAAAGTTTTCTTACTTACCTCATTCAGTTGGCGTATCCAATTTAAGGAATTATCAATATAAATACCAAGATTTTTGACATTGTCAAAGTAAGGGATAACAACTCCATCGAATACGATAGGTGGTACAGAGAACCAGTCAATTCTTGAGATAAAGCTCTGGCTACCAATAATGATAGCCTGAGACTTTTTAGGATTGACATTTAGGCCATATGATTTACTCCACTCGTGTATAAAATTTAGATCCTTATTTAATGTAGCGATTGCATTCGGCAGATTCTCAAGAGTTGACTGGGTGTAAATCTGGACATCATCCGCATACATGTGGTAGAGAGAGGATATTTTATGAGTGATTGAATTAATGAAAATGGAAAAGAGTAAAGGTGACAACACGCCGCCCTGCGGCACGCCTGCAGTTATATCACACCAAGATGAGTGAGTTTCATCGACACGAATACACTGCCGACGGCCACAGAGATAACTTTGAAACCAGTCAATTACTGATGGAGATATGTTAAGGGAACATAACAGACTCAACAGTATATCGAAGTCAACAGTATTGAACGCATTACTGAAATCCAGCAAGGTCATGACTGTGAGTTGTTTATTATCCATACCCCACCGTATGTCATCAGTAACTTTGATTAAGGCAGTAGCCGTACTATGACCTGGACGGAAACCGGATTGTAAGGAATTCAATAAATTGTGCTTATTAAGGAAAAGGGTCAGCTGTTGGCAAATAAGTTTTTCAAGGACTTTAGAAAGGAAAGGTAAGATCGAGATGGGACGGAAATCAGAGAGGTTGACGGGATTAGATTTCTTTGGAAGGGGTATAATATGAGCACTCTTCCAGGCTTGAGGGAATTTAGAGGAAGAGACACAAGCATTGAGTAAATAAGTGATAATGGGAGTAATAACATCAAGGAGAGGAACAATCATATTACGGCTAATGTTGTCGCTACCGGCAGCATTTGAGGAGATGGATAATATGGTCTTCTTAACATCACATTCAGTAAACTGACTAAAAACGAACGGAGGATAATTAGGAGTCGGAATTACAGAAAGCGAACGAAGTGTTTGCAGTTTATGTTCGCTATCAAAAGAGTTAGAAGGATTAGAAAAATGTTGATTTAATAGTTCAAAATCAACACTAGGAGGTGAAGTATTTAGGGATGTTCTACCAACTCCAACTGTTTTGAGAAACTTCCACACCCTAGATGAGTCGCCGTTCTCGACTGATGTATGAATATGGCGTCGTTGCGCATCTCTACACAATGTGTTGCATCGATTCCTGATTTTGGCGTATTTCCTTACGTTTTCCTCTGTTTTATTCCTCTTAAGCTTTGACAATGCCGCATTCTTCTGCAAAATAAGCTTCTTCAGATCATCAGAGAGCCATGGAGCAGGTAGGTGTTTAAGTCTCACATAATGCATTCTGATTTATGAGATCTGTCTGTTCAGATGCCTGTATGCTGTCAAGTCTGTTGAAGAATGTAGCTTCATCTCCCGTCTAACAGCCATGACATTAAGAGTGTGATTGGAGAGTTTTTGTGTTCTTCTGCGGCGGGTCTTGCAGAACTTAGCTCCGACCGCATGGACAGTTTCCACGAGCTTGTCATTCATATCGTCCACTTCATTGCAGTCTTCTAGGCACTGAAAACGGTTTTGTAACTCGAGCTGAAAGGTTTCGGGACTTTGGAACAGAGCACGAGGGGGACGGAGCGTTGACTTCATTAGACGAGACCTCTCCAACTTAACGTTTAGGTTCAGTGTGCCTCTAACCATTCGGTGATCGCTAACAGTTTTCACCCTCGCGATCACGGAGACATCACTGAACAGTTGTCGTCTGGTCGTCATAATGAAGTCAATCTCATTTTTTGTCGAACCGTCGGGGCTCGACCAGGTCCACTTCCTGTGGGGCCGCTTCTGGAAGAAAGAGTTCATCATAAAGAGTCCCTCTTTCTCCATGAAGTCGGCCAGCTGCTGGCCCCTGGGGTCCGTTGTCCTATTCCAAATTTCCCTACTTTCAGCTCACCGTTCTCTCTTGTGCCTAGTTTTGCATTGAAATCTCACATTAACACCGTATATTGGGTTTTGGAGGAATGCATGGCTCTAGAGATATCCTCATACATTTCTTCCACCTCCTCATCGGGGTGTGCCGAGGTTGGTGCGTAAACCTGTATGACCTTCAGCGAATACCGTTTGGTGATTCTGAGTATAAGGTACGCAACCCTCGTCGACACACTCCCGATCTTTACAATGTTGTTAACGAGAGACTTGTGGACAATAAATCCGACACCTCCTTGGGACAGATGGTCGCCCTCCAGGTGATAGAGCAAGTTGCCGGATTCGAGGATTACCGTGTCCTCCCCCTCTCTTCGGACTTCGCATAATCCTATAATATGCCAGCGCAACTTGGCTATCTCTTTTTCCAGCTCCACGATCTTCTCGTCAGTCCTCAGGGTGCGTGCGTTGTATGTTGCCAGGTCGAGTCGTCGTAGGTGGCAACCGAACCTCCACCGGAGATTTTTAGCACCCCCTGCCCCGCCGTTACCATGGTCGCCACCGTAGCCAGGAATAGCGGGGCCGCCGGGTACTGGGGGCCGTCTGTTTGTTGCTTTAATCATTGGGGGGTATTTGCCATAGTTGCCACGCTTGGCGAGTGGGTTGGCAACCGCAGTTTTTTTATTGTAATTTTGGCTATTATCAGGAAAATGCTGCTGCCCATCTCCTGCCTGTTTCCCTTTGTCGCCTTTTACGACACCCACGGGAGGATATGGGGTAGTGGATATTCTTGACCGCCACTACACGGCGAATGATCACGCTCGCACAAAATACTAGAGAAAACCGATGTTGCTGAGTTTCGTATGGTGAATGGCGAGAATCGGAAATCCTTCTTACTGGTAACAAGGCGTTACATCTTAGTCCTTAGGGATAACAAAACAACAGTATTTTATTGTAAATCGAAATTAGATGTATATATTATCTATAAGCCTCACCTTTCACATACCTGCAGTTGGCCGGGTGCTCGTTTGTCACCTTTGAGTTACAGCCTGTATACATCTCACAACACAACTAACACTTTCTCTGTAATGAGAAGACACAGCTCCTCTCATGTCTGAGAGAGTTTTAGGGCATAGAAGCGTCCGCGCTGTCCCAATGCCCAATATTTGTACATGTGACAACGCACCTACATTTTGATTCTTTATTGAGGATAGATGTGGACGTCTATGGGTCACAGCAACCACTTACCATCAGGTGGACTGTGTGCTCGTTTGTCACCCTATCCTATAAAAAAATGCGTTTTGGCGGACTTCACATGATTTAATTTTTTTTTAATTTCTCAGAAATGTAGTACTGTGTTTGTGAATTCCTCACGATATTTTGTTTCACCGCCGAGCACGTGGTAAATTAGCACTTAAAATTCTCTCTCTCTCTCTCTCTCTCTCTCTCTCTGTCTAGGCTCTTTTTATTCTTATGTAGACTTCATCCGCTTTTGCTTGATATATTAACAAAGTTTTCGTATGTGCAACGGAAAAATCACAAGCAAAAATATGCTTACAGTTTGTAGCTAATATATGTAAATTATCTGGGTTAGTAACGAGAGCAAGCGACGTACAGTTGACCGTGTGAAAAACCCCGTATAAAAATCGTTGTTTCTTAAAACTTTAATAACCTTATCTACACTAATAATATTATAAAGAGGAAAGATTTGTTTGTTTGAATTGAATAGGCTCTGAAACTACTGGACCGATTTCAAAAACTCTTTCACCATTAGAGTCCTACAATTATCCCAGATGAACATAGGCGATTGAATATTTCCAAGAAAGTTAGGGTTCCGTATGCAAACTTCGTTAATGTAACCCAAGGTGTAACAAAAATACTAAAAAATATCCTTATATAGAGTACGCTGTGAAAAACGGAAACTATTGACAATAAAGCAAAGTGATGTACTACAGTTTTATATAAGACATCAATATCTACAAACAAGTCGGCGATACTTTTCAGTTATGTCACAATTAAAGTATGCAATAGTAACGCCGAAAATTCCTTATATCGCGTACGCTGCGGAAACTATTGACAATAGATCAAATTAATGTACTTCAGCTCTAAAGAGGACGTCAATATCTACAAAAAATTCTGCGATACCATGTCAACTATTACGGTTATGTCACTAAAACTACTTCTTCATGTTAAAATATGCAATAGTAACGCCGATACAAACTAGCCACATTATTCATGCCTTGGTATTAAACCTCATATCCAAATAAATCACTTCGTATTCAAGGCCGTATTCAGTACCTGTTAACCATGTAATTTAAGTAACATTTATCACTTTTTAAATCTTTGTTAATTTAGCTACCGTCCGTTGTGATGTCTCTCTCGAAGTTCGCATGGCACAGCTAGTATTAAATGAAGATATCTATATATTTTTAGATAAGGGTTTTTTAGGTAATATATTTCGTAGACCCTTAAAACTTAGAAAACTTAATTGAAATCTATCCAGTAGTTTTTCTGTGATGCGCGTACAATTGCAAACTATTTTATTTATACACTAGCTGTTACCCGCGACTTCGCCCGAGTGTAATTTAGGGTTTTAATTATTGTGCGCGGTACCCTACTTCTTTTTCTAAAATATAAGTAGCCTAAGTTACTCCTTATAACATCAGCTATCTGCCAGTCGAAATCGGTCCAGCCATTTCAGAGATTAGCCGGAACAAACAGACAGACAAAGACAAAAACTGTGTTTTGTTATAAGTACTATTTAAACTTTCTTATAGATTTAGTAAAAAGCTGTTATTTTGACATTACAAACATTAAAAAAAAGTTAAAGTTACAATCTATATACATCCCACTCCTGGGCACAGGGATTTACCCTCATTACTGAGAGGGTTTTAAGCAAATTTGAAATATTTTTAATTTCATATTTATGTCATGGTTCATGGTCATAGTCGTCATTATCGTCATAGTCATTGTCATGATCATCGTCATTGTCATCATCATGTACATCGTCATCGTCATTGTCATGATCATCGTCATTGTCCAGATCATCGTCATTGTCCAGATCATCGTCATTGTCATGATCATCGTTATTGTCATGATCATCGTCATTGTCATGATCATCGTCATCACCATGATCATCGTCATTGCCATGATCATCGTCATTGTCATGATCATCGTCATCACCATGATCATCGTCATAGTCATGATCATCGTCATTGTCATTGTCATCATCACCATCAACAACAAATTCATCATGGATCAGAACACCAGCGTAAAACACTGTCACCGCTGAGGAACTTAGTCCAAATTTACAAGGGAAGGAAGGACTACGTACAGCAGTGGACCTTTGGTTAGTAGTAATAATGATGATGATTGCTCTTACTTCTAAGCCCAAATACAATCTCGGGGGTGGGGGGAGGGGAGTTCGGTTACATTTAACTCTAGTTGTGGATGACATGCACTATGCACCTATTTATAGAAGATTATTGTAACAAGCATAAAAAAACCGGCAAAGTGCGAGTCGGACTCGCGCACTGAGGGTTCCGAACAAATCTGTAGGTACATAAGTTTAAAATTATTAAAAATATTTTTATTATATGATGTAACTAAACATTTATGCTTCTCGCAATTATTCCTTTATCTGTGCTATAAAATGTTGCTTCGTACCAAATTTCAAGGTTATGAGTTCACGGGAAGTACGGTTTTGATCCCCTTCCGAATGTCCCTTTGATTCCCTTTTGATTGCGTTGGCTTAGAAGTTTTATTTTTTCACAACTCTAAGCAACATTAGACTTGAGTATTTGGTATTAATTTCAGCTTGATACCTCCACGCGGTCCTGAGAAAAAGGGTCTTGACAGACAGTCAGACAGACAGACAGACAGACAGACAACAAAGTGATCCTATAAGGCCTCCATTTTTTCCTTTTGAGGTAAGAAACCCTAAAAATTACCAAAAAGACACCTGCAGAGTTCCTTTCTGCGTTTGTTGTCTGCTCAGAAGAACATAATTTCGAAATTTTTAATTCAATTTCTTACTTCGAAGAAACAATGAGACTCCATTTCGTAACGTTATGTATTTCCCCAAGGCCTATCTAGTGGATATGAATGAATCATCAAATACTTTTTACAATGTAGAAGTTTTACTCGCGGTTTGTGTTCAGTTTCGAGCCGCTTTTACGTACAATACAAAAAAAACTTGCGTGAGTGTCGTGAAACACTCGGTTGGAACGAAGTTCCTTTGTTAGTATATTGTAAACGTTGATTTACAAATACAAATAAATTAATTACTAGCGTCTATTAAAATGAAGCGTCATTTAAAATAAAATAATATTTCTTACATGGCAAAAGTGCAAGGGAGATGGATATTATTCCATCTCGCTTCCTTATAGCCGCCAAGGCCGTTTACACTGCGTCAGAGGGGGTCGTAACGGAAAAATCTTACACTTTTTCTAGCCTAGGCTCCATCCGCCAAATTCGTACCTTCCTTAGAACTTTGTTTCAAAATATATTGGATTTCTTATATTAATAGAATGACTATCTGGCACATAATATCTCTCACGATAATTGAAAAAAGGATCCAGTTTCGATGTCACCCTAAAGTGTTAAAAAATATCTGAAACTTGCCATCGTGCATATTATATGCGGATATGTCTGCACATGCCCACCTCGCGGGGCGATGATAGGATGGATATGTCGGACTCGCAGTGACTTAATAAGCACTTGATGTGCTCTCTCTTTGCCGAATATATTATATATATATATAATATATTCGGTTATAAATTAAATCTAGTACGCTAGTAATATATAAGTCAATGATCTAGATATATTTACCATGCCCACTACAAACATATCTATTGGTGTAAGAATATCCACTACTCCATATCGTCCCGCGGGTGTCGTAAGAGGCGACAGAGGGAAACAAATCGTGAAATGGACAGCAGCGTCTTCCTAACAACGACTGAAAATAAAAACCGTTAACTAAGCGTGTCATCTGTGTCAAATATCCCCTTGTATGAGGCAATCTATGGGGGAGGCCTACGTTCAGCAGTGGACTTTAATAGTCTGTAACGGTAACGGTTTATTTTATAATAAATTAAAAAAAAATTAAAAGTATATTAATTAGACATTATTTATCTTCACTGCTGGCCGTATGAGGAAGCTCAAGGTCGCTCAGCGAGCTATGAAGAGGGCTATGCTCGGGGTGTCTCTGCGTGATAAACTCTGGATATCCGCAGTAGAACCAGAGTAACCGACATAGCCCAACGGATTAGTAAGCTGAAGTGGCAATGGGCCGGCCATATAATTCGAAGAACCGGCAACCGATGAGGAAGAAAGGTTCTCGAGTGGCCGCCTCGTACCGGTAGGCGAAGTGTACGGCGACCCCCCACTAGATGGAGTGACGACCTGGTGAGACATGCAGGAAGTCGATGAATGCAGGTGGCTCAGGACCGTGCTTTGTGGCATTCCTTGAGGGAGGCCTATGTTCAGCAGTGGACTTGTGAAGGGCTGTAATAATGATGATGATATTTATCTTAAATAATAGGTAATTAAGACTATTATTGTATTAGATTAGATTCCATTAGTATTTACTTTTCCTTATTGAATAAGTTTTGTTTTTAATTTACCACATAATATTATCAATGTTGTGTACGTCTATAGTACATGTGCGTACGTTACAACACAACTATAATGTATATTACTTGCTTATATATTATATACATATTGATGCACCTTATAAATAAATAGATAAAATGTAATTAATTATCCCAAAAATCACATTTACATAAAAGGCCGGCAACGCATTTGCAATTCCCCTGGTTCCCCTGATGTTGCAGTTGTTCATGGGCGGCGGCAGTCACTTACCATCAGGTGAGCCGCATGCTCGTTTGCCCCCTAATCCGTAGCCCTCCTCCCCCCTCCCCCTCCCCCAAGCGACTAGTAGGATAAATAGAATAGGATAGGAAAACAAGACTAGATAGTATTCCTAGTAACTACTCGTCCTCTATGTCTTTAATCAAGGCACACCTAAACAGAATCAACATCGCCACCGTATGCTGCCACCATCTCCATCTGCCCAACAGATCCCTTCACCCACAAAAGGTGTGTACAAATAGATTTCGTTTAACTTATGGCCAGCGCTGTGTGTACTACATTAGTGAATTTTACTCAGATTCAAATCTTCGTCGAAAAAGAGACTTTCGTCTACAATAAACATTAAAAAAACGTCATAACAACAGACATACAGATAGTAATACAAAGGAATAATATAGAGACAATGAACACACGGAGTTTTGATAAATTTTAAGGTTACGCAGAGGAAAAAAGTTGTTCGCGAAAACGATTGACATACTCCGTCGACCTTCGCCTTACGAACAGGTTGAATTACCTCATACCTTATTATTAACATTTAGGGCGTAATTTCGACATTCGAATGTCTTTCAAGAAATTTGACAAAGTACTACACACGCAAATTAATTATAGTCTCACACACACACATCAAAATACTTACGTACTGAACATAGGCCTCCCCTATAGAAGCCTCATATATTATATAGTATATTCGCCATATTTGGAAACGCAGTTTCTTATTATTTCGAGTTGTCATGAAGAATATGCTGATGCTCGTCAGCATCAACGTATGAATTGAATCGCACACAGAGGAGCGCGCGTACGATTAGTTGTTACACACAAATCACATTCAATTTGGGATAATTTCAAATAAAATTAGAAACCCTATTTACTCGTTGGCTACTTGAAAAATAACCCTATACACACCGACTGCGATTTAAGTTAGAATGATTTTTTTCATATATATGTATGTATGTTATATGTATGTTCTATGTATTATAATAGTAATAATTTTTATACGTGGTAGAGTAATGCTGCAGGTATATTATTAGTATGGTTGTAACACGAATGGGTCGGCTCGATCGGAGAAGCACCACGCTCTCAGAGATTATCAGCGTAAAATAGCATCTCAATGCTGCTGTATTTCGTATGGTGAGTGTAGAGAACCGGAGACCCACCCTATTTACTGGAAAAGAGGCATTCCATCTTAGTCCTCACGGGTGACAACGCATCTGCATTTTGATTCGTAGTTAAGATAAATGTAGATGTCTATGGGCCACAGCTATCACTTACCATCAGGTGGACTTTGTGCTCGTTTGTAATTGCTCTTATTAAAAAAAAAACTGTATATTTAAATCCCGTGTAGAGGCGGCGTAAGAACATCCACTATTATATTAGACTGGCCTGTTGGTCTAGTGGTTAGTGACCCTGACTGCTATGCCGGAGGTCGTGGGTTCGATTCCCACCCAGGACAAATGTTTGTGTGATCATTTGTTCTGCGTCTGGGTGTAATTTATCTATAATATTTATGTATTTAGAGATATATAAGTATGTTTATCAGTTGTCTAGTACCCATAACACAAGCTCTGCTTAGCTTGGGACTAGATAGCGTTGTCTGATAGTTGTGGAATATTATTATTATTATTATTATTATTATTATATTATATCATCCAGGGGTTGTTGTGAGAGGTGACAGAGGGGAACAAATCAGGAGATGGACTGCAGGGTCTTTCTAATAACGACTAAATATAAAAACTGTGGTTGCCAACCCGCTTGCCAAGCGTGGCAACTATGACAAATATCTCAACTATGAATCGATCTATGTTCAGCAGTGGACTTTAATAAGTTGAACGGTAACACTACAGTTAACTTGAACAGTATATAGTGACAGTAATAATTTATCTGGTAGGTACTAACAGAGATACTTTAATTTAAAAATTTCAATCATATTACTTACTCCGGGAATAAAAACTGACATTGCGTAATTTTGTTACACCTGCTAGGTGCCCCTTTGTTTTTATTATTATACTATTTTAAAATACTCGTATTGTCTTCTTGGACCTAGATTTACAAAGGTCCAGTCCAGTGAGTCCAGTGTGGAAATGTTGTGTAGATGGCGCTGTAGTCAAGTTGTCAACAAACTATATTTATGGACCAAAATTATTTACAGTACATACCTTTTTATTTCACTGCCGAGCACGTGGCAAATCAGTACTTAAAATTGTAATTAATAATTTCATTTTTGCCGGCGGTAATCGAACTCGGGTTGCCCGCGTGTTGTGAAATTTACAGCAAGTGCTAACCATTTGAGCTATCATGGCATTTAATAAGATATATATCTTTATATATAACAATTACGTGTCATGTTGTTTTTCCGCGATGGGCTCCTAAACTACTGAACCTATTTCAATGAAATTTTGCATACTGTGTGCAGTTTGGTCCAACTTGAGAGATAGGAAACAGAAACAGAAACAGAAACTTTTTGTTTCAATATAGATTATAAATAATACTTATTGAAAGTCACTCTTTTGTTTGATTACCACTGGTTCGGAAAAAACCTCTGTCCTGGGAAGAACCAGCAAGAAACCCAGCGGGACATTTTTTTAAATAACAGCTTACAATAATGATGCTACACAAATTAACAACATAACAAATTAGAAATAGCTTGGTATCGATCACCTCATTTCCAGGGGTTTTAGTGTCATTTAAATGCAAATTATTAACATTGAACCAATTTACTAATTTAGATATAGCATTATTTACTTCGTCATATTTTAGTAATTGTCGAGTTAATTTGAAAATTAAAGAAGTGTCATCTGCAAATAATACTATATCATGGTTATCCCCTACTATGTAAGGTAAGTCATTAATGTATACAAGAAACAGAAAGAGGCCGAGAATTGAGCCTTGAGGCACGCCCATTTGTACCATCGATCCGGAAACGCTCATATTGTTAATGACAACTATTTGCGTTCTCTTACTTAAATATGAAATAATTAATTTAAGAGCATCATTTCTTATACCGTAGTGTTGAAGTTTCCTGATTAATGTTTCATGGTGAACACAATCGAAGGCCTTGGATAGGTCACAAAATATACCCAAAGCATCCTGTGAATTCTCCCATGCATTAAAGATATATTTAATCAGCTCAACACCGGCATCAGCTGTCGAGCGACCCCTTGTGAAACCAAATTGATTTTTATGAAGTAAATTATTGATATTAAAAAAATTTTACATTTGATCAAGAACAATTTTTTAAAAATCTTACTAAGTGTTGGTAGTACAGAAATAGGTCTAAAATTGGCGGGGTCTAATGTACTACCAGATTTAAATAAAGGTATTACTTTACTATGCTTCATTAAATCAGGAAACACACCTATTGTATCTATTATAGACGCAATAACTTTAAAAGAAATCCCTCACAGATCCGCAGTTTTCTTAACATCAATAGTTTTAAAATATTTTACAATATCTTTTGATGATACTTTATGAAATGTATAATTCTTTGTACACGCATTTACATTTTGTTTAAGTAATGATTCGGCGACGGCAGGAGAAGAATTCAGTTACTTAGTGGTCAAGATCGGAATATCAGTAAAATATTTCTCAAAAACCATTGCTACGTCCTGATCTGATACAGTTAATTTGTTGTTAACACTTAACTGATAATTTGAATTGCGAGAGTTGATCTTACCAGTTTCGCTATTAATTTTAAATCCATGTCATTTTAATTTTATTGGAAGCCGTCTTAATTTTGTTGCTCAAATGCAAAGAATTGGCTATGGAGCACACTCTTTTAAATATTTTTGAATATATTTTTACATATTCCCTAGATTTGACGCTATGATTATATGACCTTTCATGATAAAGATCATATAACCTATGCCTGCTCTTATGGACTCCTACTGTCGCCCATTCATTGAATGACTTCCGACTGTTCAAGGAGAATGTTTTAGAAGTAAAAGTATTATTAAATTCATTGCAAATAAGCTTAAATAATGTTCCATACAAAAAATTTGGATCATTTTGGTATGAAAGTGATGGAAGTTTTTTCACTATGTTACTTCTAAATTTCTCCAAGCGACGTGCATTTACTGTAACAGACACAACTTTCTCATCTACTTGTTTTTTGTGAACATAAGGTAACGAAACTACTTGTCCACAGTGATCAGAACTTAATTTTTGAATTATACATTTATGCAACGGCTTCACATTTGTAAAAATATTATCTATACATGTTGCATTAGATTGAGAAATACGCGTTGGCTCTATAAATAAATTAAAAAGACCACATGATTTAAACAATGATCTAAATTTAATATTGATGGAGGAAGCTTCTAGGAGATTGATATTAAAGTCTCCACATATTACAACAGATTTATTCTGTTTATTAAGCTTAGCAAAAAATTCCTCCATAATGTTTTCAAAAGTATCATATGTACAACATGGGGGTCTGTAGACGCTCATAACAATGAGGTGCTCAAACTCAACACATGCCATTTCTACAGTTCGCTCAACAGAGAGGCTCACAATGTCTTTACGTTCTTTACATGATAATAATTTACTAGCTAATATTAAGGAGCCACCTCTTAAAACCGTATCTCTATTGAAAGAACTGACCACCTGGTGATTACTGAAGTTAAACATTAAATTATAAGCTTTTAACCAATGTTCAGTAATACATAAAATATGAATATTGTTGCTATTTAAGAACAACTCAATTTCTAGCTCTTTGCCTATCATGCCTTATATATTTTGATGCACCAGGTATAAACAATTTTCATTATCTTTCTGTGGAGTCATACAATTAAAGATTTGTAAGCCACATTCTAAATTATTTAAGGTATTATAACTGCTAGAGATTACCTCTATTGTCTCATTTTCTAATTTAAATTACTTGGAACTGATACCAAATTGCATATTAAGTCTACACTGCTCAAAAGAAGCAGATGTCTGTGTAGCCAAGTCCTTGGCTGAGTTAATATATAAATAATAAGATAGCACATTTGCTATCTGTCTTAAATTATATTTTGATAGGTAATACCTATCTCTAGTCAAAAATTTCTTAATTAAATTATTTATATCTATTAAATTAATTATATCATTATAATTGTAACAATTATATGTCAAGTTTAAATTATTATTACATGAAAAGTTATTCATTAATAAATTTAAATCATATCTTATTTTATTTTCCTGCGGCCAACCCTGTATGTAAGGCAATGAAAGCAAGATAATTTTATGTACATTTTAAGTATTTAGATTATCAATATATTTTAATAATTGATTTTTGTTTACATTGCCTCTTCTCCCAACAAGAATTATTAGGACAAAATTTACTAGCTAAAACTTTATTCATTATATGACTAAAGGATGCTCCAGGCATGCAATAATTACTGATCAAATGTCCTTTTAAACAGTTATTTAACGTCATGCCCAAATTTTTGCCTATGTCATCACAATACATAATAACTTTATTTTTTTTTAATATTTTCATTGCTTTTTAAGTTTATATCCCTTGTCATGGCACTGTCATAGAGTGTAGGTGAAAATAATGAGGTCTTAATGTTAACTTTGTTATTTACACATATTGTCCCCGATGAACCTGGTATGGAGCGCTGATACTTACTCTGATTTATTTATTAAGGAGTCAAAGCGCTCCTCATTATATTTACATGATTTTACCAGATCATTCATGGCCAATATGTGTTCTTTTATCTCATCTTTATTTGATACAATTTGTAGAGAGCTTTTAAGTGATAAAATTGTTGAATTTAGACACTCTGTATCAGTCTCATAACAGTGGTTCATATTTTCCACCTCAATTGAATATATTTTAAGTTTAATAATTAGGTCTTGGTTTTCTTTGCATACATTTATATAATTTTTAACATTAATTTTAGTTTTAATTAATTTTTGTAGTTTTCTAATATATTTATGAATTTTTATATATTTCTAAAATTTTTTCTACTGCAGGTAGTCCTTGCTGCTGTTCTTGATATGACATAATCATCACCAGTCAAATCGATTGTTGTGGAGGGTTGCAATGCTTTAGATTTAGAAGATTCAAATTCTATGAGCTCCTTGAACAGACTTTGAGTTTGGAACGCTTTCATGTTATCTATGTAATGTTTTAATTGCACAATCTGCTCATTAGCCTGACTTAACTGTAACTGCAATGCAGCAATTAATTTGAGGGATTCCTTATAGTCCTTGCTGCATTGATCAAACTCATCGACTGTTCTCTGAAGTTGATCCCTTTCTTTTGTAACAAATGTATATTCTCTAGTATTTTTTAGGATAGTCTTTATCCCGCTAAATGACCCTCAAATTTTTTTATTGCGAATTTAAGGACCTTTATAGGAAGCGTCGTTGGAAAGGGCAAAACAACGTCTGCCTGGCAGAAACAGAAACAGAAACTTTTTTATTCAATATAGATTATAAATAATATTATTGAAAGTCACTCTTTTGTTTGATTACCACTGGTTCGGAAAAAACCTCTGTCCTGGGAAGAACCAGCAAGAAACCCAGCGGGACTTTTTTTTTAAATAACAGCTTACAATCTTGATGTTACACAAATTAACAACACAACAAATTAGAAATAGCTTGGTAGCGATCACCTCATTTCCAGGGGTTATTATCATCCATAAATTCCTTAATATTATAATAACCCTTTTTATACAAACTTAGTTTAATAAAGTTTTTGAACTTTGAGCAGGTCAAACTTTGTATATTTTCTGGAATTTTGTTGTAAAAGCGTATACATCGCCCCAAGAATGAATTACTGACTCGCCGGAGTCGAGTAACTGGTACTACTAGCTTGTGTCTGTTCCTAGTATTTACAGAATGAATATCACTTATTTTTGTAAAACTACTTTTATTTTTGTGTACGTACATTACATTTTCATAAATGTATTGAGAGGCCAAAGTTAATATATTAATTTCCTTAAATTTTTGGCGCAGCGACTCTTTAGGCTTTAAATCATATATTGCTCTTATGGCCCTCTTCTGTAAAACAAATATAATTTCAGTGTCAGCTGCGTGTCCCCATAGCAAAATACCATATGACATTATGCTATGAGTTGAAATTATAAGATGTGAATTTAGTAGAATATTTACTTCTAAAACTATCTCTTTTAACAGTCGCAAATCATTTAATGAATGGGCGACAGTAGGAATTTATAAGAGTAGGCGAAGGTTATACGAGCTTTATGATAAAGGATCATATAATAGTAGTGTTATATTTAGAGATTATGTA
Organism: Parnassius mnemosyne; assembly: GCA_963668995.1. Classification (NCBI taxonomy): domain Eukaryota; kingdom Metazoa; phylum Arthropoda; class Insecta; order Lepidoptera; family Papilionidae; genus Parnassius; species Parnassius mnemosyne. The sequence continues at coordinate 34,083,931 of CAVLGL010000084.1, forward strand.
AAAACTTATTCCAAAATATTTAAAAAAGTATGCTCCACTGCTAAGGCTTTACATTTAAGCAACAAAATTAAAACTGCATCCGACAAAATTAAAATGACCTGGAGAATAATAAATAGTGAAACGGGCAAGGTCAAACCGCGCAACTCGGATTTTCAATTGAATATTAACAATAATTTAACGCGATCTGATCAAGAAGTTGCTATGGCTTTTGAGAAACATTTTACTGATGTTCCTTTTTTGACAACAAAATCATTAAATTCTTCTCCTACTGTCGCCGAATCATTGCTCAAACAAAATGTAAAGGCTTGTTCAAATACTTTTAAATTCCATAGAGTACTGCCAAAAGATATCGTTAAATATTTTAAAACTATTGGTGTTAAGAAAACTGCAGACTTATGGGGGATTTCCGTTAAAGTTATTTTATCTATAATAGATATATTAGCACCTTATCTAGCCACTATATTTAATATAAGCGTCAAATCTGGTGTGTTTCCTGATTTAATGAAAGATAGTAAAGTCATACCTATATTTAAATCTGGTATTACATTAGACCCCGCCAATTTTAGACCAATTTCTGTACTACCAACATTAAATAAAATTTTTGAAAAAATTATTTTAGATCATATGTTAAGTTTCTTTAATATTAATAAATTGCTACATAAAAATCAATTCGGTTTTACAAGGGGTCGCTCGACAACTGACGCTGGAGTTGAGCTTATTAAACATATTTTTGTGCATGGGAGAATTCAGAGGTTGCTTTGGGTATATTTTGTGACCTTTCCAAGGCCTTCGACTGTGTTTACCATGAGACATTAATCAGGAAGCTACAGTACTATGGTGTCAAGAACACAGCGCTTAAACTTATTATTTCAGATTTAAGTAATAGAAAACAAAAGGTTATTATCAATGGTAAAAGTTCTTCCGGGTCACCTGTACTAATGGGTGTTCCTCAGGGCTCGATTCTCGGCCCATTCCTGTTTCTGGTGTATATTAATGACTTACTCACCTTGTAGGGGATAGTCATGATATAGTATTATTTGCTGATGATACTTCCTTGATTTTTAAACTTAAAAGTCAATCATTTAAATGTGACGAAGTGAATAATGCTATATCAAAATTAGTGCATTGGTTTAACGTTAATAATCTGTATTTGAACGGAAATAAAACTAATTGTGTTAAATTTACAACAACAAATGTTAAAAATCTGAATACCAATGTGTTTTTAAATGGGGAGGAATTGAGCCCTGTTGTATCCACTGTTTTTCTTGGCATCACTCTTGACGCAAAGCTCCAGTCGGGCCCCCATATATCCAAATTAGCAAGCAGACTAAGTTCTGCAGCCTATGCTGTAAAAAAGATTATAGGTCTCACTAGTGTCAAGACAGCTAGATTAGTTTATTTTAGTTATTTCCATAGCATAATGTCTTATGGGATTTTGCTATGGGGAAATGCGGCTGATTCAGAAACTATTTTTGTTTTACAGAAGAGGGCCATAAATTTAAAGAAATTAATATATTAACTTTGGCCTCTCAGTATATTTACGAAAATTTAATGTATGTTCACAAAAACAAAGATAGTTTAAGTAAAAAAAGTAATATACATTCTGTAAACACTAGGAACAAACACAAGCTAGTGATGCCAGTTTCTCGACTCCACAGAGTCAGTAATTCATTCTTGGGGCAATGTATACGCTATTACAACAAGGTATGTTTTATTAAGCTGAAACTGTATAAAAAGGGTTATTATAGTATAAATGAATACATGGTTGATAATAACCCCTGGGAATGAGATGGTCGCTTCCAAGCAGTTTCTAAAATAAATTTTGTAAATAGTTCGTAATCATTTATATTGTAAAATTTATTTTTAAAAAAAGTCCCGTTGGGTTTCTTGCTGGTTCTTCCCAGGACAGAGGGTTTTTTTTCGAACCAGTGGTAAAGTAAAAAATGACTTTCAATAAGAATTACACATGTAATGTATATTGAATAAAAAATATTCTATTCTATGGAAATAGCTGAAGTAAACTAGTCTAGCTGTTTCAACACTGGTTAGACTTCTAATATTTTTTACAGCATATGCTGCAGAACTAAGTCTGCTTGCTAGTTTTGATATATGGGGGCTCCATTGAAGCTTCGCGTCTAGTGTGATTCCAAGGAAAAAAAAGCAAGCTAGTATATATATATACTAGTTATATATATATATATATATATATATATATATATATATATATATATATATATAACTAGTATAATATAAGTTACTAATTTTGACTCAAGTGTTGGTTGGATCCTTTTTGCGCGACTACGTCCTTTTCCTCTTAAGTCCTGATTGATTGCTACATAGAAAGGAATATAATTAATCGCCTTTTGTATGCTCATATGAATTTACATTCAATTAACAAACAAACTCGGCATTACACTGGCGCCTGTCTAAGAAAAGCCACCAAGGTCCGGACGTCATGTGACCTAGGACACCTATAATTAACTTGTGTACATACATTTGTATCTTACAACTAGGAAACGCATCGCGGAAGAGTGCAACTGCGTTGTAAATGCAAGGTTTTACTTGAGCAATTCTATATATGTTACTTTTATATTAATTAGAGTTTAAATATAAACCTGATCAAGTGTAACAGTCGTATACATAAAATAATTTTAAATGAGTATTAAATAAATATACAATGGTAGTAGATTAAAGAAATTAAGTTTGAGCACGATATTTTAATTACTTACGTCGGAGAAATAAATGTTTTTTCATAGAAAGAATAAGACGGTATATTTGTAACTACTACACAATAATGACTGTGTAGAAGCGGTGTGCGAATATCCACTACTCGCTATCATCCCGTGAGTGTCACAAGAGGCGACAGGAAACAAACCAAAAAATGGACAGCAGCGTCTTATTTGGCTACTCCTGGTAAGTTTAAAATGCTTGTGGTAGGAGTGGTTCGCGACAATAATCGAATGGTGGATTCGAACCCACAACCTATTCAATTCGCAGTCCGGACCCTTCCATCAGGCTACTGTCGCTTAAATTGTTTATATTTATGATTGAAAATATTAATTATTGGCTGATACCCGGATCGTTGCTGCCACAGATAAAATAATTGTGGAAATATCGTTTTAAATTTAGAAGAGTATAGTATAGTATGAAACCTGACATCTTTGCCATTTTTGGAAGGACTTAAAAGTTTAGGACCAATTTTCCAATGTACCGTCAGATTGGATGTCAATGTTAAATGTGACATTATATTCTTCATAGATTGGGTATTTATTAATGATTTAAACAAATACTAACATTAAATAGGCAAAATACTCAAAAATAGAAAATGGCAAAGTTAACCTCACTTTGTGGCAACTTTGCTATCAGGGTTTATGATGAAAATAATAGGATTTGACTTCAAAGTTGAAGGTAAGTTTACCTCAATATAAAATACAACAATCAAAGTTATCATTTGCTTCTCTAATTGTGTTGCAAATAGCAAAGTTTACCCTTGAGACAGAGTTGCCCTCCCATTTTTCAAGTTTTCATACAAACTTGAAAATATGTGTCAGGGTTGTCATAAATCCTTGATTACGAACTTGTTTTTATTCACAGTAATTTCTTAAGCAAAAATCTAAAATATATCCCACAAAAATAATCATCTAAAATTTATTATATATTATAGTGTAAATTGGTGCAATAATAAGCTTAAATCAATTATAGTATAGATAAAAAAAACATGTCACAATCATTTTTAACAAATATTCGTTTTTTTATTAGTCATCATCACCTTTTTATTACGGCTCATAATGAAATGATGTCAAGTAAAAACATAATTATTGTAATCAAACTAAATATTGTTTTCCCACATTTTGTAGTCATTAAAAATGACACTGTTTTTTGTTGAAATCATTGAGTTATATGTACTACGTACTAGAGAAGCCATTCCGAACATTGACTATGTTCAACTGAACTGTAGTGCAATCCATACAAACTAAATATTGCGTAAATTGAAGATTTGTGAATTCCATAAAATAATTATTATTACATTTTATTTAGAAATATGTTTGTTTAGATTAAATTAAGATATTTTATATTAAATTCTTATATTTATTTTATATTAATATCTTATTTTATATTAAATTAAAGTCTTCGCGCATGCGCGACTACTACTCCCGCGCATGCGCGAAGACATAGAGTAAGACACAATTTTTGTTTGGAATGGCTTCTCTAGTACGTAGTACATATAACTCAATGGTTGAAATAATGAAAAATACTGAGTAGTAATAATATTATTAGTGTCCGACAACGCAGTAAAAATAATAAAGATTTCTCAATTCTTATCCTTCAATTTTGAAAATTGGTCTAATGGACTGTTGCGGAGAAACATGCAAATGTGGTAGAGCCACGCTGCAGCTATATTATGGTTGTAGCACTAATGGGCTGGCTCGACCGGGGCAGGACCATCCTCTCACATAATACCAACATAAAATAGCAGCTTAACGCTGCTGTGTTTCGTATGGTGAGTGTAGAGAACCGGAGACCCTTTTTACTGGAAATGAGGCATTCCATCTTAGTCCTCAGGGGTGATAACGCATCTGCATTTTAATTATTAATACATTACCCCGTTATTATACATTCAAATAAATAAAATTGGAGTGTCGGTTTGTAATGTCAAAATAACAGCTTTTCACTAAATGCATATGAAAGGAGTTTTGGCGGGAACTGGACCGGCGGCGGTTTGCTGCTCCTGTTTTATTGTTTAATAATGGTTTGAAGTGGACTTTGATATGTAAAAGTGGTGCGATTTTGTGTATTAAGTGTCTGCGCATGTGAACTATTAGTGGGAACTGTGAGACAAGTGCTCTGATAGTGATGTGATTCTCAAAATTAGGTGCCTGTCTGCTTAGGCGCCTTGAGATACCATCGCCAACCGTCAGCTGTCTGCTGGCTCAAGTTACCGTTAAAATCTCCCAAGGGCTGCACAATGTGACGCATCAACATATTGTGAAGCTGTATACTATGAAGAATAATTATTATAATATAATATTGTAACTTCAGGCTCAGAAGGGCTAGATCCCAGAGCCGTAAAGCCAGTTATTAAAAAGAAGAAGAAGAAGCATATGAAAGTATATACGGTATACTTATAACAAAAACACAATTTTTAAAACATTTGTCTGTCGACAGACATGTCTGTTTGTTCCGGCTAATCTCCAAAACGGCTGGACCGATTTTGATGGAACTTTCACTGGCAGACAGCTGATATTATAAGGAGTAACTTAGTTTACTTTTATTTAAGAAATTAAGGTTCTGCGCAAAAAAATTAAAATCCTAAATTATACGCGGGCGAAGTCGCTGGGAACAGCTAATCGAGAATAAATGTAGATGTCTATGGACCACAGCATCCTAAGTGGATGCTGTGGTCCATAGGTGTACTGTGTGATCGTTTGTCATGCATACTCTTTTAAAGAATTCGATACAAACATAGAAACATAGAAGATACATCATAGAATGTCAAGTACAGAACCCCGTTCTCTAAATAGTCGTAATTGGTTAAAATATAGGTTGAAAGTGACAACCCTTGTTTGTAGCAAAACAAGGCAAAGTAACCGTCACATCGTGCCATCACTAGTATGGTAACTTTGCCAAGTTAATTTTATAGATAAATGTGAAGACCAACATATTAAAAACGATATATCACATTTGTTAACCATTAATATTACGTTATTACAAAGATATAGATAGATACCTACATTTAGTATTTTAAAAAAATCAACAAAAGTTCATGATCACTGAAGAAAGAGGTTGTTCCGTCGGCACAATTCCGAGTTAAACTAAAATGCCAGAATTAAATCTCATGTTGCCATATCGAAAGCAATGCTGTCAATTAGTTACTGTATTTTCATCCAAAAAATGGTACACCCCTGATAGCAAAGTTAGTTTCCATCGGTAAAGTTGACTGTACACTTATTGAAATTGAATGATCTATAGATAACTTTTAAATAAACTTGTCGGTACGATACGCATGCCACCTTCTGTAAGTTAATTGTACTATGCCTGTAACCTTCGCGCAATTGCAAGCAATAAGTTAACAAAGTTTTACCGCAGTTTGATGAACGGTATGGCAGCGCATAAAATACGGTCAAACAAAAATCATTTTTTTAATATTTTAAATGAAAGAAACTCATAGAACTATTTGCACATCGCAAGCTAGATTTAGAAAGAGTATGGGGTGTATGGATCGGATGTCAATATAGATAAAAATAAAACAAAAATTCAAAACTCAATCACTATCATACAACACGTTTACTTAAATATATTCATTGTATTTAACATTAAATAAAATAAAGTAGATTTAATACACTTACATACAATCAGGGGAGAATAGTCACAAACAACAGAACACGGTCTTAAAACTGCCAGCATGATTTAAAGAAGACAAAAAATCTTCCTTCTAAATCGGCCACTTACATACTTTTCTTGCGTTAGGCAAACTTGTGTAATAATTAAAACCATACGGTCACAGATAGATTATAAAAATAAAACGCATATAAATATAAAATCTACAAATTTGATATGTGGCCGCAACTCTTACTACTAAATCGGTGCCTGAAATAATCTTAAATTATGAATTGATGAAGCTTATTGCGAATTAATATGCATATTTAACTTCCATCGTCATTTTTATAATAAACTTTTTCTCCTTCACCAATAACGTCAGCCTGTAGAAGTCCATTGCTGGACAAGGGCCTTGAAGAGAGGACCTGCCTCATTGATTTATAACTCAATGACCTGCCTTATTTGTCACACTTGATGGAAGATCGTAGCCCCAGACTTCTTGAACCTTTAAAGGTTCTTCTCGTCACGTATTTTACGCCTGAAATAAACGAGATTGCTATACCGCCATCTAAGAGAAAGCTAGCTTGTTTTTGGTAACTTCAGACTGCTGAAAAAAATTAACAATTTTAATCTGAAGATAGTCTTGGTTAACTATGACATTGGGGAGTCGAACACTTCACTCCGTCCCGTAACCATGGGTGCTGTAATGTACTCGAAACGTCTGCAATATAAAATAATTCATGCGATAAAATGCATAAAAACTAGTTTTATTTCAATGTACTACCCATGTTTTCACGTAAACATAAAGAAATCATTAGAAAAATATATGAAACGCTCATTAGTTCTTCGTGTTATGTAGCCGGTCGATTGCAACTTACTGATCCGTTAGGTTGAGATTGCTTCCACGCTGTCATTTAATGTAAATTCATTAATCGCTTTGTTTATGCAATTTATTGATAATAGTTTAATGTTTACAAACACTGCAAGCGTTGTGATCATAACGTTTTCCTGTTTCCGTATCATGTAAAGTTAATTCTATTATTATTTGCTCCTTCGCCAAGGATATCTAATCTTTACATCATTTGTAATGTTTAATATTTATTATATGTATTTTCATGTCCTTTCATTTGTTTGCTATTTTCGCAACTGCCTCATATCATCACGTGGGTTGACATCGGCGTAGGACGGGCATCAGTTTATACCCGATATTAACTCAATTATAAAAATACGAGGGCGACACTAAAAGTTTTTAGGACTGGCCGCTTGTAAACGGTATAATTAAAAAATAAAGTACAAATTTTGAAAATGGAACTCTTTATCAATATTATTGTGTTTGTATGTGTATTAATTTGTCATTTGTTTACGATTTGACGGCAAATTGAAAATTGTCTGCGTCACGTCAGCATGAATTTAAAGCGAGAAAAGTTTTGACAATGGATTTTTTATGACTATCGATGTCATTTAAGTCAACAAGAAAGTTATAATAGACTTCGATTGGCCTTTCACGATGAAGCCCCTCGTACCACTGTTTACAACTGGTTTAATGAGCTTAAACGTGGTCGTACTAATCTAACCGATGATCTGCGTGAGGGACGGCCTTCTACGGGACGACTGAAGATAACATCAAGTGTTGTGCGGCGTACGATAGCGACTGACAAAAGAGTGACTTATCAGCAGATTTGGACAAGCTTAGGCATCGGTATGAGTCAAGTGCACTAAATCCTCCATGAACATTTAGCGGTTAGGAAGATTTGTGCCTGGTGGATACCTAATAATTTGAAAGAGGCTCAAAAACACCGTTGTGTTGATTGGTGTCGTGAAATGGTTCAAAGATTTAACGAAGGTGACTCAAATGCTGTATTCGACATACTTACGGGTGACGAAAGCTGCATTTATTGTTATGATCCTGAAACTAAGAGACAGTCTGCTGTCCGGGTGTTTCCTTCCGAGGAGTTGCCAACTAAAGTGAAGAGAGGTCGAAAGGTCGAAGCGTGGGAAAAAAAGATGGAGGCCTCGTTCTTTGGAAGGACAGGTCATTACGCAACAATTGTTTTAGAGGATCGAAAAACAGGTACTGCAGAGTGCTACACTAACAATAAACATGAACAACTGCAACACCAGAGGAATTGCAGATGCGTTGCCGGCCTTTTAAAAAGGAGTAGGCTCTTTTTTTGATTGGCTGTGTAATGAATAGATGATATTTGATGATAGATGAAAAGTTAATAATAATTGAGTTCGAAAAAAATGTACATTTGGACCATACAAACTGTCACAGCAAACTAAACGTTACATTTTAGTGCTATTTAAGCTATTTTATTAGTAAAAGTAATGAATCATGATAACAATTCGTCGTTGACGCCGCAAAGGGCTGTATCTCAATTTTTCATAAAATTGCAGGAGAGTAAGAAAACATTTATTATTCCCCGGTTACTAGCATTTTACATCAGAAAATTAATCTTATTTATAGTTTTCCATTGAATCTAATATATTAAATTTCCTGATAAAGAAAAGCTAGTTATCGGGGAATAATAAATGTTTTTTTCTCTCCTGCAACTTTTTGAAAAATTGAGGTTCGCCCCTTTGCGTCTTCAATGACGAATAAACGTATAAAAAACTAAACGCGGCATAATAATTTCTAAATAATTAAGTATACCATACGGTCATCAAAGTCAAAAACATTAAAAAAAAACTAATAACAACTAAAAATTCTAAAAAGTTTTTTAAGTTTTCATTGTTATTAGAAAGACGCTGCTGCCTTTTCTTGGTTTTCACTCTGTCGCTTCTTACGACACCCACGGGACGATGTGGAATATTCTTACACCGCCACTACACGATATACTATAGAGATGACACAGGGAAACAAATCAGGATTCGGGCAGCAGCGACTTCCTAATAACGAATAAAAAAAAATAAACTGCGCTTGCTAACTCGCTTTCCAAACGTGGCAACTATGGCAAATATGAGACGGGGGTCGCCTATTTTCAGAAGTAAACTTTAATGGGCTACAACGGTAACTGTAACGATATATAGTAATAATTGAACATTTTTGACAAATTATTGATTTTTTATTTATGGAGGTATTTGACATTTTATTGTCGTTGTTTTTATTATTCGCTCGAAAGAGCAGGCAAAGGAACTATGCCATACAGCCTTGTCTTTTTTATTTTGAGTATATAGAATTTCACTGCTTCACAAAATGTAGATGCGTCACATTGTGCAGCCATTGGGAGATTTCGACGGCAACTTGAGCTAGCAGACAGCTGACAGTTGGCGATGGTATCTAAAGGCGCCTATGCAAACAAACAGCTTATCTTGAGAATCCATCACCATCAGAGCACTTTTTTCACCGTTTCCACTAATAATTCACATGCGTAGACAGTTAATATATAAAATCGCACCACTTTTACATATCAAATTCCACTTCAAACTATTATTTAAACTATAATACAGGAGCAGCAAACCGCCGTCGGCCAAGTTCCCGCCAAAACTCTTGACATTTTATTGAATTTGACACAATAAAAATCGCTTCCAGCAGCTGAGGCCAAAGAGAATATGATTAGATGAGTGTTGACATTTTTATGAAATTATTTTATAAACTTGACGCTTAAATATTTTTAAATAGTTATCAGTAAATAAATAAATATAAACTAGCAATTAATTTTCTTATATGTTTCTTTAATACTTTATATATTATATTCTTATTATTACTTGATTTTCCAATTAAACTGTAATAGGAAAATGCAATACAATACTGTTTAATGAACATTAAGTTTTTATTTTATTTTATATACCAAAAATAAAGAAATATTGAGGAAAAAACAAAAGGCTACATAGCAATATCTTCCAGATGTCTGGAAAAGATTGCTATGTATGTAGAAAAATTAACGGGTAGAGAAAGATTAACGGGGCGTACACTATAATAACAAAGGATACCAACAATATAAACTAAAATAGTTGTATGCAGTGGACTTGTGAAGCCCTGTAATGATGATGATAATATAATGGAGTCTGTTCAATATACAGACGTGGTACCTCTGGGTTTAAGTGTTCGTCGAAAATTTCACAGTACGCGAGCTAACGTTATTATCGAATATATATCGAATATAATACACCAGCACAAACTGTTATTTGCACTTTTAACAGAGAATTAAACTTGGCGGTAATTTAACACATTTTTAGGACACCTGCATGTCTTAGAAATAGTTCGGTAACATGAAATACCAACATACACTGGAACAGCACGGCGAACTTATTGCTCGGTAACTTAATGTCCTCAGCAGAGAAACGTACATGAACTGTTACTTCATTTCTTTTCGTTTACTATTCAAATTTTTACATGGTAGAGCCATCACGATAAGCAGTTATGTTATGGTCGTAGCACGAATCGATCGGCCCGAACGGGGAAGGACCACGCTCTCACAGAATACCAGCGTAAAATAGCCGCTTAATGCTGGTGTGTTCCTTATGGTGAGTGTAGAGAACGTGAGAACCTTTGTAATGAAAACGAGGCATTCCATTTTAGTCCTCAAGGGTGACAACGTATCTGCATTTTGATTCTTAATCATTTTTTTGCCAAAGCATTTACTTAACATCATGTGGACTGTGTGCTCGTTTGTCACCATTACTCTGTAAAAAAATGAAACAGAGCAAAAGTATTTATGTATGTTTAACGCCTCCACAATACAGAAGAAATTCCTAGTGTGGGTTACGTTATATTGAGAAAAAAAATAACAAAAAGCTACCATGAATCCAAACTCCATTCATTAAAAAGAAATAAAATATATTCATCACACCCACAAAATCGCAAAATTACGTAAGCCTATAAAATGGAATCAGCTGTGCGATAGGACGACGCCATTGACATATAAAGTGACAGCGAGCTTCCTGCGCTCGCGACCTCACATAATTTAGCGCGGAAACGCTACCGGTGAAAAGATAAGTGTACCGTCCGCAAAAATATTACAGTTATAAAGCGTATATTTTATTACTACGTTTTTATTAAGTCACTTTCTTGTTTGTCTGTCTATCTGTCTGTCGTTCCGGGTGTAATTCAATAATTTATTTTAAATCAACTTCCCGATGAGCTTGAAAGTTGAAATTTTGAATTTAGCGCAAATTCATATGACAATGCAAGAATATAATAAAAAATATGGTATATTAAAAAAAACGTGTGTGTGTGTGTGTGTACTTATGTACACACGTAAGAAGTTATACTCCTTTAGCGTAACAAAACAAAAATAACTATTTTATAGATTCATATATATTTGAATATAGTTATCAGTTCTCACGAAAATTGACAGTTGACAGACAATTAACAACTGAAGTTGTCCCGTTTAGGTATCGGTGTGCACGCGCATTGTAACAACTTCATGGTGTCGTTTTTAGCTCTCGGTGTGCGCGCGCATGGTAAAAATTCACTCTCATCATTTTTCTCTAACGCACCAAAAGAAATATAACTTCAAAAAAACAACATTTTTAAATATTTAACTTGTTTATTTATTTTAAACTGTCCTAATCAAAATAAAAAATAAAAATTTATATCAAAATAAATCTCATGGAAGGAACGAAATACTACTGTCTCTTACAATTTAAAGTATTATGAAGTCATATAACATTAATAGGGAGGGGACTTGCAAATGTAGAACAAGAAATATTTCCAGATAATTTTGTATGCATAACATCTGTAGACATTTTATAGCTATTATTTTATTTTATTATTTAACTACGTTAATTCCTACGTATCTCAACCAAGGTTGTAATTGTGTTTATGAAGAGTTAAAGTATATTGTTGCTTTCATATAGTGCTCAACGAAAATCAAATACCTAATTACTATAGTGGCCAATGCCAGTCTCAATTTAGTCCTCAAAAGTTACAACAAACGATTCGGTGGCAGTTCTTACACTAGGCAGGAAAAGCAATTTTCATTATTTTTAAACAATTTAGTATTTAATTATAATGTTTTTAACCTGTATTTAAAAATACAAAAATGAAAAACTTTATTTGCTAACCGCACACGCCCGCAGTATAAGTTGACCTTCCTCAATGTCGCTCCGCGACAATAGCTCACTACGCGCTTACAATTTAAATTATCATTATGCCGCCGCGGTATTTCTTATTGCCTTAACTTAAGGTTTAGAACATCTCGAACTAACTTTAATTAAATTGCTTGTGCAAATTTCCAAATTTATATTTGCCTTTATGCCCATAGAATTTAAATGTTACTACGTTAATCATAGAGAGTATAGCAATTGTGTTTTTGTGTTATTAGACTAAATATTATTAGGCGAAATGTTCTAGTTCATAAAGATTGTTTATTTTTACCTATCTTTGTGAGATTATATTTTAACGCGTTGCGAAATACTTTAAATCTCTAAAATGAACAGTTTACTTTGATTACTTCATGAATGAGGTTACACTTTTTAACCGATATCAAAAAGAAGAAGGTACTCAATTCGACTGTATGTTTTTTAACGTGTTACCTAATTTTTTAAGTGTGATTTTTCTAGGTGAACCGATTTTGATGATTCTTTTTTTATTTAAAAGCTGGTGCTTCTCATGTGGTTCCATACAAATTTGGTCAAGTTCCAACCAGTAGTTTTTGGTTATTAACTTCGTGCGGTTATCCTTAATAATTTTTATTGAAGTCGGTTGTACAGAATTTTTAATTTTAACCACTTGTGCAGACACGATTTTCTTTTTTTTTATAGGATAGGGTGACAATCACACACAGTCCACCTGATGGTAAGTGGTTGCTGTGGCCCATAGACATCTACATTTATCCTCGTTTGCGAATCAAAATGCAGATACGTTGTCACTCGTGAGGACTCAGATGGAATGCCTGTTTTCCAGTAAAAAGGGTCTCCGGTTCTCTACACTCACCACACGAAACAGCAGCATGAAGCTGCTATTTTACGCTGTTTTCTGTTTTCTGTTTTGAAACGCTTAACCAGAAGGGATAGTGGCATTATTCTAATATTCGAACTACACAATCGTCCAACAATCTAACTCCAAACTTTTGCCAAAACCTGAGCAAGTTCGTTTTTGCCGTAAGTCATGCCGTTTTAGGGGTCTGTAGTATGTACTGACGCAAAATCCTGAGTTTGAACTCGACCTCAGACTTAGCTGTTTTTCCCATAATTTTTTACTAGTAATATGTAAGTCAATGGCCTAAACCCTAAATGAAATGTATTACTATTACAGCCTATTAAAGTTCTCTACTGAACATAGGCCTCCCCCGTAGATTGTCTCATAGTTGGGATATTTGCTATAGTTGTAATGTTACTGTTGAATTAATAATTTCACCTCACAGTGGGTCATGTGCTCCTGGTAGATTATCTTCTATATATCCATCCATTACAGCCTATTAAAGTCTGCTGAACATAGATAGGCCTCCCCCGTAGATTGCCTCATAGGTGGGATATTTTTGGGGGACAACCACAGTCTTTTTATTTTTAGTCGTTATTAGGAAGACGCTGCTGCCCATATCCTGATTTGTTTCCCGCTGTCACCTCTTACGACACCCACGGGGTGATATGGGGTAGTGGTGGATATTCTTACACCATGACTACACGGTTATGAATGACGGAATGTATTATATACATTTCAATGTATACATAAATTATTATTGAAATGTAAATATTAGTAGTATAGTTGTAGCACGAATAGGTCGGCTCGAACAGGGAAGGACCACGCTCTCACAGAATACCAGCGTAAAATAGCAGCTTAACACTGCTGTGTTTCGTATGGTGAGTGTAGAGAACCGGAGACCCTTTTTACTGGAAAGGAGGCATTCCATCTTAGTCTTCACGGGTGACAACGCATCTGCGTTTTGATTCGCAGACGAGGATAAATGTAGATGTCTATGAGCCACAGCAACCACTTACCATCAGTTGGACTGTGTGCTCGTTTTTCACCCAATCCTATAAAAAGAAATTACTAAGTTGATCTACTTTCGGAATAGTTCACAACATATCAATGAGTTATAGAAATGCGTTCTATTTTTTTTTTTGAATTTTAAAGTCGTTAGTAGCCAAGGGCAGAAAAACTAAAAAAAACTGTACTCAATTTTTTTTTCAAACTTCACATTTGGCGGGAATTTGATTCGAATGCAAAATGGAAAACCTCGAACTTTGTGCGGTTATTAAAATTTTTTGCCTGAAAACAATTTCTACTTCTATTTTGGCTAACAATGCTCCGTCTTATTCTACAGTGACACTGGTACGCTGAAATTAAACGCGGCAGAACCGCCCGCAGTGACGACATTCTCCGGGCGGCCAACAACGGCTGCTACGCTTTCTTGCGTTGCATTAAAAAAAATTAAATAATTGTTAAGGTCAATTGACGTGTGATCATCTGATTATAAACCTTTCGTTTCCTACAATTCAGTTTATTTTTTTAAACTATAATAATAATTAAAAAAAAAACTAAAACTAGAAACTTAATTATCATATAGTCCTACTCCCCGTGGTATCGTGCCAAGAACGCTGGCTGCGTTTCCACGCTGAATGGCTATACTTAGCGTTTGAGCGAGAAAAGAACCAGCCCTCTTGTCACGAGCAGCAACGACCAGCCGCGGATGGAGTTCCTTTAAGAACTTCACCGCACGTGGACCCCACGGACCGATAGTCTCTACAGCAAATGGCACAAGTATGTAGTCATCTCATCTCTTTATTTTAACATATCATACTTTAAAATTCATAGAGGTGCCCGCGCTCTCGGTTCCTCGAATGTTAACAGACGTAGATAGATGAAACGTAGGTACACCATTTTGAGCCGGAGACGAAAAACCAAAGCAAGGTGTGAAAAAGGCCGTCTTCCCCGCTAGCCAAGAGCTTCAAGGTGTCTGCGTCCTCTGGAAAAATAATCTTAAAGTCTTCTGGGATGCGGACGGTGTAATAACAAGTGAGGCATAGACAATAACCGGAGATTATTACGTATCATTTAATCAAAAAACTACGTGAAGAACTAAAGAATAAATGTCGAGAAAAATTGCGTGCTGGAGTGCTTTTATATAATGCCCCTGCCCCTGGTCTGATGATGCAGGAGCTACCATCCGAAGCGCTGGGGTTCAGTTGATGCAGTATCGACCTTATTCTCCGGATCTAGCTCCGAGTTATTTTCACTTTTTTACTCACCTGAAAGGGCACTAGCGTAATATAAAATCGAATGTGACGATGACGTGATGAATGCTTTAGAGAGGCCTTTTTCGAGTCCCGGGATCACGCTTTTTTGTAAGGGAATTAACCAACTTCCAAAAGGCAATAGCCTGTGATGTGTGCCAATGTGTACTAGCTTAAAATGTGATTACCTTAAAGAAAGTACAATTCACAAATACTTATCCTAGAGTTTCATTGCATTTCCAAAAACTTATGGATCAACCTAGTCTATGCACATTTCGTAGAGTGTGCGTAGGAATTGTATCGGATCATCGGACTACCCCTTTGTTGTTGACATAATATCTTACTTTAGAACTAAACGTATGCTTCGCCGTTCGAAATACACAGCAAACGAATGGAATAACTTGCTAGCATCTCTTTCCATCCGATTATAATTATAAAACACCCACGCAGTTGCAGATTGTCCTTAAGGCCTATGGGCGCAAGATTATAAAGGAGGAGATAG
Source organism: Parnassius mnemosyne (assembly GCA_963668995.1). NCBI lineage: Eukaryota > Metazoa > Arthropoda > Insecta > Lepidoptera > Papilionidae > Parnassius > Parnassius mnemosyne. The sequence goes on from CAVLGL010000084.1 coordinate 34,099,871, forward strand.
GAAAGTAAATACGGTATTTGTTTATAACTAAAATACCAACTTTTGTCTGTCTGTCTGTCTATCTGTCTATTTGTTTGTTCCGGCTAATCTCCGAAACGGCTGGATCGATTTTGACGGGATTTTCACTGGCAGATAGCTGATGTCATAAGGAGTAACTTAGGCTACTTTTATTTAAGAAAGAGAATTAAGGTTTCGCGCAAAAAAAAAAAAAATTAAAAACATAAATAATACGCGGGCGAAGTCGCGGGGAACAGCTATTTATAGAATAAAACAAATTTTATGGATCTTATAGCATTTAAAAAAAAATAAGTAACTACTTACATAAAATAGAAAAATCATAGTTTACCTAGTCAGGTCATAAATTCTGTCACATGTTTAATATAAAATAATTGAAACAAGTTTATTCATTATGTAACCATTTATATACCAAAATGAACTAAACAAAACATAGATTCTTATGACATTAAAGTTTATTCAAAATGACCTCCGTGATTTTGAATACAGGCCTTCAATCTGCGCGGCCAGTCGTCTATCGCAGCACGAGGATCAAGGATGTCTTGAGTGACTCCAAATTGGGATGAGGCTTTGAGCACGCCTTTTCCTCCAAGTGTTGCCATATCTTGTAATCTAACGGGTTCAAATCTGGACTGGAGGAGAGCCAGTCTTCGTGCCGGATGAAGTCGATTTCACGCGCCGCCAGCCAGTCTTGTGTGCTCTTCGCTCTATGAGCTGGCGCCGAATCTTGTTGGAATACCCAGACATGGTATGAGAAACAGGTTCCACAAGGTTCGTCAGGACTGTATTTTGATACACAACTGCATTCGTTTTTACACCTTTCTCACAAAAATTTACCTCTGTTAAGCCCCAATAAGAAACTCCCAATCATACCATCAGCGAGGATGGAAAATGACCTCGTTGGACACGCGGAATACGGTTGCTCGCTTCTTCACTACTGTGTGCGTACACCTTATCATTTTTTTTGTTGCAGTTCTCTTCTACGGTAAAAATTTTTTCATCCGAAAAAAGAATTTCCCGATATTTTTTTCCCGCGTACCGCTTCAACAAAGCGCGGCATCTCTTCAGTCTCAGGTCCATTAGACGAGCATTCAAACGATGTCCTGTATTTCTTCTATATGCCCGAAGCCCTAAGTCTTCATTTAACACCCTTTTCACCGTGGTTCTGCTTAACCCCATCTGAAGGGCCAACAGTTTCTGCTTACGTTTGGGATTTCTTTGAATTCGCGCCTTCACAGCTTTTATCACTGCTGGAGTCCTGACAGACCGAGGGCGACCACTTCTTGACCTGTCATCTACACTAGAGTCTTCATTGTATCGTTTGATGGTACGATAAACGAATCTTTTGGTTATATTAAAATTTTTCAGTATGTCAAAAATTTGAATTGGCGCGTAACCGCAACGATGCAACGCAATAACTGCAACACGGTCTTCTTTAAGCGTCCACTCCATATTTAAAAATGAGTAAAATTCTAAAAAGTATACAGTTTTATTTTCATGAACAATTCGAAATTCGAATTCAGTAAACTTTTTTGTGGCCAGCATTCTAAAAGAAAAGTTTTTACTGTGTGACAATACTTATGACCTGACTAGGTATATGAGATGTAGAGCTTCTAAAGTGCGCCCCGCCTACTTGATGACTCCTACATCGCCTTCATTCTGTCATCACATTTTTCATTCACGCCCACCACTTAGGAGTGTTAATTATTTTGCAACTAAACTATATTATAAACTGTAATGTACTATAGTTCATTTGCAAGTAATTTATTGTTTATTTGCATATCATTTCCACCAGAGGGGCGCCATTGAATCTGCTTCTGCAGCCACGTCTTTAGGACAAGAGTGAATAGGCTTTTGTTAACCTAAGTCAGAGCACTTTACCATCTTCGTGGCACTGGCTTAGAATCATTAAACAAATATGTCAAAGTTTTTGGAACGAATTTTTGGAACGAAATTCCTTATCGGACGGTACGAGTTTGGCGGATGGGAGCTAGGCGACAAAAAGTGTAAGATTTTTTAGTCACTACCCCTTGTGTCATAGTGTAGACGGCCTTGGCGGCGAAATAAGGAAATGAGGTGGAATAATACCCATCTACCTCGCACTTTTTCTTATCTTGCCATGAAATAAATATTATTTTATTTCAAATAACGCTTCATTTTAATAGACGCTAGTAATTCATTTATTGCATACCTTAAGCGAAAGCGCAAGGTATGTTCTACTATCGCCTAAAAATTAAGATTCCAACGTTTTATGGAATAAAATCGTATCAAGCAATCATATTATACATATAAATGATACTAAAAGCATATTGTTAGAAAGATACTTGATTGTTGAACTTATTAATATTTTTTTTAAATCGATTATTTGCTATTTTTAAACAAAAAAAGGGGTTTTAGTGGCTTATGGTGTGGATTTATCATGTCCGCAAGGCTTGTAAACACAATAACTTTTGAAAATATCAATTGTTTAACTCAATCTATTTTTTGATCTCTTCGTCTATCATGTGGGAAGCCACTGAATGTAAATGGAAGTGTAATTTTGTTTTGTTTAGCTATAATTAATTTTTTTTCGGCTCCAAAATGGCGAAATTTTCGATGATTTGGTTGCCTTGTATGTAAATTATTTCTGTAAATGGGGAGCTACAGCCACAGAGTAGTTTAGTTCGGCTTCAGTCGCCGTCGTGAGTGGACATTTTTTCTGTTATTTGCAGCGGCTCAAAAAGATCGCTGTACAAATACACAATATTCGAATAGGTAACCAAATTTCTTAAATACTTGATTATAATAATAATAACATATTTTTTTATTGCAATATTTTAAAAGCACAGAATAAATATTAGTAGTACGTACTAAAAGTATGTAGTATAATTTTTTTGTCATGGGTGACATTTTCATGGTTTTCGAGGGTGTTGAAACCGATAGGGTTGTCGAAATGTAAATCCAAGATGGCGGCCGCAATAGGAATCAATTTTTTCGTCATGGGTGTCATTTTCATGGGTTTCGAGGGTGCTGAAGCTGATAGTGCTGTCGAAATGTAAATCCAAAGTGACGGCTGCAAAAGGTATAAATTTTTTCACCGTGGGTGTCATTTTCATGGTTTTCCAGTGTGTTCAAGCCGATAGTGCTGTCGAAATGTAAATCCAAGATGGCGGCTGCAATAGATACAAATTTTTTCATCTTGGGTATCATTTTCATAGTTTTCGAGGGTGTTGAAGCCGATTGTGCCGTCGAAATGTAAATCCAAGATGGCGGCTGAATTAGGTACCAATTTTTTCATCATGTGTGCCATTTTCATAGTTTTCGAGGGTGTTGAAGCCGATAGTGCTGTCGAAATGTAAATCCAAGATGGCGGCTGAAGTAGGTACCAATTTTTTTATCTTGGGTGTCATTTTCATGGTTTTCGAGGGTGTTGAAGCCGATAGTGCTGTCGAAATGTAAATCCAAGATGGCGGCTGCAATAGATATCAATTTTTTCATCATGGGTGTCATTTTCATAGTTTTCGAGGGTGTTGAAGCCGATAGTGCTGTCGAAATGTAAATCCAGGATGGCGGCTGAATTAGGTACCAATTTTTTCATCAGGGGTGTCATTTTCATGGTTTTCGAGGGTGTTGAAGCCGATAGTGCTGTCGAAATGTAAATCCAAGATGACGGCTGCAATAGATATCAATTTTTTCATCATGGGTGTCATGTTCATGGGTTTCGAGGGAGTTGAAGCCGATAGTGCTGTCGAAATGTAAATCCAAGATGGCGGCTGCAATAGGTACCAATTTTTTTATCTTGGGTGTCATTTTCATGGTTTTCGAGGGTGTTGAAGCCGATAGTGCTGTCGAAATGTAAATCCAAGATGGCGGCTGCAATAGATATCTATTTTTTCATCATGGGTGTCATTTTCATGGTTTTCGAGGGTGTTGAAGCCGATAGTGCTGTCGAAATGTAAATCCAAGATGACGGCTGCAATAGATATCAATTTTTTCATCATGGGTGTCATGTTCATGGGTTTCGAGGGAGTTGAAGCCGATAGTGCTGTCGAAATGTAAATCCAAGATGGCGGCTGCAATAGGTATCAATTTTTTCATCATGGGTGTCATTTTCATGGTTTTCGAGGTGTTGAAACCGATAGTGCTGTCGAAATGTAAATCCAAGCTGGCGGCTGAATTAGGTACTTTTTTTTCGTCATGGGTGTCATTTTCATAGTTTTCGAGGAAGTTGAAGCCGATAGTGCTGTTGAAATGTAAATCCAAGATGGCGGCTGCAATAGGTATCAATTTTTTCATCATGGGTGTCATTTTCATGGTTTTCGAGGGAGTTGAAGCCGATAGTGCTGTCGAAATGTAAATCTAAGATGGCGGCTGCAATAGGTACCAATTTTTCTATCTTGGGTGTCATTTTCATGGTTTTCGAAGGTGTTGAAGCCGATAGTGCTGTCGAAATGTAAATCCAAGATGGCGGCTGCAATAGATACCAATTTTTTTATCTTGGGTGTCATTTTCATGGTTTTCGCGGGTGCTGATGCCGATAGTGCTGTCGAAATGTAAATCCAAGGTGGCGGCTGCAATATATATCAAGTTTTTCATGTTAGGTGTCATTTTCATGGTTTTTGAGGGTGTTAAAACCGATAGTGCTGTCGAAATGTTTTTAAACTACTTTAAAAATTCCGTATAATCATGTTATACGTAATTTTTTAATGCGCTTAAGGTATGCCTAATTGGATTTACCAATATTCATTTGTATTTGTTAATCAATAATATAATACCTATGTTTATCAATAATAATATACTACGCAAGGAATTTCGTTCCAACCGTGTGTTCCACGACACTCACGAGTTTTTTTTTTAATAAATTGAACATGCAGGTGAACCAAAGCATTCGTGGCTTGGCGTCTATCCCGTAAGTCAGTGATCGTTCATGTGAAAAATTTCATATTTGTTAATAAATTTCGTCAGTAGCCACCGGCATCATTGAAATTGTTAATTGCAATTTTAAATGCTGATTTACCATATTCTCGGCGTTGAAAGAAAACATCGTGAGGAAACCTGCATGTCTGAGTAATAATCGAGGGCATAGGAAGTCCACCAATACGCACTGGAATAAATTAGCGCACTTATTGGTACATAACCCTCTCAGAAATGAGAGAAGGCCTATGCGCACCGATAGGATCTAATCATTACCCTCAGTAGCACTTTGCGAGATGTCTAATAAAACATGTGTGCAGTTCAAACGCGGTAGAAGTGAAATCTTGAAATAAAGTAGATTTTAGTTAGTTTTTTTGTTATAAGTAGTTAGAGAGTAGACTTAATGACAGACGAGCACGCAGTCCACCTGATGGTAAGTAGCTTCTGTGGCCCATAGACATCTACATCTATCCTCGATTACGAATCAAAATACAGATTCGCTATCACCCGTGACTACTAAGATGGAATGCCTCGTTTCCAGTAAATGGTTCTCCGTTTCTCTACACTCACCATACGAAACACACCATGTTAAGCTGCTTTTTTACGCTGTTACTCTGCGAGAGCGTAGTCCTTCCCCGGTCGAGCCGACCCATTCGTGCTACAACTATACTACTAATATAGCTGCAGCATGGCTCTACCATGTACACAAAATTCTAATCTACTTTTATTTGAAATTATCTCAAATTTAATGTGATTTATGGGCAACAACGTTTATGCCTTCCGATCGACCGTTACGAATGTTTGCGCGCGCAGTCAAAATAATGCATTACGATACATTTTGAATTTAAAACATAAAAAGGACAGAATAATTGAGATTTATTTTAAATAATTTTTATTTATTTATTTATTTATTTATTACAAGATCCACAGCCCTAATTACAATGTAAATGAACTTAAGAAATAAACTTACAGCCAATAACGAATCTACTTTATACATTTTTTAACTTAAATTAATCGACCGACAAGTTTATTTAAGTTTGAGCCACAAAAACATACAATTTTAGAATTAACAATTAAAAACAGCGCGTCTACCTCTCTCTCTGATCTGTGTGTTCGTGTACACCATTCTTCTTCACCATTTGCCTATATTACTAATTCTGAACCTTCTCTGCAAATTTGGCCGGTTATTGCAAAATAATCCTGTATAGAATAGCTCCGAAATAACACACGTAGCGCTAACCGCTAACCGGGCAGAAAAAATTGCCCGGCGGGAGATCTCCTCTTTTCTTTCCACGGCTAAATATAATTATGTAGTATAGTGACTTACATAATAATACATTCTAAACTGTTACCTCCTATATATTAACTTTAAATTAGATAATCATTAAAACATTTAGCAGATATTTTCCTCAGTGCATTTCATAGAATTAGTTGCAAAACTTGTAACCACATGTAACCCACAACAGCTTTTAGAGGCGTATAATGCATGCGATTGTAACCGTTTATCTTTTTAAATTAAGTTTTAGAATACTGTGTATCGTATCTTAATGCGCTGGCATAAGCATAAATCATGTATTAGAGTTACCATAAATGCTTCAACTATTTTGGGATTTGTAGATATTGAATCCAGAGAGATTACGTTAGAGATTATACTGCAAAAACTCTAGTAAAATAAATTATAAAGTATATTTTTACACTGTTTCGATACTAGATTTATTATCTTATTCAATTCTTCCAGCAAGTTGTGAAAATTACTTTTGGGCTCTCTCCATCACAGCCCTTCACAATTCCATTGCTAAACATAGATCCCCCAAGGTATCACAAAACGGTCCTGGTTCTATCCATCGACTTCACGCATGTCTTAACAGGTCGTCATTCCATGTTATGGAGGGCCGCCTTACCTTTCGTTTACTGGTACAAGACTACCACTCCAGGACCTACCTTCCCTATAGGTTTATTTATTTATTTAAAATTATTTTTTATTAAAACAAATTCAATCACTGTATTCATGGTCACCCTAGTCTAGATATTAGATCTCTAAAGCACAAAAGGAGTGTTAAATGAGCGCATCACAAAATTAGGGCAACGATTCTTGAGTTTGTGAGGACAAATTGCCTTCTTCATCCGAAGGTCGACTAATGGTTGCCTATTTATCGCATACTAAATACCATTTAATATTGCGTAATATACACTTGTTTTTTTTTTATATTTAACTTCTTATTATACGATTTTATTTTATTCTACTAAGCCAGCTCTTATCTACGATCCCACCTGATGGTAAGTGGTGATGTAGCCTAAGATGGTGAAACGTCCCGGCAAAAATGTTCCACTGGAAGTTAACCAACAAAACAGTGGGACATTCCGTTGGTACAGAACGTGCAGAAAGATTTGTTTCATAATTTCCATAGTGACCAAGTTCAGGCACGTCTTATAGCTGTTTCGACTAAAGAATCTAGTCACCGGTTACACGCTTTACCATGAAGTAATCTCGGCACATTACTTGATGGGGAAAGCTTGCGCATCGCCGTAGGAATCCGACTAGGAGCGGCGATTTGTCAACCCCATATGTTGAGGAAACAGAGACACTGTCTGTGGTAGCAGCTTTGACATATTTGCGCTCCACGGATTTTCATGTAAGAAAAGTGCCGGTAGGTTTTCACGGCACAGTTCTTTGAACGATATCATCCGGAGGGCTCTTGTCTCTATAAATGTTCCCTCGGTTTTAGAGCCTTGTGGAATATTTAGACATGATAGTAAGAGACTCGACGGTATGACATTGGTTCCTTGGGAGAAAAGTAATGCCCTAGTGTGGGATGCTACTTGCGTAGACACTTTGGCGACCTCTCATCTCAGGGGTACCTCGTTTAGAGCCGGGGCGACATCAAAGGCAGCTGAACTGAGTAAGTGGCGCAAATATAAGTCTCTGAGAGATGACTACATATTTTTGCCATTTGCTATAGAAACTATCGCTCCGAAGTTTGCGGTGCAGCGAAGTTTCTAAAGGAACTCCATCCGCGACTGGTCGTTGCTGCTGGTGATAAGACGGCTGATTCTTTTCTCTCTCAAAGGTTAAGTATAACCATTCAGCGGGGAAACGCTGCCAGCGTTATTTGCACGATATCGCGGGGAGAAGGACTGTATGATAATTAAGTTACTAGTTTTAAGTTTTTTTTTTACATATAGTTTTTAATAGAATTAAAATTAGACGTTAAGTAATTAATATTTAATAGAATCAGGCGTTACTTTGCGGAAATCCATTTTTTTTTATATAAGATAAGGGTGACAAACGAGCACACAGTCCACCTGATGGTAAATGGTTGCTGTGACCCATAGACATCTACATCTATCCTCGACTACGAGTCAAAATGCAAATGCGTTGTCACCCGTGAGGACTAAGATAGAATGCCTAGTTTCCAGTAAAAAGGGTCTCCGGTTCTCTACACTCAGCATACGAAACACAGCAGTGTTAAGCTGCTATTTTACGCTGGTATTCTGTGAGAGCGTGGTCCTTCCCCGGTCGAGCCGGCGCATTCGTGCTACAACTATACTACTAATATAGCTGCAGCACGGCTCTACCACGTTAAAGCATTATAATAAAGTTAGTAAAAATTACTTTGCACATATCCACTTAATAAAATAAAATGATGCGTCTTACCTAGTTCGAAGAGCACCTCCCGCCCTCCCTCAATTATGTGAAAAATGTGTTATCCCCATCATCACTAATCCCAGCACCACTTCTCCCAACACCACTACACTAGGAAAGACACACCACCAATGATAATACGACATGTGTTTCGCTTCTACACGAGCCATCTGTGAAGTAGACTGCGGTGGCTGACCACTAAGTATTATTTTGAGCGGATATTGGCGAAATAATTTTTACTTACTTTCATACTTACATATTTCTTTTCTTTTTATTGCATTTAGGGGCGTTAATTCCAAATAGATATCTCAACCCAATCATACCCTAAGCTTAATGATATACAATTTAAAAAATATTATTGTGAAAAACATGAATTATTAGTGTTTTAAATCATTTAGAAAGCAAAAATTTTGCAGCATTTAACAGTGGTTATGCTGGTCCTGAAAGGATTTCGTATCAATAAAAATCCGCTGGTATTATGTAAGACCGTAGTCCTTACCCGTTTGAGCTGAACCGTTCGTGATACAACTATATAACATAGCTAAAGCATGACTCTACAACGTATGTATAAAGTACCGATGGAAAAGAACATGGCAGTTGACTTGTGAAGGGCCGTAATGACGACGATGATGATGAAATACTACAACCATATAAGAAAATTCATCGATTTATTATTATCGATTATTACATAATTGTACTTTTTCAACTATAAAATCCGATTGTTACATTTTAAAAGCAATAAATTAAAGAAAAATTATTTCCTGTTAAAATGAAACTGCAAAATATAACGGATTTTAGCCCGTTTAATTTAAATTACTATTCCCAATGTTTCGAATCCATGATTACGCGTAGTATATCATAACACGCGTAATCATGGACTCCCGGTATTTGTCGAACTGATGTCATAGTTTTAACTCTGGCTATCTTGTAGTTACAGTTTAACTCATCGTTGCCACACCTGACAAGGTACGTCACTATTATTACGTACTAACTATTGTTATGTATGATCTCATTGATCCGTTGGATCGTTTCAATATTGGTTTCGATAACACACTTAACGGGAACTATATATATTATAGTGTAGTATTATAGTGTATAGTTTCGTGGTCACTTGTAAGGGAAGGCCAAATTGGCCTCTAAAAAGCTTGGCGTGCTCAGCAGAGCGAGACAGTATTTCATGCCGGCACATCGCTTGCAACTTTACAAAGCGCAAGTTCGGCCCCACATGGAATACTGTTCTCATCTCTGGGCCGGTGCACCCCAGTGCCAGCTCCTTCCACTTGACCGCATCCAGCGCAGAGCGGTTCGAATCGTCGACGACCGAGTTCTTTCTGATCGGCTCGATACACTGGCACTGCGTGGAGATGTTGCATCTCTTTGCGTATTTTATCGCATCTATCACGGGGTGTGCTCTGAGGAATTGTTCGGACTAATTCCAGCCGCTCAATTTTACCATCGCACATCGCGACAAAACTCGCGTTACCTTCCATACCATCTGGATGATTGGCGGTCCACCACTGTGCGAATTAGAAGAAGTTTTCTCCCTCGCACAACTTCCTTGTGGAATCAATTACCACCAGCGAATTTTCCGGACCGATACGACTTAGGAACCTTCAAGAAAAGAGCTTACACCTTTCTTATAGGCCGGAAACGCATCTGCAATTCCCCTGGTGTTGCGGTTGTCACTTACCATCAGGTGAGCCGCATGCTCGTTTGCCCCCTCTTCTATTAAAAAAATAACTAAACCGGTATTTGTAACATGTATATCTTGAATACATGTATATACGTTAGGGCAATATGGTCACCTTAAGGTTTGCCGCCCTATGAAACCAAAACTAGGAAGAGTACAGAGACAAAAACACAAAGTCGTATACTTAACTAATATATTAAGAAAAAAAAGGCAAACAAACATTGGAAACAATTAGGAACACTTCGAAAAATCAACTTAAAAAAAAATAACTACACTACACAGTACTAAAATCGATTAAAACATTTACTATAATGTCAACTGTCAAAATGGCGTCGATAAAGCAGCGCCTCTTTGACCTTTTATTATTTGATTGACTGATTAAGAGCTATCGTATCACAGAGCCAGCCATGCTAACAAGACTGTAGTTTTTGAGTTTTAAGAAAGTGACCATATTAACAGGATAAACATTACCCTCACGTACTATTTTTTTTATAGAAATAGGGTGACAGAGTGCACCTGATCTACATCTATCCTCGTTTGCGAATCAAAATGCAGATGTGTTGTCAGCCTTGAGGACTAAAACGGAATGCCTCTTTTCCAGTAAAAAGGGTCTCCGGTTCTCTACACTCACTATACGAAACACCGCTGCATCAAGCAGCAGCTAATTAGCGGAAGACGGTGGTATTCTGTGAGAGCGTTGTCCTTCCCCGGTCGAGCCGACCCATTCGTGCTACAACTATACTACTAATATAGCTGCAGCATGGCTCTACTACGTAAATGAATAATATGTTAATACAAAAATAATTCTTAACGTATAAGAGCCATTAACCTGAATTAGTCAACATTAAATCAACAAATAAACAATTAAATTCGTTAATATATTCGCTATTAAACAGTATAATAAAATTACTAAAGAAACTACAATATACTTTTGTGATTTACGACGTTCGGTTACGAGTGGCGGGTCGCTCGATTGCAGTTTATTGCCTTTGACATAATATGATTATTATGTTATCACTGCCTTGTCGGTGTTGTGATTGTAAATGCAACTGCTAATCATCATGTGGTCCTGTGTTCGAATTCCGAGTCGCAATAAACTCAAATATTGGATTATTTCGTTTAATCCTGGAGAGCATTGTGATAATATTTCAAACTAGCTGTTCCCCGCAACTTCGCCCGCGTGAAATTTATTACGATTGGATTTCATGGGTTTCAATTTTTTTGCGCGGAATCCTAATTCTTTTTCTGAAATATTAGTAGCCTAAGTTACTCCTTATAACAAACAGACAGACAGACAGACAGACATTTTTGTTATAAGTACCGTAGGTATATACTTTCATATGCATTTAGTAAAAAGCTGTTACTTTAATATTACAAACAGACACTTCAATTTTATTTATTTGTATAGATAAAGAACAAAGTGCTTTTATTTAATTGTAAATATTTGTGTTTCAGGAAAAGATGCGGCACATTCACATTAATATGAAGTTATGTAATATAAAGACTTTTGAGTGTTGTAGAGATCTGTTTACATGTTTAATGGATGTGGTAACTCCGGTACATTAACAGCCAGATTTCCAATAGTGTCAAAATTATACCAACGATAGGCTGTTTAAAAGGGAATTAAATATACATATTTAAACGATGCCATAGCTGACGTATTTCGGCTTCACAGCGGACGCTGAAACCACCAATAGAGAAATTTTTGGAGAATTTGATAGACACCGCATCGGGTCTTCCTCCATTAAAAGCAGACCAACTAAACCTTCAGGCCTGGTTAGTTGAAGGTGGGTAAAATCAATTAGTAGATGGTCAGAATCAGAAAAACAATTATAAAATTCTAGTTGGAGGCCATCAACATTAGGTACTTACTATCCAGCTATAAAACGATGGATAAAAACGTGTGACTCAAATAATGTTTCTTGCAATCTTCCATAACCACATCAAATAGCAAGGTATCTAGCCCACTTACACTTAGAAGAAAAATTAGCTGATAGCACCATTTTAGTGCATAAGTCTGCAATATATAGTTATTGTAAAATGTATCAAAATCAAGCTGAAGATAATTCATTGCTGCATCAAATTCTGAAAGCTATTGTCAGTACACAACCACCTAAAAGCAAACCTTCTATATGGATGTACAAATTGTTTTTGATTGGCTAGCTACGTCCAGTATTAAAAACACCATATTCGAAGTGTCTAGATGAATAGCACCAATTCTTCTTCTAGCATCTAGCACCAAAAGAGTTCATGATCTCACATTGTTTAAAATGTCTTAAGCAAATTTAAGATTCTTTGATAACAAGGTAACCTTATGGCCAATATTTGGATCAAAGACATACTCCGCGTGTCATAAGCAATCTGGATGGTCATTACTTAAGCATCCGTATCATATAGTATGCTCAGTATTATGGATAAGACGACTAGAATAGAATAGAATAGATTAATTTTTTATTCAATATCGATTATTACATAATTCTTATTGAAAGTCATTTTTTATCTACCACTGGTTCGGAAAATACCTCTGTCCTGGGAAGAACCAGCAAGAAACCCAGCGGGACTTTTTTTTTCAAACATAATTTAGTTTATACAATTTTTAAATAATTTTTCATAGAACCAGCATGGTGGCGATCACCTTATTTGATATGACCCAAGAGCGAAAAAATGAACAAGGAGGATTAAATCATTTATTTATTACAATTATTGGTAAGCTACGTCCAGCCTCTAGAACAGTTATTGGTGGCTGGATTAAAACAGTATTAAAGGATGCAGGAATTACAGCATCCCCAGGATCATTGAGATGAGCAGTGGCCTCTGCAAGTTGTGTAGATCATCCGGTACTGATAAAATACTGTCAAGAGGAAACTGGAAAAGCGAGAATACTTTTACAAAAATCTATTGCAAAGAGATAGAAAAGAAATCTAAAAGGTCTGAATTACTTCTCAATAAAGAGGTTGTATTATTATTTTCTAATGTTATAGATTTGTTTTGAATTATATTTTATTGCATTTTGTTGATTAATTAATAAACTTTATTTTTTATCACATAGCGTTTTGTGTTTGTCACCAGAAGATATCAAACAGATCTTCTTATCGATGCTGTGTGTTTTTAAGTAAACACATAATATAAATATTTTGAATTACAACAAGATAGTTATTATGTGATGAAAGAAAAACACACAGCGTTACAGGAATATCTTCCTGTTGAAGACACTATGACTAGTTGCCAGTTTTACAGTGGTACCATATTTTTACAAGAACACTTATGTTGAAGAAAGTGGCACCCTCCCCGGTGACAAGCAGATACTATAAATCAAGTTACCAACATCGTGGGATCAAAAGGTATGTTCACAAAACATTCTTCATATCGACATATCGACGCTGTGTGTTTTTAAGTAAACACTTAACAACTATATTTTTTTTATAGGATAGGGTGTCAAACGAGCACACAGTCTACCTGATACTAAGTGGTTGCTGGGGCCCATAGACATCTACATTTACCCTCGTTTGCGAAATCAAAATGCAGATGCGCTGTCACCCGTAAGGACTAAGATGGAATGCCTCTTTTCGAGTAAAAAGGTTCTCCGGTTCTCTACACTTACCATACGAAACACAGCAGTGTTAAGCTGCTATTTGACGCTGGTATTCTGTGAGATCGTGGTCCTTCCCCGGTCTAGCCGACCCATTCGTGCTACATCTATACTACTAATATAGCTGCAGCATGGCTCTACCACGTACAAAAACGTTTGTTGTAATTCAAAACATTTATAATAGCAGCGAAGAGTGGGGCCATCTGGCACAAATATTATTAATACTTATTAGGTTGGTTAGCGCTCGCTATAGGGCGAGGAACCCGGGTTCGATCTCCGCCGGCACCAATGAAATTGTTAATTGCAATTTTAAGTGCTGATTTACCACGTGCCCGGCGGTGAAGGAAAACATCGTGAGGAAACCTGCATGTCTGAGAAATAAGAAAAAAAATATTTCGCCAACACGCATTTGGGCCGAAGATATGTGAAGTTCACCAACACGCATTGGGGCAGCGCGGCGGACATTTCCTTGCCCTAAAACCCTGTCAGAAATGAGAGGAGGCCTGTGTCCAGCAGTGAGACGTATAGGTTGTAACTTTAAGGTTCGTTCCAACCTCTGTTTACAATTATAAACCACTGTGTTGGGTAAATAAAGATTTTTTAATTTAGGTTTGGAAATAATAAAAATATAAACAAACATTAATCCCATCATCATGTAATCATGTAACCCAAATTACTCAACCTAAGTGAAGAAATAAATACGTGATACTTCATAAGTGTGGAACGAATTAATTCATAACATAATATCGAATTACCATACAATAGCGTGAGGTCATGGGACCATAGACAACTTTTTTACTTTGCCCTCACGAGATATAGGCACCCGAGGCGCCTATTACATTTTGATGTTTACCATAAATTAAATTATATTTCGTAAGTAATTTCCGTAGTCTCTTGATATATTACCTTAAATTATTTGGGTAAAGTTATTACACACGGAAGAAGTAAATATGTTATTTAAGATTATATAATACCGTCATGTATTTTTTTATAACTTTATGTTGACCGTTTAGTGGCGGTATATTACAAAAATATCCACTATACCGTATCGTCCTATTCGTGTCGTAAGAAGCGGCAGGGAGAAAACAAACTATTAATGAGCATCAGCGTCAAGAAATCGTTATATCTGTCCTCGATTAAGGATCACCGCTACAAACTGGAATGGATTGCGGCATGACCAGTAAAAAGGGTCCAATTCTCATCACATATTTATATTCATATTAATTTACTTATTGCATACCGCTGTATAATTCAAAGTCTAATATTTTACACTCATATTTTATTATATCATCATCATCATTACAGCCCTTCACAAGTCCACTGCTGAACATAGGCCTCCCCCAAAGAAGGCCACAAAGCACGGTCCTGAGCCACCTGCATCCATCGACTTCCTGCATATCTTACCAGGTCGTCACTCCATCTAGTGGGGGGACGCCCTACACTTCGCCTGCCGGTACGAGGCTGCCACTCGAGAACCTTTCTTCCCCATCGGTTGTCGGTTCTTCGAGCTATATGGCCGGCCCATTGCCACTTCAGCTTACTAATCCGTTGGGCTATGTCGGTCACTCTAGTTCTACTGCGGATATCCTCATTTCTGAGTTTATCACGCAGAGAAACTCCGAGCATAGCCCTCTCCATAGCTTGCCGAGCGACCTTGAGCTTCCTCATCCGGCCAGCAGTGAAGGACCACGTCTCAGTTCCGTATGTCATCACTGGCAACACGCACTGGGTGTACAGTCTCGTTTTCAAGTTTTGAGGTATACCTGGTTTTATTATATACGAGTACAATATTAAAAACTTTAATAAAAAAAACTTTAACAACTAATCAGTTTACTAATTACTAATTAGTTTAGTTTATACGTGGTAGAGCCATGCTGTAGCTATATTAGTAGTATAGTTGTAGTACGATTACGAATGGGTCGGCTCGACCGCGAAAGGACCACGCTCTCACAGAATACTAGCGTAAAATAGTAGCTTAACACTGCTGTGTTTCGTATGGTGAGTGTAGAGAACCGGAGACCCTTTTTACTGGAAAAGAGGCATTCCATCTTAGTCCTCGCGGGTGAGAACGAATCTACATTTTGATTCGCAAACGACGATAAATGTAGATGTCTATGGTCCACAGCGACCACTTACCATCAGGTGGACTGTGTGCTCGTTTGGCACCCTATTCTATAAAAAAAACTAACTTAATTATCCTACAGTCCTACTCCTCGCGGTATCGTGCCAAGAACGCTGGCTGCGTTTCCGCGCTGAATGGCTATACTTAGCCTTTGGGTGAGAAAAGAACCAGCCCTCCTATCACCAGCAGCAACGACCAGCCGAAGATGGAGTTCCTTTAGGAACTTCACCGCACATGGACCCCACGGGCCGATAGTCTCAACAGCAAATGGCACAAATAAGTGGACTCATAATATAGGGACTCATATATACACCACTTACTCAGTTCAGCTGCCATTCAGTTGAGCTTCGTTATAATTCATAATTATTTATTTGCATAAAATGTAGGTAAATATTTCAAAATTATTATTAAAATATAAAAATTCCGATACGTTCTGCCTTATCAAAGCGTGCAAATTTTGAATGTCCTTGTCTGGTCGATCCGATGCATTCGTTCTGCAGTCGTCTCTACCACTTATAATACGTTGTTTTTATAGACCTATTAGGGACGGCAGTCTTATAATATTTAACTGATTAACTGATTAAAGTGAATAAAAACCAGTCATAAATTCAATTGATTTTATATCCGCGCAAGAAATGTCTGCGGGCGGCAAAACCATAAATTGTCATTTAAGAGTACATCATATTAATGTTATATGTATTTTGGAATTACTTTAATTATTCAAAACAAGTAATTAAAACAAAACATGTTGTAGCCGTGAAATGCCCAAATGGTGTTTTATATATCAGCCTATAAAAATATATTTATTTATAGACGTAAAGGTGACAAGCGAGTACATTGTCCACCTGGATACTGTCGCCCAAATATACCTACATCTATCCTTGATTACCCCTCAACAGTGTATAACATATACATATATACTTAGTCAGGTCATAAGTCCTTTCAAAAACTTTTTATAAAATTAATGATACACTTGTGGCGGCGCTGTCGTCGCGCCACAAACGAAACATATCGAAGCCTAAACCGCGCCAACAAAGTTCCGAAGTTAAAGCAGTATAATATATAAAATAGCTTCGAACTACCACTCGGAGCGTTGGCCGCTCCCCGGGCAGAACACCTTGCCCTCTTGCCTTGAAATCTCCCCTTTTCCTTCCACCCGCCACACACTTTTTGATAATTATATTGAAATTATATATGAAATGAAAGGTAATTTAATTTAGAATACAATTTTATTTACATTATTCAAAATGCCCTCCTCTATTTTGAATACATTCGAATTTAATACAAACTAATTTTGAATACTATTAATTATATTTTTGTATGTAACAGTGTGTATTTTGTTGGTGCAATAAATAAATAAATAAATAAATAAAATACAGCCCTTATTCGACGTGGCCAATCCTCAATCGCAGCACGCACCACATTCATATCTATATCTGCCGCTGCTTTAGCCAAAGATGCTCGGAGAGATTAAAAATTCTCGACAATTATAAAGCAGAGACCGGTATATCTTTTGCAAAAGTTGAAATGGGCCCGAGACCAAAATAAATATAATACAAGAGCTTCCGTTCACTCGCTCGTAACAACTCGACACCGTACTGCTGCATTTCGAGGCAGCTTCAAATTTGCAGCAACACACTGTTGGAATGATTTACCACCACCTATTCGTTCCCTAAAAACATTAAGTAGTTTTAAAAAGAAATTAAAGTCTCATTATTTGGTACAACAAGTACAAAATACGTAATAACTGTCTCGAACGTATTTGTTCTACACTTTTCATGTTCGAATATTATTGATTATTAATGTGTTTCTGTTACATATGTATTTCATGAATGATTATTTATTAGTTTCAATCTTATTACTTTTTTTTTCTTTTAATTTTTGCTTTAAAAATCCAGCAGGTCTCGTAACATGGCGTGTCTCTTTGACTCAGAATATTGAATTATCTAATTTTATGAAGAAAGTAAAAGTTGTCTTCCCCATAGACTAGTCAGAATAGTCAAATATCATGTTAATATTGTATGTATAAGTATATAAGTAGGTATTATTTAAATATATAGTAATATAACACACCTGTTACCTAGGTTTAGTCTCAGTGCATGTGTGTATACGTTATATAATATGTTAGCACTACCTTTTAACTCGTAATTGTTAATAGATAACAATGAACTCGTATGTAACTCTTAGTTGGAAGACCACACACCGACTTGTCTGTGAAGTCACAAGGCTCCAACTGAAAACCAGCGCTGTATTTGCAGCATTATGCTGAGTTGGAGACCTATTTGATGTCACATTTTCATATTGATTTTTTTTTCGGTTTTACCTTTTTGTTTGTTTGTTTGTTTTATTATTGTGTATGTACTGCTTCTCAATTGTAAATGCGTAAACAGTGTTAGACTGGTACATGCATTCTTTTCCCCCTTGATTTTGTTTATAATATTTTTTTAATGTGTGTAAAATGTGTATATCAAATAAATAGTTCTTTCTTTCTTTCAAATTCTGATGAGGTTTCTCCTCCAAATGTTGTCATATCTTGTAATCCAGTGGGTTTAAATCTGAACTCGAAGAGGGCCATGAAGATGTCCGATAAAGCCAATTCCACGGGCGGTCAACCAATTATGTGTGGTTCGTGCCCTATGAGCTGGTGCAGAGTCCTGTTGGAATATCCAATGTCTGTTTTTAAACAATGTTTGAGAAAGAGGTTCCACTATGTTTGTTAGGACGGTATGTTGGTACACCTCGGCACTGGTTTTTATACCATTTTCATAGAAAAACACCTCACTTAAGCCTGAATATGAGACTCCAAGCCAAACCATGAGTGACGAAGGATAATGTCCTCGTTGAACCCTCGGAATACGCGTGCTGGCTTCTTCACTGTTGTGGGCATACACTCTATTATTTTGTTAAAAAAGGTTCCATCCAAAAGCAAAATTACTCGATATTTTTTTCCCGAGTACCGCGATTTATCCAGCCTATTTATTTTTCAAACGCTCTTTCAAAAAATGTCCGGTCTTCTTACGATAAGCTAGTAGTTCTAGGTCTTCATTGATCACTCTTTTGACCGTAGTTCTGCTTAGGCCCATCTGAAGAGCTAAGATTTTTTTGTTTACGAACAGGATTTTGTTGACTTCGCGCCTTCACTGCTTTGATGATCGCGGGTGTCCTAACTGTACGAGGTCGGCCGGTTCTCTTACGATCTTCGAAGCTTGAATCTTGAGTGAATCGTTTAATAGTACGATAAACAAATCGTAGGGTTATTTTCGATCTTTGTAGAATATTGAAAATCTCTTATGGCGCGTAACCACAGCGGTGCAACGCGATAACCGCTACTCTATCTTCTTTCTTCGACCACTCCATATTTGAAAATAAATGAAAATTAATGTATTTTTTATTTTCGGCCAGCGCAAACGTTATATTTTTAAAATTTATGACGTTGATCTAGCCAGTATTCAAAAATTTTAATTAATAAGGTTTTGACAGAACTTATGAGCCGACTAAGTATAATCGCTATACACTACTACTCAAAAGATAAATTATTCGTTAATGTAAAGCCTGCATTATGTTAATTAATAGAATCAGGCGTTACTTTGCGGAAGTCCATTATATTAAAGTTGGCAAAAGTTGGTAAAATTAGAAACAAACCGCCGCGCAACGCCAGCCTACCCTCCAACTACGCAACCAATCGCCAATCACCGTGAGGGTGATAAACGACCATATTACGAGGCTCTCTATTATTAGAGAGCAGGCTTAAAGATAGTTAAGAGAGGCGAGTTAGTAACCTTTGTTTGTTCATTCAGCAGTGCAACGCTACTATTATTTATTTACTACAATTACTTTTTAATATCTCTAACTGTTCCAGCACACACAGCCGCAGCCCTTTATTACACGTATGTAAGACTTTAAAGGAGTGGTCGTTGGCTAGGTTGTGTCCACTGTCCAAAAGATATTTGACAAAATGGGATTTATCGGGATTGCAATTCCTGTACGCGGCTAAATGAGGGAGGGCGGGAGGTGCTCTTCAAACTAGGTAAGACACATCATTTTCTTTTGTCGAGCGGATGTACGCAAAGTAATTTTTTGCCAACTTTAACCTGCATTATGTATCAAACATTTCGAAAACTATCAATTTATCTCTACATAGTATAAAACAAAGTCGCTTCGTGCCGTCTGTACGCTTAGATCCTTTAAACTATGCAACGGATTTTGACGCGGTTTTCATCAATAGACAGAATGAATGTATAATACATGCATTATATATGTAATTCTTCTGTCCGTGTGTATGTGACTGAACTCCTTCTAAGCGGCTGGACCGATTTTAATGAAATTTTGTGTGTATGTGATTAAGTTGATTTGAGAATGGGGATCGCTAGTTTCAAATAAAGTAAAAGTTGTAAAAAGTCAAATTGTAAGTGGTTCAATAAAAAATTACTTTTAACAAAAAGTAAAAGTCGACTTAAAAAAAACTATAAAGAATAAAATAATTTGACATCATGAAGTCAGAGTTTTGATTCTTTTGTACCGACTTCAAAAAGGGAAGAGGTACTCAATTCGACTCTATGTTCTTTTATGTGTGTTACCTCATAACTTTTTTCTGGGCGAACCGATTTCGATGATTTTTTTTATAAGAAAGCTGGTGCTTCTCATGTAGTTCCATATAAATGTGATCAAAGTCTGACCAATAGTTTTTGAGTTAATAATTATATAAAATAAAAAATAATAATATTGAAGTCGGTTGTACAAAATTTTTAATTTTATATTATATACAGTATTATTTAGTAGCTTTTATTGAAAGTAATTCATTTTAGTCTCTAAGGAATGTCACTATCTCAATATGTTCTAAATAGTTACATTAAAGACTTCATCCCCTATTTATAAGAAATAAAAAAAAATATAGACCAAGTCCGACACTTTACCCTAAAACCCTCTCAAAAATAAGAAAACTCCTATATTCAACACAGGATTTTTTTAATAATATTAGGGTGACAAACGAGCACACAGTCCACCTGATGGTATGTGGTTGCTGTAACCCAGATACATCTACATCTATCCTCGACTATGAATTAAAAAGCAGATGCGTCGTCACCCATCATTATCATTATCATTACAGCCCTTCACAAGTCCACTGCTGAACATAGGCCTCCCCCAAAGAATGCCACAAAGCACGGTCCTGAGCCACCTGCATCCATCGACTTCCTGCATGTCTTACCAGGTCGTCACTCCATCTCGTGGGGGGACGCCCTACACTTCGCCTACCGGTACGAGGCTGCCACTCGAGAACCTTTCTTCCCCATCGGTTGTCGGTTCTTCGAGCTATATGGCCGGCCCACTGCCACTTCAGCTTACTAATCCGTTGGGCTATGTCGGTCACTCTGGTTCTACTGCGGATATCCTCATTCCTAAGTTTATCACGCAGAGAAACTCCGAGCATAGCCCTCTCCATAGCTCGCTGAGCGACCTTGAGCTTCCTCATACGGCCAGCAGTGAAGGACCACGTCTCAGTTCCGTAAGTCATCACTGGCATACCCCCTATGAATGACAGATGCGTCGTCACCCGTGAGAACTAAAATGGAATGCGTCGTTTCCAATAAAAGGGGTCTCCGGTTTTCTACACTCACCATATGAAACACAGCAGTGTTAAGCTGCTATTTTACGCTGGTATTCTGTGAGAGCGTGGTCTTTCCCCGGTAGAGCCGACCCATTCGTGCTACAACGATACTACCAATATAGCTGCAGCATGGCGCTACCACGTATAAAATGGATGTGTATAGACTTCTTTACCATTAAATATTATAACAACAAAACATGTGATAAAAAACTGTGTACTGAATAATAAATGCACATCACAAATTAAGGTAAAAAATGTTTAGTATTTTTTGTAAATCAAATCTTGGGTACCACTTGGTACATATAAGTTTTTTTAGAACGGCCAATTAATTCTGCTATAAGCTATTTACAAGGTTTTCCATTAATTACTGGTCACCTGCTATAAACTAGTATACTCGTGTATAAGGTAATTACGTTATTTGCCACAAGAGACGCATGCTTTTTTGAAGAAAAATAATTCTCATAATTACCATAACATTACATCATATCAAAAATCCATTGCTAACTGTACTGAACATTGGCCTCCACATAGATTTCTTCACAGTTGCCAAGTTTGGCATGCGGGTCGGCAAGCGGAGTTTTTTTATTCAGTTGTTATCAGGAAGATGTACTATTGTTGATCTCCTGATCTCCTGGTTCAGTTTCCCTCTGTCGCCACTTACGACACCTATAGGTGATTCGGGATAGTTGATATTCTTACACCGTCACTATACGGTGGAACTCTCATTCTCAACTATCACAATCCGAAATTCAAACTAAGATTTAAAAAAATTGCTAGAGCTAAAGGTATTTAATAACATTCATCAATCGACGGATTAAAATGGTGTTAACTTTCACAGTCCGCACCCATATATCGTATAGTGGCGGTGTGAAAATATTCCGTACTCCGTATTATCATCACGTTGGTATCGTAAGAGGCGACAGAGGGAATTAAATCAGAGGATGGGTAACAGCGTCTTCCTAATAACGGCGGTTGCCAACCCGCTTGCCAAGCGTGACAACGTGACTTTAAAACACTAAGATGGATGTATAGAAGATAATCTACCAGGAGCACATGACCCACTGAGAGGTGAAATTATTAAATCAACTAACATTACAACTATGGCAAATATTCCTTCTATAAGGCAATCTATGCTATGGATTTTTGTACGTGGTAGACCCATGCTGTAGCTATATTGTGGTTGCAGCACGAATGGGTCGGCTCGAACGGGGTAGGGCCACGCTCGAGGATAAATGTAGATGTCTATGGACCACAGCATCCACTTACCATCAGGTGGACTCTGAGCTCGTTTGTCACCCTTATTCTATAAAAAAAAATGGGTGAAACCTATGTTCAGCAGTGGACTTTAATAGCCCGTAAAAGTAACGGTAACCTTTAAGGCAAGGACTTCCTACCTTCTCCGCTGCATGCATATTTATCCAGCACGAAATAAGCGTGCGATATTCGATGAACAAAAAGTGACTTCATTTGAAACGTGTTTGCTTATTATCTAACAGTTTTTTTTATTAGTTGTTTATGACTGGATTGTAATGTTTTTAAATAGTTCAATATTGCTGATCTCTTGTCTACTTCAATTGTTAAAAATTTCCTTTTTTTAGTTTATATTAGCGTTTAAGTAATTTCTACTAACTCAAACACTTAGTGGTAGAGCCACGTGGCGGCTTTTGCTGTCGCACGGATGGGCCGGCTCGAACCGGGGTGGTACCACGACCTCACAGAATACCAGCGTGAAGTAGAGGTTTACCTCTGCGTTTCGCTTGGTGAGTGCAGGTGGCCGGAGGCCCTTTTTACTGGAAATGAGGCATTCCATCTTAGTCCTCACGGGTAACAATGAATCTGCATTTTGATTTGTAATAGACGATAGATGTAGATGTCTATGGGCCGCAGCAACCACTTACCATCAGGTGGACTGTGTGCTCGTTTGTCACACTTATCCTATAAAAAAAAACTAATGTCATTTTGTAATATTGCGTATGTACTAAGTCCTCCTTCACATTTCTCACTTTTGTAATTTATCCTATAAATTAAAGGCTGGTGGTGCTGGCTTCACGAAATTTAAATTTTAGGATTAAGATTAGTTATTATCCCTGTTGAAGTTGTTTACTGGTCCATAAATAAATTATATTTTTTTTTATCAGGATATAAAGGACCTTAATAAAAATGTAGCCTATGAAGAATCTAACACAATACTCGAGTTCTCGCTTAAAAAGCGAGAACTGAAATATTAAAGTTTTTTTCTCGGAATTTTTTTAAACTGTATGAATGTAATTTATTTTAAAAGTTCATTTGACTAAAAATTTAATTGAGTATTTCATGTAAGCACATATTTTTTCCTAGCATATAAGTGTCTACTATTTTAAGAAGTATCTATTCACGCGCATAAAAATCGTATCTAAAATATGATATTTTGTCCAACTGCAACGTAGCTCTACCACGTACAATGTATATAAAATGCCTCCACAATACAAAAGAAAATCCTAACATTCTACTTTGGGCTTTTAAAAAATAGAGCTAGTAGGTTGTCCCACCACATTTTGCTGGAACAATGTTATCCGAAGTGCTCTTGTCTCTATAAATGTTCTCTCAGTTTCTCTAAGAAGCAAAGCCAGAGCCACATTTCTAGAGACAAGACAATAAGTTAGAGACGATGGCAGGCGACTCGACAGTATGACTTTGATCGCTTGAGAGAGAGACAAAGCCTTAGTGTAGGGTGCTACGTGCGCAGACATTTTGGCGACCAATCTTAGGGGCACCTCATTTAGCAGTGGGGCCAGATCAGGTTTGATGAAGTTCGAAGATTAATCCCTAACATTGTTTGACTCAAACCACAATCTACGTGTTTAACCTAAAACAAGGCGTTGGAATAATTTTATAGCGCACGTACTACTACCACTGTACGTGGTAGGGCCATTCTACAGTTACTCGTATATCACTGATATAGTTGTAGCACGAATGGGTCGGCTCGACCGGAGAAGGACCACGCACTCACATAATAACAGCGTAAAATAGCAGCTTAACACTGCTGTGTTTCGTATGGTGCGTGTAGAGAACTGGAGGCCCTTTTTACTGAAAACGAGGCATTCCATATTAGTCCTTACGGGTGACAACGCATCTGCATTTTGATTCGTGATCGAGGTTAGTTGTAGATGTCTATGGGCCACAGAAAACACTTACCATAGGGTGGACTGTGTACGCGTTTGTCACCCTATCCTATGAAAAAAAAGTATCTGCATATTAAATAATAAATAAAAATAAAAATGTTTCATTTTTCAGGCATCGTAGGCCCATAACGTGTTAGTAGTAGAAATAAAACCTAAGAACTAATATATAATGACAATATATAATGATAGATGTAAATGTCTATGGACAACAGCATCTAGGAACAGACATAAAATAGTAAGGTACGTGAGAGTAAATGGTCATCTTAAGCTTTGCCGCCCCATAAAAACCAAAACAAGGAGGAGCACAGTGACAAAAACACAAAGTCGTATACTATCTACGAGCTATATAATAACATAAAGAGGAAAGACTTGTTTGTTTGTTTGTTTGAATTGCATAGGCTCCGAAACTACTGGACCGATTTGAAAATTTTTTTACATTATCCCTGATGAACATAGGTGATAGAATATTTTCAAAAAGTTAGGTATCCGTATGAAAACTTCGTTAGTGTAACCCAAGGTGTGAAAAAATACCAAAAAGAATTCTTATATCGCGTACGCTGTTGAAACTATTGACAATAGAGCAAAGTGATGTAGGTACTACAGTTTTATACAAGACGTCAATATCTACAAAAAAAAGTCTGCAATACCATATGTTTTACTATTACAGTTAGGTCACAATAAATACTTTTACATGATAAATTATGCAATAGTAACGCCGAAAAATCCTTATTTCGCATACACTGCGGAAACTATTCACAATAGAGCCAAGTGATGTACTACAGTTTTATAGAGGAACATCAATATCTACAAAAACGTCGGCAATACAATATGTTTAACTATTACAGTTATGTCACAATAATTACTTTTTCATGTTAAAATATGCAATAGTAACGCCGGTACAAACTAGGCCACATTATTCGTACCTTGGTATTAACCCTCATATCCAAATAAATCACTACGTATTCAAGGCTATATCGATACATGTACCATGCATAGCCACCAATTACGTTAACCATGTAATTTAAGCAACATTTTTCATTTTTTAAATCTTTGTTAATTCAGCAACCCTCCGTCGTGATGTCTCTCTCGAAGTTCGAATGTCGCGAGGCGCAGACACGTGATATACGCGGGTGAAACCACGTGGCATAGCTAGTAACTAATATATTAAGAAAAAAATAGCAAACAAGCTTTGCCAATAATTAGGAACACTTCGAAAATCATCTCATAAAAAACTAACTACACTACACAATACTAAAATCGACAATTTTTTTTTACTATATACTCAACTGTCAAAATGGCGTCGATAAAGCAGCGCCCTTTTGACCCTTTATTATTTGATTGACTGATAAAGAACTATCGTATCACAGAGACACCTATGCAAATAAGGCTGTCGTTTTTGACTTTTTAAGAATGTGACCATATTACCCTCATATATTTGCCAGTTACCCGACACCGTATCACCGAAATTAGTCATCAATCAGTAGGTAATTAATTCATGAGGCGATTTTTACGCTTTTACAACAAAATACCGTTAATGTTTCCTACATACAAAATTTTACCTGTGCCTAGTTCAAAAAACTTTCTTAAAAAAAGATTGCATAAAAAGAGTATTATAATATTCTATTTCTATTTCTATCGATTTACCAACAGGTCAACTGCGTATTCTTTTGTCACTCTTAACTCGTATAAAAATCGCTTATCTGTACAGAATGTGTTCGTATCGTAGACGACTATATGCTGGTAGAATGTGTTCGAATTGAGAAACAAAGAAACTATTTTTTTTATGTTATCTCAGTCAAAATAATATTGGCATATTTAATGCTATCTTCCCTACTGTTAGCCAAAGGATTACTTATATTTAAACTTGTATATTATAAAAATTAAACAAGAAAAATAATAATAGAAGAAGAATGGTTAGAGTGACATGATGAGGGTTAATATTCTTCCGCCCACAAGATGTCGCTAGTTGACACTGGAGTGAAGTTTTTTGTTACACAATGTCAGTTGCATTGCCATGATTGCAATCTTCGCTCTCATAACAATCTCGTACTGCAAATTCCCTCTCACCGTACTGGTTTCCTCTCGAACTCTTTCGCTGTTACAGCTGTACGACTCTGGAATGCGCTTCCCTTAGCAATAAGAAAATCCCCTAACAAGTGGATTTTACAACATAAGTAAAAGAACATTACTTGCGCTCATCTAACACATTTTTTATAGGATAAGGGTGACAAATGAGCACGCAGTCCACCTGTATGGTAAGTGGTTGCTGTGGCCCATAGACATCCACATCTATCCTCGATTACGAATCAAAATGCAGATGCGTTGTCACACGTGAGGACTAAGATGGAATGCCACGTTTCCAGTAAAAAGGGTCTCCGGTTCTCTACACTCACCATACGAAACACAGTAGCGTTAAGCTGCTATTTTACGCTGGTATTCTGTGAGAGCGTGGTGCTTCCCCGGTCGAGCCGACCCATTCGTGCTACAACTATACTACTAATATAGCAGCAGCATGGCTCTACCACGTGAAAAACACATAAATATGTATAACATATAATCTGTTATATCCTTATATATGTTTAAATAAGTTTGATCTACATGTATGTGTATGTATGCGTTTATGTATGTATGTGTGTATGCGTGTATGTGTATGTATGCGTTTATGTATGTATGTGTGTGGATGCGTGTATGTGTATGTGTGAAATTTATCAATTTTAGGTTTTCATCCTAGCCCACTGCAGTACACACAACTCACTAACTTCCCGGTCTGCTGGTAGAACATGCCATATGGCATTAAGTCCGCCGTTTGTACCTTTAGTACAATAAAGTGTATAAATAAAAAAATAATAATTGGCAAGGTAGTTTTAAAGAAAAGCTTATCAGTTACTAGAGTATTATATCAATACATAAAACAATGCCCCAGTGGTTTGTTATTTAATTTTTTATACATTTTTAACTTTTTTTTAATTTTTCTACTTTTATAAAAATCTGTGGTTTGGTTTAATTATTTTTAATCTATTTAATATAAAATATAACTAACAGATAAGAACACAGAAAGAATCATTAATCTTTACATTTTTCGAACAAATTAACTTCCCTGCTATGAAATCTTTGAAATATTAGAACTCATTTTTTAGTAGAGAAAGAAAGAAGTAGATAAAGAAAAAGCCGTGGATGCCTTCATTACTACGAAAAAACTAACAAATTAAAAAAAAAACCTTTTTATTAAAATTTGACAAATAATGTTTTATGTCTCAATTAAATTTACGAAATTAAATGTTTGCCCGCCACACAAAAATCATAGATGACCTGATCTATTAGCCAATAAACTTCCTTTTTCCAAACAACCAAGGTCTAGACGCGAGTAATTAAAAACAATAACCACTCGTTAACCCTGCGACCATATCGAAAAGCGGACCGCCATAATTATACAAGTAAAGCTCCGATTTGATTTATATGTAAGGCGTGAAAAAAAACACTTAGTACCTTGTCAAAGTAACGCTAACAACTAGACTTGTTTTACGTTAAGCGAGCTTACTAGTTTATAATTGTGACAGGGTTGTATAGTATAATGCATTCAGCCAATATGAAGATATTTCTTTTTTAAAAATCAGTTGTAGACCATGACACGGTTTCGGTGCGTTGTCGCGTTAAAACAAGTATTCATATGTGTGTACATAACCTGTACAATGTACATGTGGGGGCTATGTAGGGTATATACAACTAGGGTTACCACTCAACATTGTTAACGGTGGATAATTAGAATATTCGTATTATAACAGAATCATTCAAAAAATACAGTAGCCAATACATTATATTTATATGTATATTATTTTTTTTATCTTGCCTTTGAAAATTATGTCGTAATAAATTGTGTTTGAAAAACGTCACCCCAAAACACGAATTCATCTTCATTTTCTGCCGACTTCAAAAACGAGAAGGTACTCAATTCGACAGTATGTTTTTTTAATGTGTGTTACCTCATAACTATTTACTGGGTGAACCGATTACGATGATTCTTTTTAATTTGAAAGCTGGTACTTTACATGTTGTCCCGTATGTATTTGATCAAGTTCAGACCAATAGTTTTTGAGTTATTCTTAATAATTTATATTGAAGTCGGCTGTACAAAATTTTTAATTATTAATTACATATTACGTAAATTAAACATGAAAAAACATCCAGACCTCGAACATTTTTTCAGAATAAGGTTGACAAACTATCCACTTGGTAAGTTGCTGCGTCACATTTTTTTTTTTTTATAGGATAGGGTGACAAACGAGCACACAGTCCACCTGATGGTAAGTGGTTGCTGTGGCCCATAGACATCTACATCTATCCTCTATCACAAATCAATATGTAGATGCGTTGTCACCCGTGAGGACTAAGATGGAATGCCTCATTTCCAGTAAAAAGGGCCTCCGGCCACCTGCACTCACCAAGCGAAACGCAGAGGTGAACCTCTACTTCACGCTGGTTTTCTGTGAGGTCGTGGTACCACCCCGGTTCGAGCCGGCCCATCCGTGCGACAGCAAAAGCTGTCGCGTGGCTCTACCACTGTTATTATATATATACATAGACACCAAGACCAACATCTATACTTAAGGATCAAAATGCAGATCTGTTGTCATTGCTAAGGACTTAGATGGAATGCCTCGTATCCAGTAAAAGTAGGACAAATCCAGCAATATGCGAATAGATGGTGCGCATACTTGCAGCGTATGTGCCCATGTACAGGTTTTTTCGCATTATCGACAAGTGAACTCTTGAATGCTTTTACAATGTCACTTTCCGTTTGCTCGTGAGCTTGCTTGAGGCCACAGATATATTTGTATCATGGTCTACAGCGTCTACTGTTATTTTGATTAAATATTTACAATTTTGAAATGTCAAATTTTGTTCCAGTTTCTCAATAAACAGTCAAATTACAATCATTACTACTATAAATCTTTAGTATTTTATAATTAAATAAGGAATTGCAAAAAAAGGTTCAGTCTGTTCCAAATATTGGTATTGTTATTTTTTTTCATTTTGGTTATAGTTCCGGCTGTGGTATCGGTTTTGAGATACCGGATCCAAAGCACGGAATTTTTTTCAGGTTCTAAGCCGAATAGGAAGGCTTTATGGCGTTGTAGCTTTGCTTTATTTTTATATTATAACATCTATCGTAGCACAGAACAAAGAAATTTATTACCGCATGATGTCTTTTTTACAGAAAACATAATTTTATAACTGTCACTCAATAAATACGAGCAAATTAGGTTCGGTTGAAGTCATCTCGTAACGCTCCCGTAAACTACCCACTGTTGGGGACAAGGTAGTCAAGTTGCGGGAGCTGCCGAGGGGTTTTTTAAAACTAAATACAAACTACGACTTAAAACTAAATACAAACTAGATGTTCACAGAGAGAGATGTGAATTTATTCTGTCCATTGTCTTTCACAATCCTTAATCCTATGCTTACAGTCTACTTAACTTACTACATACTCAGCGTTTATGTATTTATGCTGATGGACGCTTTATCTGTATTATGGGTGGTGCTGGTGTAACCATAACGAGGTTTGCTCTCCTCTATTAAAAGGTTTTAGATTAATGAAATAACCGCCGCGCTGCCCCAGTGAGTGTTGGTTGGCTTTGCATGTCTTCGAAATATTTTTTAATTTCTCAGAGACATGCAGGTTTTCTCATGATCTTTTCTTAAAATTGCAAGTAACAAATTCTTTGGTGCCGGCGTAAGTTGAATCCAGCTTGCTCGTTTCGAGCGTTTAGTTCCTTAGATTTCTCGGTTTCGGTCCGGATTCGCTCGTTTACAGATTAATATTTGCAACGCTCCTGCAATACTTCCCCTGGTGTTGTAGTTGTTCATGGTTATTGTTCATTATTTATTAGTTAGTAGTTTTCTTGCCGTGTAGTGGCGGTCAAGAATATCCACTACCCCATATCCTCCCGTGGGTGTCGTAAAAGGCGACAAAGGGAAACAGCCAGGAGATGGGCAGCAGCATCTTCCTGATAATAGCCAAATGACAATAAAAAAACTGCGGTTGCCAACCCGCTCGCCAAGCGTGGCAACTATGGCAAATACCCCCCAATGATGAGAGCAACAAAAAAACGGCCCCCAGTCCCCGGCGGCCCCGCTATTCCTGGCTACGGTGGCGACCATGGTAACGGCGGGGCAGGGGGTGCTAAGAATCTCCGGTGGAGGTTCGGTTGCCACCTTAGACGACTCGACCTGGCAACGTACAACGCACGCACCCTGAGGACTGACGAGAAGATCGTGGAGCTGGAAGAAGAGATAGACAAGTTGCGCTGGCATATTATAGGATTATCTGAAGTCCGAAGAGAGGGGGAGGACACGGTAATCCTCGAATCCGGCAACTTGCTCTATCACCGGGAGGGCGACCATCTGTCCCAAGGAGGTGTCGGATTTATCGTCCACAAGTCTCTCGTTAACAACGTTGTAAAAATCGGGAGTGTGTCGACGAGGGTTGCGTACCTTATACTCAGAATCACCAAACGGTATTCGCTGAAGGTCATACAGGTTTACGCACCAACCTCGGCACACCCCGATGAGGAGGTGGAGGAAATGTATGAGGATATCTCTAGAGCCATGCATTCCTCCAAAACCCAATATACGGTGTTAATGGGAGACTTCAATGCAAAACTAGGCACAAGAGAGAACGGTGAGCTGAAAGTAGGGAAATTTGGAATAGGGCAACGGAACCCAAGGGGCCAGCAGCTGGCCGACTTCATGGAGAAAGAGGGACTCTTTATGATGAACTCTTTCTTCCAGAAGCGGCCCCACAGGAAGTGGACCTGGTCGAGCCCCGACGGTTCCACAAAAAATGAGATTGACTTCATTATGACGACCAGACGACAACTGTTCAGTGATGTCTCCGTGATCGCGAGGGTGAAAACTGGTAGCGATCACCGAATGGTTAGAGGCACACTGAACCTAAACGTTAAGTTGGAGAGGTCTCGTCTAATGAAGTCAACGCTCCGTCCCGCTCGTGCTCTGTTTCAAAGTCCCGAAACCTTTCAGCTCGAGTTACAAAACCGTTTTCAGTGCCTGGAAGACTGCAATGAAGTGGACGATATGAATGACAAGCTCGTGGAAACTGTCCATGCGGTTGGAGCTAAGTTCTGCAAGACCCGCCGCAGAAGAACACAAAAACTCTCCGATCACACTCTTAATCTCATGGCTGTTAGACGGGAGATGAGGGTACATTCTTCAACAGACTTGACTGCATACAGGCATCTGAACAGACAGATCTCCAAATGCATGCGGCGGGACTTACGCAACTTCAATACAGCTCGTATTGAAGAAGCGATCGAGCGGAACCAAGGCTCCAAAGTCTTTGCCAGAGATCTGTCTGCCAGAAAGAGCCAACTGTCAAAGCTGAAGACAGAATGTGGCAGCATCGTTTCCGGGACACCTGAGATTTTGAGTGAGATTGAGAGGTTCTATGGGCAGCTGTACACATCATCGTTGGAGCCACACGCAAGTGTGAGTAACGATCCAAGAGCGAGTCTCATCCGACACTATTCCGAAGATATCCCGGATGTCAGTCTGAGCGAGATTAGGATGGCTCTCCAGCACCTTAAAAACGGTAAGGCCCCAGGCGAGGATGGAATTACAGCGGAGCTTCTGAAAGCGGGTGGAAGACCGGTACTTGAAGTCCTTCAGAAGCTCTTTAATTCCGTCCTCCATGGTGGCATTACACCGGAGGCGTGGAGCAGAAGTGCGGTGGTCTTGTTCTTCAAGAAAGGTGACAACGCTCTCTTGAAGAACTACAGACCGATTTCCCTTCTGAGCCGCGTCTACGTGCTGTTTTCGAGAGTCATTACGAATCGTCTCGCGCGCAGACTTGACGACTTCCAGCCTCCCGAACAAGCCGGTTTCCGAAAGGGCTTTAGCACCATAGACCACATACATACCCTTAGGCAAGTTGTACAGAAGTCCGAAGAGTACAATTTGCCACTATGTCTGGCGTATGTGGACTATGAGAAAGCCTTTGATTCCGTCGAAATTTGGGCGGTGCTGCAGTCCCTTCAGCGGTGCCAAGTTGACTGTCGGTATATCGAAGTGTTGAAGTGCTTGTACAGTAGGGCTACGATGGCTATCCGAGTACAGAACCAGAGTACGAAACCTATCCAATTGCAGAGAGGTGTAAGACAGGGTGACGTCATATCCCCGAAACTCTTCACCGCTGCATTGGAAGACGTTTTCAAGCTTCTGGACTGGAAAGGATACGGTATCAATATCAATGGCGAGTACATTACTCACCTTCGATTTGCCGACGATATAGTCCTTATGGCAGAATCGCTGGAGGACGTAAGCACTATGCTCAATGACCTCAATAGTGTTTCCCAACGGATAGGTCTTAAGATGAACATGGACAAAACTAAGATCATGTTTAATGTCCATGTCACACCTATGCCGATAGTTGTTGGGAACACTAAGCTCGAAGTTGTTGACGAGTATGTTTACCTGGGACAAATAGTCCGACTGGGTAAGTCCAACTTCGACCGAGAGGTCAATCGACGGATTCAACTCGGCTGGGCAGCGTTCGGGAAGCTACGACACATCTTCTCGTCAGACATACCTCAAAACCTTAAAACGAAATTGTACAACCAGTGCGTGTTGCCAGTGATGACTTACGGAACTGAGACGTGGTCCTTCACTGCTGGCCGTATGAGGAAGCTCAAGGTCGCTCAGCGAGCTATGGAGAGGGCTATGCTCGGAGTTTCTCTGCGTGATAAACTTAGGAATGAGGATATCCGCAGTAGAACCAGAGTGACCGACATAGCCCAACGGATTAGTAAGCTGAAGTGGCAGTGGGCCGGCCATATAGCTCGAAGAACCGACAACCGATGGGGAAGAAAGGTTCTCGAGTGGCAGCCTCGTACCGGTAGGCGAAGTGTAGGGCGTCCCCCCACGAGATGGAGTGACGACCTGGTATGACATGCAGGAAGTCGATGGATGCAGGTGGCTCAGGACCGTGTTTTGTGGCATTCTTTGGGGGAGGCCTATGTTCAGCAGTGGACTTGTGAAGGGCTGTAATGATGATGATGATGAGTTTTCTTACCTGTAAGTAAGTTAAAGCATTGCATTGGTTAATGGAACTGTAAGGAAATTATAAGTATGTTATAAAAATAAATTAAATTAAATATTATTTATTCCGTGATAAAGGCCCGAAAGGTCGATTTCAGTTTTGGTTCTAGTATCAGAACCACAAAATACATATTTTTATCCCTGGTTTAAAGTGACACAATTTTAATGGGTACTGAAATTCATTGTGGTTGCAGAACGAATGGGTCACCTCGGCCGGGTAGGACCACGCTCTCACAGAATACCAGTGTAATATGGCAGCTCAATACTGGAAATGAGGCACTCCATCTCAGTCCTCAGGGGTAGCGGCGCATCTGCATTTTGATTCTTAATTGCGGATAAATCTAGATGCCAATGGGCCACAGCATTCACTTACCATCAGGTAGACTGTGTGCTCATTTGTCAGCCTTATTCTATAAAAACAAATTCATCAACATCAACTAATTTCAAAGAAAGAGTTCTAGACTAGATATTAGTTCCATTTCAGACACATGGTCGTAATGGCAAAGCAAACCATGCCATTACAGCCTATTAAAAGCCCATTGTCAAAAATAAACCTTCTTCATAGATTACCTCATAATCATAACATATTTGCTGTAGTTGCCACGCTTGGCTAGTGGGTTAGCATTCACTTGTTATCAGGAACCCTAGTTTAGCTTACCTCTGTCACCTCGTACGACCACCCAAATGGTGATATGGGGTAATAGATATTCTTACACCGCCACTAAACAGATGAAAAGACTGCTGAAGGAAGATATTTTCAAGAATACGTCAAACCATGTATTTCTTTAAAGATTGATAATATTATAAAAATAGAATTTAATATTTATAAAGTAGAGTTAAATATCTTAATTCATAACGAATCGATACGTATAAGTTTTATATATAGCTGGCATACAACATTAAAAATCTATCATTCTTTACATTAGCGCCTGCCGGTATCGCACGACCTTCCGAATGGCAACTGACACTTGAAGCGTAATAATTTAAAATTTTGTACTGCCGACTTCAGTATAAGTTATTAAGAATAACTCAAAAACTACTGGTCTGACCTTGATCAAATTCATATGGGACTACACGAGAAGTACCAGCTTTCAAATAAAAAAGAATCATCGAAATCAGTTCACCCAGTAAAAAGTTATAAGGTAACACACATAAAAAAACATACAGTCGAATTGAGTACCGTCTCCTATTTGGAAGTCGGCAGAAAACGTAAAATGGTCGGGCACATGAGGGGCTATACACACCATCTAGACGTACTTCCGTAGCAGTAAAGCTACTGTTGTAGCGACGATATCACCACGTTTTTTTACAAAATAACGGTGACAAACAATCACACAACCCATTAGATGGTAAATGAATGCCGTGATACATAGACATCGACATATTTCCTTCCTCGTTTGGGAATCAAAATGCAGATGCGTTGTCACCCGTGAGGACTAAGATGGAATGCGTTGTTTCCAATAAAAAAAGGTCTCCGGTTCTCTACACTCACTCAATAGGAGATAGACTATATTTAGTATTTAGTATTAGCCTTCATCACAAGGGACAAAATGATAGTAAGCTTCAAGAACAACAGCAAACTAACGTCGAATCATGCTTATATTTTTTTTTTAAATCGGCTCATAAATGAGAAGATGCTAAATCGGATTGTCACTCGTGATCAAAGTGGATCAAGGAATGGAAAAGTCCACTGCTGAACATTAGTATTAGTAGTAATATGTCTTTCCCATAAATTGCCTCATATGGATGATTTGGCAATAGTGGTAAATAAAATAATGACTTTCAATAAGTATTATGTAATAATCCATATTGAATAAAAATCATTCTATTCTATTCTATTCTATTCTGTTGCTACGCTTGGCAGGCGGGTGGACAAATGGTCGTTAATTGACTTGAACCCAAAAAAGCCCGTCGATCCATATCAAGTCATAAGAAACTTGTTGTATGTAAGACCTTGACCGGCATCATACATTACAGCGTTTCTTACGTGGTAGATCCGTGCTGCAGCTATATTAGTAGCATAGTTGTAGCACGAATGGGTCGATTCGACCGGGGAAGGGTCACGATCTCACAGAATACCAGCGTAAAATAACAGCTTAACACTGCTGTGTTTCGTATGGTGAGTGCAGAGAACGGGAGACCCTTTTTACTAGAAAATAGGCATTCCATCTTAGTACTCACGGGTGACAACGCATCTGCATTTTGAATCTTTATTGATGATAGATGTGGATGTCTATGGGTCACAGCAACCATTTACCATCCGGTGGACTGTGTGCTCGTTTGTCATACTATCCTATAAAAAAAGCTTCTTGATGTCTATCACCAAAATTGCATTGGTATACACTCAAGGTGGGATGGCAACCGCAGTTTTTTATTTTTTAGTTATTATTAAGTGTACTCTGCTACTCATCTCCAGGTTTTTTATGAGTAAGCTGACATACACACAGTGTACCTGATGGTGAGTAGATGAGATAAATGTAACACATAGACATTTACATCTATCCGTGACTAAAGATTTAATGAAAAATTTCAGAAACTCTTCGTCATTCATCGTACTCGCCAGATCTTACTACCATCGTTTTCCATTATTTTTACATTTATATTACAAATAACTTTAAATTTTTTTTTCGGAATTTGAAATATTGCAACACCAATGTGGGCTGTGAATAACACTTTTTAATATCGCTTTATCTATTGGACATTCATTAAAATTGAAAATTGATTTTCGATTAATTTATTTTAGAAGCTACCGTGTAGTGGCGGTGTAAGAATATCTAATACCATAATATCATCCCGCGGGTGTCGCAAGCGGCGACAGAGGTAAACAAATCTGGAGATGGGCAGCAGCGTCTTTCTAATAACGACTAAAAATAAAAAAACTGCGGTTACCAACTCGCTTACCAAACGTGACAACGATGGCAAATAAATATCCCATCTATGAGGCAAAACTATGGGTAAAGCCTATGTTCAGCAGTGGACTTTAATGAGCTGTAAGATTGATGTATAGAAGACAATCTACCAGGAGCACATGACCCCACTGAGAGATGAAATTATTAAATCAACCATCGATGGCAAATATCCTTTCTACCAGGAGCACATGACCCACTGAGAGGTGAAATTATTAAATCAACAGTAACATTACATACTATGGCAAATATGAGGCTCCATGCGGGAGCGCTATGTTCAGCAGCAGACTTTAATAATAACGGTCACGCTACCATAAAAGAATTGTTGTTGTTTCTATTTCAAATGTAATTACACAGGCAATTTCAGATCTAACACTTCTGGATTAGTCTATAGGTTATTCATCTAAAACATCGTGCATTGTTCCACAACTATTTCTACAAAGAAGCAGTAAAAGGTGCCCTAGTGTTCCTTCACAATCCAATTAAGCTATCTTCCTCCCTACCCAATGGCCCGCGGCATGCGCGTACACTACCTACCTAACCTAGTTTCTACCCTCGCGACGCTATAACTCAAAAATGAATCTTAAAAGTACGACTTAAAGCTTTATTTTGATTACAGTTCTTTGAACATAATATGACATTTAAAAAAAATGCATATTATATCGTCACATACAGAAGTTTAATCTTGTTAACTTGTCGGCTGAGGATAAAAGGAAATGACCTTTATGTGGGTCATGATAACGTAAACAAATGAAAACAATACAATTTTATTTTGTTTTTAAACTTCCATTTCTTAACAGGTCGTCACTCCATCTAGCTGATGAATGCCTTTCGCTTACCGATACGGGGCTGCCACTCGAAGAGCTTCTTCCCCATCGGTGGTCGGTTCTTCGAGCTATATAGTCGCCTTATTACCACTTTAGGTTACAGATCCGTTGGGCTGTATCAGCATATAATTATAACACAGAACAATTATCATCCTAAATTTAACTCATAAGTTACTGTAATTGTGTAATTGTTTGTAGTGTAAGGTATTTTTTCTTTTTTATGTAGGACAGGCTACTGTTACAATTCCATCCGGCTTAAGATACAAGGAGGTCTAAATTTAACTCATTTACACGCTTTAAGTCCTCCTTTCCACCATCGTACAACCAGGCGGTCTGCGGGTCTTCACACACCTTTGTTGTCGATATTCCACGCATTAGAACTATACGGTTTGCTTCGTCTTCTGTAATGCGTACTGGAGTGGATTAATTTGATTGTAAGGCAAAAGTGAATAGGCTTTTGTTACGCTAAGACCGTACGATTTACCATCTAAGGTTGCATCACCACTTACCACCAGGTGGGTGTGTGGTCAAGTACTGCTTATAATAAGCAAAAAAAGAGTCATAGTCATAGTCATAGTCATTTATTCCATAGAACAATATTACATTGTATTGGAAATTTATTACATGGATGAAGACCAACATTTACATGCAATTATTTTAATTAAAATTAGAATCGATTAAATTTAAACATCATTTAACAAATTAATTAAATACTTTTCATGTCACAATATATTATAAATTATACAGTACATAAACAATAAAAATTAACATTCATTATGTTTATTTTTGTCATTTCATCATCAACTGAGTAGCAAGCAGCTTTTTTTAATTACTAATGATTTTAATTTATTTTGAAATTTGTGGTGGCAATAAATAGTTTTAAATGAGGTAGGCAAAGAATTAAATAGTCCAATGGCTTGATATCTTGTGCTGTGGCGTACAACATTCAATGTTGGTGTGATAGAAATTTTTAAATCTTTTCGACGGGTTATTTCTCTCTTTTTCTTTTCTTCGTGTCTCACATTTGTGAAAGTTCTTTACTAAATAAGTAAGTGAAACTAAGATATACAGAGAGGGGACCGTTAATATGCCAAGATTTCGGAAATGTTCCTTACACGACTCAATTTGTGGAATACGTAACATGGTACAGATCGCCCTTTTTTGTAGTACAAACGCTGCCTTAATATTAGACTTATAATTATTGCCAAAGAATGTTATGATATAACGTAGTTTAAATTCTACTGGAGCAAAACAAACCATTTTAGCTGTTCTAACGTAACTTCTTCTCGTAAACTTCTTAAGGCATAGCATGCTGAACTGATAGTGGATTCTAGTGCTTTAATATCCTTTTTCGTTAACGTTTATTGATTCTTTTTGTCTTGCTGTAGATTTAAAAAGCATTGCGTATGTTTTATTTATATTTAATAAAAGATCGTTTGTAGTAAACCAACTTTTAAATTCCTACAGTGTATTTTTAATTTTAGTATTTAATTCGTCTACTGAGCTACCAGATACAATCGCGTTGGTATCATCCGCATAAATAGTTAGTTTTACATCATGCTGTTTGGTATGAGTGTAATCAGTTAAGTCATTAATGAATATTATAAATAATATGGGTCCCAAAATAAAGCCTTGTGGAACGCCCTTCTTTATGGTTGTCAATTCAGATTTGTAAACTGTTTCATCGCCGTCTATTATTGTTTTAATCTCAACAAATTGTTTCCTATTTGATAAGTAGGATTCCAATAACTTTAAAATTGAGCCTCTAATTCCGTAATGTTCCAATTTCAGTAGCAGTATATCATGATTGATCATGTCAAATGCCGAACTCAAGTCAAAAAATAAACCTCCTACCTTATATTTATCATTGAATCTACATACTACATCATCGACTAGCGTATTTATAGCATCTATAGTACCCATATATGGTTGATACCCAAATTGCCTCTCATTTAATATGGAGTTTTGTCGTAAATGTGCTACTAATCTTACCTTAACCAGCTTTTCATACATTTTTCATAATAAAGGTAGCAAGGAAACCGGCCTATAGTGTTTGGTTTCCATTTTACTTCCTTTTTTATGTACCGGAAGTACTCGCGCAAAGAGAGACGTCAAATCAATAATGTGAGCGTAAGTGGCGTGTAACATGAGAGTTCACACGTATATTGATATCGCCTACGATATTACCATGTAGTCATCATCATCATCATCACCATTAAAGCCCTTCACAAGTCCACTGCTGAACATAGGCCTCCGCCAAGGAATGCCACAAAGCACGAACCCGAGACACCTACATCCATCGACTTCGCGCATGTCTTATCAGGTCGTCACTCCATCTAGTGTGGGTTCGCCCTACACTTCGCCAACCGGTACGGGGCTGCCACTCGAGAACCTTTTTTCCTATCGGTTCTAATTTCTTCGAGCTATATGGCCGGCCAATTGCCACTTCACTTTACTAAACCTATGGCCTACGTCAGTTACTCTGGTTCTATTGCGGGAATCCTCATTTTGAAACGCCAATCATAGCCCTCTCTATAGCTTGCTGAGCAACTTTGAGCTTCCTCATACCTCAGATCCATAGGTCATCATTGGCAATACGCACTGGTTGTACAATCTACAATTTTGAGGTTTCGAGGTATGCCTGACGAGAAGATGTGTCGTGTTATGGCCTGTGGTAATCTATTGAAAGATATCGCAATAAAATGGCAAGCTTAATAAGTGAGTAAAAATAGTAAACTGTGTAGTGTCGGTGTAAGAATATGCGATGTCGTAAGAGGCGACAGTGGGAAACAAACCAGGAGATGAGCAGAAGCTTCTTAATAACAACTAGAAAATAAAAAACATATGTGCAGTTCACTCGTGGTAGAAGTGAAATCTTCAAATGAAATGAAATATAAAATGAAAATATTTCTCGGCAAATGATTTATTTAATATGATTATTTTCAACCACATATAATATATAAACCATAAAATACAATATAAAAGTTAAATTTTATAGCAAATAAATGTAGCAATCGACTTAATTTTAGTCTAATAAATCAAAAGAATATTTTGTTTCGAGTAAAATTGCTTTGTAATATCGCCATCTATTGTATTCAATAAGTAAAGTCATTTTATAGAACAAAAATTGATTGTCCCTCAAGGTGGTACGTAAAATAGACGCTATATAGCGTGCAGTTGGTAGAGTACAGTTTAATTTTGTTAATTTGTCAAATAAACTAAAGAAATATTTAATATTTTTTAGAATAATAAAAAACAGTAGTTGAATGGCGGATTAGAAACAACACAACATTTTGAGTTAGTGGTCTACACTATATTCTATTTCATTATCTGGCTATAGAAGTATAATATGTTTGTCTCTTTTTAGTGTCGCTTTTTCGTTTCATTTGAGTTTCAAATCACAACGATTCTAAAGTTTTCACTTCAAAAAGTGTTAATTGCCAATCCGCAAGTATCCCGCTTATGAGGCAATCCTTGGAGAGGCCTATACTCAGCAGGGGACTTTGATTGGCTAGGAGTGAGGCTTATTACAGATATGACAGATAAACAATACAGGTATCTTAAAATAGCGCACTGTAACTGTGACAAACAATCTGAAAGAACAGCTCCTGTTCCATGAGATAACAAATCCACTAAAAAACAGTCACAAGTTTTTCTTTATTCATACATATGATAGTTACCTTTATGAGAAGTAGATAAAAAAATGTTACCATTTCACTGTGACAACCTGTTACAGTTTTCACAAGCTCTGTCCTTTTCTCGCACAGGTTCAACACCTTAATTAGAAAGAGAGGCACCTACCAAGAATGTAGTAACATACTGCTATTAAGTAATAAGTTTCTGGAACTGCTATTTATGTGGAACTGGAACAGGCGGAGCAGATATGCGTTTATACCTGTTACATCCCACTCCTATGATAGGCTGTAATGATGAAGTGTGTAAGTAATTAAAATTTCTACATCGATTATACATATTACGGCATTTAGTAAGTTATGTTTATCAGTGCAGTACAATGATAAAACCATTAGTTCGGGTCGAAGGCCTCTTACGCAGCTTAATATGTAATAAAGCGCTTAACGCTGACCTGACTCCATTTACTAATTTTGTTCAATGTTGTACTATATCGCATTAAACAGAGAATACATAATTGTTTGTATTGTAAGGTATTTTTTCTTTTTTATGTAGGACAGGCCACTACTACATTTCCATCCGGCTTAAGATACAATGAGGTCAAAGGTTTACCGCATGACAGGTATCACTCTTGCTTTTAGTTGAAATTTAAAGAAACCAATTTATTAATAGACCTACTTATGAGATATTGCACCTAAGTCCTCTAGGAACTGGCACCTGTAAGTTTATTAATTTCAGATGTCTTTAAGAGAGGGACGACTGCTCTGATGTTCGTTGAAGTACTTTATATATTAGAAATATTTTGCATATGGCAGGCTGTGAAGTATTCTATCTTAAGAGTGTCAAAATCTGTGGCCATTTTTCTTAAAGTTGGCAGTGGCGTGTCTCCATGGACCACTTAGCATCAAATGGACTGTTAACTTGTATGACATTACAATGTTTATCACGCATGGCGAATTTTTTTCAGTTCCTTTACCCTCTCAGATTTGACAGTAGGTACCTGTGCCAGAGACACTAGCATTATTGTTACTTGTTCTTGTTACATTTTACTTGTAATTGTTAATACTATTTATTATGCTCGTTGAATATATATATGTATATGTTGTAATGTCAAAATAATAGCCTTTTATATTTTATATATAATCGACAAATTACTCGATTAATATACGTTGTTCAATAGAAATAATATAAAATAATAAATCCTAAATAGTAAAGGAAATTAACCTGTTAATTCCCTTTACTATTTAGGATTTATATTTATTCAAATTATTATTCATTCAATTAATTAGATTATCAAGGAATTAATCAAATAAATATTTAAGCAAGCTGCAGCAAAAATTCCAATATACATAATATGTACAACAATTATATATTACACACACACACGCACGCACGCACGCACGCA
Source organism: Parnassius mnemosyne (assembly GCA_963668995.1). Classification (NCBI taxonomy): domain Eukaryota; kingdom Metazoa; phylum Arthropoda; class Insecta; order Lepidoptera; family Papilionidae; genus Parnassius; species Parnassius mnemosyne. Next base: position 34,142,468 of record CAVLGL010000084.1, read on the forward strand.
CGCACACACACACACACGCACGCACGCACGCACGCACGCACGCACGCACGCACGCAAGCACGCACGCACGCACGCACGCACACACACACACACACACACACACACACACACAGTGTGGTGGCAGTGTAAGAATATCCACTGCTCCATATCTTTCCGCGGGTGTCGTAAAAGGCGACAGAGGGAAACAATCAGGAGATGAGCAGCGTCTTCCCAAAAATGACTAAAAATTAAAAACTGTAGTTGCCAATCATGGCAACTATCGCAAATATCCCCCTACCCATATGATTAAATCTATGGGAGAGACCTATGTTCAGCAGTGGACTTTAATAAACTGTAACGGTAACGGTAACACACACACAGTAAACACACAATTTTTGTAGTTGTCTTGATTCGTCATTTTCAAACTTAACAAATGTTTGTTTATTTGTCTGTGCCCGCACACTAAGTAAGCTTGTATCGTGGGTACCGACAACAAGGTTTACCACTAAGTCAGATCAGATAGTGAGGCAATCCACAAATGGGTCAACACGAACGGGGAAGGACCACGCTCGCACGGAATACAAGCGTAAAATAGCAGCTCAATGCTGCTTTGTTTCATATGGTAAGTGAACCGGAGACCATTTTTTAGTGAAAACAAGGCAATCCATCTCAGTCCTCAGGATTCTACATTTGTTCTGCATTTTTAGATCGAGGAATGATGCTTGTTGTCACCTTTACATTCTAATTCCATATCTTAACTTCATTTGCCTCTGGTAACACGTAATAGGCTAGTGTTACACATAGTTCAGTAGTGGACACGTAATTACTGTTTATCGGTCAAATCCTATACGTAGCTACTTCTAGTACTCGTATATCTAGAATTAATCGCAAACCTTCCATATAATAACTGACTTAGATGTGTAGGGATAGGAAAAAAATATTCTAAATTGTATTTACCTAAACTAAGGCCATCCTTAATAAAAAAAAATTAAACCCACATTTGGATTCAAAATGTCTCATAAAGACACAAATGGTAAAATTAAAAATTTTGTACAACTGACTTCAATATAAATAAAATGAGAACATCATCAATGTAGTCGAAGTCAATTAAATTCGCATTATTAAGGATAACTGAAAACTACTTGCCATATCTTCATCAAATTTATATGGGATCACATGTGAAATACCAGCTTTCAAATAAACAAGTGATAAAATATAAAATTTTTGTACAACCGACTTCAATATAAATTATTACGGATAACTCAAAAACTATTGGTTAGACCTTTATCAAATTTATATTTACACCACATGTGAAGTATCAGCTTTGAAATAAAAAAAGAATCCTGAAAATCGGTTTACCTAGAAAAGAGTAATGAAGTAACACACATAAAAATAGAGTTGAATTGAGAATCTCCTCCTTTTTGAAGTCGGTTGAAAAAATAATCATTGCTAAACATAGGCTTCCCCAATAGATTGTATCATAGGAGGGATATTTGTCACAGTTACCACGCAAGGTAAGGGGATTGATAATCCCAGTTCTTTTCTACCGACTTCAAAAAGGAGCCGGTACTCAATTCGACTGTATGTTTTTTTATGTGTGTTACCTCATAAATTTTTACTGGGTGAACCGATTTAAATGATTCTTTTTTTATTTCAAAGCTGGTGCTTCACATGTGGTTCCATATAAATTTTATCAAGGTCTAACCAATAGTTTTTGAGTTATTCTTAATAATTTATATTGAAGTCGGTTGTACAAAAATTTTTATTAAATTATATTTATTAATTCAGTGTTTCAAGTATTGAGTTTAATATTAGTAAGAATATTCACTAACCCATATCGTCATGTGGGTGTCGTAAGAGGCGACAGAGGGAAACAAAAAAACTTACTAAAAATAAAAAAAACTGCGGTTGCCAACTCGCTTGCCAATGACAATTATCCCCCCCCCCCCCCCTTATCAGGCAATCTATCGGGGAGGCCTATGGAGGAAGTGGACTTCAATACGCTGTAACGTTACGAAGGCCCGAAGGGATAATTCTGCCCGTCAACTTGAAATACAACGAAATATTTGTTGCTCTTCATAGTAACGAAAATAAATATACGTCTTAGGGTCTTCCGTCTTCTTTTACCATTTCGAACGATTTTATAAAACAAGGCTGCATGATACAAATCACTTTCAAATTATATTACTATCTAACTTAATTAACACTATACTACAAAATTAAAAAAAAAACAGTTCGAAATAATTATATCCCCGGGGGCCAATAACAGCTGATAACATAATTACACATCGCATTTAACGATAAAATAGATATATTAAGATCGATATGAATGAAAGGTCCCCACAGATAAACAAAACTTTGGAAGGAATTAAATAAGAATAATAATTTATTATTCACGAGTGACAGAAAGGCGATAGATAAAATATTGCGCCGAAAAGTGACTTAACAATTCGCAATGCTCATTGAGTAGTGTTGTAAGCGGGAGCTTTTGATGTATGAAAGTCAGTGCGCAGAAATATTTTAACGCAACCTTTGAGTTATCACCCACTTATGTTTCTTTTTTTTATAAAAACGTTGCACACTAAAAAAGATTTTGTTTATTGTTTATATTATAAGCACTGCCTTTCCAAAATCAAAGTATACCTTACCATATTGTCTAGGTGATAAGCTTCAAATTTGAACGGCTGTTTTAAGTTATCATACAATAGGTTTTAGTTCCCGATGTATCAATTTTTTTTTCATTCTTTAAAAATACTATGGATTAAGGATACCAGCAAAGTGTTCTTCGCCTTTTCTTCTCCGGTCAGATAAACCTCATAAACCGTAGGAAAGAGAAAAAGACGTTTGATCAAGAAAATTTTAATTTCACACATCGAAAGAATTTATTTATTTCATTTCACATCACACGTACCATCAGATGGTATAGTAGTAACAAGTACTAAAGTGAATAGTAGTTAAAAAAAACTATGTACTCATGCGAATACAAATGCGTTGTCACCCTTCAGGACTAACATAGAATGCCTCGGACCTCGGTATCTCCGGTTCTGTACCTATCTCACCTTACGAAGCATTAAGCTGCTATTTTTCACTGGTATTGTGTGATAGCGAGACCCGTCCCCAGTAGAGCCGACTCATTCAAGCCACAACAAAAATATAACTGCAGCATCGCTCTACAGCGTTTAAAGTGTGTGTGTGTGGGAGTAAAACTCATTCTCATAGTCTGATGGGACGGCGATCTGACACGACCGGGGAGAGATTATGTGCGGGACCAACGGTTTAACACCACCATTTTACTGACTCTGGACTGCTACTGTGAATATTTTACGGAAAAACCTAATAACTGATTTTTTGGCTCAACCCGGGATTCGAACCTGGGATCTCATGATCAGCAGTAACGCTTACGCCCACTACTGGTGCAGTCATCAAAGCATCATCAAAGCTTTAGACATCAAGCTACGAAGTGTAAGAATGATATTCTTCCGCTACTGAAGCAGTCTAATCAAGTATGTACTCCCGCTATATTTAAAAAAAAAATAATTGAAATATCATCTGCTAAAAACGCAATACCAGCACTTGAAGAACTATAGGTAGGAATAATTGAATTGGCAGTAGATTTCTTTTTATAGGATAAACGAGCACACAGTCCACCTGATGGTAAATGATTGCTGTGGCCCATAGACATCTACATACATCCTCGATTACGAATCAAAATGCAGGTGCACTGTCGCTCGTGAGGACTAAGATGGAATGCCTCATTTCCAGTAAAAAGTGTTTCCGGTACTCTACACTCACCATACGAAACACAGCAGTGTTAAGTTGCTTATTTTACGCGGGTATTCTGGGCGAGCGTGGTCCTTCCGCGGTCGAGCTGACCCATTCGTGCTACAACTAATCATAATAGATATTCGTTACTCGCCATCACCCGGTGAATTTTGATACCGGCTTAAGCGAAACACGGTGATGGCACATGGTAATATATTTCTAGATTTAAGAAAGTAAATGTGGTTTCTTTTGTCTACAAATCACTACTCGCACATTTATATCACTTACTACATGTATGAATAATATAATTCTATAATTTCGTTTAATTCTAATTTGAAATATTTTATGTGAGAAAATTTAACAACCATACTTCGGGAACTACTTGCTGTTGCTGTACAAATTGTGTCTGAATATTTGATTTATTTATGTTTTTAAAGTATTTTTGTGTGTGCTTTTTTAAGATATAAATAAACGACTATACATCTCTCTACCTGCACCGTCTAAAAGCGGCTGGATTTTGAGCTACCGCGTATCTAAAACTCAGTTATGAAAAAAATTAAATTTGTTTATTTAAAATTATGCTGACCGTACTTAAACGCATGTGTCAGGGCATATGTGACTGCAAGGCAAGCAGCCGCGCCCAGGTAGACATTACATTTGATAGTGATGGGAATCTTGTGACGAATATATACATTACTCTATCGATACTTTAAGGGTGTACTTTAAGGTAAGGTAAGGTAAGGAACTAAACGCCCGCCATAAACATCACAGTAGACGGTCAAGCCGGGTTCGATTTCCACCTGTATCAATGAAATGTCAATTGGAATTAAAAGTAACGTTACCTTTTTTTTACTTTTGCTTATACATCATCATCATCATTACAGCCCTTCACAAGTCCACTGCTGAACATAGACCTCCCCCAAGTTATGCCACAAAGCACGTTCCTGAGCCATTTGCATACATCGACTTCTGCGTGTCTTAACAGGTCATCACTCCATCTAGTGGGGGCACGCTCCACACTTCGCCTACTGGCACAAGGCTTTTACTTATTAATTAGTGATAATATAAGTGATAAGTGACGACCGCGTGGTGTAGTAGTGCGAAACTGACTACTGCGCCATGTGCATGTGTTCAAATCCCAAAAATATTCTACAATTGTGCCAGAACACGAATTTTAGTGACCGGGTTTTAATTTTTTTAATTAACATTGCATTCATCGCTGTCTCTATGATCTCGGTTGAGTGATATTTTTAATGATGGTAGGGCTCTTTTTCTACCTAGAAGTCTGTCAGGGGACGCACCACCGCTGTTTTATAGTCTAAAGAAGTTATTCCCAAACAGTGGTCCGCGGACCACCAGTGGTACTCAAGAACTTAAATATGGTCCTCGAAAGATTTAAATATTTTACCTACCTAAAACACATTTATTATTTTCTCGTTGCGTGGGCAGTGCAACACCGCGCGTCACGTTTCTGAGTACCTACTATAGCTTTTACAATAAATAAACAAATAACACTGTTAACGAATGCTTCTATTCAGAAGTTGTAATTATAATTTATTGTTGGATTACCACAGTTTTTCATTCACCTTTTGGTCCCTGCTAACTACAAAAAAATCAAAGTGATTCCTGGTCAATAAAAGGTTGGAAAACCCTGGTCTAAAGGGTATAGAGAGACAGTATTACAGGCTGTGAGGCATTCCATCTCACAGTATTACCATCAGGTGGACTGGAAGTTCGTTTGTCACTTTAGTTTTATGAAAAAATCCATCATTGGTTTTTGGTCACCGTAACCTCGTCCTTCATTAGCAGAGAACCTTACATATAGGTAAGTTAACTCTGCATTGTTTATTTCTACATTCATAAAAATCTTATTCATTAAATCGATTAACAACAGCCTATAAAAGTCCACTGCTGAATATAGGTTTCCCCCAAATATATTCATAGTTGCTACGCTTGACAATCGTCGTTTTTTAATTATTTTTAGTTGTTGTCAGGAAGATACTGCTACCAAGATTCTGTTTCAGTTTTCCTCAATCAACTCTTTCGATACCCACGAGATAACTTGGGGTAGTGGATATTGTTACACTGCCACTACACGGGTATCGGATACTTATTTATTATTACTTAACAAGGGTATCTTTCGTCTGGAGTCATACTTCTTACGGGAGTTGGCAACTTCTTAAAAATCAAACTGCACAAAAAACCAAACCATCCTATTCTTATTTATTTTATCACCTATCAGAAAATTTCGAAAATCACGAATATCGATACCAAAACTCCCATCACTAAACGTCATTAACGACAAGACAACCGTCGCGATAAAGCGAACTTGTGACGAAACGCACGTGTGTAAAGTCAAAGGGGTTGTGTAATAGTTAAGAGGTGCGGCTTAATCAATATCCAAGCTTTTATTTTATAACCTTGTCACCAATGAGGATACAACAGCTTAACATGTATTTGAATGTTAGCTTTGTAAGTGTGGTCTGAGAAAAAAATTAAGACCGCTGTTTCCTAGCCTCCGCTTCCAAATATACATTTTTTTTCTCTCTCCAAGTTTTACTTGTTCATATTAACAAGTACTTGATATCAGCGTACATCATACAAAGTGTTAAGGACGGTTTTACGAGTATCCAGTACAGAGGAAAAGTTTCTTGTGAACCAGTGTTAAACGCACAAGAAACAGACAAGTGCGAGTATAAACTCGCTTTAGAAATTCCGTATAAACTATAAACGTATCCATCTATCCATCCATTACTGCCTATAAATGTCCACTGCTGAATATTTGCCTGCCTAATGATTTCTTATATTTACGCGAAGACTACATATTAAATGAAACAAATTTTTCAGATTTTATCGCGTTTAATTTAACTTTTTAATTCCCGACGTTTCGGGTGCTATACAGCACCCCTTTTCACGGGGAGACTGAGGTGTTTGAAGTCCCGATATCATAGTTAGCCCGGCTACCTTCAGTTTTTGAATATTATATTACGTCTAAATATATATTATACTAAATAAATAAACACTAACAAATTATGCACTAACACATATAGTAATAATTTTAAAAGATGAACACAAACTAACAGTTAACACTATAAATTATTATTGAACGCAATGAAACAGTTAATGTGTCATAGGCCTTAACAAACATCTCGCCACATTCATTCACACTTTGACCGAAATGACGATGGCCTGCCTAGCTTTTGGTACGAAGACTTTTTTTTATAAAAAAAAACGTTACCCCCACACTAGGATTTTCTCCTGTATCGTGGAGGTAGTTTACAAACATAGATTGCACGAGGACAAACGTCCAGACCCGGAACAATTATTTGTAGGCCATACAAATACTTGTTCCGTGCGGGATTCGGACCCACGCCCCCAGCGCAACAACTCATTGCTAAGCCACTGCGCCACGGAGCCGTCAACACTTTTGCAACCACCCTGTTTCTGGTAATTATTACTAATCATATCATTAAGCACTCAATCAGTAATTAAGTCTTAGCGACCTATAATAATACTAACTCACTACGCCAATCGGCTTAATGTTTTTAATCAATAAGTATTTTCTCTGTAAGTGATTTGTAAATCTTTTGTGAAAATAAATGTCTTAAACCACAAATTTTTACCATTCGTCAAGTGTCATAATCCTCTACAAAAAACGGGAGTGTACGAGCTGGATTGTGAATGTGGTCTCTCTTACATAGGACAAACAAAAAGATCTATAAAAACCCGCGTAAAAGAACATATAGCTGACTTGAAGCACCGACGTCCCAGGAAGTCTGCAGTTTGTAAACATGTTCAAAAAATGTTTTTTAAGTGGTAGAGCCACGCGGCAGCTTTTGCTGTCGCACGGATGGGCCGGCTCGAACCGGGGTGGTACCACGACCTCACAGAATACCAGCGTGAAGTAGAGGTTTACCTCTGCGTTTCGCTTGGTGAGTGCAGGTGGCCGGAGGCCCTTTTTACTGGAAATGAGGCATTCCATCTTAGTCCTCACGGGTGACAACGCATCTGCATTTTGATTCGCAAACGAGGATAGATGTAGATGTCTATGGGCCGCAGCAACCACTTACCATCAGGTGGACTGTGTGCTCGTTTGTCACCCTTATCCTATAAAAAAAAATCGTCCCCGCCATTACATTAGATTTGATAGACCACAAATCCTCGCAAAAGAACACCGATTCCTACCAAGGATGATTTGCGAGGCTATTAATATTTAAAAACATCCTAATTTCAATAGAGAATATGGATGAGTGCTGCCATCCACTTGGGATCCTATAATGCATGCTGTAAAGCACCCGAAACGTCAGAAATTAAAAAGTTTAATTAAACGTGATAGAATCCGTAAAAATTAGTTTCATTTAATAGGCCTTCCCCATAGATTGCCTCATGGGAATACTTGCCATAGTTGCAACGCTTGGCAAGCGGGTTGGCAACAGTAGTTTTTTATTTTTAGTCATTATTAGGAAGACGCTGCTGCCCATCTGCTGATTTGTTTCCCTCTGTCGTCTCTCACGACACCCACGGGATGATATGGGGTAGTGGATATCGTTACACTGCGGCGCCGTACTACTTGCCATCGCTCGATGCGATTTCATCGTCCGATGAATCCGATCGCACGATTAGAAATCGTGTGTCCTATTTTGGAGCGATGCGATCACTCTCGAAATGAATCTTAACAGAGATGCACAGTTTTTGCTGTCGAGCAATATTTCTTTAATAATGAATAGCATTAAAAAAAAAGAAAACGTACACTGCATAATATACTGTATAAAAACGGTAATCAGTGCGGTGAATTTCACAATCAGTATTACGACGTACGGCAAAACGAAGAAGATTTTTACGAAAACCCCTCCCTTGCCTCCGACCCTTGGTCGCGCGAGCGCCATTGCGGCATTAGTACTGATTAGTAAGTTTGATGGGATGATCGTCCGATCTATACGATGCGTCGATAATCTCACGATGAAAATTAGACAATTCGGTCGCATTGCATGATCGCACGACCTTTAATAGGACATTCCGCAGATATGAGTATCTTTTAACGCACGGTCGCACAATCATTTTCGTCCGACGTACGCATGATCGCGCGAACGATGGCAATAGGACTGCACCTAACCTAAACACCGAACACTTCTCAAACGAAAAAGTCGTATTGAACTTGTAGTAAGAACAAGTTGTAAAGTTTAAAAAAAAATGTACAACCGACTTCAATATAAATAAAATGAGAACATCATCAATGTAATCGAAGTCAATTAAATACACATTATTAAGGATAACTAAAAAACCCCAAGTCAGACCTTGATCAAATTAAAAAAAGTAGTCCCACTATGTATTGGAACTACTTTAGAAGAAACCTTACTTAGAGAAGAACCAGCTTTTAAATAAAATAAGTATCATTAAAATCGGTTCACCTAGAAAGCATTCTGAGGTTCACATGTAAAAAAAATACAGTCGAATTGAGTACCTCCTCATTTTTTTTGAAGTCTACATCACTGTCGATGTTTCAACTGCAAAAGTTTATAATCACTAAAAAAATTCAATAAAATAAGTTAACCATTTTCGGATTTTTTCCTGAAATAGCGATATGAGACCTTGCTTTCTGTCAAACTTTATGATTCTAGGTCAACAGGAAATACCCAACAGGTTTTGATGAGTGAACACGCAAGTATCAAATTATGTGACATAAAAAGTATCTTTTAATTAACTTAAAAGCTTGAAAATAAAGTCCATGTTACATCTATGCCGGTAGTTGTTGGGAGCACTAAGCTTGGAGTTGTTGACGAGTATGTTTACCTGGGACAAATAGTCCGACTAGGTAAGTCCAACTTCGACCGAGAGGTCAATCGACGGATTCAACTCGGCTGGGCAGCGTTCGGGAAATTACGACAAACATCTTCTCGTTAGGTATCTCTCAAAACTTGAAAACAAGATTGTACAACCAGTGCGTGATGCCAGTGATGACCTTGGATCTGAGACGTGGTCCTACATTGCTGGCCGTATGAGGAAGCTCAAAGTCGTTCAGCGAGCTATGGAGAGGGCTATGCTCGGGGTTTCTCTGTATGATAGAATTAAAAACGAGGATGTCCGCAGTAAAACCAGAGTAACCGACATAGCCCAACGGATTTGTAAGCTAAACCTCGAAGAACGACAACCGACGAGGAAGAAAGGTTCTCGTGTGGCAGCCTCGCACCGGCTAGCGAAGTAAAGGGCGTCCCCCCACTAGATCTAGTGACGATCTGGTAAGACAATTAAGAAATCAATGGGAGCAAGTATCACATGCTTTATGGCATTCCTTGGGGGAGGCCTATGTGCAACAGTTTTTACGCGGTAGAGCCACGTTGCAGCTAAATTATGGTTGTAGCACGAATGGGTCGGCTCGACCGGGGTAGGACCACGCGCTCACTTAATATCAGCGAGATATAGTAGCTTAATGTTGCTGTATTTCATATGGTGGTGAGTGTAGAGAACCGGAGACCCTTTTTACTGGAAATGAGGCATTCCATTTTAGTCGTTAGTGGTGACAACGCAACTGCATTTGGATTCTTAATTGAAGATAAATGTAGATGTTTATGGGCCGCAGCATTCACCTACTATCAGGTAGACTGTGTGCTCGTTTATCGCCCTTTTTCTATAAAAAAATGGACTTCTGAAGGGCTGTAATAATAATGATGATGATGATGATGATGGTGATGAGAATAAATGTTTTACACTCCCAAAAGACCTAGTACAACTAGTTATTTCAACATATTACCCGTAACCGCTCCTGAGAAATAGGGTCTTGAGAAAAACGGACATAGACGGACGGGCGCACACTAAAGTGATACTATTAGGGTTTCTGTTTTTTTTTTTTACCTTTGAGGTAAGGAACGCTTAAAATTACTTTCATTAAGCACTATGTATAATCAATAAGCTATAAAAATTATTTTATTCCACCCCTGCCCCAAACTGCTGTCAGTAATCAGGGGACACCTATAAGAGGAGAAATAAAAGTTAAAGTTACAGACTATGTACGTCCCACTGCTAAGCACAGGCCTCCTCTCATTTCTGAGAGGGTTTTACTGCAAGGAAATGTCCGCCACGCTGCCCCAATGTGTGTTGGCGAACTTCACATGTCTTCGATTTTTTTTTTAAATAAAAGTTGGTAGGTGCTAAAAAAACTCCAAGCCCGACTCAGTAACTTTTACGTATGCGATCGCAGCTCCATAACAGTTCTCTTCCAAGCGATATTCTGGCCGATTTTTGATCATGGTTTCAACTACTGAGTAATCGGAATTTTGCTATAGATACTACTATAGGAGGCGGGTGGCAACTGCAGTTTTTAAATTATTTGGATTTGTTATCAGGAAGGTGCTGCTGCCCAACGTGGCAACTGTGGGGCAACCAAGGGTTAAACAAGATTTTGTTGGGCATTTTCGATAAGCTGTATTGAAAATAGTGTGAGGAAGTCGTGAATTTCGACATCGAACTCAAAGCTTTCTTTATATTCAGGCATTTAAAAAAAGTAAATAAAAAGGACATACCGCGAAGAGGGCGTAGGTAGTGCGATCACAATGCACATAATCTTGAATCTGGCATAAGACCAACCAGGTCAGGGCCCTCGCGATACGAACTAGCCATTAATATAGCGATTTAATTATCGTAAACATCCGGATAGATATCAGTACCAGTTTTACAATTGATAATTTGAAAGATTATTTCAGACTGTAATGATTTTTATTAAGGCCTATTGTGTAAGGGGAATATGCTTACTTATTCTGCAATGAGCATCGAACACTAATAAAAAAAAAACTAGATAAACAATTCCATGCAAAAGTTCTCTAAAACTGTCGTCAAATGTTTGACGTAATTCTAGTTAAAATAAATATACATTAATGTTACGGCCTACGGCTGCTCCAGCAAGGGTCAAATCCTCGGGGGCCCATGAGCAGAAGACTTCACGAGCAGACGCAGGTCGGGCCTCAATATGGCCGCGTGGAATTTCCTATCACAATAAACTATATTTTTTATTTTTTTTTTATTTATTTATTTATTAAGAAGAAACATAATATACAAATCACAAACAAATCAAATCTAACATAGCTTGGCGCAACTTTAAGTTTTTCGTAAAATGTAATTTGCTTAAACTCATATTAGAAACCCTACATTCTGTACTGATTTTATAGAAAAAAACCGTATCACAGTAATGCAGTATTCTCCGTTATGAAAAATTAAACATTGTTACATCAACAGACTTATGCGATAAACAAATACAAAATTTGAAGGTAGATTGTGTTCTTTTTATACAAAATAATAAGTGATTTTACTAAAACATAGTACATTCAAAACTTACCGATGCTTTGTTAATTCTTTTCCTATATATTTTTTTATTTTATTTAGGTATCTTTTCTAAATATTTGAATCAGTAACTATAAACCTAGGATATATAAAGTAATAATATATCATTTCATATAGTTTAATTTATATAAAATGTGTATGGAGATTAACTGAATGTGAGATTCATTTGTACTTATACGCTAGGCCGTGAGTGAGTGTAATAGTGGATGGCGAGTAGTGTACAGTGAGGTGTGAATGTGTGGGGCCTTGGCAAGCATAGGCGACTAGCAGCGGCCAAGTTCCAGGCTGCTCCAAAATGCTGCATCGCTCCAGACTGCTTCAGCGCCGGACCACTTATTTCTTCACTGTCACTATTCAGTCTCTTAGCTTCAAATGTAAATTCAACCTTAAATGCATTGCCTAAAGTTGTATTCACAAAGCTACGTACAAATTAAAAGCGCACCCAAATGTTCAGGTGGGCGCTCATTCGATTAGGACATGATTGTGTATCTAGTTTTTTATTAGTGATCGATGCCAATGAAGCAAATTTATGCCTAGTAGAGTCATGTCGCGTCAGAGTTCGCTAGAGCCAAAGTGCCACTCCTCATTCTTCTTTCCCCATTTTCTCAAGTAGGCTTTAATTTTTTAAATGAGTAAAAGTCTTTTAAAGTATACTATATAATGTATTTTTATACCTATCTCCACCCTTGGCAAGTATGTGTTTGTGCAGAGTTTCTCTCTTTTCAGATATTTAACTGCTACGATCTACGTTATAAATTTTCAATGAAAATTGGAGTCATTAAGTACAATTTTCCAATTTTGTGAGATTTTACTGTTATCTTGGAAAAAGCGATCACAGCATCCAGTCACCTTCGGGAGGACCGTGCCCACGTTTATTACACTTACTTGTAAAAAAAAACACTCATGGCAAAAACAGACATTATTTAATTTCATCTTTTGCTATTCTTTTCTTAAAAAATTTCAGCTTCTTAAAAAATTCCAGTAATATATGTTATGTTTATCTAACTTAAAAAAATGCGTGGGTGTCGTGGAACACTCGGTTGGTACGAAGTTCCTTTCATAGTATATTATTATTGATAAACGTATTATATTATTGATTAACAAATATAAATTAATTAATTATTAGCGTCTATTAAAATGAAGCGTCATTTAAAATAAAATACACTATGACACAAGGGGTAGTGACGAAAAAATCTTACATTTTTTGTCGCCTAGCTCCCGTCCGCCAAACCCGTGCCGTCCGATAAGGAACTTCGTTCCAAAATTAAAGTACATTTCAACTGATGCAGATACCGTGTTTAAATTTTTGACGTATTCACGCACACATCTTTCTTCTTTCTTTCTTTATCAGCACGTAAAAGTTCACTGTTATACGCACACATAATATATACAATGACAACTATGTTTTTGGTTGCAATTTTTTTTTTTGTTTTTTTTATAGAATAGGGGGCAAACGAGCATGCGGCTCACCTGATGGTAAGTGACTACCGCCGCCCATGAACAACTGCAACACCAGGGGAATTGCAGATGCGTTGCCGGCCTTTTAGAAAGGTGTAAGCTCTTTTCTTGAAGGTTCCTAAGTCGTATCGGTCCGGAAAATTCGCTGGTGGTAATTGATTCCACAAAGAAGTTGTGCGAGGGAGAAAACTTCTTCTAAATCGCACAGTGGTGGACCGCCAATCATCCAGATGGTATGGATGGTAACGCGAGTTTTGTCGCGATGTGCGATGGTGAAATTGAGCGGCTGGAATTAGTCCGAACAATTCCTCAGAGCACTCCCCGTGATAGATGCGATAAAATACGCAAAGAGATGCCACATCTCTCCGCAGTGCCAGTGTATCGAGCCGATCAGAAAGAACTCGCTCGTCGACTATTCGAACCGCTCTGCGCTGGATGCGGTCAAGTGGAAGGAGCTGGCACTGGGGTGCCCCGGCCCAGAGATGAGAACAGTATTCCATGTGGGGCCGAACTTGCGCTTTGTAAAGTTGCAAGCGATGTGCCGGCATGAAATACTGTCTCGCTCTGCTGAGCACGCCAAGCTTTTTAGAGGCCAATTTGGCCTTCCCTTCCAAGTGACCACGAAATTGCACACTATTCGATATGTCGACGCCAAGGATTCCGATACTAGCTGAGGCAGCAAGGGGAGTGCCTTGAAACTGAGGAGATACGACAAAGGGGTTCTTTTTAGCGGTAAACGCGCAAACTTGTGTCTTCTGGGGATTGAACTGGACTCGATTTAGTCGGCCCCAATCCGAGACTTTGTTAAGCAAAGACTCGACTTCAGACACAAGTTTGTCCCGGTACTCAGCGACGTTTTCCCGAGAAATATTGGCACGGCCGGTATATAAGGCATCACCAGTGCTGTCATCCGCATAGCAATGAATGCTACCAGTTAGCAACATATCATTGATATGCAGGAGAAACAGCGTTGGTGATAGCACGCAGCCTTGTGGAACACCAGCGTTGATAGGCTTGAAATCAGAGCATGCACCGTCTACTACGACCTTGATACTCCGATCAGCAAGGAAACTGGTGATCCATTTGCACAATTTCTCGGGAAGCCCATAGGAAGGAAGCTTCGAAAGAAGCGCTTTGTGCCAGACCCGATCGAAGGCCTTCGCTATGTCCAAACTAACGGCCAATGCCTCCCCCTTGAACTCTACTGCCTCCGCCCATCTATGAGTCAAATAGACTAGAAGATCACCAGCTGATCGACCTCGACGAAAACCGTACTGGCGGTCACTAATCAGCTGATGATCCTCAAGATACCTCATGAGCTGGCAGTTTATAATGGATTCCATTATTTTGGAGAACAAGGAGGTGATGGCAATAGGCCTGTAGTTGGACGGGTCTGACCGGTCGCCTTTTTTAGGGATCGGGTGGACCAAAGCTGTCTTCCATGAATTCGGGACTACGCCTTGGGAGTAGGAGTACCGGAAAAGACGCGTTAAAACTGGTGCCAACTCCGGAGCACACGTCTTCAGCACAATGAGAGGGACTCCATCGGGCCCACTCGACTTGCTGACGTCCAGGGAGAAGAGTGCTTTGCGAACCGAGCGCTGTGTAAATCGCACATCCGGCATGGAGCACTCACATCGAGGGATGGTCGGCGGTGTATTCCCCCCGTCATCTAGAGTCGAGTTGGATGCAAAAAGAGAGCTCAACAGATCGGCTTTCTCCTTTGTGGCATGGGCCAGTGAGTCGTCCTCCCTGTGCAGAGATGGAAGAGATGGCTGACAGAAGTTCCCTTGGACAGCCTTGGCGAAAGACCAGAATGCACGGGTTCCCGAAGGAAGGCGAACTAGCTTCTCGCCAATTCTGCCGATGTGCTCAGACCTTGCCTTGGCAATGACGCTTTCGAAGGACCTGGAGGCGGAATTATACTTCTTTTTAAGTGCGCTGGTGTTTACATCCCGAGACGTTGATGCGTTGTTGTGCGCAAATGTTTTTATATGCATATGTTTGCGTGAGTGCGTGTTCTTAGAATAAGTTAAGCATGGTTTTGGCTTGGTTTTGCATCACTTGAAATATACGCAGCTTCTTTATTTGTGGGTCTGAGAATTAAAAAAAAATTGATTATATTTAAACGTATATTTATATGTTATTTATACGTGGTAGAGCCATGCTGCAGCTATATTAACAGTATAGTTGTAGCACGAATGGGTCGGCTCGATCGGAAAAGGACCACGCTCTCACAGAATACCAGCGTAAAATAGCAGCTTAATGCTGTGTTTCGTATGGTGAGCGTAGAGAACCGAAGACCCTTTTTACTGGAAAAGACGCATTCTATCTTAGTCCTCACTGGTGACAACGCATCTGCATTTTAATTCGTAATCGAAGAAAGATGTAGATGTCTATGGACCACAGCAACCACTTACCATCAGATGGACTGTGTGCTCGTTTGTCATCCTATAAAAAATTACTTACTCATTCTATAAAAAAAAAACACAGAGGATACATTAAAAATATTACAATTCAATCGGTCCATAGGAATGTCACCATTGCGATAATATCACAAAGCCACAGATTAAATAGCAATTTAAAAATAAAACATGTTGATATATTAATCACGTGCTTGCTTAGACAAAGGTCGGCACATGTAGGTCAGCTAGCTTTGCAACCTCTAATGCAAGTTTTAGGTCCGTCTGGGTTTTTCGAACATTCAATTTTGATACATTAGTATTTTTATGGAAGGTGACAAACAAACACTAAGTTCCTTTAATGGTAAGTGGATATTCTAGCCCATAGACACTATTAAGGTTCAAGATGTGATGTCAACCCTGAGGACAAAGACGTATCCTTCTTCCTCAATACCTCATGTTTAAGTGGTAGAGCCACGATGCAGCTATATTAAGATTGAAACACGAATGGAACAGCTCGGCAGGGGAAGCTCCCACGCTCTCACAGAATACCAGCGTAGAATAGCAGCTTCATGCTGCTGTGTTTCGTATGGTGAATGTAGATACCAGAGACCCTTTTTACTGGTAACAAGACATTATATATTAGTCCTAAGAGGTGACATCGCATCTACATTTTATTCCTAATCAAGGATATACGTAGGCGTCTATGGGATACAGCATCCACTTTCTATCAGGAACTCCTTTGTCATCGTTATTATATAAAAATAAATAAAAAACGGTAAAAAGCGTATCCTGTTTTTTACACTCACCATGTGAAACGCAGCAGAATGAAACTGCTATTTCACACTGTATTCTGATAGAGCGTGGTCCTCCAGTCGAGGCGTCCCATTCGGCCACAGCCAAAACAACTGCATCGTACTACCACGTAGGTACAATGTATGATTTTTAACAGTTTAACAGATGGGCCGGCTCGAACCGAAGTGGTACCACGACCTCACAGAATACCAGCGTGAAGTAGAGGTTTACCTCTGCGTTTCGTTTAGTGAGTGCAGGTGACCGGAGGCCCTTTTTACTGGAAATGAGGCATTCCATCTTAGTCCTCACGGGTGACAACGCATCTGCATTTTGATTAGCAAACGAGGATAGATGTAGATGTCTATGGGCCGCAGCAACCACTTACCATCAGGTGGACTGCGTGCTCGTTTGTGACCCTTATCCTATAAAAAAAAATGATTCGAACGAAAGTATATCTTTAACGACCATAAACTTGGCGTTTAGGAGTTAAATTAGTGCATCGTTAGTCTTAGGCCGGTATTTAGAGACAACCTCGAGTTTAAACTCAAATTTAACAATGTCAAAATTTGTATCTACCCTATATTAAGCTACACAAATGTTATGCCTCATACTTGAATGATGATTATGGCAATCGATCTGCATCAACACATCTGCTTCAAGTACGGTTCCGAGTTACCTGCATATATCGATTCCTTCTACATTTAATCTTATCAATACTTTGAGTCTTACTGTAAGCTTCTATGACACACAATAAAAATAAATAAATCTGGAGATTGAAAGAAAAGTTAAATAATTCGAAACAATATATAAAATTCAATTGATGATATCAAGTCAGGATGGCCGAGCGGTCTAAGGCGCTGCGTTCAGGTCGCAGTCCACTTCTGTGGGCGTGGGTTCGTATCCCACTTCTGACAATCAATTTTTGCAATTCCATTGATTAATTTTGTAGTTTTAAGCTATAGATGTAAATCAGTAATATTTTTGTTTATATTTTGCTAATATGTTTTTGTTTATTAGAAAGTAAGTTAAATTTAAGTTTTATTTAAATTCTCGAGTGGCAGTCACGTACCGGCACGCGTAGTGTAGGGCGACCCTCCACTAGATGGAATGACGACCTGGTAAGACATGCAGGAAGTCGATGGATGCAGTGCAGGTGGCTCAGGGCCGTGCTTTGTAGCATTCCTTGGGGGAGGCCTATATTCAGCAGTGGACTTGTGAAGGGCTGTAATGATGATGATGATGAAATTAAGTAACATTGCCGTGTAGTGTAGTAAAAATGTCCACTAGCCTATATCATTCTGTAGGAGAAGTAACAGGCGATAGAGGGGAACTGAAACTGGAGATGGACAACAGCATCTTTCTGTTAACAAATGAAAATAATTGTGGTTGCCTAGCCGACTACCAAGCATGGCAACCTTGGCAACACATTCCCCTGTAGAAGAGGCTTATGTGAAAGTTTAATACGCTGTAATGATAAAATTAAAATACCAATAAAGGTGTAAAAGTAATAAAGTAGTAAGTTATTTTCTACCGACCTCAAGAAGGTGGAGGTACTGTCAATTCGACTGTATGTTTTTTTTTATGTTTGATACCTCATAACTTTTTTCCGGGTGAACCGATTTTGATGATTCTTTTTTTATTTGAAAGCTGATGCTTCTCATGTGGTCCCGTATAAATTTGATCAGTCTGACCAATAGTTTTTGAGTTATTCTTAATTATTTAAATTGAAGTCGGTTGTACAAAATTTTTTAATTTTATATTGTACTACTTAATAAATCACTTAATTATCAAAATAAAAGTCAATCCTTTATTCGCCCACAACTAGGCACAGGCCTTATCTCATTCCTCAAAGGGCTATGGAACAAGCCCCAAACATTCTCGCAGTATTTTGTTCTTCAGACAAGCGGCCAGTCTCACGATGTTTTCCTTAATCGCCCTGCACGTGGTAGAGCCATGCTGCAGCTATATTAGTAGTATAGTTGTAGCACGAGTGGGTCGGCTCGACCGCGGAAGGACCACGCTCTCACAGAATACCAGCGTCAAATAGCAGCTTAACACCGCTGTGTTTTTTATAGTGAGCGTAGAGAACCGGAGACCCTTTTTACTGGAAATGAGGCATTCCATCTTAGTCCTCACGGGTGACAACGCATCTGAATTTTGATTCGCAAACGAGGATACATGTAGATGTCTATGAGCCACAGCAACCACTTACCATCAGGTGGACTGTGTGCTCGTTTGTTACCGTATCCTATAAAAAAAAACGTGGTAAGTTTATTAGTGCCGGAGGGAATCAAACCCGGACTACTCGTGATATACATACATAATACTAGCTCTTCCCCGTAACATCAGCTATCTGCCAGTGAAAGTCCCATCCAAATCGGT
Source organism: Parnassius mnemosyne (assembly GCA_963668995.1). NCBI lineage: Eukaryota > Metazoa > Arthropoda > Insecta > Lepidoptera > Papilionidae > Parnassius > Parnassius mnemosyne. Next base: position 34,161,577 of record CAVLGL010000084.1, read on the forward strand.
TCACAGGTTTTTGCGTGATGCGTGTTCAGATAGACATCGTGTTTTTTTCCGACTTACTTAACATTTGTCATTATATTTTGGCCAGTTTACATTTATCGTTATTAATTATAGCTTATAGAGGATATCCGCAGAAGAACAAAAGTAACTGACATAGCCTAGCTGAACAGGGAGCTGTAGCTTCAAAAAGGTTCAATCCATATAGCTTGAAAAACCGACAACCGGTGGGGAGGAAAGGTTCTCGAGTGACAAGAAAGGTCTCTTGTAAGCTATCGCTCCTGTAAATAAAAACGGTAACCAACAAGTATGGGACAAGTTAGGCTAGGAAGAAGTAATCAACTAGATAAGTTGATGTTGCTGTTGATTTGCATACTTAATCTCTTTTGGTGTTATCTTCTATTTACTTCTAACTGCTTACTGTGATTCATTAATATATTATGACTTAAAGTCGTTAGCGAGAATGTTCCTTTCTTTGAATTTAATAATTTCAGAAAGCAAACCACTCCTGTCCTGGACGTCAACAAGTCGTGTGGGGCTGACGGAATCCCCCAAATGTACTGAATACGTGTGCTCCAAAGTTGGCACCGGTTCTTACGCGTCTTTTCCGGTTATCTTACTCTTTAGGCGTCGTTCCAGGCCCATGGAAGACAGCCCTAGTGCACCCGATCCCTAAAACAGGTGACCGCTCAGACCTATCCATCTGCAGGCCTGTCGCCATCACCTCCTTTTTCTCGAAAATAATGGAATTCATTACTGCGTCATAATGGACGGTGCATGGCTCGACTCCAAGCCTGTGAATGCTGCTGTTCCACAAGGCTGCGTGATATCACCTACCAGTGGCGGATTTACACATTTGCCGCCAGTAGGCTATTCTAATTTTGCCGCCCCTACCGATCTTATACAATTATCTGATGCCCTAGTTCACAATCATATTAATTACAATTTTTTGTCAATGAAATTGTAACTTCATGATTTGTGCATTATCGTTCTAATTACACCACCCTTTTCTCGTCATTAATATAATTGCTGTGAACTTCTATCTAGAAACCAGTGCTATCATCTGGAGTCCTTATGAAACCAAGTATAACCTCATGCTGGAGAAAATACAGAATAAGTTTACGCGGTACCTCTATTTAAAGCAATACGGGATGTACCCTTTTTATCCTCTTATGTATCCAACCCTTTTTGTAATAGGAATGGTTGGATATTATAAGTTGGAGGTTAGACGGAACTTTGCTCTACTTAAGTACATATACTTGATATTACGTGGTAGATTAAACAATCCGGAAATTCTGGAATCACTGCGGTTCCTCGTGCCGAATTCTAGGCTGCGACGGGGGCTGAGGGGAGGGTTGCTGGACGTACCAGTTGCTCGTACAAATATCTCAAAGTACGCACCGGTTGTTCGTGCAGCTAGAATGCTTAACATCGTAGCACAACGATTAGACATATTTAATTGTACGGTGGCGGAATTCGAGAGGGTGACATTAATCTATTTGTCTTTTTAACATTAGTGGCCACATTGTTGCATTCGGCTCCACTCCTGTAATAACAATTGTGAGTTATTAAATAAATAAACAAAACTTTAAAAAGAATAAAAAAAAAAAACAAAAACAAAAAAAGAACTAGTAAATCGATGTGTCAGTTCCCAGATTATCTTTACAACTCAACGATTTAGTTAAGATTACACAAGAAATAGCTTTTGGCTATATTTCTGAGCTAATAAAAACTCAATCGTGTACTTCTAATAAGGCGGGGTAAGGAATGCCTTAATACTACTTAAACGTTATGAAATAATTTTTATTGCGGTTACTTACAGTTTAAAAATAATATATTCTATTACAAGTAGAAAGTTTTAAAATTCCTTTTTGCGTAATTTTCTATTCTAAAAATAATCATCAATCGTCGGATGGAATCTTCTTCATTAATTTTGAGTTCTGACTCTGTGCACAAAATAATTAAGGTTTAGCTTTTCTTGACTTTAGGTAGTTTAGTTTACTACGGGCTGTTTTCCGCAACTCCACGTCTAAGCGCGTATTATGCGTGTGGACAGGAATAATGCAATTATTCGAGCCATGAAATCTCCCCGAAGAGGTTCAACAGTCCTTTGATGTTGCAAATAACTTCGGGGAGTGATCCCGGCGTGCCGAGATGTTGACTTTAGGTAGATCTTAGATAACTTTTCAGCCATTTTAAGTAAGAAAAGCGAGAAGCTTTTCTTACTTAAAATTAAACACCCGAAAAGTTTGTCACTGGTGTACTTAAATCCACGTGAACTGCTATATCCAAGTTTAGATAAACATTTTGAAAATTCTGATTCCGCGGGAACGAAGATAAAATATTCATTGATCCAGAATCTGGTTTCACCAAAATTCTTTCAGAAGAAAGTTGGCATTGAAAATGTATGAATTCTTGAACTAAGTCAGCCTCTGTATCATTAGGATACATTTCTTCCAAGAAAAGGGCTTTTTCTGTGAGGGTTGATCTTGATTATGTTGTTGATTTTGGTCCGAAATCAGAAGTTTTTTTGAACCAACACCCCACTTTTTCTAATTCAGTTACAAGTCTATCAATGAGGATGAGATATGTATTAGCCCTGAAAGTATAACTAGAAGTCATTCTTATTTCTTTATCAGGTATCTCATTATATATTATTTTCCTTTCATATTTTTTTTTCATATTAAAATAAGAAACGAGCTTACGATCCACCTGAAGGTACGTAGATACAGCAGCCCATAGACACCTGCTGCCAACTTTAAGCGTAGAAGATCATAGATGCGTTATTACTCTTGCACGCCTCATAACGCGCCAACGTGGCAGTGTTCTACTCTCGACATGCCGCTATGTGACGATTTTGCAATATAAAATCGTTAGTATGTCTAAATTTAGTACGGCTACTAAAAATTATTATTACGGCTCTCAGTTACTCTGTGCACTTGTTTGTCTTCACGTTTCAGAAAAATATACGCAACTAAATGAAACAAATCTTTCTGAATGTTTCCATTTATCCTCAGGATGATCCCTATTGCTGGTTGCTATCAGACTTATAGACGTTGAAAAGATATTAATTATGTTTAAAAAAATAAAAACGCTCATGAAGCGTGCACTTTTGGATTTTCCATACTATTTTATCCATATATAATATATTATTAAGTAACAAATGACATACTGTCCACCCAAACTATTGTATACTTATTGGACACCCATATTTCTATGCACAAAGAAATAATAAGGTGATTCCATCAATGTTTCATTGTGCTAAAAGGACAGAAAACTAAAAAACAAAATTTAAACCGAAAAATTCAATATTGGATTATTAAAATGTGTTCTGCTGACCGTACACCGATTGCGAATTAGGAAAAGCCTGATTGACACATACGATAAGTGGTAACATGGACTTCTCATTGGGAGCTAATGTATGCCTAGCCTTGCATGCGTGCTGGCCCGGTCAGTGACCTCTAGAGGTTTCTAAGGTATGTAAGATAAATAATGTTCGTGCAAATATATCACTGAGATATATTTATCAACATGAATATTTGTAATAATGTTATCAATATATAGTTATTGATCTTTAAATCGTTTTTTTACAAATTTTATTCTACTTTAGACCGATACGACTTAGGGACCTTCAAGAAAAGAGCGTACTCCTTTTTAAAAGGCCGGCAACGCATCTGCAATTCACTCCCTGGTGTTGCAGTTGTTCATGGGCGGCGGTAGTCACTTACCATCAGGTGAGCCGCATGCTCGTTTGCCCCTCTCCTATAAAAAAAAAACCTCCATAGTGTTATCTACTTACTAATAGGTTGACTGGTAGAGAACACCTTAAGGCATTAAGTCCGCTTTTGTACATTTTTGTGCAACGAAAGTAATTTTTTTTTACAGTATAGGGTGACAAACGAACACACAGTCCACCTGATGATAAGTGGTTGCTGTGTAATGTAGAGTCTATTTATCCTCAATAAAGAATTAAAATGCAGAAGCGTCCTCACCCGTGAGGACTAAGATGGAATGCCTCTTTTCTCCGGTTCTCTACACTCACATACGAAACACAGCAGTGTCAAGCGGCCATTTTACGCTGGTATTCTGTGAAAGCGTGGTCCTCCCCCGGTCGAGCCGACCCATTCGTGCTACAACTACTAATATAGCTGCAGCATGGCTCTACCACGTAAATTAATAAATAAAAAATAAATTTCATATCTTTTTCCTACTGAGCAGTTGGTTCTAGATATTTTACCACCTGCTGGTAAGTGGTGATATTTTTATAGAATACGTGTGACAAACGACCACACAGTCTACCTGATAGTAACTGGATACTGCGGTTCATAGACGTCTTTATATATCCTTGATTAAGAATCAAAATGTAGATGCGTTGTCATCCGTGAGGACTAAGATGGAATGCCTAGTTTCCAGTAAAAAGGGTCTCCGATTTTGTACATTCACCATACGAAACACAGCAGCATTAAGGTGCTGTTTTACGCTGGTTGAGCCGAATCATTCGTGCTAGAACTATACCACTAACATAATTATCACGTAATAACTACCTGACGAAGAAATGTGTACAAAAGATCACTATTAATACAATTAAAGTCATACGGTTATAAATATACGACATTAACCCAGATGTAAAGTGTTTGCACATGCTTGTGGATATTGGCATTGAGTGTACCGCGCGTGGCTTTGTCACGGTGAAATTCCTCGCAATATTAACTAGATTATTACTAAAACCCTAAATTTCAACCAAACGAACTATTCCGTGCAGATGAAGAAAAGTGATTTGTTATTTTCTTGTCTAGTACATATCAATCAGGCCCAGCGTAACTTAAATCTAAACATTTACGTAAACGTTTTTTGTTTTCTACCAACTTCAAAAAGAAGCCGGTACATGTTTTTTTATGTGTGTTACTCATAACTTTTTACTGGGTGAACCGATTTCGATGATTCTTTTTTTGTTTGAAAGCTGGTGCTTCACATATGGTTATGTATATATTTGATCAAGGTCTGACCAATAGTTTTTGAGTTATTCTTAATAATTTAGATTGAAGTCGGTTGTACAAAATTTTTAATTTTAAATTATATCTTATCCAAATAAAGGAACCTCTGGCTTATCACTGTTCTATAGGAGACGGTGCGTTTTTTATTAAATAAATTTATATTTTTCAACGAGGACAAGAATTGGAAGCCTAATTACTGATAAAGGCATAGTATATACATCTACGAACACAGGCGTACCGAAACTAGTTGTGTTACTGACATTATAGATGATCGTAGGTCACAGTAAGAGTTCTGCACGAGTGCAGTCTAAGCCGTGGTAGTTCAAATGGTTAGCGTTCGCTGTAAATTTCACAGTACGCGAGCAACCCTGGCTCGATACCTGCCGGCACCAATGAAATCGATAGTTGCAATTTTAAGTGCTGATTTACCACGTGCTTGGCGGTGAAGGAAAACATCGAGACGAAACCTGCATGTCTGAGAAATATGAAAAAAATATTTCGATGGCATATGAAGTTCGCAAACTCGCATTGGGGCACCGCGGTAGACACTTCCTTGCCCTAAACGCACTTTCAGAAATGAGAGGCATGTGTCCAGCAAGTGGGACGTATATTATAGACAGTAACTTTAAGAATGGGTGTCGATTTGACCAGAGAAGGACCAAACTCTTACAGAATACCAGCATAAAATAGCAGCTTAATGCTGCTGTGTTGCATATGGTGTGTGTAGTAAACCGGATACCCTTTTTACTGGAAACAAGACATTCCATCTTAGTCCTCAGGGGTGACAATGAATCTGCAGCATGAATCGTGGATAAATATAGATATCTATGGGCCACAGCGTCCACTTACCATCAAGTGGACTGTGTGCTTGCTTGTCACCCTTATTCTATAAAAAAACCTTCTTCTTTCTCTTCTTTATCTGTCCGTAGAAGTCCACTATTGGACATAGGCCTCACCTATTGTAGGGAAAATTAATTAAAATCATCACACTGGACAATCTCAATACCAAATATTACGCACCTCTGGCGCTACTTTCTATCGCCGCTCTGCGTATTTTACTCCTGGAGTTAACGAGATGTTTATACTGCCTTCTATTAGAAGCCATAAGATCTGTGGCATATGCCAAGGTTGCCTTTTACAGCCATGGGAACAAATGTTTGTAAAATTGGATTTTCGGACAATGTATACTGAACCGTTAACCTCGTTTGTCGGTAACGAAGCTTACAATTTCCATTTTTTGTTTTCTTTTATGTTTTTAATTTCATTTCTTTTTCCTTATATAAGTAAAATTTCTTGTTTTACTGATTGTTTTAAAATTTAAATTTATATTATTTTTGTTTATACCTAAATAATATATATTATACCTATTTCTGTTTAGGCAAATAATTTATCTATGTATACCTTATTTTCTATACAAATAAATGCATTTCTTTCTTTCTTTCAAAATGAGCTGATGAATTCTCTTGCGGCAAGCCGACTACCCTTAGGCCGGCCACATACATACAGAATTCCGTTTCGGGATTCCGTTTCGGAATTTCGAAAGGGTCGGCCACACACATACGGAATCCCGATTTGCCCGCAAAATTTCTGACGGAAAAGTACTGTACGTGTGTGACGAGTCAGATTTTATATGAACTTGCTGCTTTCAGAATCTCGAATCGGAATATCGAAACGGAATCCCGAAACGGAATTCGGTATATATAGTATGTGGCCGGCCTTAATTTTCTTGAAAATAGTTTTGAACAGAATTAACAAAGCACTGATGACGTCACGTATCGGTCGTTGCGTTACGTAATAGAATTATATATTTAACACCTGCTCTCTACAATGACTCACAAACAAGCACCATCTAAGGGCATCATGTTTATGATCTCTTGATTTTAACGACTTTACCGTAGTCCATAAATTTTAAAAAGACAACATTAACATTGTCGTTTTTTAAATGTCTCACCCAGATCATTTCTTTTATAATCTTAAAATAAAATCGTTAAAATTAACCTTTTCGTAAACAGCTGTGATTGTGTATGATTCCACTTACTCCTAAGGTGTGATTATTTAGTCGCACTTAGGCTTGGGCAAAAAATATCGAAATATCGATTTAATTGTCCTAAAAATATCGATATATGTCGTCGATATTTATAATCGCGATATATCGATATTTATTTTAGAGTATCAAATTCGTATCAATTTCGATATCTTTTAAAATGTTTTATTAATGGACTAAACATGAAACAACATAAGGATCTACAAAAGCATTCATGTACGGTTGTCGTTTTTTTCTAGTATATCATGCAAATGATGACAATGTATCGATATATCGATGTTGTTTAAAAATATCGATACAATATATATATATATATATATATATATGGATATATTTTTTTCACTCACTCAACCCTAGTGTACCATACACAGAACATATTTAATTTTTTATTTTGTTATTCGATATACTTCAAAAATAATAAATTAAAAAAACCTTTTAGGAACGTTTATTATTAGTCTCACTAGCACTTCTTCGCCGATTTCCATGAGTTATAGATTGCCTCATTTGCCATAATTACCACGCTTGGCAAGCGTGTAGGTAACCGGAATGTAATTTTTATTCAACTGTTATCAGGAATTTCTCTTTGTTGCCTCTTACGACACCCACGGGATGATATGGGATATTCTTACACCTCCACTACAAGGTTGCACTACTATACTATACCTATCATTGCCATGAATGCTTTAAAAATATTCACCATTTTTTTTTATTAAATTGATGTGACAATAAATGTTCTGTGGCGCGGTGACAGCGCTGCCAATTCTGAACTACCACACAGAACGTTGGCCGCTCCCCGGGCTGCACACCTTTTTTTTATATGGGGACCTACGCACACCCGCCTCGCGGGGGCTCGGACGGGTTATGTCGGACTCGCACCGACTAAAACCCCATGGTGTTCCACCTTCGCCGCATGTTGGCAGAGTCACGGGAATACGCTTTAGCCCCAACCCACGACAAGGCGGGAACCCGTTCGAGGGGGCCGTGCTGCACAACTCCGGGTGTGACACGGGAGGTCTCCCCTCTTCCTTCCACGCCCAAGGTCCTTATAGTCCACCTAATAATTGACTACTGCAGGCGATAACCAATCGGAAACCACCGTTTATTTACCAGATACGTACCAGGTACCATTTGACTTTCTTATTGCAAAACATCTCATAAATCTCCAGCATGAAAATACATTTTAAACCAAAAAAACTAAAACTGATGACTTAAATTATCATACAGTTCTACTCCCTGTAGTATCCTGCCAAGAATACTGACTGCGTTCCCTCGGTGAATGACTATACTTAACCTAGTATATATATTTTTCATTATTATTGAAAAAATATTTAAATTTTTAAGCCAAACCCCTACCAAGCAAATCAATTAATAAAAATCCCTCTATCTTGGCCAAAACAACAATTTTCTTTTTCTTCACCGTCTTATAAGGCTATACTTAGCCTATATATTTTTCATTGTTATTGGAAAAAAAATTTAAAGCAAACATCTGCCAAGCAGTAATTCATAAAAATCCCTCTATCTTGGCTAAAAGAATAGTTTTCTCTTTCTTCTCCATCTTATAAAGTTATAACGCTCTTCTTTATGGCTGAAAATATCGGCCTGGTTGGTGGTATGGTCAAACTTAAATATTATAAACATTATAAAACACAAGAACACAACAAACATTAATAATAAAAAAAAGTCTCGCTGGGTTTCTTACTAGTTCTTCGCAGGACAGAAATATTTTCCAAACCAGTGGTAAATGAAAAAATAACTTTCAATAAGTATTATGTAATACTCTATAATGAATAAAAATTATTCAATTCTATCATTATTAGAAATCGCATATAGTATTGTCTGTACTCTATTTTGAGGTTAACCTCTAAACGTTAACTATAACACTGGGTTTTTGTTAAAACCCGAAGGCCTGCTTTTCGTTTTGAAATACCTATATGAAACTGTAATACATGTGTTTGTTCACTCCGGACATTGTCAATTATGCCCTGTTAATCACTAAGCCTGCAACGTTATACAACCTTAAACACTTAAGCTCAAGTCGCTGCACTTGACCGCGATCGGTCAGCTCTCTGCTCGCGGCACACATATGAGGGATTACCAATTATGTCCATTGAAGAAACCTAAGTAACCGAACACACACTCACTGAGTACGTTTTTTTTTTTTAATTTATATAGAAGTAAGTGTACTAAACTAGCACATAGTCCACCTAATGTAAAGTACTGAATCTAATTTGTTTGTAATAAATTTTGCATATTTTGTTATTTTCCTGCTCTCTCGGTATATAAGTGACATAGAAAATAACAAACTGTTTGCTTAATTTTAATTGATAAGCTATTTATTTTATCTAAAATTTGTAAACTATATCAACATTTGATATGTCAATCAACTGGAACAATGTCGCCATATGCAACTAATGTTATATACTGACCTTATTAAACAATTTGTTAATGACAAGTCCAGGGTAAAGCCATATTTATATAGGTACAACGAGAAACTTAAAGGTGACCACAACGGGCAAGCGTGTCGCTGCAGCTGCAGAGGTAGATGTCTATAGGTCACCAACCACTTACCATCAGGTGGGCGTGTGCTCGTTTGTCACCCTATTGTATAAAAAAAACTGCAGTTGCCAACCCACCTGCCAACCGAGACACCTGACAACTATTGCAAATATTCTTCGTTTACGGCAATTCATGATTGAGGCCTATGTTCATAAGTTTAGTGAACTTATGATGTGCTGTAATAATGCAACGGTCTCCAAACCGAACTTCGATCACGGCGGCCCGCCTCAAAGGAGACTAGACATCGGCGCAGGACAGGATTATAGTGCCTAAGTGAATGCGCAAGTACAGTTGCGCGCACTTGTTCACTCTACCACGTATTCATACGTGGTAGAGCCATGGTAAGTAGTTACTGCGGTCCATGGACGCCTGCCACTAACTTCAGATGTTGAAGACTACATAATCATTAACACTTCCAATGAATAAAGTGGAATGCCTCAGAGCCTGTATACTGGGTTTTTTTTTACTTATCATCATCATCATTCATCATTACAACCCTTCACAAGTCCACTGCTGAACATAGGCCTCCCCCAAAGAATGCCACAAAGCACGGTCCTGAGCCACCTGCATCCATCGACTTCCTGCATATCTTACCAGGTCGTCACTCCATCTAGTGGGGGACGCCCTACACTTCGCCTGCCGGTACGAGGCTGCCACTCGAGAACCTTTCTTCCCCATCGGTTGTCGGTTCTTCGAGCTATATGGCCGGCCCATTGCCACTTCAGCTTACTGATCCGTTGGGCTATGTCGGTCACTCTGGTTCTACTGCGGATATACTAGTCGGACTATTTGTCCCAGGTAAGCATACTCGTCAACAACTTCGAGCTTAGTGTTTCCAACAACGGCATAGGTGTGACATGGACATTAAACATGACATCTTTGTTTTGTCCATGTTCATCTTAAGACCTATCCGTTGGGAAATACTATTGAGTTCATTGAGCATAGTGCTTAGGTCCTCCAGCGATTCTGCCATAAGGACTATATCGTCGGCAAATCGAAGGTGAGTGATGTACTCGCCATTGATGTTGATACCGTATCCTTTCCAGTCCAGAAGCTTGAAAACATCTTCCAATGCAGCGGTAAAGAGTTTCGGGGATATGACGTCACCCTGTCTTACACCTCTCTGCAATTGGATAGGTTTCGTACTCTGGTTCTGTACTCGGATAGCCATCGTAGCCCTACTGTACAAGCACTTCAACACTTCGATATACCGACAGTCAACTTGGCATCGCCGTAGGGACTGCAGCACCGCCCAAATTTCGACGGAATCAAAGGCTTTCTCATAGTCCACATACGCCAGACATAGTGGCAAATTGTATTTTTACTTATACTGGGTTCCAATTTCCAATACTCTTTGGACCAGAACAAAACTATGCACGCACAGCTGCTTGGTGGCAGAAATAGGTGAGAATACCATACGGACTCCTAGGAATAAAAGGTCCTATTTAGTTGCTTAATGATTTTAGTTTCTAAGCGCGATCATAGATGGCGCTGGCTGTCTGTTGCTTCGGGCAGTATAATTGTTTATTTTTGTTTAACGACCCTTGGGTTCTTGAGACTCATAATAAATTTGGTTTGCTAGTCCTGTATTGTATATTGAATGAATTTTCATTTCAATTACATACCTACCTCGAAGTATATATTTATATTCTGGTTTATTCGAACTTCGTTATTAGTTCTATTTTTGCTGCACTACCTCCCAACCTCCTATATGTTTATCTCTGCTTAGCCTAATGGTTGGCTGGGAGGCCTTAATTCCGCCATATTATGTACAATTTTATTTTTTGTGCATAAAAGTTTAAATAAATAAAATAAAAACATGCGTAAATGTCGTGGAACACTCTGTTGGAACGAAGTTCCTTTCGTAGTATATTATTATTGATAAACGTATTATATTGTTGATTAACAAATCCAAATAAATGAATTACTAGCATATATTAAAATGAAGCGTCGTTTAAAATAAAATAATATTTCTTTCATGGCAAGATAATAAAGGCGAGGGAGATGGATGTTATTCCATCTCGCTTCTTTATAGCCGCCAAGGCCGTCTACACTACGTCAGAAGGGGTCGTAACGGAAAAATCTTACACTTTTTGTCGCCTAGCCCCCATCCGTCAAATCCGTACCGTCCGATAAAGAACTTCGTTCCAAAATATCCATGCGTTTTATTAGCATCAACACACTCACATGATATTCATTTAGAAGTAAACAAAAACGTGAAAGCACAGCCTAAGAAGAACAGTTAGGCTGTGTTACAAGATAAAGGGAAACAAAGCAAAATAAATCACAGCAAGAAAATTACGTTAAATACTTTCAATCTGGGCGTATTCAAGGCAGAGGCGAATAGGCTTTGGTCACTCTGAGGCTGTGCGGTCTAGGACTTCACAACTACCTACCACCAGGTAGGATTGTTGTCAAGCACTGGCTTATAATAAGTATAAAAAATAAAAATTGCACTTGTAAAAAACACCCAGACTTAACATTTCTATACTTATAATTTCTAACCCACATTTGTCCTTGTTTGTTAATAAGAAATTAATTAACAGGTATATATTAGTTTATTTGTTAGTAATTATTATATTTAAGATTTTTTGTAATTACCAGGGCGGCATAATCGCATCAACGACAAAGCCCTTTATCTATACAAATAAATATAATTGAAGTGTCTGTTTGTAACGTCAAAATAACAGCTTTTTACTATGCATATGAAAGTATATAAGGTAATAATAACAAAAATACAATTTTTAAAATTTTTGTCTGTCTGTCTGTCTGGCTGTACGTCTGTCTGTCTGTTTGTTGCGCCTAATCTCCAAAACGGCTGGACCGATTTTGACGGGATTTTCAGTGGCAGATATGTCACAAGGAGTTACTTAGGCCACTTTTATTTTAGAAAAAGAATTAGGGTTACGCGCAAAAAAATTAAAACCCCGAATAACACGCGGGTGAAGTCGCGAGGAACAGCTAGTCTATGAATAAAATAAATTGTAGCCCATACTTAAACTTGCTTCTCGCGGGATTCGAGCCTACGCCCCGAAGCGCCGCAGCCAAACGCTCAGCCACTGAACAACCTTCACTTTCAATTAATAGGCATTTTTTTACCTGCACCAGTAATTTGCATTTAGTAAATTGTTAGTTCAATTTAATTTCAATTCAGCCCGCGGCGCGCACTAGGCATTTGACCTTCGCCATGTCAAAAGTGCTTATCCCGTTGACCCTAGGTGATTATGTTCGATTTAAATGTCAAAACCACCTGAGAAATGATTTATGAAGTAGCAACTAAAAGTTACATAGTTAGAGTAAAAAATAAAAAATAAAACTTATCAAAACTCATGTCACGTTTTTATTTATTGCACATTACATAAGCCTTGGTAGCTCAAGGGTTAAACTCTCTTTCACAATACGCGAGCGACCCGGGTTCGATCCCCGCCGGCACCAATGAAATTGTTAATTGCAATTTTAAGTACTGATTTACCACGTGCCCGACGGTGAAGGAAAACAGCGTGAGGAAACCTACATGTCTGAGAATATAAGAAAAAATATTTCGAAGGAAGAGCGCGGTGGCCATATTTGTTTTTCTTACTTCTTTCTTTTTATAAAAAAACGTTACCCCCAATAGAATTTTGGAGGCAGCTTACAAACATAGATTGCACGAGGACAAACATCCAGAGTCGAACCCACGGCCCCCAGAGCAACAACTCATTGCTAAGCCACTGCGCCACGGAGCCGTCAATATCTGGCTTTGCAATAAAACACTCTCAGAAATGAGAGGAGGTCTGTGTTTAGCAGGCAGTTTATTATCTTCCTTGCCACAAAACCCTCTGAGAAATGAGATGAGGCCTGTGTTTAGCAGGCAGTTTATTATCTTCCTTGCCACAAAACCCTCTCAGAAATGAGATGAGGCCTGTGTTTAGCAGGCAGTTTATTATCTTCCTTGCCACAAAACCCTCTGAGAAATGAGATGAGGCCTGTGTTTAGCAGGCAGTTTATTATCTTCCTTGCCACAAAACCCTCTGAGAAATGAGATGAGGCCTGTGTTTAGCAGGCAGTTTATTATCTTCCTTGCCACAAAACCCTCTCAGAAATGAGATGAGGCCTGTGTTTAGCAGGCAGTTTATTATCTTCCTTGCCACAAAACCCTCTGAGAAATGAGATGAGGCCTGTGTTTAGCAGGCAGTTTATTATCTTCCTTGCCACAAAACCCTCTCAGAAATGAGATGAGGCCTGTGTTTAGCAGGCAGTTTATTATCTTCCTTGCCACAAAACCCTCTGAGAAATGAGATGAGGCCTGTGTTTAGCAGGCAGTTTATTATCTTCCTTGCCACAAAACCCTCTGAGAAATGAGATGAGGCCTGTGTTTAGCAGGCAGTTTATTATCTTCCTTGCCACAAAACCCTCTCAGAAATGAGATGAGGCCTGTGTTTAGCAGGCAGTTTATTATCTTCCTTGCCACAAAACCCTCTGAGAAATGAGATGAGGCCTGTGTTTAGCAGGCAGTTTATTATCTTCCTTGCCACAAAACCCTCTGAAAAAAAGATGAGGCCTGTGTTTAGCAGGCACTTTATTATCTTCCTTGCCACAAAACCCTCTGAGAAATGAGATGAGGCCTGTGTTTAGCAGGCAGTTTATTATCTTCCTTGCCACAAAACCCTCTCAGAAATGAGATGAGGCCTGTGTTTAGCAGGCAGTTTATTATCTTCCTTGCCACAAAACCCTCTGAGAAATGAGATGAGGCCTGTGTTTAGCAGGCAGTTTATTATCTTCCTTGCCACAAAACCCTCTCAGAAATGAGATGAGGCCTGTGTTTAGCAGGCAGTTTATTATCTTCCTTGCCACAAAACCCTCTGAGAAATGAGATGAGGCCTGTGTTTAGCAGGCAGTTTATTATCTTCCTTGCCACAAAACCCTCTGAGAAATGAGATGAGGCCTGTGTTTAGCAGGCAGTTTATTATCTTCCTTGCCACAAAACCCTCTCAGAAATGAGATGAGGCCTGTGTTTAGCAGGCAGTTTATTATCTTCCTTGCCACAAAACCCTCTGAGAAATGAGATGAGGCCTGTGTTTAGCAGGCAGTTTATTATCTTCCTTGCCACAAAACCCTCTGAGAAAAAAGATGAGGCCTGTGTTTAGCAGGCACTTTATTATCTTCCTTGCCACAAAACCCTCTGAGAAATGAGATGAGGCCTGTGTTTAGCAGGCAGTTTATTATCTTCCTTGCCACAAAACCCTCTGAGAAAAAAGATGAGGCCTGTGTTTAGCAGGCAGTTTATTATCTTCCTTGCCACAAAACCCTCTCAGAAATGAGATGAGGCCTGTGTTTAGCAGGCAGTTTATTATCTTCCTTGCCACAAAACCCTCTGAGAAATGAGATGAGGCCTGTGTTTAGCAGGCAGTTTATTATCTTCCTTGCCACAAAACCCTCTGAGAAATAAGATGAGGCCTGTGTTTAGCAGGCAGTTTATTATCTTCCTTGCCACAAAACCCTCTCAGAAATGAGATGAGGCCTGTGTTTAGCAGGCAGTTTATTATCTTCCTTG
This sequence comes from Parnassius mnemosyne, assembly GCA_963668995.1. Lineage (NCBI taxonomy): Eukaryota > Metazoa > Arthropoda > Insecta > Lepidoptera > Papilionidae > Parnassius > Parnassius mnemosyne. Next base: position 34,176,698 of record CAVLGL010000084.1, read on the forward strand.
CCACAAAACCCTCTGAGAAATGAGATGAGGCCTGTGTTTAGCAGGCAGTTTATTATCTTCCTTGCCACAAAACCCTCTGAGAAAAAAGATGAGGCCTGTGTTTAGCAGGCAGTTTATTATCTTCCTTGCCACAAAACCCTCTCAGAAATGAGATGAGGCCTGTGTTTAGCAGGCAGTTTATTATCTTCCTTGCCACAAAACCCTCTGAGAAATGAGATGAGGCCTGTGTTTAGCAGGCAGTTTATTATCTTCCTTGCCACAAAACCCTCTCAGAAATGAGATGAGACCTGTGTTTAGCAGGCAGTTTATTATCTGCCTTCCCATAAAACCCTCTCAGAAATGAGATGAGGCCTGTGTTTAGCAGGCAGTTTATTATCTTCCTTGCCACAAATCCCTCTGAGAAATGAGATGAAGCCTGTGTTTAGCAGGCAGTTTATTATCTTCCTTGCCACAAAACCCTCTCAGAAATGAGATGAGGCCTGTGTTTAGCAGGCAGTATATTATCTTCCTTGCCACAAAACCCTCTGAGAAATGAGATGAGGCCTGTGTTTAGCAGGCAGTTTATTATCTTCCTGTCCATAAAACCCTCTCAGAAATGAGATGAGGCCTGTGTTTAGCAGGCAGTTTATTATCTTCCTTGCCATAAAACCCTCTCAGAAATGAGATGAGGCCTGTGTTTAGCAGGCAGTTTATTATCTTCCTTGCCATAAAACCCTCTCAGAAATGAGATGAGGCCTGTGTTTAGCAGTGCCGTACATGGACGTTCATAGGCTGTAACTTGTATTTACTTTTACATGAGCCCACTTAGATTGACGCATAGGCTTTAGCTGCCATGCTTGGCAGGCTGATTGGCAACCGCAATTTTTTTAATTATTTCGAATTATTATCAGGGAGATGCTGCTGCCCATCTCCTGTTTCATTTCCCTATGTTTTTTTATAGGATAGGATGACAAGTGAGCACACAGTCCATCTGATAGTAAGTGGTTGCTGTGGCCCATAGACATCTACATTTATCCTCATTTGCGAATCAAAATATTGTCGTTGTCACCCGTGAGGACTAAGATGGAATGTCTCTTTTCCAGTGAAAAGGGTATCCGGTTCTCTACACTCACCATACGAAACATAGCAGTTTTAAGTTGCTATTTCACGCTGGTTTTCTGTGAGAGCGTGGTCCTTCCGTCGCGGTCGAGCCGAACCATTCGTGCTACAACTATACTACTAATATGCTAGTATGCTGCAGCATGGCTCTACCACGTATAAGTCTCCTATGTCACCTCTTATGATACTCATGAGATGATATTGGGTAGTGGATTCACTTACTCTCTAGGAGATAGTTATGGGGACCATATTTACTCCATAGACTGAACACCCACAGAAAATACGACTACTCGTAGAAATCTTATAATAATAATGTCCTCTAGACCAAATTTCGGTCAGCGCGAAACTAGTCATCTCACACCATAATCGCACAGGTGCACTCTCTATTGCCCCACTCTTAAATCCAATGGGACAGCTATTCGATACGACCGAAGAGAGATCAGGACCAACCCTGTTTTTCGAGGCACGGAGATGAAACATCGGCAACTTCTTGACTCCAGGCTGTTATCGGAAATATCTTGAAAGAAGGTGGGGAGGTGGAGGAAATGTATGAGGACATCTCTAGAGCCATGCATTCCTCCAAAACCCACTATACGGTGTTAACGGGAGACTTCAATGCAAAACTAGGCACAAAAGAGAACGGTGAGCTGAAAGTAGGGAAATTTGGAATAGAGCAACGGAACCCAATGGGCCAGCAGCTGGCCGACTTCATGTAGAAAGAGGGACTCTGTATGATGAACTCTTTCTTCCAGAAGCGGTCCCACAGGAAGTGGTCCTGATCGAGACCCGACGGTTTGACAAAAAATGAGATTAACTTCATTATGACGACCAGACGACAACTGTTCAGTGATGTCTCCGTGATCGTGAGGGTGAAAACTGGTAGCAATCACCGAATGGTTAGAAGCACAATGAACCTAAACGTTAAGTTGGAGAGATCTCGTCTGATGAAGTCAACACTCCGTCCCCCTCATGCTCTAATCTAAAGTCCCGAAACCTTTCAGCTCGAGTAACAAAACCATTTTCAGTGCCTAGAAGACTGCAATGAAGTGGACGATATGAATGACAAGCTCTCAAGCTGAAAACTGTCCATGCGGTCGGCGCTAAGTTCTGCAAGACCCGTCGCAGAAGACCACAAAAACTCCAATCACACTCTTAATCTCATGGCTGTTAGACGGGAGATGATGCTACAATCTTCAACAGATTTGACAGCATACAGGCATCTGAACAGACAGATCTCCAAATGCATGCGGCGGGACTTACGCAACTTCAATACAGCTTGTATTGAAGAAGCGATCGAGCGGAACCAAGGCTCCAAAGTCTTTGCTAGAGATCTGTCTGCCAGAAAGAGCCAACTGTCAAAGCTGAAGAACGAGTGTGGCAGCATCGTTTCCGGGACACCTGAGATTTTGAGTGAGATTGAGAGGTTCTATGGGCGGCTGTACAAGTCATCATTGGAGCCACACGCAAGTGTGAGTAACGATCCAAGAGCGAGTCTTATCCGGCACTATTCCGAAGATATCCCGGACGTCAGTCTGAGCGAGATTAGAATGGCTCTCCAGCACCTTAAAAACAGCAAGTCACCGGGCGAGGATGGAATTACAGCGGAGCTTCTGAAAGCGGATGGAAAATCGATACTTGAAGTCCTACAGAAGCTCTTTAATTCCGTCCTCCATGGTGGCACTACTCCGGAGGCGTGGAGCAGAAGTGCGGTGGTCTTGTTCTTCAAGAAAGGCGACAACGCTCTCTTGAAGAACTACAGACCGATTTCCCTTCTGAGCCGCGTCTACGTGCTGTTTTCGAGAGTCATTACAAATCGTCTCGCACGCAGAATTGATGACTTCCAGCCTCCCGAACAACCCGGTTTCCAAAAAGGCTTAGGTACCATAGACCACATACACACCATGCGGCAGATTGTAGAGAAGACAGAAGAGTACAATCTGCCACTTTGACTTGCGTATGAGAAAGCCTTTGATTCCGTCGAAATTTGGGCGGTGCTGCAGTCCCTTCAGCGGTGCCAAGTTGACTGTCGGTATATCGAAGTGCTGAAGTGTTTGTACAGTAGAGCAACGATGGCTATCCGAGTGCACAATCAGAGTACGAAACCTATGCAACTGCAGAGAGGAGTGAGACAGGGTGACGTTATATCCCCGAAACTCTTCACCGCTGCATTGGAAGACGTTTTCAAGCTACTGGACTGGAAAGGATACGGTATTAACATCAATGGCGAGTACATCACTCACCTTCGATTTGCCGACGATATAGTCCTTATGGCAGAATCGCTGGTGGACCTAAGCACTATGCTCAATGACCTCAATAGTGTCTCCCAACGGATAGGTCTTAAGATGAACATGGACAAAACAAAGATCATGTTTAACGTCCATGACACACCTATGCCGGTAGTTGTTACCTAGGACAAATAGTCCGACTAGGTAAAACCAACTTCGACCGAGAGGTCAATCGACGGATTCAACTCGGCTAAACTACAACACATCTTCTCGTTAGCTGAAGTGGCAGTGGGCCGGCCATATAGCTCGAAGAACTGACAACCGATGGGGAAGAAAGGTTCTCGAGTGGCAGCCTCGTACCGGTAGGCGAAGTGTAGGGTGAACCCCCACTAGATGGAGTGACGACCTGGTAAGACATGCAGGAAGTCGATGGATGCAGGTGGCTCAGGACCGTGCTTTGTAGCATTCCTAGGGGGAGGCCTATGTTCAGCAGTGGACTTATGAAAGGCTGTAATGATGATGATGATGAAATCAAGCTTTTGTCTGCTCTACAGCTCCTTCTACTTGACCATTTCTATAAATCGCCGGAACCACAGCAGGGTGTACCGAGTGCAGATGACGTTGGCGCCATGTGAAGATTAGTACACACTTGAAGAATCGTCATCATCATAATTACAGCTCATCAAGTCTGTTGTTAAACGTAGGCCTCCACAAAAGAATGCAACACAACGCATACTAACAATAAATGCATTAAATCATTATATATGTATTATGTATATTAAAGGTAAAAAATATATAAATAAAATAATGCAACATTGATAATAATGCAATGTAATATTAACTAGTGCATACGTACGTGCTATATTAATTTATTAAATTATTGTGAAGTTAACTTTAGCATTGAAAAAACTAATAAATGAATATGTATATACTTACCGTTAACGTTACAGTCTATTAAAGGCCACTGCCGAACATAGGCTTCACCCATAGATTGCCTCGTAGGGGGGATATTTGCCATCGCTGTCACGCATGGCAAGCAGGTTGGTAACCGCCGTTTTTTTTTTATTTTAAGTCGTTATTAGAAAGACGCTGCTGCCTAGCTCCTGAATCGTTTCCCTCTGTCACCTGTTAATACGACACCACGGGATGATATGGGGTAGTGAGTATTCTTATACCACCACCACACGGTAGAAAAGAAAATAAATATATAAAACACTAAAAACTCATTAGGTGAGATAGCAATCATACACTGACTTAGAATAGTATCTGATAGCAATCGATTCGGCCAGCGGTGTCAGTCCAAGCTCCACTTCTCCTCACTATTATGCTTCGTAATGGACTCGGAATAGTTTACACAACGCTTCTTACTCAACCGTAAGGGTGGGTATGTGTAAACATGTGACCGTGGGTAGGAAAAGAGAAAAATATTATAAACTTTACTAATTTAAAAAGAAAACGGTAAACGGCAGGAAATATTGAAGCGGAACTGTACTTGACCCAATTAAATTCTCGTTTCCGACATATCTATCAGTCCTTTCATAAAGGTCACATACAGCAAGATATATTGTTCAGTCAAACAGATAAAGAATAAGAAAAAATGCATACATGTATTTATAGCTTTATTATTGACCGTGGAGTGCAGTTTTAATAGATTCGACCAAAAGCCTGGCGAAACATAAAGGAAAGCTTGTCGGTCCTACATGTCACTTCGTATAAAGTACGGTGATGATGTGATGACGATGAAGTCCAATAGACCGATTCTGTCCACTGTAATAATTTCCGAATACTTACTTACAACCTATAAAAGTCCACAACTGAATATAGGCCTCCACCATAGATCGTCTTATTTTCGATTTTGACATAGTTGCCACGTTTGGCAGGCGGGTTGGCAACCGCAGTTTTTTTATTATTTTAAGTTGTTATCGGGAAGATGCCGCTGCCCATTTCCTGTTTCAGTTTCCCACTGTCGTCTCTTATGAAACCCACGGGACGATTCTGGGTAGTAAAAAAATACTATTTTTATTTTCTGCCGACTTCCAAAAAGGAGAAGGTACTCAATTCGACTGTATGTTTTTTTATGTGTGTCACCTCATAACTTTTTACTGGGTGAACCGATTTCGATGATTCTTTTTTATTTGAAATCTGGTACTTCTCGTGTGGTCCCATATGATTTGATCAAGGTCAGACCAATAGTTTTTGAGTTATTCTTAATAACTTATATTGAAGTCGGTTGTACAAATTTTTTACTTACTTACTTACTTACTTACTTATCTTCACGCACAATCCCTGACGGGGTAGCCAGAGAGAACAGATCGCCAAGTGTCACGATCCTTACAAACCTCTTTCGCTTCTTTCAGATTCATTATCTTCTTCATGCATGCACGTCTAGGTATCCGAGTACTCTTGACCCTACCCTCTTCGAGCAATTTGCTCACATGGTCTTCGAAAGTTAGTCTCGGTCTACCTCGACACCTTTTAATATTAACTTTCGCGCTATATATTTTCTTCACCATTCGGTCTTCACTCATTCGCTCAACGTGCCCAAACCACCGAAGCACGCCCTTATCAATTTTTGTGATAAGGTCATCTTTCAAACCTGCCATATTGCGAATCTCTTCGTTTCGCTTTCGGTCGGCCATGGTAACGCCGCACATTTTACGAAGAGATCGCATCTCCACTGCATTCAACTTACTTTTATGCTTCTTCTGGCATACCCAGGTTTCGCTGCCATATAACAAAGTCGGTACCAACACTGCGTTATGTATTGCAAGGAGTGCACTCTTCGCTACGCCTTGCCTTTTGACTAACGCAGTCAGGGCACCATTGACTTTGTTCCCGGCAGCGACACGCCTGTCCACATCTAAATCACATCTTCCATCCCGGCTAAAAGCACTCCCCAAGTATACAATTTCATTTACCTGTTCTAGACATTCCTGATTTACCCATATTTCACACTTCGTTCTCTCTTCGTCCCTTTCAAATACCAGAACCTTAGTTTTATTAGCATTCAAACGGAGACCTTTAATTTCACATTCCTCTTTCATACACGTGACTAATGCCTGCAGTTCTGCCTCTGATGGTGCAATAAGCACTGCATCATCAGCATATAGCAGACAATTTACTTTAATGTCACCCAATTTCACACCCAAACAACTATCTTTCAGCTTCTGTAAACAGCTGTCGAGATACAGTATGAACAGCCAGGAAGACATGACACAACCCTGCTTTACGCCCGTTTGGACGTTAAACATGGGTGACAGGTCATGCCCTACCCGCACACAGGCTTTACAGTCACAGTAAAGAGACTGCACAGCCCTTAGCAATCGACCATCCACACCATACCCCGGCAACAGTTCCCACATTTTCTTCCTTACAACCTTATCAAATGCTTTCTCAAGATCCACAAAAGCACAGAAAATCTTCTGGTTAGCAGCCAGAAGCTTCTCCGTGATCATGCGGAGAGAAAACATTTGATCCGTGCATCCTCTTCCAGGTCTAAATCCGCATTGTGCCTCCCATAGAAATCTTTCCGATTTCTCTTGCATCCTACGTGTCAAAACCTTCGAGTAAACTTTACTTGCTAAACTGGTCAAGCTGATCGCCCGATAGCACCCGCAGTCAAAATGTGAACCTTTACCTTTATATAAAGGCACAATGACTGCGGATCGCCAATCATCCGGGACATCCCCCGTCCGCCAGCACAAATTGCACAGCAGATGAAAGCTGTCCCAGACGCGAGGCCCACCATACTTGACCATTTCAGCAGTAACTCTGTCTAGTCCCGCAGCCTTACCACATTTCAAACTTCGGATCGCACGTTCAATCTCTTTCATCCTGATGACCTCAGTGTCATCGAGGTCCGGGTCTGGCGTACCAGTCACGGTGTCATCCCCGGATCCCTCACTAAGATCATCACACGCATACATTTCTCTATAAAATTCGCTCCATCGCTGCATGACGTCCGATTTTTCTGAGAGGACGTCATTAGTTCTCGAAAGCACTTTGTTCATTCTTAAGGCCGTCGCACCACTTCGGGTCCTTCCAACCTCTTTCCAGAAGAGTTTGGAGTTCTCCTTGAAGTTGTGCGACAACTTTTCGTCCGCTTCCATTCTACACCTTTCACGCACTTCCTCAATCAGTGCTTTCGTGTGAACTTTCTGCAGCCTATATCTTTCTTTCATCTTCTCTCTCATATCCTTATCATTACTAGAGGCCAAGTAGTCTAACCATGCTTTCTTCTTCTTCTTTACAGCTTCTTTCACTTCATCATTCCACCATGCATCTCTTCTTTTACTACTGCCTCTTTTTATTGTTCCACACACTTCTTCCGCTGCACTTACCATTCCATCCCTAAGGTTCTGCCAAGTTCTTTCTACACATTCTTTTCTGCCATCGATGGTGTCAAGCTTTTCGGCTACCTTCGCATGATATTTGTCCCTAGTATCCGCTTCCTGAAGCTTCCAGCTTCGGATGCGACAGACCGACTGTGGTTCTGTTACTGCCGTCCGGTAGCGCCAACCCGCGAACAGACCCCTAAATCTAGTAATCACTAGATAGTGATCCGTTCCCAGGTCAGCACCCCTGAACACTCGCGTATCCATCACCTGTTTTCGCAGTCGGTCATCCACCAGGAACAAATCAATCATACTTCTCTCATTCTTTCGTTCTCTAGTATACATATGGATTTTCTTGTGATTAAACATAGTGTTTGTCACAAGAAGACCCTTTTCCTTGCACACCGCCAGTATAAGCTTGCCAGCATCATTAACCCTTTTATCGCCAAACTTTCCAAGTACCGACTCGTACCCTGGTCGAGCGGTACCAACCCATCCATTCAAATCACCACATACAACAATTCTTTCGTTTCCCCTAGCCAAATCTAGAACTTCTCTTACATTCTCCCAAAACTCCTCCAGCTCAGCCCTGGACGACGAAGCTACCGGCGCATAAACAGCCAAAAGGAATAACTTCGTCAGTCCCAATTTAAAGCGAACCCAGAGAAGTCTTGAGTTCACAACCTTATATTCAGTCATAACATCGACCAACCGAGAAGACAGCAGCACTCCCACTCCCTGGCAGGCGTTCTCGCTCTCCGGGACTCCTGACCATAGAGCTAACGCCCCGCCAGGGAGCTCTTCAGTACCACTGCCCTTCCGTTTGGTCTCCGACATACACACGACATCTAATTCTCTTTCTTTCATTATTTCGATCAACTCATTCGTCTTATCTCTCATGCCTCCTCTAACATTCCACGTGCCAACTCTGCACTCTGTCCTCCACCTTCCGCCGTGTCGGGCTGTGCGTGACGGGTGGCGGTCCCCATCGCCGCTTTGCACGCTGCATTCCACACCAACGGGGACGAGCTGGTGTGCGTCGCCTTGGGGGGACGCCCTAACCCTCGTTGGCATGGGTGCGCAGCTAGTAGAATTGCAGCCCTGAAAAGGGCTGGCAGGGGTCGCGATGAGCACGCTTCTACAATGACCCACAAATTTTTTAATTTTTAATTATTATAAAATAAGGGTGACACACGAGCACACAGTCCACCTGATGGTAAATGGATGCTGTGGCCCATACATTTATCCTCAATTAAGAATCAAAATGCAGATGCGTTATCACCTCTGGGAGCCAAGATGGAATGCTAATGTTTCCACTAAAAAGGGTCTCCGATTCTCTACATTCATTATACGAAACACAGCAGCATTAAGCTGCTATTTACGCTGGTATTCTGTGAGGGCGTGGTTCTTCCCCGGTCGAGCCGACCCATTCATGCTATAACTAATATATTATGTATGTATATCTGCCAGTGAAAATCTCGTCAAAATCGGTCCAGCTGTTTCGGAGATTAGCCGGAACAAACAGACAGACAGACGGACAGACAGACAGACAGACAAAAACGTTAAAAATTGTATTTTTGTTAATAGTAGGTACTGTATATACTTTCATATGCATTTAGTAAAAAGCTGTAATTTTGTCGTTACAAACAGACACTGTAATTTTATTTATTTGTATAGATGTATAGATAATCATTAAACACGCTTGAAAACCTCACGTTCGTCATTTCATTCCAATATATTATATTAGGCATAAGAACGAGGGTCAAACGAGCAGTCATGTAATCTCATGAACTTAATCTCACTCAGCAAACAACTGGAGAGACGTAATCACTTCCAAATAAACGTTCGCACCTTGAACTATCCGACCATTTAGATGTGCAATTAACTTGCATTAGCTCGAGACGGCTTTATGCCGGAGCATACCAAATGCGGTTGCCAGACGTGTGTTGCGTCGTTGACGTCGCAAATCGGCCAACCTCAATTTCTCAAAAAACTACAGGACAGCAAGAAACCATTTATTATTCCCCGATTACTAGCTTTTTTTCATGAGAAAATTAAGTATATTAGACTTAATAGAAAACTACAAATAAGATTCATTTCCTGATGCTATTGAGGTTCGCCCCTTTGCGGCGTCAACGACGTGTTGTATAATTTTTTTTATATTTGTAAGGGTGGCAAATGAGCACAAAGTCCAACTGATGGTAAGTGGATGCTGTGGCTCATGGATATATACATCTATCAGAACGGGTAGTGGAACGGTAGAACAGGTCGCAGTGATAGACTAAGATAAAACACCTCGCTACTAATAAAAAGGTCTCCGGTTCTCGTTACTGTACGCAACACAGCTACTTTATGCTTGAACAATAGGCGAGCGTGATACGTGCCCCAGTTGTCCATACAATGCACCGTGGCTCCTGTTAGATGTAAAACTATTTCTAGGGAGGGCATTCCGCGTTTCGTATGAATCATTTAACAGAAACAGAAACATAAACTTTTTATTTAATATGGATTTAATATATATTTAATACATTATATTGGAATTAATACATGTTGATTATAAATTAAACTAAAATTATAAATAAAAACTGTCAATCCGCAGTACGCACTAGAGCGCATACAACAGCCGTATGCCTCGGTCTTAAATCAAAATTGTACAGATTAAGTGCCTATCATTTAAAGTTATGTCCAACCACTATGATTATACTACCAATTTAATAAAAATAGTTTCACATAACACACGAAAGTTTTTTTTTTACAAAAGAAGGGATTACGAGCATGCGGCTCACCTAATAGTAAGTGACTACTGCCGCCCATGAATAACCGCAACACCAGGGGAATTCCAGATGCGTTGCCGGCCTTTTAGAAAGGTCTTGAAGGTTTCTAAGTCGTATCGGTCCGGAAAAATCGCACAGTAAACAATTCCACAGAGAAATTTTATGAGGAACAAAACTCCTAGTAAAACGCACAGTCGTGGACCGCCAAGCATCCAGATGGTGAGGATGGTATCGTGAATTTTGACGCGATGTGCGTTCGTGAAATTTGGCAGCTGGAATTAATCCGAACAAATCCTCAGAGCACGCCCGTGGTAAATTCGATAGAAAATGCAAAGGGATGCAACATTCCTATCCAGTGGCAGTGTATCGAGCCGATCAGAAAGAACTCAGTCGTCAACGATTCGAACCGCTCTGCGCTGAATGCAGTCAAGTGGAAGGAGCTGGCACGTTGCAAAGTTGCGGGCGGTGTGCTGGCATGAAATACTGTCCCACTCTGCTGAGTACGCCAAGCTTTTTAGAGGCCAATTTGGCCTTGCCTTCCAAGTGACCACGAAATTGCACAATATTCGATATGTCGACGCCGAGAATTTCGATGCTAGCTGAGGCAGCGAGGGAGTGCCTTGACTCTGAGGAGATACGACAAAGGGGTTCTTTTTAGCGGTAAACGCGCAAACTTGTGTCTTCTGGGGATTGAACTGGACTAGATTTAGTCGCCCCCAATCCGAGACTTTGTTCAACAAAGACTCGACTTCAGACACAAGTTTGTCCTGGTACTCGGCCACGTTATCCCGAGAAATATTGGCACGGCCGGTATATAAGGCATCACCAGTGCTGTCATCTGCATAGCAATGAATGTTACCAGTTTGCAACATATCATTGATATGCAGGAGAAACAGCGTTGGTGATAGCACGCAGCCTTGTGGAACACCAGCGTTGATAGGCTTGAAATCAGAGCATACACCGTCTACTACGATCTTGATGCTCCGATCAGCAAGGAAACTGGTGATCCATTTGCACAATTTCTCGGGAAGCCCATAGGAAGGAAGCTTCGAAAGAAGCGCTTTGTGCCAGACCCGATCGAAGGCCTTCACTGTGTCCAAATTAACGGCCAATGCCTCCCCCTTAGACTCTACTGCCTCCGCCCATCTATGAGTCAGGTAGACCAGAAGATCACCAGCTCATCGACCCCGACGAAAACCGTACTGGCGGTCACTAATCAGCTGGTGATCCTCAAGGTACCTCATGAGGTGGCAGTTTATAATAGATTCCATTATTTTGGAGAACAAGGACCTCCTTGTTCTCCAAAACCTCCTCTCATCACCTGATGGCGATAGGCCTGTAGTTGAACGGGTCTGAGCGGTCGCCTTTTTTAGGGATCAGGTGGACCAAAGTTGTCTTCCATGAATTTGGGACTACGCCTTGGAAGTAGCAGTACCGGATAAGACGCGTTAAAACCGGTGCGGCAGCTTTTGCTGCCGCACGGATGTGCCCACTGTTACAAGGTTATATTAAGTATGCAAGATTTAATTTAAATAGTAAGTATTGTTTAGTCAGTTTTAAAATTTCAGTCACGTCAGCCAGTTCTAACGAAGACAAGCCTGCGGAACCATAATAGTTTTTTCTCGCATTTCTCATAGTCTTCTCATAAGACGATTCTCCACTACGCCACTACACGGCACCGCAAATTAAAAAAAAAAGTACTTTGGTATTTTCGTAAATGCGCGGGAACTGTAGTAAATTCTGCGCCGAAAGTCTCCTTGCGACGAAAAAAAAATACTGACGTTTAGATATTAAATATTAAACTACTTTTTTTAACATGTTTTTATTAGCTTCGCAAGCGAAATATTTTTATGTAATTTTCACCAACTTGTAGACTGCCGATTGATTTGGAAGTATGCACTCATATCCAGGACCGATGATACTACCTAGTATCGCGATCAAGATCACCAGGATGAAATAACTATCAGGATCAACACAGATCATGGTCAATGTCTGTTGTTTCAGTTTTTAAAACTTAACATTTAACACGAAAATAAACTTCAATTCATTCAAAAGAAACCAGTTAAAGTATACATATATATGTAAGTGTATGCATTTTCATTATTTTATTTTACAATACTATTAGTAATTGCCATAATATTATTTATGCACTAGCTGTTCGCCGCGACTTCGCCCGCGTGTTATTTGGAGTTTTATTTTTTTTGCGCGGAACCCTAATTGTTTTCCTAAAATAAAAGTAGTCCAAGTTACTTCTCGTGACATCACCTATCTGCCAGTGAAAATCCCATCAAAATCGGTCCAGCTGTTTCGGAGATTAGCCGGTAAAAACGGACAGACAGACGGACAGACAGACAGACGAAAACTTTAAAATTGTATTTTTGTTATAAGTACGGTACTTATAACAAAAATACAATTATTAAAATTTTTTTCTGTCTGTTTGTCTGTCTGTTTGTTCCGGCTAATCTCTGAAACGGCTGGACCGATTTTGACGGGACTTTCACTGGCAGATAGCTGATGTTACAAGGAGTAACTTAGGCTACTTTTACTTTAGAAAAAGAATTAGGGTTCCGCGCAAAAAAATTAAAACCCCAAATAACACGCGGGCAAATTTTCACGTTTATAAATATTATAAACGTGAAAATTTGTGAGAATGTATGGATGTTTGTTACTCATCCACGCAAAAACTACTGAATATATTTTAATGAAACAACACATAACTATAATTAATAAAGATAATGTGTAAATTGGGCTAAATATAGCGATAAGTGTTAAGTAAGTCGGAAAGAGTTTGTCATCTGCGAGTTTTTTTGGCGTGCGGTGCAAAAACTGTAAGAGTTACACAAATGTAATGTATGGTGGAATTGTTTCTCCTAAATTGTTCTACTAATACCTTTTATGTGTAAGCCATTATTACCAAAATAGTGAACCATAAATAAAATAAAATATGATACTTTATTTCCAATGCAGATTTTGCAGTAATAAATGGATTTTATCAAAATTAATACACAAGAAGGTGCCGGTCGTGAAGATTTTCGGACTACATCCGCAAACGTCTTCCTTTGTCGTGAGGCTGGCTTCGACGGAGGAGTACTCATGGGTTCAGTCAAGTTCTGAGGTGGTGATGCAACAACGAATGTAGAAAGAATGTAAAACATGTAAAAAGAATATTTTGGTTGATGACGGGTTCAATGGACGATCGAACAAAACTGATTGGCGGTAAAAACTATTGAATACATATGATGATTTGTCATCATAATTTTAAAATGATATGCGCCTAGTTCTATGATTATCTTAATAATTAAAAATTTTGTACAACCGGCTTCAATATAAATTATTAAGAATAACTCAAAAACTATTGGTCAGACCTTGATACCCCTGACCATTTATATGGGACCACATGTGAAGCACCAGCTTTCAAATAAAAAAAGAATTAACTCAGTACAACTTTATGAGGTAACACACATAAAAAAACATACAGTCGAATTTAGTACCCTCTCCTTTTTGAAGTCGGTAGAAAAAAAGAAAACGAAATCATTACACAACTAAAATCAAACTCAAAATATGATTGGGCGGAAAAAAATAACCGAATCTTAATTTTAATTAAAATTTTTAACAACGATTACCTACTTTAAATAAAATCATTAATCTAGATTTTTTTTATTTGATTTATATTATACTTTGATGACCACTAGGACTGAGGTCAGAGATAGCTGTCAACAAAATGTGTGGTTGTCTTTCACCAGTATAAATAAATAGTTTGGTGTAGATGAAGCGCTGCGTTTCGCCGTAAAATATGTTAATGTGGTTTGGGCATCGAAAGTGTTAAACGTCCCGTATTGGTTCCTGAAAGTTATGGCAACCCTATATATTCGTCCTACAAAGATAACCACATACCTACTTATTAAAAGATATTCCTCTAACATGTAGGTTATCTCAAGATTCTATTTAGTTTTAAGTGTTCCTTCACAATCGTAAATTTTAACATTTGTTAGAGAATTAGAAATTAGAATACTAAATAATTTCATAGAATCTGACTATTCGAATTCCGACCATTTCTAATGTCATAAAAGTGTTGGTCCATGATGTGTCATTTCACTCACCCCATTTAACATGTTATAAGTGCAGGAAATATATAATACGGAAAACCCTAAACGGGTGGGGAGGTGCATGAAAATCGGCAGGAACATGGCATTCAAATTGCGCCACTGGATTTTGCTCGCATACTCAGAAAATGTCCGACTAATAGCTGACTGGGATTTGTAAGCCCATAATAAATGGTGGCGGTATACCAACGTTTTTTGTTTTATCTATACATCTATACAAATACAAATAAATAAAATTGAAGTGTCTGTTTGTAATGTCAAAATAACAGCCTTTTCCTACATGCATATAAAAGTATATACGGTAGTTATGACAAAAACACAATTGTGGCCTATAGACATCTACATTTATCCTCCCTCAATTAAGAATCAAAATGCAGATGCATTGTCACCCCTGAGGACTAAGATAGAATGCCTCGTTTTCAGTAAAACATGTCTCCGGTTCTCTACACTCACCATACGAAACACAACAGCGTTAAGTTGCATTTTACGCTGGTGTTCTGTGAGAGCGTGGTCCTACCCCGGTCGAGCCGACCCAATCGCGCTTCAACCACATATAGCTGCAGCATGGCTCTATCACGTATAAAGCGTATATGGCGAATTTCAATTACAAAGACAGGTGACAGCGATCAGAGTCGAAGGTTCATGACTTAGGATACTGCAATAGCCAATTGCCTGCCATGCGTGAAGATTTTGGAAAATTCT
The DNA here is from genome assembly GCA_963668995.1 of Parnassius mnemosyne. Lineage (NCBI taxonomy): Eukaryota > Metazoa > Arthropoda > Insecta > Lepidoptera > Papilionidae > Parnassius > Parnassius mnemosyne. The sequence goes on from CAVLGL010000084.1 coordinate 34,191,934, forward strand.
CGAAAATTCTAGAAAATCCAAAATCAATCTATCTTCTTACCATGCCTAGTTGTGTACAGATTATTATCAGTCACCTTCGTTCTCAGTCAGGTTATTCATTTTCCATCATCAGTTCACTAATTATGATTCGAACGAATCCGATAAGGTTTGGACAAACGTTAGGAGTTGGACGATTAAGCGATCGTGCAGTAACCACCATTATTATATTTTAATACGCTACCCAGAAAATATACAGTTCAACCTGGACAAATGAGAATTTATTAATAATTATTAATTATAAAAGATTACTCATAAACTACTAATCACACCTTGATAATTTATATGGGACTACATGAGAAACACCAGCTTTCCAATAAAAAATATCGAAATCGGTTTACCAACAAAAAAGTTATGAGGAAATACATATAAAAAAAGGTTTTGCAGTAACATTATTGCCCGACTATGTTGACTCGCAATGTAGATAATATTGTTGTTAATGTACTCTTTTCGGCACTATTTGGCCTTTTTGTCACAATATGTAAATGTAAATTTTAAATTATAAGTATATTTCAAATATGACTGTTTGTTGCCAAAATAAATGAAAAAAAAAAACATCAGTCGAATTGAGTACCTCCTCATTTTTGAAGTCGGTTAACTATAAAGCAAATGTGTAGTGATAAATATGTAAGTGTTGTATCGATATAATTCATTAGAATTTGGCATAGGTGCTTACAAAAAGAAAACAAAAATCTTACAATAATTAATATTACTTAAAGAAATCCGTTAATTTACTTTTTTCATTCCTTCTCGCATTCAAACGCATTCACAAGTTTTGAATGACAACATGTTGATGTTTGGTTTTAACATTAAGAATACGTGCCGAACCTTTCTTCACAACTGATAGTTTATCAACTGTATAAAGTCCGACAAATAAGGTACACACGCACTGGCCGTTCGAATAAAATACGATGCAAAAACAATGTTAGTTACACACACACACAAATACTCACGCCTGTCACCCAGAGGGGAAGGCAGAGACTTCCATTTGGCACGATCCTGACACACCTCTCTCGCCTCCTTTACACTTAGTTACACACTTAGAGTGATCTTATATACGCTTAACTGGCGCTAATAGGTACGGGCAAGTAGCAGTCTCAGTTATAGAGGTCCATGAGTGAGAAACTAATTTTTCTTATAGAGGTTTCTGTTTCTCACTTATAGAGGTGACGGAACCCGGCAATTTCGGAACTTTCAATTTCAATTTTCTCGCTTACCCAGTTCTCACTCATTTAGGTTTAACTGTATTTCTGTACTCGATATTACTTTAATAATGTCCTCCAGGCTGAATTACATTTGTAAGGTAACCAACGGGACTCTATTACTAAGACTGCGCTGTCCGTCCGTCTGTCTGTAAGCTGACTGAATCTCATGATTCGTAATAGGTAGACAGTTGAAATTGTCACAGAATGTATATTTATATTGCCGCTATAACAACAAATAATAAAAATAAAAATAAATGAATAATTAAAGGGGGCTCCCCTACTAGAAACGTGTTTTACGATGGTACGGAACCCTTCATGCGCGAGTCCAACTCGCACTTAGCCGGTTATTTATTATTTTCTTAGCAAGAACTTTTTTTATTTTATTTTTTATTTAAGCGTCAGTAGCCTAATGGCAGGGCGCGAACCGCGAACTCGAAAGGTCGCGGGTTCGAATCCGTCATTCGACAACTGTCGTGAACCAATTCTAACACAAGCATTTTAAGCTTACCAGAAGTGGTTAAAGGGAATATTAGTAATGTTTAATAGCATTACTAGTATTTTTTTAAATAAATAAAAAAAAACTTTACCGCCACTCTAGGATTTTCTCCTGTAATGTAGAGGCAGTTTACAAACGAATTGCACAAGGACAAACATTCGCGCAGGTGCTCTCTCTTTCTCTCATTCTCGTAATGCATTTGGACGGCAATCCTATACGACCGGAGAAAGATCAGTCGCAGGATCAACGGCTTTACGTACTTTCCTAGGTACGATTCTGAAACACCGCCAACTTCGTAAATCCAGGCTGTTACTGAGAATATCTTGACAGACAATCCTAATAACTGATTTTGGTTCGACCCGGGATTAGAACCCGAAAGCAAATGATCGGATCAACGAGACAGTCAACCCAAAATAATATTAACATCATTGTTTGTTAACACCAAAGAGATATCAAAAATGAAGTTTCTATTTTTGTGAAAGTGCTTTTAATTTCTTTTTAAATAATTATAATATAATAATATGTTAATAATGTGCAGTGAAACAAAGCGTTTCAAGTTAATTAAGAGCTTAAAAGAGAAACCAAGATGCTGACTGCTTATGTTCTCCTGGTCACTCGTTTCGATCACGGTGATAACTTTCCAATACTGACGGAAGTTACCAACTTGCATAGGAGCTGTTTTTTTTATATAGGATAGGGTGACAAACGGGCACACAGTCCACCTAATGGTAAGTGGTTGCTGTGACCCATAGACATCCACATCTATCCTAAATAAAGTATCAAAATGCAGATGCGTTGTCATCTGTGAGGACGAAGATGGAATGCCTCTTTTCCAGTAAAAAGGGTCTCCGGTTCTGTACACTCACCATACGAAACACAGCAGTGTTAAGCTGCTATTTCACGCTGGTATTCTGTGAGAGCGTGGTCCTTCCCTGGTCGAGCCGGCGCATTCGTGCTACAATGATACTACTAATATAGTGGCTTAACACTGCTGTGTTTCGTATGGTGAGTGTAGAGAACCGGAGACCCTTTTTACTGGAAAAGGGGCATTCCATTTGAGTCCTCACGGGTGACAAGTGACAACGCAACTGCATTTTGATTCGCAAACGAGGATATATGTAGATGTCTATGGGCCACAGCAACCACTTACCATCTGGCTGTGTGCTCGTTTGTCACCCTTCCTATAAAAAAAAATGTAATTCTTATTGAAAGTCACTTTTTACTTTACCACAGATCTGTAGTCAGATCTGTTGCGAAAACTTCATTTTGCTATTGTAATTTTATCATAAATTGCGCGAATTCGCAAGATAGATTTCATAAAAGAATAAATAATACACAATAGTTGTCATTATAACAATTGCTTTCTTTTTTTAAATCCTCAAAATAAAGCACATGACCGCTGTTGTTAGGTAATAACTAATAACTAAAAAAGAAAATTTATTCACACCAGAGAATCGAGTAATCGAGAACGAGCCTTAGGCATCAAAAAGTCTTATCCGGTACTGAGTGACCGCACATAAATACTAATTTGCTAGTGTTTAGCTAAATTGCTCGGCGGTGTAGGAAAACATCGCGAGCAAACCTGTATGTCTGAGAAAAAAGAAAACAATTTCACAGATATGTGAATTTCACCAATTTGTTCAACAATTGGGGCAGCGCGGTGGACACTTCCTTGCCCTGAAACCCTCTCAGAAATAAAAGGAGTCTTATGCCTAGGAGTGGGACGTATATAGGCTTCAGCTAAAGTGCAGATACATTCTCGCCGTCTATCTATTAGACCAGGGATTTTCAAAGTGGGAGGCGCGCCACACAGGAAGGGGGCGACAAAGAGAGGCACTATCTTGCTGCGTAGTTAGGGACTTTAATGATTTGGACCAAATATTTCACGATTTATCCCAAAATAGCAAACTTCCAAGGACTTCAATTGTATTTACTGCTTTTCCTGTACATATTTGTGCGAAAGGAGATTTCCTGCTGTTGAACAATAAAAACCAAGTACACATGATCGATATGATTATAGACAAAAACTCTCACATCGCGCGTGGTGATATTATAACAATTACGTCACCCGCAAATAGTTTTGACGGTCAACAACCGTACGGTCGCGGTCGACGTGCCCGTTTTCGATTACCCGATAGCCGCATTGCACTTTCACTTTTTACTACGATACGCTACAATCCGCTACTGCAGTTACCAAGTAACGGAATCTTTCGGCGTATTTATGCAATTACAAGTCTTAAAGAAGCGCCATCTCTTGTTGTAAATTATACTAAAGTAAATATGAAACCGCCATCTATTGTTGAATAGTAAATAAAATAATGTACGAAATATTATGTATCTATGCTATTACTAGGCTTAAAGAAGCGCCATCTATTGTTGGAAATAATAGTAAAGTAAATATGAAACTGCTATCTATTGTTGAATTGTAGAATATTGTAATAAATATTAGCAAGATAAAAAAAATTTCAAGAAAAATTTAGTGTTGAAAACTAGTGAAAATAAAATTTTAACTAAATATAAAATGAACGCAAATAAAATAAGAATTGTTATTCAACAACTTCAAAACTTAAAAAAACAATTTCATTAATTTTAACTAAACATGTTTATCGTTCTTTTATTTGTAGGCTTGTTGTTTATAATTGTAATTTGCTTAAAAAGTATGCATAGCACAAAGATTACAACTGAAATCCCGAACCGAAACTGTTCAGAAACTTCGACGCTAAAAGTTCAATACGGTCGACTGTTTGCGGCAGTGTAACATGGCTCTGTTCCTACTACGGAGAACGTCTGCTGCTGTTTGTCGAAAATATAAAAGAAATTAATGAGATTGTAATGCATGTTTTAATTTAAAATTTCACTTAAGATTTATAAGTCAGGATGGCCGAGCGGTCTAAGGCGCTGCGTTCAGGTCGCAGTCCACTTCTGTGGGCGTGGGTTCGAATCCCACTTCTGACAAATAGTTTTTGCAGTTTAACTTTCATGAACATTCAACACCTTTTCATTTTATTTTGCGCAGTGGCTATAATAATAATATTATAGGAGTTGCGCTTTTGTCTTCTTATCTTTTTATTTTATCACATAAAAACGATACAATTATAATTGTTAAACACAGAACAAAAATAATACGAGAATTACTTGTATAATGTCGCGGGAACTTGTACTAAATAGTGGAAGTACTAGATAGTTTATACATACGCCTATTTCCGAAAAATAGATAGTGCCTATAAATTTTAGTCTTTACATTTTAATGGAGGCACCACCTTCGACGTGTACCTTTTTTCCTGTAAGTTGTACACATTTTTAAGTAACTGTACAAATTCTGGCTCAATATGTTCTATCTCGAGACATTATTTTTATGAAAATTTCATGGCGATCCTTAAGTCTAAATGCAGCCTTGAGAAGTGATTACACACATTGATAACCATAATTGCTTACTAATATTTTCTGACGATACCAGGTTAGGTACCTTTAACCACTGCACTATATATGTTTTGAAATAAGATAATACTAAAGTTAAGAGTTGGTCTCGGGTATCCTCTATAGAAGTTAGTCTGTGGTCTCGGAGGCGAAAGCATTAGCTTGCTACATATATATTTATCTATGGAAAGCATTAGCTTTTACGTCTACCGTCTATACTTTAATTGTCAAGCCGTGACATTAACCTACACCTACTTAGTACACTCTATGGTCAAGCCAAAGAGTATAGTAGGTCAGGCCAAAGACATATAGCTTGATTCAGTGCCGGATTAACCACGTAGCAAGAGTAGCAATTGCTATGGGCCCCGCGCAAAATGGGACCCCGCGTATCCAAGCCCGCCCGTCACTGCCTAAGTGTGATTTTTTCAGTGAAACTTAATAAGACGTGGTATATTAAGTTTCACTGAAAAAATCACTCTTAATTTACTTGATGTCACAAAAACGTAAAACGTTACACCTTTCTCAACTAAGGCAATCCATGGCAGACAATCAGTAACCGATTATTTCATTGGCGAAAATAAAACACAAAATTTCATACGATAAACGCACAAGTCAACGCCCACCACTCATTCGTCAATGGCTCTGTACTTGTACTACTGATCATGCGGGAAGATCTGCTTACGACTTTGCCTTGACATATGATCTGACACAACTGGTTACTTCGCCCACGCGGATACAAGATGTGGATCATCCGGACGGATATCAGGTCTCCGCCGATGCCCCTCTTGGCTCTTCGGATCACTGCCTGATCCGGAGTACAACGCCCATCACTTGCTCATTGCAGGCTTGAACTGTAGGCTGCCGCTGTCTGTGGTTTAGATCAGCGGATTGGGATTTGATGCGGCCTTTTTTTGCATCCTATCCACTAGGGCGGATTTGCTTCTCGCTGGATGATCCAATACAAATCATTGTTGAGCCTGTCGCCGATGTGGTGCATGAGGAGATGGATTTTTTCATCCCGTCATCTGTAGTGCCTATCGGCGGCAGATCTCAGGCTTGGTTTGGACACTCCTGCAAAATTTGCGTCGCGGAAAAAGCAAAAGCAGAGTGTTACAAGGCCTGGGCTGAACTAGTGCATACAAAAAGAAGTACAAATCTGCCTCTAGGTCCTACAAAAGAGTTATCACTAGGGCAAAGTCAGAGCACATTGGGAGAATGAGCGAGCATTTAATTCGCCTTCCTTCGGGAACTCGTGCGTTCTGATCCCGGAATTATTGTAAGCCATCATTACCATCCTTGAGTAGGGAGGATGACTCGCTGGCCCATGCCACAAAAAAGAAAGCAAATCTTTTAGGTTCTCTTTTGCTTCCAACTCGAATCTCATCGACGAGGGAACATGCCAATAACATACGTGTGAGTGCTCCATACAATGTGCTGTTTACACAACTCCCTGGACACAGTCCCAAGTCGAGTGGGCTGGGATTCCCCCAAATTGTGCTAAAGAGTGTGCTCAAGAGTTGGCACTGATTTTGACACATCTTTTTCGGTTCTCTTAGTCTTTAGGTGTCGTTCCAGGCTTATAGAAGACAGCCTTAGTGCACCAGATCCCTAAAAAAGGTGACCGCTCGAACCCGTCCAACTACAACCCTTGGGCTGTATTCTTTAAAATAATTCCGTTACTCCTTATTCTCAAAAATAATGGAACCCATTATTAACTGTCAGAGCAGAGATGCATCTGCATGAGCATGCAAAATCATTAGCTGATTAGTGATCGTCAATACGGTTTCCGTAGAGGTCGTTCAGCTGGTGGTATTTTTGTCTGCCTAACTTACCGATGGGCGGAGGCAGTCGAGATCAAGGGGGAGGCCCAGGCGGTTAGTTTGGACTTAGCGAAGGCTTCCGATTGGGTTTGGCACAAAGCGCTTCTTTCGAACCTTCCCCCTTATGGGCTTCCCGAGAAATTATGCAATTGGTTCACTAGTTTCCCTACAGATCGGACTATAAAGCTAGTCAATGGTGCATGCTCCTACTACAAGCCTGTGAATGCTGATGTTCTATAAGCACTGGCGATGCTTTATACATCACGGCGGTGCTAATGTTTCTCGGGAATCTGTCGTCGAGTACTGGAACAAACTCGTGTCTGAAGTCGAATCTTTGTTAAACAAAGTTTCGGATTGGGTGCGACCAAATCTATTCCAGTTTAACCCCCAACAGAGGCAGGTTTGCGCGTTTACCGCAAAAATGAAACTCCTTTGTCTTATCTCCTCAATTTAAGGGCACTCTCCTCCTTAGCGTCGACATTTCGAGAGACGTACGGTTCCGCATTCACTTGGAAGGAAAGCTGGTGGTCCACTACTGTGCGATTAATGCGGAATTTTCCGCTTCGCACGACTAAACTGTGGATTTTAATGTCGCCAGCGGTTTTTCCGAACCGATATGACAAACTTATATCCATATGGCAAAAGAACAACTTAAACGTGGTAGAGCCTTGCTGCAGCTATATTAGTAGTATAGTTGTAGCACGAATGGGTCGGCTCGACCGGAGAAGGACCACGCTCTCACAGAATACCAGCGTCAAATAGCAGCTTAACACTGCTGTGTTTCGTATGGTGAGTGTAGAGAACCGGAGACCCTTTTTACTGGAAAAGAGGCATTCCATCTTAGTCCTCACGGGTGACAACGCATCTGCATTTTGATTCGCAAACGAGGATAAATGTAGATGTCTATGGGCCACACCAACCACTTACCATTAGGTGGACTGTGTGCTCGTTTGTCACCCTAATTCTATAAAAAAAAACATTTAGTCTTTACATTTTAATGGAGGCACTACTTTCAACTTAACCTTTTTTCCTGTAAGTTGTACACATTTTTGAGTAACTGTACAAATTCTGGCTCAATTTGTTCTATCTTGAGACATTATTTTTATGAAACTCTCATGGCGGTCCTATCCTATATAAAAAAAAAGAACATACGTTATATTTATCTAAAACAACATGCGAGGAGGTTATCAAATTAACAACATCAAGCAAGCAATGCATCGAATGCATGAAATACACATTCTGTGAAAATTTCAGCTGTCTACCTACCTACGGATCATGAGATACAGCCAACTGACAGACAGACGGACGGACAGCAGAGGTTTAGTAATAGGATCCCGTTGGTTACCCTTTGGGTACGGAACTGTAAAAAGATTTACAATTAATTGTGTGGTATCGTCACTTTTAAATTGCCAGGACAATCTCATTTCTGATATTCTGTATTTGTCAGAGTCTAACAGGGCCTGTAGTAATCTACTATACTATGAAACACCAACAAAATTGTAACCTAGAGATGGCAAAATGCATTTAAATAAAACTAATTTTACATATTTTATCGCGTATATTAACTTATTTCATATTCCCGACGTTTCTAGCACTTTACAGCACCCATGGTCACGGGAGGACTGAGGTGTATGACCTCCCAATGTCATAGTTAACCACGGCTACCTCCAGATTAAAAATAATTAATTTTTGTTCCGACCTACGCAATATAAACCTACAGTATCTTGAAGTCTTACAGTTGTATGCTTGGATTGGGATTTAATTTTATTAATTATGGGATCCGAGGCAGACGGTAGCACCCAGCCACCTTCTCTATTGAAATTAGGATGTTTTTTGATTTCAATAGCCTCGCGAATCATCCTTGGAAGGAATCGGTGTTCTTTAGCGAGGATTTGTGGCCTATCAAATCTAATGTAGTGACGGGGGCGATCCTGTATGTGTTCACAGACTGCAGACTTCCCGGAGCGTCGATTCTTCACATCAGCTATGTGTTCTTTAACGCGGGCTTTTATGGATCTTTTAGTTTGTCTTATATAAGAGAGACCACATTCACAATCAAGCTTGTACACTCCTGCATCTTGCAGAGGGACATTACACTTGACTGATGGTAAAAACTGACTAATCTTCTTCGGCGGCTTGAAGTATGTTTTAATGGAAACACGCTTCAAGATGTAGCCAATCTTGTCAGTGACACCTCTGACATATGGCAGTACAGCAGGCACTTGCTCGACTGTGGCCGGCTTCACTCGTTCACTGTGACGTAGGCGCGGGACCCGAAGCTTATTGTCGTGTAAAACTTGCTTGACGTGTTGGAGCTCGGCGGCCAGGTGTTTACTGTCACAGATCCCTCGTATTCTCTGAAACAAAGATTTATCCACGGTATCTAACTGTGAAGGATGGTGATGAGAATCACCGTTAAAATATCTATCTGTACGCTTTTTTTCTATACACAGTGTGGCTCAAGGTGTTATTATGTTAATATAAAATAAGTTAATATACGCGATAAAATCCGTAAAATTAGTTTTATTTAAATGTGTAGTGTTAGCGTAAATATAAGAAATCATTATGGCAAAATGCGTTTAGCATTGATTATAATTTTTTTTAAACCGGAGACCCCTTTTAAGTGGGAACGAGGCATTCCATCTTAGTCCTCACGGGTGACAACGCATCTGCATTTTGATTCTTAATCGAAGATAGATGTAGATGTCTATGGGCCCCAGCAACCACTTACCATCAAGTGGACTGTGTACTCGTTTGTCACCCTATACTATAAAAAAAACTACTTTTATTTAAGAATAGCAGCATAGCAGAACAAGGGCCCCTCGATAGAATTTGCTACGGGCCCCGCGCTTGCTTAATTCGGCACTGGCTTGATTAAAATGACAGCTGTCATCAAAAGTGATGGCATAACTTTGTAGTAGCGTCCCACGTAACGAGTGATTTTGATTAATATTGGAAAACGCAAAATCTTTAATTATACTGGCGCGTGAACAATATTTTTGATGACAGTTCTTCACTTAAGAACTATTAATTAATTATCACAAAAAATAAGCCTAATAATTTACTACCACCTTACAAGGCTAGCTCAAGTTGCAAATATGTTAGAGATGTGACAAATCGACAGATTTGAATGTATTAAATTAAAATAAATTAATTTTAATTATTGTTTTAGAAACAATGTTTCCTTTCAAAAAAATAATAATCACGCATTCGTTTTTCTTAATATTGGTAACACATTGAGCCGCCATTTAGTTTGTTTGAGCGTCACCGTCAGTCACAATCAGTCAGTAAGTACGAGTGCAGACGCAGAAGCCTTGTATACGCTTTGTGTTTCCCAATTTGTGGCAAAAAATCATCAGTTACTTCGATAAAAAATTGGATTGTAACTCTAAGAGTTTTCAAAGGTTGTGACACTTCAAGAAAGAAACTGAAACTTGCCTCCAATGACAAGAAAAGCACTTGCACTTGTAAATTTACACTGAAATATAAAAATAAAACACATAAATATTACTGCATTTTATTTATTTATACCTAAATGAAACTTATTAATGGTTTAAATTTATGTAGATATTCACATTGTGAACACGTACATAAATATAAACCAATAAAGATCTGGGGGGACGGTAGAGCCCCCGCCAAGTCGAGCAAAAAGCGGCACGGCCGTACCATCCTTTTCTCGAAGCAGTTCAAGCCATTTTCGACCTCCTATAACTTCGTTGTGGATAAAACTAAAAGCCTGAATTTTCAGTAATTAAGCAGGCATTGTATAAACACGGTATATTACAAATTTCATTCAATTTGAACCATTAGTTTATGAATTATAACTAGTCAAAGTTTCTTAATTTTGTCACTCACTGACTGACCAATCATCAAAACTTTAAGGCACTTCTAGCAGACATACAAGCTTCAAATTTAGAATACAATTAGTGTTTAGTGTATAAATCAAGGAAAAGCTAAAATATTTTGCAATTTTGGTCCAGTTTTCTAGATACATCAACTGCATAATTAACTTTGTAATCCCATAAAAATATATAGGATTACAAAGTTAAATTTGCAGTGAATAAATCAGTGTACCTGTATATGTATAATATAATAGAATATTAGGTGTAGATAGGTACCTGGATATAACTATCTACAAAAAGAAATGAGATGTCGTCAAAAACATAACTTGTAGATAAAACTAAGTCTCGCAACTCAGTTCTACCGTAAAAATTTGTGAGATCCATGTAATACCAAGTCGGTTAATTTATTCAGTCCCTGCCTAAGGTGGAAGCTCCAGGGTGGCCCGCGAAAATTCAAATTATTTTCAATTTGCAGGTCAGTGTCAGTTTGTATGTTTAACAAAATATGATTCGCGAGCGTAACGAGTATGTATTTACAGAATTATAATGATTATAATCATCAATACAATCGTCTATGTTCGTATAATTCCAATGTATGGCTATTTACATAAAAACTCATTCAAAGGACTCTTAAGTAGGGACTGAATAAATTAACCGACTTGGTATTACATGGATCTCACTACTTTTTACGGTAGAACTGAGTTGCGAGACTTGGTTTTTTTTTACAAGTTATGTTTTTGACGACATACATTTTTAAAAGTTCTAAAGGGATCCTATTTTCTACTACAAGGTTTTAGGCTGATTCAAATACATGCCTTTGGCTTAGATTAATTTAAAAAACTAAATGTCACTTTCAATTCTTGCGGTCCGCTTATGTATGGAGTTAGAGTATGGAGTATAGAGAGATGGACGACCATCTCTATATATGAAAAATGTCCCTAAAAACGCATCCAATAAGGGTGGCGCTGCAGTAGCATAGGATAAATTTAAAAAAAAGCGCCAAAAGTAATTAGAATAAGATCGAGAAATAAACAAGGACCGACCAATCCGCTTGGTTTTGTACTACGTAAATAGTTGAGATTTTGTATACTGGCATTTTACTAACTATCTATTCATGAAATTTTTTAAATATTTGAATTCAGCTGACTTCACTCCGTTCACAACAGCTATCTTCATATCGTAGTTTTTCAGACGCCAGCGCTATTGTGGTAGGTTTTGGAACCTCTATTTTCAGTAAATAGTAGGACACTCACAGAACACTAATACCCTTAGGCGGGAGGACACTTCATCAACTTTCGCCCCTTATGGGATGTATGGAGTGTAGAGTACAAGGAGAACCATCTTATAAGGGGTTACACTTACACAATTATAAACACTATTTCATCGTTATATTTGATTTTGTATAAGAAAATAGAAATAAAATGGTACTGAATAATTTAATAGTTAAGATCAACTGCAATTATGATCGACAGTTAATTAATCTATCATAATTATTGTAAAAAATAATACTTTTACTTTATTTTTATTGACTTTCCGCATTTAATCCGACCAATACTTTGAATTTAAAAAGAGGTACGTCAAAATTATTAAAAATTACTTGCAAGTTTTATAGTGATTGCCACCTCTAATTCTTATGTCGCCGGGAAACTAAAGAACAATGGCAAACTTTCATACATATATAATAAGATGGTTCTCCTTGTACTCTACCACAGAGTACATTATTTATAGGGAATACTCTACACTCCATACCATAGATATAGTATTAAACTCCATAGATTGGGCTTAGGAGTAAAAGAGAGCTACGGCACCATACGGTACTTTCGTATGTTAGAAAGAGAAAGCGAGTGAACCTGTGAGCGAGACTAAACACATATTTGCTACCGGTACATAACGGCCCAGTCCTTAGTGAGCGAATACATTTTGGCTAAAATATTATGTGAATTATAGTGACAACTAGTAACTTTATTGTGTGTAATACAATGGTTTCTTGTTCCGTACCAAGATGTAATTCTTCCAAAAGGAATAATCCCCAGCATTACTCATTTCACCAGTAAGTTTATAACATGATATTTATCGTTATTTCATAATAATAGTACACAAATGTACCGGTTTTTGAGAAAATATAATGAAAAATTAATTTTATGTACTATTGAGATGAATTAGCAGTTAAAAAACAACCGTATTTAGAAAATAACAAATACAGAAATATGAGTGCATTTGTAACCTCTCTTTATAGTGATAAGATAGCTCGGTTTGTTCTTGATGTCGACTTCATTCAAACAAAGTGGAGGATAGTAAGTTATATTACTATACAAGGAACAGTTAAGTTTATTGATAATAACAGTTTTAAATAAGGTATTACTTAAGTTAATTTTATTGATAATTAGTGCTCAGAAACAATTTATGTGAAGATATTGTGCAATAGCTCTCCTGATTAAAAACTGATAAAGATTAACACAGAAACCAATTTTGTATAATGACAGGGACAACTATTGTACTCACCACTGACAAAAGCCTACATGGTTATACTAATGTGTGTATTGTCCATTAATTGAAACCGAATAACATATTATTTGCAGGTTTCCTATGAATCCGGAGAGAAGAGAAAAGTGGTTGCGGATGTTAAACATACCAAATTGGACTCCACATAAATATTTTACGATATGCAGCAAACACTTTCATCCGTACTGCTTTTTAGTTACTATTGGTAAAAAAAAAAAGTTGTGAAGTGGTTCTGTTCTTACTATAAGTATGTTGGTAAGAAAAAGCACAGGTAATTTTTTAACCATTCAGATTACCTATTTGTTACACTAGACAAATTAAACAATAATGACAGTGTGTTCATGTTGAGTTTTCAATTTTATGAAAACTAAGTTTTTATGGTAGTCTATTGCATCTATGAAAAATAGTGAAATAAATAATAAAAGCTGGAACATAAACATATTCTGCTGAAAATAGGTGTTTTAAAATATACATATGTTTTGTATTACATTCTTATGTATATTCTTATTAGAAAATTATATTTTTATTATGTTACTGCATACATTATGACAGACAAAATAACTTTATAAAAGCTTAATTATTTTCCTAATAACTGCATAATAGTAATTTAATTAATGTGATGTTGCTTTTGCAGCACAAATTATATAAAAGTAGCCCATATTGTCTATTTAATTTATTTAAGTTCCAGGTAGAAATTAATGTTCCACGTAAATCAACCGTGTATTGCTACCGATAAATTGAACCTCTACCTAAGCTATTTGATAGTACTATTTCAATCAGTGGTATTGAAGTGACCCCAAGGAAGAGAGGAATATGTTAAAGACAATATTGCAATTGAAGAGAAGAATTATTCACAAGGAAAAAAAAATCTACATGTTTAAAAGAAACGTAAGGAGTCTAAAATAATTCAACTTAGTCAAGTTATCAGATATATACTGACAGGTCCATTATTGAGAAATGATTTGACTGCAGTTATAGAATCTTGTTCAAATGATCTTTTGTCACACTTGGTAGAAAGGGTCAATAGCAATAAAAAAATGTTATTAATAGTAGAGCAAAATATGGGCTAGAATTAAGGGAATTTGCCATCACTTTGCACTTTAATAGTCCATAGGCTTATAATTTTATTAAATTTTACTTTGGTCACCACATACACGAACCCTTAGAGGTTGGTACCAAAATATTAATTGTGAACCTGGGATTACTCAGGAAGCCATTAATGCAATTAAACAATTTAGGGCAGAAAAACCTGATTAGATTATTTCTTTAATAATGGATGAGATGGGAATTACAGAATTTACAGAATAACATGGCCGTAGGCATTATGGATTTGTGGATGTAGGCAATAATTTAAGTGGTGTCAAGATAGAATTAGCCAAGGAAATTTTAGTATTTATGGCAATAGCTGTTAATTCATATTGGAAATTGCCAATTGCCTTTTTTTGGGAGAGGTTTTACAGTTGCACAAAAAGCTTCACTTCTCAAATTATGCATAAATGCATTGACAGTAACAGAAGCAATAGTCATGTCAGTGACATTTGATGAGATTGCTTCTAATATTAAACCATTCTTTATATATAAAAGTGCAAAAATTTATACAATTTATATGCATGTCACTTACACGTTCACTGTCCGGTTTCCAGACACAATAGTAAGACAATAGCAATGACCTATATGTAGTGCACGGGACAGCGAAAGGGTTAAAATTAATATGAAATATCTTTGTTGATTTTAAGACTTTCTACCGTTGAATTAAATTAAGCTAATAAGTTAACACATAAACATGTTAACTATTTCAAAAATAAAATGACAGTTAAGCTTGCAGCCCAGTTACCCAGTAATTCTGTTGCTAGCAGCATTGAATATTGTAAAAAAAAACCACAAATATTCCTGAATTCAAAGGGACAAATGCTACAGTAAATTTTATCAGAATAGTCAACAATACTTTGATATTTTTAACTCATTGAGATAATGACAATATAATTTTTAAGGAACTAGACACTAACAGTACAGTACACTACAGTAAACCACTAAGTACATTTAGAGTTTAACTTTGGACAGTAACCAAAAAGTTATAACTTCACCCAGAAAATTAGCTTTCCTAGGTTTCATTTTTAATATTCAAGCTTTAAAAATGTTGTATACCTAATGATTACATAAATTCAGATCTGCTTAAGTTTCTCCCATTGAACAAATTATCACAAGATCATTTAGAAACTTTTTTCGGTTGCTTAAGAGCTCAAGGAGGTTTTAATAATAACAATCATAAGTATTTATTAGTAAAATTGCTTATTGAAAAGTTTGTTATCATAAGAATAAAGTATGAACATAAACTGCGAAATGTTAGAAAGATAGAATTCGACAATTTTATAATCAAATGATTATTTTTAAGGGTGCCTAATAAATATTTTTTGTGGGTCTTTATTTTATTTCAACTTTTTTCCTGTAGATGTTACCATAAATGTATTTTATACGGCAAAAAATATAATTGTACCTTAAGTCATCAACCGTATGTGAATGCATCAAATTGGTTCAATAAAAAAAATATCCGCTGGTGGCGGATCTTCTCCCTGCCAACAGTCGTTTCTACGATGCTGAGCTGGGATTTGCGTGGAGGGCCGTAGCTACACTAGTGATTGTTAGTAAATCTATAAATTTACAATTTAATAAATTAAATCTAGTCATTTATAGCAGATCGACATCTAGCAATTAATTATTTTATTAAGTGGTAGAGCCACGCTGCAGCTATGTTATGGTTGTACAGTATGAATGGGTCTGCTCGACCGGGGTAGGACCACACTCTCACAGAATAGCAGCAAACAAATAGCAGCTTAATGCTGTTGTGTTTCGTATGGTGAGTAGAGAACCGGAGACCCTTTTTATTGAAAACGAGGCATTCCATCTTATTCCTCAAGGGTGACAACGCATCTGCATTTTGATGATTAACCTTTCAAAGCTCGGCGAATCCATTTGGATTTCTTAATTTGCAAATTTATGACCCCTACAAAGAGTATATAATAAAGTAATTTAATTAATGGACCCGTTAGAACAATAAATAAAGAGTATTCAGAACTTAGAGTACAAATAAGCAAGGTATAAAGAGCACGTATCGCTCAATGCCCATTATGCCAAGCGTAAAATTGACGCCTATGCGTTATTATACTTAAGTTATTAATTTGATTATGTAAGTATTTGTAAATATTAGGTAAGCGATAATTATAAGGTATGTTTTAGCTCAATAAAACGGGTACGAATTTATGAAACGATGTTTATTAATCAAACACAAAAATCTAATTAATTTACTCTCCCGCTAAAAACCATATTATACAGGGTTAGTGGGAACTCGACAACTTCCTGGCATAGCATGATAAGGGAGTCAAAATGCTACATATTAGGCTAGTTATGAGAACCGTCAATTCACTCTAAATCTCTAGGTCAGAATTAAATAAAATACACACAATAATTTGTAAGAAAATATTCCATTAACAATTGCTGTATTTGTTTAATGGTAACTAAATTAGTCAGTACAAAGATAAATATTTTTATTTATGTTTATTTTTGTACTCGTATCGGTATTTTTGCATAATATGTCCCGTTCGTACCTACTATCATATTTCGCTGTCGCTGGACGTTGGACATCAATACAATTTTCTAGAAATAAAATTAGTTATTCATCCAACTTATATCTACCTTGTACGGTACACTGTGGAGGTGAGCAAAGTATCATTTTTGTGTATCAAATTCGATATAAACTCCAACATGGAACGCTGATAATCTCTTTATCGAGAGCGAGTGAGCGAGAGGTTTGTTGATTTAATTCTTTAGAGTGAATGAGACGGCACGTTATATAATCCTTCCCGGAATCGCAAACCGTTGAAATTATTTACAAACAGAGATCACTCTCTTTTATTGTCTATGTCTATAGTATTAGGTATGAAAATTAAACGTACAATAATACTGTTACATACGCTGTTTTGTTTATTATTGTATGCCACATGTGCGCTTTGCAGTCGACGGACCGGCAGTATATTACACTTGACTGGAACTCTTTTGTATTGTTAGTATTTATGAAGTGTTTATTGTAAGCGAATAACTTTTACGAATGTTGTAATATTTTGAAATCTGTAGTCAAGGCTACTACTGTGTTATGGATAATATATCGATAGCATGATAAGGGAGTCAAAATGCTACATATTAGGCTAGTTATGAGAACCGTCAATTCACTCTAAATCTCTAGGTCAGAATTAAATAAAATACACACAATAATTTGTAGGAAAATATTCGTGGTAAATCAGCACTTAAAATTGCATTTAACAATTTCATTGGTGTCGGCGCGGCGGGGATCGAACCAGGGTTGCTCGCGTACTGTGAAACTTACAGCGAGCGCTATTATTATTATGATTGATAAATATTAATAGGCACTTATTTGAAAAATTTACTTAAATTTTTAGTTTAAAATAATAATTAAATAAATGATTAACGTAAATAACATAGGTAGAGTATTTTTAATAATTTTAAACTAATATACCTACGGGTTTGTTCGGAACCCTGGGTGCGCGAATCCGACTCGCATTTGGCCGTTTTTTTATGGATATATACGACTACTACTTCGGTTATAAAACTTTCTTAAAAACGATGGTTTTATAACCGAAATTAGTTTGCATTGTTTACTAAAAAAATCATAGGCAAAGTACACATAGGTACAGTTTAAACCAGTATAATACTTAAATGTTAACGAACCGCTTAATGACTTTAAGCCCTATGCATCAGTCATAGAGTTATCAATTTACCTTTTTGTGCCAACGTATTACAGCTTATAATGGTCAAACAACTTTTCTATCTATCTTTCCTGAGTTACCCATCTCTATATTACTGACTGATCCGTGAAATGTTATGTGGCAACAATGCTGAATAATATAAGTGCTTAGATTATTTATTGTGTACCGTAATAAGGTTGTATATAAAATCGATTTTCCTTCATACCTTAACAAAAATGCCACTATGTCAATTCATTATTTACAAAAATGTCCATTTACACAAAACAGCAATGTCTATGTACACAGAATTTTCTCGCAAAGTATCATCTCTATCTGACTTGTGTGGATTATAATTATTTTTAAATTGGCGGTGGACGACTTCATATAATAAATAACATAATACATCTTTACATTCATTACACGTTGCTTAAAAGTTTTATTGTCTTATTCAAAATGGTGCTATATCATTCTATTGTTTTCACAGGCCGACGTAAACATAGTTAATATTTACACTATTTGACCACTTAAATACCCAAGTACCACTATTTCTGTTTATACTATTAACACTTAGAACTTAATACTATGAATAATTATATTTTAGTTAATCTCTCAATTTAGAAAACTACTAAATACGTTAACTTGAACTATTATAAATACTTGTACAACATGTGCAGAAAGAGAGATGTCGTCGACACACGGCTTAGTGTGAAGAAAACGGAATGTCACAGACATCTGTTGTCTTTATAATCACAAAATTAAATTTACCGATAGACAAGGACAGAGATAGGAAACGTCGTAGTTGTGCGAGCGAAATCGCGTTAGATAATCGCGTATCGTGTCTCTCACGCATGTTTTTATTATCTATCTCGCTCTCACAATCATGGTGAACAATAAACACCATTATAATTTTCAACAAAATAAAACTAACCGATGTCCTTTGATATTCGTTGTTTCTCGTTCTAGCGACAGTATCATAAATACGTATGAAAGAGATGAAGCGAATATGGATTTCGTTTGGTTGTTTTGGTTGTTATCATAAAACGGTGCACGTAGTGAAATATAATTATAAGTTTCTTAACAATAAGGTCGAATTTTAAATGGTTAAAATTGCCTAATTTTTTAAGTTTGTGTAGTTATGAGAGGTGTCAGATTTAAATGATCTTTAGGACATTAGGCACTAGACTTAGATTTGTTTCATCACATTATATTTCGTTTAGGCAACTTTTGTTTATGTGAAAGTTGGAATTTGATTTTTTTTTCTAACGTAACAATTACGCACTTTACATTGGTGGCGTGTGCCGTTCACTATGAAACTATCTGTAAAATTATTAATTTTTCACGTTGCGTTTGTACATTTATTTGTAATATTTGTTTGCATTTTGTACATTTGTTTTAAAACTTTCCTGTCAGTCCTAAGCCTAGTTAAGTATATGAAGGTAAATCGCCAAAATAAATAATCATTATAAAAATAATGATTATTAATATAATAATAATAAATAAACTATAATAATTTTCTATATACATATAAATTAATAAATTATGTTTACTACGGAATACAGTTTAATTATAGATTTTGAGATCAAACTCTGAACCTACATCTCACGTTAAAAAAATATAGGTATAAACATTATAGAAATAAATAAGGATAGAAAAAAGTAATTTTAAACATTTATAATACTATATTACTGCATAACAATCATAAATTATATATTAACATACATGTCTAAATATTACATCTAAGATTATATTAGAGCCTCTGACTTCTAAACTAAAATAATCGAAGTAATTCGTAAAATAAATGTTGCATTCGTTCTACAGTTTTCAGGCATAGATGAGCCACTCTGAAAAATAATTAGGTGACGAAATGAGGAAAGTTTCTTCTGCGCTTTTATAGATGGCGTAGGGATTATAAATTACTGAAAATTACACTAGAGGGCGCTATCATCTAGGCTAGTATTATTTCGTATTATTCGGTTATGTTTCGGTTGTAAACCATTACTACTGATATCGATATTTGAAAACGGTTTTCAGTAACGATATGAAAATTAAATATCAGTTATGCAACCGTTGCAGCCAAAATCTGAAAACGCCCATGCTTATTAACAACCGTTCTGTAGTTAGAAGTCTGTACAGTTAACGCCCTCTACGGAAACCCCACAGTACTAATTAATACACATCTCCACTAACTCAATAGCAAATCGAAAAATCGATCGATGTCTTTGACCATAGAAAGTGGTTTTGATGATTCATAATAGATGTCGCTGTTATTGCACAGACACGCGTCTCGTTGGATAACATAAGGTTATAAACATGTGTTTTTTTTTCACTAATAATATTATATTATTATTTTTTTTATATTAATATTTATATTTGGATAAGAACTTAGTAATTTGACTCTAAGTTATATTTACCATCATTTAAAAAAAAATTGTCTTTGGCCTGATCTGGCTTGACCATAGGTCTGACTAATTTGTTTATTGAACTGTCAAATCATAAGTGGTTAATTGAGGATAAATACTGACGTTTATGAACCAAAGCATCCACTTACCTTCAGGTGGACTGAATGCTCGTTCGTCAATATTGTTTCATAAAAAAAACAGTCGTAGGTATATCACGTTTTAGTATGCTACGGATCGCCGTATGCGAATGCATCAAATTGATTCAATAAAAAAATTATCCGATGATGGTGGAGCATCCGCCACACACATGCGTGTTTAGGCTACTGTAGTTCGTACTTACAAATGTTATCATAGTATTAGTCGTCAGTATTTTTTTATTTTCTAGAAAGATGAATACTTATAAATATATTATATATTTTCTGTCCTAACATTTCTTTTATAAGCTCTGCATTACTTGCACTAAATTGTGCTTACAATGCTATAACATAAGAATCGAGTCAGAAATTTCACCCAAAAGTAGTTTATTAGCAGAGCATCTGGTTCAAGGAACATACTACATCTGGTTGTGTGATCTAAAATATTACGCGTTAATATTCAATCTCAAGCGAAAATATTCACTTCGTATATTCTTTATGTATTCATGGCATTCCAACCTGGAGGTTTTAAGTACGAGAAGTAAAGAGCTGGGCTAAGCACACAATATATTATAAAAGTCAGAAAACTCAAACGAAACCCTACCCTACAAACCCGTCTTATGGTAAGATAGGCGTACTAGAAGTGGAACATGAACGGGTCGTGATATTCAACAAAAAAATATATGTAAAAGGCCACTCGATTTAATCGAAAGGCTATGATATAACATATAAAATAAGGACAGTATCTCTCATATTATTATCACATTTTATTTAACGTTTATTTTAATCGATATCGATAAATTATTACGATACAACAATATTAACGCACACATTGACAATCTACGCACTCAGAGACAATCAATTTTTGGTCTCGTTTTCCAGATGTGATTGCCAATCTATGGAGTATATACTATATCTATGCTCCATACAATCAACAAACACAAAACGTCATAGACTACAAACGTAACTTTTTTTTATTTAATGGAGGTGAAGATAACTAAGTATACAGCCATCTCGCGAGTATTTTAGTAATTAACCCTTTAACCGGCAACTCCATAATATTGCGGATACATTCAACTAATCTATACAAATAAATAAAATTGAAGTGTCTGTTTGTAATGTCAAAATTACAGTTTTTTACTAAATGCATATGAAAGTAAATACGATACCTATAACTAAAATACAATTTTTAAAATTTTTGTCTGTCTGTCTGTCTGTTTGTTACGGGTAATCTCCGAAACGGCTGGACCGATTGTGACGGGACTTTCACTGGCAGATAGCTGATTTCATGAGTAACTTAGGCTACTTTTATTTTAGAAATAGAATCAGGGTTCCGCGCAGAGACATAAAAACCCTAACACGCGAACGAAGTCGCGGGGAACAGCTAGTTGTAAATAATTTTATGGCTTTTACCAAAACCAAAAAAATCGAATAGCGATTCACATGGGTAAAATATCAATTCAATGGATCGATTCAGTACTGCATATAGATTAAAAAATTTATGGATCTGAAAAATGAATTCTTTGATTAATCAATTTCAAATCCATCCCTAATTCTTATTAGTTTGTGTCTTGTGTCATGAAAGACATATTTAATATTTATTTATCTATGGTCATGAAGTCATGAAAATTGTAAGTTGTATTGTAAGCAGTGTGAGAATCTTCCTGTATAGGACAGTTATTATACTCTTTGGTGAGAAATGAGAATCACAGAGTACATTATAGTGAGAATGAAATGAAATAAACTTTGAACTTGGTCTAACCTTGGATATCGTATTATAAATTCATATTCGTAGCGGTATAAAAGTACAATAAAGTTCGGGAAACTTTACACTTTACTTTTACAAAGAAAAACATAAATAAAGTGAAATGACTACTGTAATAAAAGTTGCTAATGAACAAGAAATTATCAAAAAACTTTCGTCTTACATAGAGAAAATATCAAACGATGCAATACTCAATAGAGGGCACTTTTTCGTAGGTTTATCAGGTACAAAAACATTTTTACCTTACAATAACTAATTTAACTTTTACAGGTAGCGGCAGCAGTATTTTTCCATATTCACAAGGCATTTCGCTATTTTATTATTTATATAACGCCGTCACTTAGGTTTAGATTGTCAGTATTCTTACACAATTTGTATTAAACTTACTGTAAAATACAGATATAATACAAATCTTAATTTAAGCGCATAATCACAAAGAAATTTTGGTTAACAACCAGAAAGTTTTCTGCTTGTTAACCAAAATTCAATGTTTTTATACTTGGAAAAGAGCGTATGACATAGTTCATTCAGGGTTGCTTATGGTAAAAGCTGGAATTAATTGTTGAGGGCTAAAATCTCTATAGGGACTCTAGTGCTTGTGTCAGGTTCAATGTGGCCTATACTGACTAGTTTGCCATACATAAAGATGTCAGACAAAGTTATGAAGCTTCCTTGTGGCTGTTCAAACTGTTTATAGATAGTTGTTTGGAAATTATAACATTTGAAGAATGTAATTTAAGAATGAGTGAGTTATGAGTTAAATGAGATCGATATGACATGATTTTCAGTGTCAATGAGGTGTGAACTTGCAATCAATTCATTGTTGTTGTCTGTGGGTGAGTTGCAAAATGTTGTTACATGAATGAATGAATACAGGATTCAGAGCAAAAAAGAGCTCTTCACTTTATTGTAGGAAGTCAGCATGTGTCATAAAAGGCATGTGTGGCAATTCACAATGTTGCGTTAGTCCCTACCTTAGTGAAAGTTGGGTGTGGCAGATAAGCATGAGAGCTGAATTATTGCTATAGGAATGCAGTGTTAGAAGAAACTGGATGATATGGTGAAAAATTATGTGATACGAAAAAAGTGTGGTTTTGAACTTGTTGTGATCAGAGTTGCTTTGGTTTTTTGGACACAAAGAATAAATGAGGTAAGAGTGATAAATCACATTTATACAACAAAAGTGAGTGGCAATCAAGAAATGCCCTAGACAGAAGTTTGTTGATCAAATGATACATTAAAGATGAGCCAAATTTAGAATACCAATAACTGATAAGCATGTATACATAGATATATAGTAGATGTGGAATAAAGCGAGAGAGGAGTGTCAGGATCAAGCCCAATGGAATTCCTTAGTCTCTGTCTACACGGGTGAGCTTTATATGTATATTTATATACATATTACACCACTTGCAAGAATTTAAAACCTTGCATGAATTTCTTTGAAGTTTGCCCATATAAACAGGAGCTAACAGATTGGTGAGTGTGGTGCTTCTACCCCCACTCTTAATCCATTAGCTGCCATGTCAGCTACTGTGTATGGAGTTTTGCATTCAAAACATGACTGACTGCAGTATAACTGTGTTGTGAGCTTATGTTTGCCATTTGTAGTTGTGCACTTTTGACACCGCTGTCCATTGCTGGTCTGGTTATTTTTATAGATTTATCCGACACTTCCCTTAATCACCTTTTACGCCACCTACAAAACGAAATGGAGTGATGGATTCTCTGATGCCTCCACACATGACAAATCTTTATTTAGATAACATAAATCATTTACAACAATGCAAAGCTATAATCATTGTTATATAGCATTACTGTTTGTAGCATGGCACCTGTGTGAGATGGTGGTAATACAATTTTGTAGAAGAAAGAATATTTGACAGTGATACATTGTACTGCTAATTCATCTATCCAGCATAGTGGTTATGACAAAACTTTTTGATAAAGAAGAAGACTGTACATGTCTGAGCTTATTTGTCATTTAAAATCAATATAAGAGCTTCTTAATAATATGTAAAATAATCTAAATACAATGTTATATATTTGAAATCTTGTATTATTTATATTTTAGGAGGATCTGTAGTAAAATATCTTTGTGAAGGTCTTCCGCAAGTTAACACAGATTGGTCAAAATGGACTCTAGCATTTTGTGATGAAAGAGTGGTGCCTGAAGACAGTGAAGACTCAACATTTGGATGTTACAAAAAACAGTTAATACCTAAAACCGAGTTGGATACAAACCAATTTATTGTTATTAAACAAGGAGTTACAGGTACTAACTTCATGATAAAATCTAAATTTCCTAATTTGCCTGACAAAATTGGAACATTCTTGGGATGTGATCATATAATGCCTCCAAACTGGGGGCCTTCAATATAATTTAACTTTTGCAGTGAGTCTTCATTTTCCCCAAAAGAAGATACATAGTGGCTTAAATCGTTTACTGTTGATAATGTCTCTGCATTTGACTAAATCGGAATTGACTCTCCTTCACCTTCATCGTCATCACTTAGGACCTCTTTTTGGGTATTATTCACATCTTCAATTAGATCTTCGATTGAACGGGTTTCGTAGGGTACATTATCATCAATGGAAGAATATTCAGGAAAACCCTGCAGTATCACAAGTATTCTTCCTACATGATGTCAGCTTCATTATTTCAGAAACCTGCTTTTCAATCAATTTTGTATGGTTTCAGGCTTAATTGCTTCCCATGCTGCTGTAATGTTTAGGATCGCATCATGCACAGTCAATGGTTGTTTGCTGTCAAGGTCTTCTATTTCTTTAAGGTAGCAATGCATCTATTGTTTATGTTCTGTAGTCTTGTTTAAGGACTTTTATAATGTCCTGATCCATCAATTGCCACTTGCTTGTTGTATTCAGAGGTTAGAAAACAAGCTTGATGTTCTTTAGCTCAACATCTTTAGGGTGAACTTAGTTAACTTAAGTGTGCGGAACGCGCATACACGCAGGGGAGGGACTCAGCAACTCTCGGTGCTGCTCTGGTTTTGCGCTGATGGCGTATTAGAGGGCATGACAAATCATATTAAGCATGTTAAAAATGTATGAAAACATGCCTCAAGTTGCAGGGACTGATATAAAATGGCATATTATGCGACAAATTGTATTAAATGTGATCTTATTAAGCTAGTTTTACTGTAGTTTATGTGACAGCTAAGCCTGAAAGTGAACAGCTCAAGTATACCAATTGCAGTTGTATATTGTGAATTGAATAATATTAGGCAATAATGTAAGTTGACTGACAGAGAATACCACTAGGCATTAAGTCCATCTATTTTAAGACCCAAGGTAATTACAATTAAGAATAAATAATTTGCTGCTGCTTTTTCCTTGTTGTAAATTTTACAGTACACAAGTAACCGGGGTTCAATGCCCACCAGCACCAACAATGCTAATTGCAATTTTAAATGCCGATTTTAAATGGCGGTAAAGGGAAACAATGAGGAAACCTGCATGTCTAAGTAATTAAAAAAAATATTTCATAGACTTATTTTACCAACATACATTGAGACAGCACACCAGACATCTCCTTGCCCTAAATTGCCTTTGCCCAGTAGGCCACTTTTAACTTTACTTTTTTTTTAAGTAAATAAGTTAATCTAAATGTGCTTCCAGCAACCGATATACAGCTATAGAGTTTTGCCAAATTCATATTGAAAGTGAATCAAACATCTTTAAACACTTCAAATCTATTTAAGCTATGGGAGGTCATTAGAGAAAGATTCCTTCAAGAAGAAGGCCACAGTTGCATTGCACATCAAATACCTTATAGTTGATGCTCTGCTGCTTGTTGGCAAAAAAAGATACTACTTCTTCTTTTTATTCTTACTTTTTTCAAGGGGAAATGCTTACCGCTACCTGCTTTAAGAGGACAGCTCCTCCACCTATATCTTACCGCCACGGACCCCCCCCCCCCTCTACCACCCTCGCCGCCAACAAAAACGTGCATTCGGTAGCTCAGCCCTCAATCCCAGCGGCGGATTTGGTACAAACATCTTGGACTGCGCCTATTTGTACTAACCCCCAATAAGAATTATGGAATGCAATCTCGTTCTCGTCCATATTTATATTTTTTATATAATATAATTTTTGTGCGAGATATTGTGAGATTGAGCGGGGCAGCATAATCGTGTATTACAGCGCGGCTGAACGCGAATGATTTCCTGCCGCGCTGTGCACTAATCAGTGTACTTTGATTGTTTTATTTTCCAGCCAGTGAAGCAGCAGAGGACTACGCGGAGAAGTTGAAAGAAGCCTTCAAAAGTGATGAATTTAAATTTGACTTACTTTTATTGGGCATGGGACCAGACGGGCACACCTGCTCATTATTCCCTGGTCATCCTTTACTAGATGAAGTCGATTTGAAAGTAGCGGCCATTACAGATAGTCCCAAGCCACCTCCAGAAAGGATAACATTGACATATCCAGTTATAAATAGTGCGAGGAACTGTATTTTCGCTTGTAGCGGAGCTGGGAAAGCTGACATGATAAAGGTTAGTATTTTAATAAAAAAAAGTAATGTTTTTTTTTTTGTAAAATTGATGTGACAAACAAACTGATGGTGACTACTGCAGCCCATGTGCACTTCCAATCAACTTCAAACATGGCATGGAATGCGTCCATCTGCAATTATACCAGCTCTTTTTATATCTTTCAAGCCGGAACTAGGTAAAAGTCGCGGCATGAAAATCTAGCGGTGACCGTTATTGCGCATAAGTCGAAAATAAGGTATCATGGGGTAGTAAGCGGGTCGCGGGGCAGGCGTGTGTATCGTTTGCACGCGCTGGTTGGCGCTCACCAGTCTCATTCCGTCCCCCGTACCCGTACTGTTACGACGTCTCGCCCACTTCCAGACAGTCGCGTTCTGGATTGTATCGTTATTACTGTTAATTTTTGTTGTTGTATTTTGTTAAGTTTAAGTTTGTTAATTTCTTTTTTATTAAGTTTGTGACTTTTATACGTGGTAGAGCCATGCTGCAGCTATATTAGTAGTATAGTTGTAGCACGAATGGGTCGGCTCGACCGGGGAAGGACCACGCTCTCACAGAATACCAGCGTAAAATAGCAGCTTAATCCTGCTGTGTTTCGTATGGTGAGTGTAGAGAACCGGAGACCCTTTTTACTGGAAAAGAGGCATTCCATCTTAGTCCTCACGGGTTATAACGCATCTGCATTTTGATTCGTAAACGAGGATAAATGTAGGTGTCTATGGGCCACAGCAACCTCTTACCATCAGGTGGTCTGTGTGCCCGTTTGTCACCCTATCATATAAAAAAAAAACTAGAACAGTGAATATGCCTAGAAGAAATATTGTTTTGAGAAGACAGGCACAGGAAATGTACACTCATACACGCACTCACACCACACATTACAAGCTGAACACCCACTTTGTCATATCGACTCACTGAATAATTCACTGAGGACTCTCCATCTATTAAGGAGTCGACCTACAGTATAAAGCTGCTGCCTACCCTTTGCCTCTCACCAATCCATGAAGAGTCCATTGGTGGGCATCAGAAAATACTGAACCCAATTCCCATAGACTAGCTATGGGGAAGGATCAAAAGTGCGAAATTATTGGTTCTGAACTCTCTAACTAGGCAAGACAAGCATGTTGGGTAAATTCAGCAGTGGATATTTTTACACAAATTTTGACATTGTGAAGTCTCGGTGAATTTTAAGGCTAAGAATGGCTGTAAGTATAGACAGACATAATATGATGGGCTGGATTTTAATATGGTTTGTCTATTTAAACCAGGCTCATTACCAGTGGTCAATATCGACCCCTTTGGGGTCGACATAACAATCATCAATCACACAGAATTTTTAATTTTTTTATGTTTACTTTGCAGTTTCAATGGTTTTTTTTTTTAATAATTACCTACTTATGTATTGTTTAATTTTGTATTAATAATTATTAATTATACTTTATATTTACTAAATTTTGTCTATTTATTTTGTTAAATTTTGATAGAATGATGTCAAGTTTACTCACTTAATCAACCGCAAAGTTTTTAAAAAGTATTTGTATGAATAGGAAAAAAATAAGAAATAGGAATTTTAAAGTAATTTGGCTATGGGGTCTGAAGTATCAGTTCATTTTGTAAAAGGGATCTCGTGCCCAAAATAGTTTGGGAATCCCCGATTTAAACTTTCTAACCTTTTCCACTTTCAGCGTATTTTGAAAGACCATGAAAACTTACCTGCTGCAAGAGTGAAACCGGAAAGTGGCTCCGTTTATTGGATCGTTGATGATGCGGCTGCGGCGCATTTATAACATACGATGGAGAAACCCAAAATATTACAATGTGAATCATGTGTATAGAATTATCCAGCATATATTTCATTTAAACGCTGTAATTATATTAAAATGTTGCTATTTAAAAGGCCGGCAACGCATCTGCAATTCCCCTGGTGTTGCGGTTGTTCATGGGCGGCGGTAGTCACTTACCATCAGGTGAGCCGCATGCTCGTTTGCCCCCTCTCCTATAAAAAAAAAAAATATTGTCATTCGTATTCTAACCATTATTACATTGTTATTAAGACCAGCAGGCGTATTCAAATCAAAATCACACATAAAGTCAAAATAAGTCACTTTGGTAGTACAGTGCATCTTTTGCTAGCTTTACTATAAGAGCTATCACAGCTCGTAAAAAAATACGAAATGTGTAATTTTGATGGCAACTAAGTTAGAGAGTTGGGATTGTTTTTATTAAAAAAGTATGGAATTTCTTATATCGAGTTAGTTTGTAATGACTGAAACTGTGTAGTGGGTATGATAATATATATTATAAATGTAAGTGAATACAAAGTGCATTTAAAACGGTTGCTGTGATAAAATGGTTAAAAGATGTATCTTTAAGGATAATGTTAAATATTTTGCACAGCTTTTTATATTAATGCTATATATTTTACAAAATAAAATTATATTAATTAAAATGATTTTTTTTACAGTTACGGATCCCTTCTCCTACACTATGAATTTATTCTAACGCATACGGACAAACATCCAGACCCGGAAAAATTATTTATAGACCGGCCATACAAATACTTGTTCTGTGAGGGATTCAAACCCTCGGCCCCACACCCTATTTTGCTTAGTCTGCGCTATTATCGAACCGACAGCTTCAAATAGTATTAGCCTGTATACAGTCCAGCTAAACAGACTATGCCACAGTTACAGATTTATCACAAGCATACCAAGATCGCCAATCCTGACGCTAGTTTTCTCAACTAAACAGTGAACACCTTACGCGGTATGATTTCACACCGAGTAAGATGTTTAGATTAATCATAATATGGTAAAGCCATGCTGCAGCTATATTATGATTGTAGCACGAATGGGTCGCCTCGACCGGGGAAGGACTACGCTCCCACAAAGTAGTGTTTCGTATGGTGTGGTAGAGAATCGGAACAATTTTTACTGAAGACGACGCATTCCATCTTAGTCCTCAGGGCTGAAAACACATCTGCATTTTGTTTTTAAGTCGAAGATAGATGTAGATGTCTGTAAGCCACAGCATCCATTTACTATCAGGTGGACTGTGCCCGTTTGTCGCCCTTTTTCTCTATAAAAAAGCAGCGACTATCGTGTGATAATACGGATCTTCAATATAATATTGTTGTTAGGCGCGTGTGTGTCAATTGTGAGATCATATAGCGTCACTACACTAAAGCTTCGTTCAAACTGAGGCGAATCCCACACGTCATTATTTTTGGTTTCTCAATAGAAAACAAGTATTTTGATAGTGAAGCTAAGATTTGTTGTTATTAGCATTAACTGAAGAAAAATCGAGGTGTGAGGAAGAAAAGAAGAAAATGTCAACACATCCATACAAGTTAGCTTACGCAATCGGCGCGAGCGAATCGCGTCCCGCGTCCCGCGCTGGATTCACCTCAATTTGAACGAAGCTTAACTCAAAAAAAAAATTAATCTTGCTTTCCTTCGACCCTTTATTATGGTTTTTGACGCGTTAACCGTTTCATTTACAAAAGTATTTAATTTATTGTAAATGCATTAAATGTCATTTTTCATAGTACAACATTCGCCAAGGATCTGGGTAGTGTGCGTGTACATCAACATCAATGCAAAACACGCATACAGACGTAATAAAACTGCCAATCATTTTTCAGTGTGTATTTCCCTCGTACTCTCAAATGCCCGCGAGATCAAAACAGCATTCGCTCACATAAAAAAAGACCTCGACTATTTTATAATACGGTACCTGTTACATTACGATTACCCATCTAAGACATACTTTCATATTTTTTTTCACAATAATATTAATTACAAAAAGTTTGTCAACTAAATACAAAAACTTTCAGCGCGCATAGCGCACCAAACACTTACATTCATATACATATTATTATATATAGAGATAAGATATACATAACTACCGTTAATTTAATAATAATTAAAAAAAAAACAATTTGTAACCTATCGTAGCGGACTTACGCGAAATTATTTGAGATACGTCGATGGAGCCGCGTTTAAAAGTACTTCATAATCATCGACCACATGAGTTTAGAGAAATACATTACACACCACGCGCTGGAAAGAGACTGCACGGTAGGAGCGATCCGTCTCTTTCGCACCTGCGGTGTAATGCGGTCAGAGGAAGAAACATCGACATTAAATACTTAGCTAATCTCGCCATATTTTAAAAAAATCTACAAAGACGCGGCACCACGACGCCACTACACTAGACTGATTTAAACAAAAAAAAAATATTAACACAGTTTTTTTAAATCATTTTGATTTCCTTTAACGCTTTATTTTACAATAATCAGTTGCACATTTAAATAGATACACGTTGAGACTTTATGTATAACTAAATAGATGGAACGTAAACTGATTTTGTGAGTCCTAGCGGAATTTCAATAACACGAATCATGATCGATTTAGAACAACAAATAATACTATATCAATCAGCATCGTTATAACGTAATTTATTACTAAGACAAATTGACAGACAAATACATCAAGAAACTCGACTTCCGTTGCGAATTAAAACTATATCGATGATACATTATAATGATGCCGACCCCTAAGCGATTACATCAGCAATAATTTGACTAACAGATTCCATTACGATACGTGCTATTACAATTCCGCCAGGAGTTTACTAAAATACAGTTTTACAAAAATGTTCCTGCGACACAGAGAAATTAACGCAGCCCTTGTAAGAGACGCTTTATATAGGCGCGTCAGACACTGGTCCTTGAGAGCCGAGTGCTGGTCCCCGGGAGCCGGACATCGATCTTGGTCGTCCAGACACCGATCCGGTTCCCGGTCCCGAGCCGGAAACGAGTTCTCGAGCGACCGCTATGGACTGTAGTGAATTAAGCACCGACCCCGCCGCTCCCGGAACTGGCTCCCGAGGACGTGGAGACAGGAACACGCCTCGCGGTCTCGGGAACATGAGTGCTTGCGAGGACAGGGCCGGTCTCTGGGAGATGACGGTGCTTTGGACGCCCAGAATGGGTCTCTGGACGCTGAGGGCTGGTGTTTGGGCGGATAAGGTTGGACGCTGAGCGTCCGTGCCTATCCCTCTGGCGCTGAGAAGCGCGAGCAGTCGTGAGTAGAGTGAGGTGGGCGCGCCCTGCTCTATGTACATGTGTCTGACGACTTGCAGGAAGTGTGCCTGGAACACCACACCATAGAGTTACACACAAACCATCCTCAGATTTACACCTACTATTGATACACAAATAAATTAGAATAAACATTTACATCATCTCAAGCAGTTCACTGATGAGAACGGACCCTTGTCAAAATAGTTATGCACCTATAACTAATTTTCAATTAAGTTAAAGAAGTGCATCAATTACAACACAAATATAAGTTCATTGTTGGATATAGGTCTCCCCCATAGATTGCCTTAAAGGGGGAGTTTTGCCATAGTATAGGCGGGTTGGCAACCAGATATTTTTAATAATTCAGAACTATTATCAGAAAGATGCTGCTGTCCATCTCCTGTTGCAGTTACCCTCTTTCGACACCTTTGTTGACTTCTTATGACAGCCACGGGAAATATGGAGCATTAGATATTCTTACACCGCCACGCGGTACTCGGCAAAGATAATCTACCTACCTCATAATAGAATACAAGTTTTCAACAGTACTGTAAAAGTTGGTGTTCTACGTCAAAAAAACATACCTTTGATATGGTTTTCGCTTTCATTTAATAAGCAAATATACTGTTACTATTGTTTCGCGAGTCTCTCCTATTGTAGGGAGAACTCTCCTATTGTATTAACGAGATTTTTATACAGCCATCTAACAGAAGGCATGTGATCTTTTTGGCATATTCCATAGTCGCCTCTTTAAGACATCCGGGAACAATATGAAGTGATGAATTCTCTTACGCCGAATAAATATATAATTTATATAATAATTTCACTATAAAAAGTATGACATCATAACAGTATTCCCAAAATATCTACAGAATCATTATGCATACTCAATTCATTAATCTTAGAACTAAGCAGATGTCACTACGTGCAACTAAGGTGAACTTATTTATTATGCTGGTGGTCACACAGTGTCATCATCATTGAAAGTTGCGATTTAATTGTAAGTATTTCGGTTTGTATTTATGTATGTATATACACAAAACACCGCCTTGGTGCTGTATTTCTTAATATTTTTCACATTTTTAACTCTTTAATTCTACTTTTAGAAATATTCGTAGTTTGGTTTATCCATTTTTAATCTAATTAATATATAATATTCTAGAACTTCCTCCGCTATAAAATCTGTCAAATATTTCACCTTATTCCTAAGTGGTGCCGTCCTGCAGCGCTAGCATGGGCAAGAGACAATTTTATCCCATGGGAAAGGAGAAAATGTTTATTGCCTCGCTTAGTTTTATCCACCCTTTGAACATGGGCACACCGGTGAGTATAATATCCATAGTAGATAAAATGAGAGATAAGACTTAGACTTTATAGGTTTTTTGTATGAATATAAGCTTAAACCCACATCCAATGAACTAGGATAAAATTGTCCCTTTCAAATGTCAAAAAAGCATAATTTTTTATCTTTCATTTGCTACGGGACGGGGGATATAATATGTCTACTAGTTACGTCATACGGGGATAATACTTCTCCTGTTGTCGTGCTTTGGTATAAGGACAAGATAATTTTATCTCTTGTCGGGGGATAAATTTTTTGTCCCCAGTCTATGCTAGCCGTGCTGGAGGCGGAAAAAGTCTTGGGTGCCGTTATTAATATCGGTATTAATTATTATCAAAAATAATATTTTCCTCAAATAGTGTTCCCCAGCTGGAGAGTCTAGGATAACACAGTAGCCAATGTGATCAGTACACATTTAATAATAATTTAAAATGGCCACCATTTTACATATTATATTTTATTATTATATTATAAATTACTATCAAATTTCTAGCTCATTGGAAATTAAGTTAAAAATTTGTATCGAACAGACAAGAAAGCAGAGTTATTAGAAACCTGGTAATAAAAATAACATGATACAAAGTAAATGTAGAGACTAACCGTGTAGGGCTAATTAGGCGCCCAGTAGGACTGCGAGTAGGTGGGCTTGCTGGCCGCCGGCTTGGCCGCCGCGCGCGCGCCCGCGCCGCTCTCCGCCTGCAACACCACGCCGCCTTACTGCCGTGCCTCGTGCCTTACCGCCTTATTTATATACAATAAACGAGACAAACACAGTCCACCTGATGGTAAATGAAACTGTGACCCATACACATCTACATCTATCCACAAATTGGAATCAATATGCAGATGCGTTGTCACCCCTGAGAACTAAAATAGAATATGTATCCAGTAAAAAGGGTCTCCGGTCTACACTCACCACACGAAACACAGCAGCATCAAGCTGCTATTCTACGATGGTATTCTGTGAGAGCGTGGTCCTCTACCCCGGTCAAGCTGACCGATTCGTGCTACAACTGTAACAAAGCTGCAGCATGGCTTACTGCGCACGCAACCTCGCACTGCTCGCTCTCTCTCACACAGACACATAACAAAGCTTTGTTACATAGTTAATAGTGGGAAATAACACTTTCAAATTAATTGACACCTCATTCGCACTAAACTTTT
Source organism: Parnassius mnemosyne (assembly GCA_963668995.1). NCBI lineage: Eukaryota > Metazoa > Arthropoda > Insecta > Lepidoptera > Papilionidae > Parnassius > Parnassius mnemosyne. Next base: position 34,226,413 of record CAVLGL010000084.1, read on the forward strand.
TCATTATTGACTCGAATGTGTATTATGGGATTTACTTTATTCGTAAATTTAAAAAATAGTTTGTTTTTTTTAGAGAAAATATTGGATTTTAAATACTCAATGGTGAGCACTCACTTCGACGGTTTGACAATTTTTTAACTAACTTCATGCGAATAAAGCTTTACTAAATCAAGTTACAAGTTAAGCATTGCCATAAATAAAAATATTACATACAACATAAAATATTAATTATTTACAAAAGAATTATTAAAAGCTGGCAATATAATACACAAAATAAAGTTGGTCCTAACAGAAGTAGTAACAAAAAAACCATTCTTGTTATTGCCAGAAATAGAGTAGTAAATATAATTATATTCATTCCCATGATTCTATTTTTTTTAATATATTTATTGAACTGAAATAGAAGTAAATCTTTTTTATTAATTTTAGACATTTTGAAAACCATATATTCTTATCTTTCATAATATGGTATATAATAATTTTTGCCTCGAAAAGTACGCAAAGCCGTAGGTTTTGCGCTTGATCTCTCTCAGGTAGAAATGTGCCAATCTTGAATAATTCGTTCATTTGACCCGGGTTGCATCAAAGTATTGATGATTGCAATTACATTTTTTGAACGTTCCGGATCAAACGATTGACAGGACCTACTACCAATAATTTAAAATTAAAAATTTTGTACAGCCGACTTCAATATAAGTTATTAAGAATAACTCAATAACTATTGATCTAACCTTGATCAATGGGAGTACACGAGAAGTATCAGCTTTCAAATAAAAAAAGAATAATTGAAATCGATTCACCCAGTAAAAAGTTATGAGGTAACACACATAAAAAAAACATACAGTCGAATTGAGTACCGTCTCCTTTTTGGAAGTCGGCAGAAAAGTATGGTAATGTCCGACGACCGTCATTATCGAGCGGGGTCTCACAGATCACAGAGTAGAGTACTGAGACTCGAAATTGACCCATTTGAATGATAGACCCGAATGACCCGGTAAGACGAATCAATACTAGAATGATAGGGTCACTACAAATGAATGAATGACATGTCTACTCTCCGGTCATGTCAATGTCTCATCGAACTATGCGAGTAAGGGAATAAAGAGTGCACCTGTTACTTGGGCACGCGCTCTTAGACTAGCCGCCGTGACCGAAATTCGATTTGAAGGACATTAGAATATGAGGGTAGCCTGGTTAGATTTTTTAACAGTGTGCGTATTTTAACTATTTATTTATTCTTCTCAAGAAAATAGACTTTTACACTTTTCTGTTCCTATAAAATGTTGCAGAGTAGCTTTCCGTTACTAGTTTCGACAAATCTATGTATCTAATATTTCAAATTTATCTTTCTTATGTCGGTGTTTATGTGACTAAACTCCTCCTAAACGGCTGGACCGATTTCGATAAATGTTTTGTGTTAGAATAGGACCTTGGATAGCTCAGATTCACAATTGGATCTGGTAGGTGGCGCTGTCGTCGAGATCCAGAAATCATCCGTGCGAAGACGGGGTGGATCGCTAGAATTTTTTTTCAACCCGTATTATTTGTTCTTTATTGTACTTTTTCCAAGTTTCACACATAGGCCTCAAGTTTCAGTTACAGATCGTATTCCAATGTTTATACATACCTACTTACCACACTACAACAGATATATTATACAAACAACACAAAACAAAGTTAGTAAATATAAAATATAATATTATTCGTGCAATATATAAAGGCGGGTAATATACCAGTATAATTATATTAAACAGATACATACGATATGTGCACATAGACATGAAAAAATAAACATACATATAAACTTACCCGCCTATTATGACTATTGTTCACCCGAACATCCATCTACAAACGAAAGCAAACTCTAAGAAATATAATAAATCAACAAAATACAAACTAATCGCATGCATTAAACTATTCAATAAACTAATAATTTAAAATCCATGCTACATGTGTTGATTTAAAATTTCAAACACTACACTACGTAAAACAAAATAGTTGATATTGAACATGTGTAAAAAATTTCCATTTCATATTTCAAAATGCTTAGAGCAAAGTAATGCTTGTACTGCTCTAAGATTTAGACATGTTAAAATAATTACAGGCAGTCCTCATTATTTGGGATTGATGGTTTGGAAAATATAAGCCGAATTCCGCAGTACAAATACTCGAAAATTTATTGAATTTAATTCATTACATCAGCTATACACAAACCATGATTTTAGGTAAATAATTAATGGATCTTGTTAGGCACAGCAACAATTACATTATGTACAGGTAAAGTGTTTGTAGTAAATAAAAAAATATGATTTGAAATGGGGTTTTGTCCGTTTTGGTTTTTATAATAATATAACGTTTTATATTTAAATACATGGGCCATATAAGGCCGCTTCTTAATCTAATGAATGACAAAGCTTACTGAAGAAAGCGTTTTGCTTTATTTCGCATATTTTAAGAATCTATACTGTAAGCTTGAGAACTGTCTGTACTAATCATTAGTTAAGTAGATAATAAAATATAAAAATAGTATATGCAATATTTTAAGAAAAGGGACTTAATACTAGTTATCCGGCTCGAAGGACCAAAGTAAGGATATTATTCTGAACTGATTAGGAAAGAAAATAAAGCCTTATATTATTAAGTATAGCAGTTCAAAGTAGATAAGAATTCGCAAAATTAAAGCCTTTATTTCACTGTGGTAATTATCATTCGGTTTAACGTGCATCAGCTGTGTAGATGTGGATATTATGCGAATGCGTTCGTTATTGTTAAGTGTATGGGTGTGTTGAAGATTTATTGTATTAAATAATGTGAGAGAGTGTTTGTTGGCACTTTGTGTGTGCGTGTCTGGGGACATTATGTACGTACTACTTTGATTTGAGACATTATATGAGGGTTTGTGAGTAGATGTGTGTCTCATCATCTCCAATCATTATACTGAAGAGTTGGTTTGGAGAGGGGACAAAATTCTGTGTGGGTTTGTGTTTTTATGCAGGCGTATGTTAAAATATTGTAAGGTAATATATATAGAGCTTTATCTTAGTGTGTCTGTGTGTGCGAGTGCTGTTTGAAATATGTATAAAAATCATCACATTATTATTTTCCGTAAGTTCGGGCGGCTATTTCGGTCGGAAGCCGTTCAACAAATAATAACGTGACGGTGTGCGGTGGTACTGTGGTGGTGTTGCGGTGTGGCGGCGGTACCTGGTGCTGCTGCGGCGCGTGGTGGTGCGGGTGGTGGTGCGGCGGCGCGGGGATGTACAGGTGCGAGCCGGCGCCGAACGGCGGCGGCGTGCCGCTGTGGAACGCCGCCTTCTCGTAGCTCTGTACACACACCGCAACACAACCCTCAGCAAATATCTATATAATGTCTATGTGCAGCTATATTGTGCTTGTAGCACAAATGGCTCGGCTCTACTGGGGAAGTACCACGATCTCACATAATACCATCATAAAATGTCAGCTTATTGCTGCTGTGTTTCGTGTGGTCAGTGTAGAGAACCGGTGACCCTTATTGCTATACGAGGCATTCCATCTCAGTCCTCAGGAGTGATAAGGCATCTGCATTTTGATTCTTAATCGTTGATAGATATAGATGTCTATGGCCACAACATCCACTTACCATCAGGTGGACTGTGCTCTCGTTAGTAACCCTTATCCTAAATGAAACTACAAAAATTAATAAAATCAACGTTAATTAACGTGACAGTTACAAAGACTTAAAATTTAAATATGTTATTACAATAATCCCACTAAAGAATTTATGTGTGCGCTGTTGAAGATAATGAATAAGTAAACCTAATATCATCTGTGGTATTCATAATCGATTCGTTGTGTAAACGTCACACATGATATGACAGTGACAGAGCTAAAATTTTCTCTTTCTCTTATCTGTCTCTTCCCCCTAGGAGAGGAGGGAGAGCCTCTCCTCTCTCCCCCCTCTCTCACGCTCTTCCTCTCCTCTCCCCTCTCCCTCTCTCGTGTACTCAATTGTTTTCTGTTATCTATTATAAATAAATCCCTGTTTATCTACGTAATTCTTGTTTCTTTTATGTTCAAAACCCTTCATACGCGATCAGTAGTCAGCGTGGAAAAGGCAGAGCAAGGGTACTCTTAAAAGTAATAAACAAAAAGTATTTCCCCACGGGGAAAATGGAAGGGTACTCACGTTAACCTTGTTGAGCGCAACGTGAGTTTTGGCGTACATCGCACTGGCCAGCTCTCCGCCCGCCGCTTTGCTGCCGCTACCTGAGTATGCACCACCTGACAAAAACGACCATATACAAATATTCTTCACACATAACACATAATAGAACATGTTATATTATAAAAACATATAATAGTGGGGGAGGGGATAGATATTTGCCATAATTGCCACGCTGGGAAAGCGGGCCGGCACCCGCAGTTTATATTTTATTTTTAGTCGTTATTAGGAAGACTGGCGCCTCTTACAATACCCACGGCTTGATATGGGGTAGTAAATATTCTCAGGCCGCCACGACACGGTGAAGGGCTGGAATGAACTAACCGGGTTTGTAGGAGTCCTGCGCGTCGTAGGGCGGCTGCTGCTGCTGCGAGTAGGCGGACACCTTCGCCGCGCCCGACACGCCCACGCCGCCCACGCTCGAGCTGCCGCCGTACTGCAACCGTACCGCAATATTGCACACGATGCTTCAAAACTTAAAAACTTACAGCCTATACAGAGTTATTTTGCAATAACCGACCTAAGCAGACCAAAATTTTCGAGAGTGGTGTGTCGTGCCTAGTGTGCTGGTGGTAATGCTGGGATTAACGGCGAAGGGTATAGTGCGCGCGATTGAGGGAGGGTGGGAGGTCCCCTTAAAACTGGGCAGGACACATCATTTTAAATGTGCAAATTAGTTTATAACAAACCCACATTGATAATTTTCAAAATTGTTTAAAAACAGCAGAGTATTTTGAACGTTCTACTTGAACACCATTTTACCGCGACGGTTATCCTGACATTTGTCTGCTACAGAACTCGACACAAAATGGTCGGACCCAAGTGAACGTTCTCCCAGTGTTCAAACTGTTCATTCTCGTTCATTCGGAGTGAGAGTGAATATTACCGAATGCCAATATCCAACATTGTTGGATTTTCTTTCATTCCGTGTTTAAGCGTTTCATTTTCAGTGAAAGTTACCGAATGAAAGACGCAAATGAACGAAAAATGAAACGTCTGATTCCGCCTTAAGCGATTCACAATTAGACCCGATAGGTGGCGCTGGTGTCGAGATCCAGAAATCACCCGTGTGATGCCGGGGCGGATAGCTAGTGGTCTAATAAAAGTTACAAACGAATACATGTACATACAATGAGAAGTGGATACTATGACCTGAGACACCTACATCCATCCAGTCAAAAATAAAGATGCAGACATCACACCTGAGGACTAAGATGAAATGCGTTGTGACAAGTAAAGAGGATCTTCTGATTTCGTAGCTATCACCCTACGAAACAAGCATTTTGCTGCTATTTAACAACAAGTATCTCACCGTAGGGTAAACTCCATACTGGTACGTTGTAGGTGGGGGTTGATAGAAGTACGCATAGCCAGGCGGTAATGCAGCTGGCACCTGAAAAGTGTAATTCATTATAAAAATAAAAATTATTAAATAATTTACTTTAATAGTTTTAAAATGAGTTTTCTCTGATCAGAACTAGCAGTGGGCTGTAACAGGTAAAATCGCATATCTGTTCCGCCTGTTTCAGTGCCACATAAATAACAATTCCAAAAACCTGTTAAAAAATAGCAGTCTACACTACAGTTCTGGTAGGTAGATCTTCTCTTTCTAAGGTGTTGAACCTATGCGAGAAAAGGACAGAGCTTGTAACAACTATAACAGGGTGTCACAGTGTAGCAGTAACATTTTTATCTTATTGTAATAAAGGTAACTGTCATATGTATGAAATAAAGAAAAGCTTCTGACTGTTGTATAATGAATTTTGTTATCTCGCGAAAAGGAGCTATTCTTTCAATTTGTTTGTCACAGTTACATTCTGCTATTTTAAGATACTTCCATAGGGTACTTTATCTTTCTAATTATGGTTTTGAACCTATGTGAGAAAAGGAAAGACGAGTGTTTGTGACGAGTAACAGGATGTCACAGTAACATTTTTATCTTATTCTAACAAAGGTATATGTCATATGTATGAATGAAGAAAAACTTGTCTGTCTTTTAGTGGATTTGTTATCTCGTAGTATAGGAGCTGTTATTTCAGTTTGTTTGTCACAGTTACAGTCTGCTATTTTAAGTTTTAAAAATCTGTTACGATAAATACACCTCACTCCTAATCAGAACGAACGGCATATAAGTCTGCAGAAACCTCCTGCTTTCATATTTTTTTAACTATGAAAATACAATAAATATCACATAATATTTACCAAAAGTCGATTTGTTTATGAGGATTTGCTAGTTGCAATGATGATAACGGACTAACTAAAATTGTCTTAATTTTTTTTTTTCTATTTGCATATCAAAAGCAATCGGACTTTGAAATGAACTTTTAGTTTGGGACATAATTGCAAATTTTTTAATCATATAAATTTATTTTGTATAATATTTTTTATTCAAATTTCAAATATGAGATAATGTCGTCATAAAGCTGGAGGAAAACAAAACCTACCTGTTGCGGTGACGCGGCGTCCGTTCGGCCGAATCGTTCACCTGCACCAAGTCCAAATGTGCCTTCCCGTGCAACGTAGCCCGCCTCGTAGTATCCACCCTGAGGGAACAGATGCACTTATGTTTCACCACAACTTCCACTTTTGCCGGTTCGGGGCACAGAGAGGTATAGTGTAGGGCAACTAACTTGGAAAGATTTTGGCGTAGTGGGGGAAAGTTTGCGCATGTACAACGGGACGTGGACATGTTGGGGGAGGTAAGGGTCGACTGGTCAACCAATCGGGCGTTCGGAGCGATGCTACCTTGTTCCCTGCGTCCCGCTTGATAATCAAAGAGATCTACGAAACTACTTCTGCGTATCTAACGAATCTTGCCTAGTTAGATGGTGGTAACTATAGTACGATAACTGGTTGCTTGAATAATAATAGTCATTTTATCTCAGTTTTTAAAGGTGACAATGTGTCTGCAGTCTTGTTTTAATTTCTTTAGAATAAATGTGACAAACTAGCACACAGTATACATCTCTCTGATGGTAAGTGATGATGTGATTCTTAGACATCTATATTTATTCTCGATTGAGATTTATAACGCGGATGAGTTTGTCACTCTTGAGGACGAGATGGAATGCTTTGGTTCTAGTAAACATGGTTTCCAGTTCTCTACACTTACCACATACAAAACACAGCAGCAATAAGCTACTATTTTATACGTTGATATTGTTGAGAGTGCGGTCCTTACTCGGTCGAACCGACCCCCATTGTTCGTTGGTTGCTGGCTCCATGTGTCATTAACTGCAATAGCCACTTGCTATGAAATGGAATGTGAATTCGAATTCAATTTTAATTCAATTTGGAAAAACAAATATTCGAGTAGTAGATGCAGGTGGTGCAGGTGGTGCAGGTGGCGGTGTTGGTTACCATGTGGTGCGGCAGCGCGCCGCGCATGAGCTGGTCGTCGTACGTGTAGGCGCCGGGCGCCGCCGCCGCGCCGTACAGCGCCCCGCCCGCGTAGCCGCCCGCCGCCGCGCCCGCCGCCGCGCCCGCGCCCGCGCCCGCGCCCGCGCCCGCCCCGCTCATGCCCGCCGCGCTCACTGTCGCGCTCGCGCCGCTCACTGCACACACGCACACACACGATCTTACACCTCATCAAAACTTTACATACCATACCATAGCCAAACACAAACCATTTTTTTTATAGTATAAGGGTGATAAAGGATCACACAGCCCACCTGATGATAAGTGGTTGCTATGACCGACATATCTTCGTTTGCGAATTAAAATGCAAATGCGTTGTCAGCCGTAAGGTCTAAAATAGAATACCTATTTTCCAGTAAAAATGGTCTCCAATTCTCTACACTCATCATACGAAACACAGCAGCATCAAGCTGCTATTTAACGCTGGTATTTCATGAGAGCGTGGTCCTTCCCCGGTCGAGCCGACCCATTCGTACTACAACTATACTATTAATATAGCTGCAGCACGGATACTTAACATTGTGTAAGCTTGTTCAGGTGTGCTCGCTACTCGGCCCGAGTACTCATCTGTTCTCTACTCTCTAATACCCCTTTTCACCCGCGACGTCAGACGTCATTTCAATCTTTCTCAAAGTGGGCGATAACGCCCCCTTGTGAGCGTTGGAAACCTAGAGCGGGGCGTTAAGGAACCCAGAAAAAGATACAGATTTTACTACTTTCTTTTAAAGTATTAATGCATTCACCATATAGCTCCAACCTTGCAGTGCTAAATTTCAATCTATTTCAGTCACACAAGGAAAAAAAGGCTGTCAAAATTACTTAAAAATTTCCGAGAAAAACGACAATGAGGAAGCAAATTCTCAATTTCGTGTCCTACATATACCACTAAGTTTGTTAAAACTATAAATTTTCTTTTTTTTTTTTTAATTCATGCCGTGTAATTGCTACGTAAAGAGTACACTACACCATATCATCTTATAGCTGTAACAGCATCTTCCTGATATAATAAAACATTGCAACTGCAAACCACAAGCTTAGCAAATATGGCAAATATTCTTACTAATAATCATCCTATATTCAGCAGTGTACTTTTGATGGCCTGTAATGAATGATAAATGGATGGATGAAAATTCGTAAATCGAAATTATGTTTTGAGTGATGATTTTACATTGAGTAATATAATTTTATAAATAAAGATAAAGTCAATACAATTTAAGCTAGTACCATCAGTGCAGACTTTTACTAAAGCCGAGAGATGAGTTTTCATACAAATGACAACTTGAGCAGAGCCTACCTGTCATTTACATAGTAACATATTATCTCTCTTCTTTCCGCTAAATTTTCGCTAAAATGGATACCTTAGTCTTGTTTAGCTTTAAACTCGCTTTTCACTATCGGATATATAATATATATTATATCCCGCGATTGGCTTTCACACTGTGAAATATATCTTTTAACCAGTGTACGTTCGTCATCGGATTACATTTACATCGCACTCGTTATTTACAAACAAAATTGTCTTTCAAACCAAATGGATATTGTTTTACTTGATAGCCTCGACAGTTCATCAGAGGGAGATGATGCACCATTCAGTTTATGTGTGTTAGTTTTAAGTAAAAACAGGGAGCGTCGATACGGGATATCAAATCATATAAAGTTTAGAGGGGAATATGGTGAATTTAGTTAGACCTTTAATGAATTCTATTAAGAAAAGTTACGAATACAAATGAGTATACGCACTACGCAAAAGTTCATTCTGGTAATGACAGAAACGTACTTGAGGACGTATTGGCGGCGCGGAACTGTGTGCGGGGTACAGGGGGTGAAATATAATATGAAAATATCGCTTGATCGATCGAAAAATATTTATGGTATGAGATATAATATACATATATTACAGCTCAGTGTAAACGGTTCCATTAAAAAGTACGGTAAGCGATATTGATTTATATCTCGAAATATAATATATATTACATTATATCCCATAGTGAAAAGCGAACTTTATTTTGATGATAACTATAAGCATCACCTAGTAGATAAGTTTTTCAGCTTTCCTCCCCCATTGTTGTGGTTGAAATCAGCCATAGAGAGGTCCGTTACCTGTCGTGGTTGCAACTTTGGCAGTTGACGTCTGCGTCGTCGATGTACTCGTCAAACTATTACTCGAAGCCACTGAACTGTCATACTGAAAAGAAAAACATTATAAGTAACAGTATAAAAGTATGTCTTAAGTATGATATAAAAAAAATGATTTTTTTATAGAAGAAGTTTGATGGCAAGAAAATGTGGACAATAGACATCTCCGCTTTGATAATTAGTGAAAATTTACGTTGTGGTTTCGCAAAAACTCATACTGAATGATGACCTTTTTGGATATGCCTTAAGATATATAAAGTCAAATAACAAACATATCAATTTAATATTCACATCACATGACAATGGTGTATGCCAAAATAGTGTTTTTTTTAAGACAAAAATAGTTCTATGGTTTAAAGGACACTTGCATTTATTCTCGACTAACAAAATGCCCACACACTCTCTACTGGCACTAATTACCCTTGGAACTGCAACACAATTAAACTCTAATAAAAGTTCCAACAGCAGTATGTGAAATAGTTGTATTATTTTTAGACCTTTGAAGTCGACTTTTACTTTTTATTAATGGTATGTATTTTTACCTTTTGTGTGAACTAAGGAATATTACATCTCAGTGTCATCAAAATTTGTTGCCGCTTCTTACGAGGTGTATATTTGGAGGGCTGTAAGGAATGTTTGAGGATTTTGAGAAGCATTTAAGAGTTGTAAGAGATGTTTGGGGGCTGAGAGGAGTGTTTGAGGGTGTCCATGAACAACTGCAACATCAGGGGAATTACAGGTGCATTGCCAGCCTTTAAAAAGGAGTAGGCTTTTCATGAAGGTCCCTATGTCGTATTGATACGGATAAATCGATGGTGGTAGTCGATTCCACACATAGGTCGTACGCGGAAGAAAACTCCTAGTAACGTACAGTGATGGACCGCCAAGCATCTAGATAATGTGAATGGTATCGGGAGTTTTATATGTATTTTTTATTTATATGATTAGAATTCAAACACTACGGTAAGGTACATAACTACATATCATTGAAAGAAAGTCAGGCAAAAAAGTTGACTCTGGTTAAATTTTTTATATTTTGCTTTTTTTTGTAAGATTCGAACGTAATTTTGTGATAAAGAATTACACATGTTGTAATGAAATATAGATAACTTCATAATTCTTCGGATTTACTTAAAAGGTTATTTTAAATCGTGTGAACGTAATCGTAAAGGTGAAAAGGTATTTGTTAGATTTGGTTGCGTGTAGAACGGTTGTGATGGACGTGGGCATGTCACCTGGTGGTCCTTGTGCGGCTTGGGCTGCGGCGAGGGCTGGTAGGCGGCGTAGGGCGCCGCCGTGTACAGCGCGCTGCCGCCGTACACGCCCGCCGACGACGACGTCTGCCCACATACAACAAGTTCAACTCACTACTCACTACTCACTACCCCTTCGGACGGATAAAGAAAGGGATTAAAGATTGCGCACGGTAGCATACACGGTACCTAATGCGAAAACAGCGCTAATAATATTGTTATGTTACATGTAACGATATTTAATCATAGTTCTAGTTCATATGGAAATTTTCTAAAATGGAAAAATATGTTTCAGTTTATTAAAATCAATTGAATTATGTAACCTGAAATTGAAAGCACATATAACGCTTATCACAACGTTACCGTTACCGACAGCTATGAATATAGACAGCGACAGTGAGCTAGTGAGAAGTGAATAGAAGCGACGCCATTTATAATCCCCTTCTTTATCCGCGCGAGTACTACAAATTAACTTTTTGATACATGGTAGATCCACGCTATAGCTATATTACGGTTACACTAATGCGTCGGCTCAATCAGAGAAGGACCACGCTTTCACAGAATTCCAGCATAAAATTTCAACATAACGCTGCTGTGTTTTGTATAGTGACTATAAAGAACCGGAAACCATATATACCGGAAATGAGGCATTCCATTTAGTATTCATGGCTGACACATTTTGATTCTTAATAAGAACGCAACAACATCCACTCACATTGATGGAAGAGACCTATGTTCAGAAGTGGACTCTTATAGGCTATAAAAGGATGGAACTGCTGTGCTCAGCTGAACTAAACTTTACCAAAAGTCCAAAAAATCTGGTATTAAAATTACAAATTTGCATGTCAAATATGACAATTTAAAATTAAAAATTTTATATTTCCGACTTCAATATAAAGTATTAAGAATAACTCAAAAACTATTGTTCAGACCTTGATCAAATTTATATATGGGACCACAAGAGAAGCACCGGCTTTCAAAAAAAAAAAAACAATCATCCAAATCGGTTCATCCAGAAAAAAGTTATGAGGTAACACATAAAAACAAAATAGTAGAATTGAGTACAGTCTCCTTTTTGAAGTCGGTAGAAAAGCAGAAATTAATAAATACCAGCATAAAATAGCAACATAATGCTGATGTTTTGTATAGTGAGCGTACAGAACCGGAGACCCTTTTTACTGGAAAAGAGGCATTCCATCTTAAGTCCTCACGGATGACAACGCATCTGCATTTTGATTCGCAAACGAGGATAAATGTAGATGTCTATGGGCCACAGCAACCACTTACTATCAAGTGGACTGTGTGATCGTCTGTCAACCTTATTCTTTAAAAAATATATCTAGATTTCTCTGACTGTTGTGCATAGCTGAATTAAACTTTACTAAATGTCCGAAAGTCTGATACTGCGATTGTAAATTCGCTTGTTCAGCATGGTGATCAAGTTCCGGGTGTTGAAGATGCCGGAGTTTCATTAAGATCTAAAGTACCAAATGTAACACTTGAATAAATTACCCATGAACAAGTTACATACCTAATGTTAACATTACAGCCTATTAAAGTCCACTGCTACACATAGGCCTCCCCCATAGATTGCCTCATAGATTCTACATGGTAGAGCCATGCTGCAGCTATATTATGGTTGTAACACGAATGGGTCGGCTCGACCGGGGAAGGACCACGCTCTTACAGAAAACCAGCGTAAAATAGCAGCTTAACGCTGCTGTGTTTCGTATGGTGAGTGTAGAGAACCGGAGACCATTTTTACTGGCAAAGAGGCATTCCATCTTAGTCCTCACGGGTGACAACGCACCTGCATCTTGAGTCTTTATTGAGGATAGATGTAGATGTCTATGGGTCACAGTAACCACTTACCATCAGGTGGACTGTGTGCTCGTTTGTCACATGATCCTATAAAAAAAGAGGGATATTTGCCATAGTTGCCACGCTTGGCAACAGCAGTTTTTTTTAGTCGTTATTAGGAAGACGCTGCTGTCCATCTCCTGTTTTCTTTTTCTCTGTCGCCTCCTGCGATACCCACGGGGTGATATGGGGTAGTGGATATTCTTACACCGCCACTACACGGTACTTACATACCTGGTATGAATTAATCATAGGTTGATACTGTGTAAGCGTCACACTTGATGGGTATGCCGTCGCTGTCATTGCTGACGCTCCCGTTAGTGATGCGTTCGTTGAATTTACCTAAAAAAATAAACTTACCATAAATATATGGCCAGATCTCTCGGCTTCAAAGCAGTACTGCCAAAATCTATACAAATAAATAAAATTGAAGTATGTTTGTAATGTTAATATTACAATTTTTTTAGTAAATGCATATAAAAGTAAATACGGTACTTATAATTAAAATACAATTTTTAAAATTTTTGTCTGTCTCTTTGTTCCGCCTAATCTCCGAAACGGCTGAACCGATTTTGACAGGACTTTCAATTCAAATCAAATCAGTTATCTACCAGTAGATAACTGATTTGATAAGGAGTAACTTAGGCTGCTTTTATTTTAGAAAAATAATTAGCGTTCCGCGTAAAAACGTAAAAACCCTTACTCGCGGGCGAAGTCGCAGGGAATAAATAGTATAATATATATAATGATTTCTTATATTTACGCGAACACTACACATTTTTAATTAAAACTAATTTTACGGATTTTATCGCGTATATTAATCTATTTTTATATTCCCGACGTTTCGGGTGCTGGAAAGCATTAATTAAAATTAGTTTTAACTAAAAATATAATATATATGTTAAATAAATATTAATATAAGTGTACATAAACATATTTGGAAATAATATAAAAATCAATTGCTGTCCGTTAGTCTCGCTAAAACTCTTAAACTGGCTCGACCGATTCTGATGAAATTTTTTGTGTTTCAGTGGGTTTTTGTTTCCCTGGATGGTTTAGATTCACAATTGGACACGGTAGGTGGTGCTGTTGTCGAGATCCAGAAATCACCCGTGCAAAGCGAGGGTAGATCGCTAGTTTCGCAATATTAATCAAAAATAAAACAACGTTCTGATATATTTTTTTTATATGATAGGATGACAAACGAGCACACATTCCACCTGATGGTAAGTGGTTGCTGTAGTCCATAGACATCTACATTTATCCTCGTTTGCAAATCAAAATGCAGATGCGTTGTCATCCGTGAGGACTAAGATGGAATGCCTCTTTTCCAGTAAGAAGGGTCTCCGGTTCTCTACACTCACCACACGAAACATAGCAGCGTCAAGCTGCCATTTTACGCTGGTATTCTGTGAGAGTGTGGTCCTTCCCCGGTCGAGCCGACCCATTCGTGCTACAACTATACTACTAATATAGCTGCAGCATGGCTCTACCACGTATAAAAGATATTGTATCGTTTCTAATTATAAGATAATTTTGTGTCGAATTCAAAATAATATATTTATAACTCTATTTTAAACTAGCTGTTCCATACGACTCCGCCCACGTGTAATTTATAACGGTTGAATTTCATGGGTTTAAGATTTCTGTGCGAAACCCTAATTCTTTTCTAAAATAAAAGTAGCCTAAGTTACTCCTTATAACACCAGCTCCCATTTTGGAGATTAGCCGGAACAAGCAAACAGTCGGACAGATGGACAGACAGATCGACAAACACAAAATTTGTAAAAATTGTGTTTTTGTTAGACTACCGTATATACTTTCACATACATTTAGTAAAAAGCTATTGTTTTCATATTACAAACAGCCACTTCAATTTTATTTATTTATATAGATTTTCTTTGAACCAAATAAATATTTTCGTTCACATAATGTTAAAAGATTACCTGTGGCGCGTACACATTCGCCCCGTAGACGGGTGGATGATGTGATACTGCATGGTGTGGATATACATTTTGTTGACTGACTGTCTGCAACAGAAAAATATGCTATCTGCTATCATGATATTTACAATGTGACTGGCTTTCAATAATATTTCGAAGATAAGTTCGTCAAACACGCTTTGGGGCAACGCGACGGACATTTCTTTGCCCTAAAACCCTCTCAGAAGTGAGAGGAGTCCTGTGCCCAGTAGTGTAGGTATAGGCGGTAACTCTTTTTTATAGGAGAGGGGGCAAACGAGCATACGGCTTACTTGTTTGTAAGTGACTACCGCCGCCCATGAACAACTGCAACACCAGGGGAATTGCAGGTGAGATTGAGAATGGTGTAAGCTCTTTTTCTTGAAGGTCCCTTATCGATCCGGAAAAATCGCCGGTGATAGACTATTCCACAGAGAAGTGGTACGCGGAAGAAATCTTCTAGTGAAACGTACAGTGGTGGACCGCCAAGCATCCAGATGGTGTGGATGGTATCGGGAGTTTCGCCGCGATGTGCGTTCGTTAAATTTGGCGGCTGGGAGTAATCTGAACAATACCTCAGAGCACTCCCCGTGGTAAATGCGACAGAAAATGCAAAGGGTCGCAGCGCCGGTGAGTCGAACCGATCGGAAAGGACTCGGTCGTCGACGATTTGAGTCTCTCTGCGGTCAAGTGGAAGGAGCTGGCACTGGGGAACCCCTGCCCAGAGATGGGAACAGTATTCCATGTGAGGCCGAACCTGCGCCCTGTAAAGTTGTAAGCGATGTGCCGGCATGAAATACTGTCCCGCCCTGGTGAGCATGCTAAGCTTTTTAGAGGCCAATTTGGCCTTCTCTTCCAAGTGACCACGAAACTGCACGCCACTCGAAATATCGACTAGATTTAGTCGTCCCCAATCAGAGACTTTGTTCAGCAAAGACTCGACTTCAGACACAAGTTTGTTCCGATACTCTGCGAAGTTTTCCCGAGAAATATTGGCACGGCCGGTGTATAGAGCATCACCAGTGCTGTCATCCGCATAGCAATGAATGTTACCGGTTCGCAACATATTATTAATATGCAGAAGAAACAGCGTTGGTGATAGGATTTTGGTAAACAAGGAGGTGATGGCGTGATAGGCCAGTAGTTGGACTGGTCTGAGTGGTCGCCTTTTTTAGGGATCGGGTGGACGAAAGCAGTCTTCCATGATTTCGGGACTACGTCTATAGATCGGGAGATGGTGACAAAATAGTCTCCCATGTTCTCCTGCATGCCTTTTTAAGAATTGATAACTAACCCTAAAATATGAAAGATAGAGGGTGACAAAATATTTCAGTTATTTAATAAAGTAAACCCGAGTACTTAATAATAGAAACAATAACTTAGTTTGAAGAAAGCCACATACCAATGTATTGGCAGCGGTTTTTTTGTTTATTTAAGAATTTTTTTATCAATAAACATGCATGCCATTTGTTATTGAAGTTTAAAATAATATTTACAGACAATGTACAAAAAGGTATGCAAAAAAAAAATGGAAATGTTCCTTAATTTTTATTTTCGTTAAAAACTTTTTTTAATTTTAGTTTTGCACAAGTTTTTTATGTCAGGCTTGTGTAATATGCATGCCATTTTTTTATCAACTTAAAATAATGTTTTTTAATGAAATATTGAATGGCATGCAAAATAAAGTCACGGAAATTATAACAGCGTTTTTTGCAATTTTCGCCATACATGCCACTACTTTACAACTTCCTGTTGTGCATGCCAAATTTGCTAACGTCAATAAATTATAAAAATTAAGTATTGTTCAAATGGCATGCAGTTTGAAATCACGAAAAGTTATATTGAATTTTCACAACATTTTCCTAATATTTTCCACCCTTGGTCATACGAGGGGTGCATGCCAATTTTCGTAGAGTATTTTTGAGATAAAGAAAACCTAGTTTTTTTACAACGGCATGCAATTTGTAAACACGGAAGTGTTCTATTTTTCTTTTCATTTCTACGTAACCCTTTGAGCCCCGTCGGCCGTTGCGAATTGCATGCCATCAATTATTATAGTTTAAATTTGTTCCAACTACGTTATATTACAAAGGCATGCAATATAATGTCACGGAAAAGTACTAAAATTCTTTACACAAAGAGAAGCCATTTTCTTTATGACGTGCAAGCGCGCAAGGGCTCGTAACCCCTCTATCTTTCATATTTTACGGTTAGTTATCAATTCTTAAAAAGGCATGCAGGAGAAAATGGGAGAACTATTTTCTGTCACCATCTCCCGATCTACTAGGGAGTAGGAGTACCGGAAAAGACGCGTAGAACCGGTGTCAACTCTGGAACACACGTCCTCAGCACAACTGGGGGGATTCCGTCAGGCTCACTTGACTTGTGGATGTCCAGGGAGACTCCTCTCACTGAACATCCACAAGAGCTTTGCGAACCGAGCGCTGTGTGAAGCGCACATCCGGCATGGAGCACTCACACCGCGGGATGGTCGGCGTTGTGTTCTCCACGTCATTGAGAGTAGAGATGGACGCAAAGAAAGAGTCTAGCAGATCGAACTTCCTCCTTGGTGGCATAGGCTAGTGAGTCGTACTCCCTATGCAGAGATGGAAGAGATGGCTGACAGAAGTTCTCCTGGACAGCCTTGGCCAGAGACCGGTATGCATTCCCGAAGGAAGGCGGACAAATTTATCGCCAATTCTGCCTATGTGCTCTGACTTTGCCTTGGCGGTTGACTTTGCATTGCCATCATTTCATTGAGTCATTACTCTGATGAAAGACCTAGAGGCGAAATTATACTTATTTTTAAGGGTGCTGGTTATTACATCCCAGACGTTGATGCGTCAGCCCAGGCCCGGTAGCACACCTGCTTATAGCGTGATGATATTTTACAGGAGCGACTAAACCATGGCTGAGTAAATGTGCCTCCGATGGGCACCACGGTTCCATACCCTGAAGTACCACATCAGCGACAGAATTAGCGTTAGCATTAACGTTGGGATCGTCTGGCAAGAAGCAAACCCGCCCCCAAGGGTAGGATGCAAAGAAAGACCGCATCCTATTCTAATCGGCTGACCTATAGTGCTAAACACGGCGGCAGCCTGCAGAATGCAATCGCGGTTCCAGCGTGTGAGGACACTCCGGACTAGACAATTGTCTTAGGAAACAAGAGGGGTGTCAAAGGAGACCTGATATCTCTCCGGATGAGAAGTCAGTACAAGGTCCAACAGGGAAGGTGTATAATTTTTCACATCTGGAATCCGCTAGGCGATGTAACCAGTTGTCAGATCATATGCCAAGGCAAAATTATGAATAATCTCCCTGCATAATCGGTTAAACGTTAACCGAGCCATTCGGCGTGTTGGGCTTTAATATCGCTGAAGATCACCATCTCTGCGGATGGGATTTTCAGTCTGCTATAGTGAGGAATCTGTATCGGTTTTAACTTTTTTTTACTTTTATTTATTATTTTTTGTGTATAACCTGTTTATTTTATATTTGATAATGGATTTGTACTGTTTATACTTTTGCCAGTTTTATTATTAATAATAATTATTTGTTCCATAACAATAATTTGTTTCAAAACTTTTTTACAATATGTTAATGTGTCACATTGTTAAGTCTTTGGGAGATTTTGACGGCAGTATGCAGACAGTTGTTCACAATAGTACAACAAGGCGTCAAGAAGACAACTTATAACGAGGTGCACCATTGATGCACTTGATTCATAGTTTCCACTAAAAGTTCACATGCGCAGGTATTGAATACACATAATCATACTACTATTACATATATATCAAAATCCACTTCAAATCATTATTTAAACAATAATACGGGAGTTGCAATCCGCCTGCGGTCAAGTTCCCGCCAAAACTCTTATAAGTAATTCATTTTTTTTTAATTAAATGGCGTGAAACATTCGAAATTTGAATAGTTTGATAGAAGTTGTACATTGATAGTTGATTACCTTTGGCCTGTGGTGTGCGTAATGTGGCGGCGCGTGCAGAGCTTGCGCGGGCGCGACAGTTACTGGCACTGCGGCGTCCGACACCGCCGACACCGCGGACACCGCCGCCGCCGACGCGGCCGACACTGCGGACACTCCCGACACTCCCGTCGCCGCGCCCGACACTGCGCCCGACGCCGCGCCCGACACGGACAGTTGCTTCATCGACGCCGACAGTTGCTTCTCTAGTGCTGCCGGACCAAAGGTTAGTCTGAGCAGTTTGTATATCTCCATCTCATTCCAAAAAGTAAGAAACGCCTTAGAAAATGGCCTACAAAGAACTTGACATCTGATAAATGGTGATATAAGGGATAATACCTAATTACATCATCATTACAGCCCTTCACAAGTCCATTGCTAAACTAAACATAAGCCTCCCCCAAGGAATGCCACAAAGCACGATCCCAAGCCACCTGCATGTCTTACCAGGCCGTTACTCCATCTAATGGGGGGACGACCTACACTTCGCTTGCCGGTACGAGGCTGCCACTCGAGAACCTTTCTTCCCCACCTAATTATATAACGAGCATAAAATCCTCAAACTGAAAATGAGTAACAACGTCAAATATACAAAACGTCTGTCGTTATTACCTACCAAGCATGAACAATTATGACAAATACGTCGGAGATTCATTAGGAGAGGAATATGTTCAACAGTGAACTAGTGATAGACTGTAATGAAGATGATGTTGATGTCGATGATGATGATAAATCTATATATAGCTATGTATTTAAGGCTTCTTTTCAACAGCAAATATAGCGACATAAATGTACGTCCCAATTAGCGCCACTCAGTCAATACAAATAAGTGAACCGGGAATGTGGGACAAGTTCATTTCGCACGGACTTTACACCGAACACAACACCAGTCGCGTCGCTCTAGCGCCGTGCTAATATAACATTAGTGAGACAAATATTTTTAATATTGATATCTATACAAATAAATAAAATTGAAGTGTTTGTTTGTAATGTCAAAATAACAGCTTTTTACTAAACACATATGAAAGTATATACAGTACTTATAACAAAAACACATTTTTTGTCTATCTGTCTGTTTGTTCCGACTAACTCCGAAACGGCTGAACCGATTTTTTACGGGACTTTCACTGGCAGATAGCTAATGTTATAAGGAGTAACGTTACTAAGTAAAGGCTACTTATATAATTTTTTTAAATTAGTAAAATTAAAACCCTAAATATCACGCGGGCGAAATCGCGGGGTACAGCTAGTTTAATATTAAATTTCTTAATACTTATGTCTCTTTTGCTTGGCAAAATTTAATATATAAGCAATTGCGTATGGGCTCCTAGTAATTCATGGAACTTCATGGATAAAAGTGATTGAAAAAAATCTCTCAAACTATTAATTATTACAAAATCAACTCTGAAATGTTCAGTCACAGAACTGTTAATTGATGATACAATGGAAAAATCACTATACTTTAAAAACAAATTTTAATTTACAGCAAAATTTAAATTAGGTTTTAAACAATACTTACATGAAGTGTTTGTGGCGGCCGGTTCCGAAGCAACAGGCTGACTAGTAGGCGTTGTGTCCACCGACGATAAACTCTCACTTAACTAGAAATATTTTTTTATTTTTATAAACTCAAAAAATGCTAATAGAATTAAAATATTTTATTGTCAACATGGTCAAAGGATGGTTGTTCACTGGTTCGAATTCATAAGAATTTTTCATATAATTCTTTATTGATATGGTTATTCTGAGTGTTGATTTCATCATCATAATTTTTACTTGCTTTAATTTTGTTCATCATACATAAATATGTGACAATAAAAGCAATAAAAAAATATATAATAGTATGTCATTAAATAGTAAGTAGTGGCTCACCATTGCATTGGTATTGGGATAGCTGTTACTGGCCGCCTCTACAGTAGTCTCATGGCTTGTTGCGGGCTGTGTTTCTGCTACTGATGTGACCTGGGTGAAGATAAAAAATAAGTAATAAGTCATCAGAAAGGTATAAGTCTATTTAAGATTCGTCAAGTTAAACTCGGAAGTATGGCTCTCTTTCTGCTAAGAAATTTATTTCTGCCATAGTTACTGTGCAAATCCTTAAACTAGAACAGCCCCCTGATTTTTTTTTTTGGTTGTGAAAGTTGATTTAAACTCTTATTATAATTACAATTACATAATTCAATTGATTATAATTAACTAAATAAATTTTTCATCTTTAAGAAATTCCAAATGAACTGTCATAAGGTTTTATTTTATAAAATGTCGTTATTTGTATCATAACGAGATTATTAGCGCTGTTTTCGCTTGAGGTACCGTGTATACTGGCAGTACAGGCGCGATGAGCTGCCATTTTTAATCCCATTGTTTGTGTGCAGCGGTAGTACCTGTTTGGGTGGCTGCGCGTGCGCGGGCGGCGCGTGTTGCGGCGGATGCTGCTGGTGCTGCTGCAGCGCGGGTTGCTGCGGCGCCATGTGCTGCTGCTGCGGCTGCATGTGCTGCTGCTGCGCGTGCTGCTGCTGCTGCGGGTGCGCGGGCTCGTGCAGCGCGTCGGGCTCGAGCGCGCCGAACTGCACGTCTAGGAACATCGCGCCGCCCGCCTCGCCGCCGCCCGGCATCTCCACCGCCGACGACGGAATCTGCACCGCACGCGTATATACTTTATATTAATACCATCCACACAAAAAAATAAGTACTCCCCAGTAGTCTTGCCAGTAAGAAAATTTTCAGCTCTCATTTTCTGACTGGAAATTTTCTTCCTTAAAACAGTCTTACAAGTAAAATTTTCAGTAGTTTATTTTTTGTCAAAATTATACATTTTATGTTTTTGGCCTAATTTAACTTGTTTGCTTTTTAATGATTAGTAAAAATAGTACTAGGCAAGCATAAACGTCAAGTGGGATAGTTACACAGATCGAATTTTGGTCAAGGTGACCAGTCTTATTAGACTAGCCATTTATTTGCGCAGGACTTAATTATAATAATACCCGATTGGTATGCACAAAAGCACAGGTAAACTCTCTATCTATATATTTTTCTTCGAGACTCTTTTTACTGGAAAAGAGGTATTCCATCTTAGTCCTCACGGGTGACAACGCATCTGCATGTTGATTCTTTATTGAGGATAGATGTAGATGTCTATGGGTCACAGCAACCACTTACCATCCATCAGGTGGACTGTGTGTTCGTTTGTCACCTTATCCTATAAAAAAGGTGTCCATTGGCTGCAGTAGCCACTTACCATCAGGTAGGCTATAAGTTTAAAACTTCAGTTTAATTAAAAAAATTATTGTAGTAACCTTAGAAGGTGGCGGTACTCTCGCCCTCTGTGTCTTACGCTGACTAGTCATGTCTGCTGAACCGTAGACGCCGTAGTTACTCGTATAGACGCCTGAAATCATAAAATACAATTCTTATATCTTTATATATATAAAAATTACGTGTCACATTGTTAAATGACCCTCAAATTTTTTATTGCCAATCTCAGATTTTTTTAGGAAAGCAAATGGTCATCGGAAAGGGCAGAACAACGTCTGTCTGGTCTGCTAGTATAATATATAAAACAAATAATTTTAGTGTTAGAGCTACCAAAAACAACAGAGAACCAAAAATCGAAACATTGAATAAAACTTTTGTCTCAAAATAAAAGAAAAAAAGTTATTCTATTATATTGAACAAATATTTACTACAATATTTATAGTAAATATTTGTCCAATATAATACAATAATTACTAATTACTATAGAATAATTACTATAATTATTAAATATTTATTTATATTCTAGGTTTCCTTAGTCAAGTTTTTAACCAAAATACTGTGGCACTTTTGTGCTGACAAGAAAATGTATCAATATGAAATGTACATACTAGTGTCATGCCTCTGCGATTGCTGGGTGAGTTGAGACAGATACTGCGATTGAGCCGCACTCAAGCTGCCTGACATGCCCATGGGCTGAAAATATATAATCATCAAAAATTAGGATAAATTATTTATTTTATTTTCTATAATTAATATTTTAATTTTTTTTGTGTATATTTGTTTATTTTTAAAACAAACAAAATTCGGAATTTATTTTTTAATAAGTTTCCATTTACTGAAATGCATTTATTTTAAGTTATCATTTTCATATTAATGTTTGTGATAAATTAACTAAATTGTTTTTAGATAGAGCACATCTTATCTCATATATTTATGCTCCGCTATGTGAGTAGTTCATTTTAAAGTGTTGTTATATCTATAAGAAGTAAATTTATTAGGATTAATAATCATTTGAATAGATTGGCGGTTGTGGATCCCGGAATGAAGCACACTTACGGTTCTTGTTAATTTGGCGGCAGCAATATTGTCAGTAAGCACTGCTGTGATAAGATTTATGCTGAACGCACATTTGCCCGCGCCGCACGCGCCGCACGCGCCGTATTTTACTAATAACCTCGCACATTTGCCCGTACGCATCGTCCGCGCCGTACGCAAATCTTTTGTATTACCAACAACTTTTGTAGTTTTTTCCAACCACTGGTGTGAAACGGTACAGTTTGATTGCTCGAAATCACTATGGAAAGCAATCATAGTGAAAAAGCAATTTAGTAATAGCCTGCTTATTGGCAGAGGAAGAAAATAAAATCCGAAGAAAAAGAAGATTCTGGATTCATAATATTAATTTAAAAAGGCAATTGTATTTAGAATATGAATGGGATATACTTTATTTAAAGACTTATTAGATGATGATGAACGATTTTTTTAGATATTTGCATTCAACATATAAGACATTTCAAAAATTACTACATATACTAAAACCATATCTTTCTATGGAAAACTCAAGATTTAGAAAGCCAATTGAACCAGAAAAAAAGACTTGTTGTATGTTTGAGGTAAGTATTTTTATTGATAATAAAGTAATCAGGTATAATTGGGTTTTTGAATTAAATTTAACTATTTTTTTTTTTGTAGTTAAGTATTTAAATAATTTATCGCTAAGAATACATATTGATAATCGATGCAAAAAAATCAAATTATATATAATTAATTACAAATGAATTAAAAGTTATAAAAATACAAAAACTATCACGTAAATCGAAACCACCAGTTATAGTGGAAAATCCACTAAGTTGGCAACATTAGACAACACTGAGTATCAGCACGCGCCGAACGCGCCGCGTTATATGACGTCATCAGCATTCGTCCTTCGATATCGTATACCTACCGCATTTTATAAAATTCGGCGCGTACGGTGCGGCTGTAATGTGCGAGGTTTCATATGATTTCATACAACGAATTCTAAAATTCGGCGCGTACGGCGCGTGCGTCGCGCACAAATGTGCGTTCAGCTTTATACATGATATGTTGCTGTGATTCAGTGACGGTGATGTAGTGTGGTAGTAGTATTGCAAAATATTGTCAGTTTGAGTGATATTGATATAGGTGTTGTTTTGTGTGTGTATTGTAGTGGATAGAGGAATGGAATGTTTTAGTGCAGGTTATCATCCTTTATTTATTTTAATTACCCTCCATACCCATCACATGGCAGAGTATTGTGTGGTGAAGGTGGAGCAGTATGTTGGTGGTGGTTATGGTGCGCTGAAGTGGTTGTGGGTACCTGGTGGTGGTGCGCGAGGTGAGCGTCCGCGGGCGCGGGGGCGGGCGCGGGGGCCGGGGCGGGGGCGGGGGCGGGCGCGGGCGCGTCGTCCGCCTTGCCGGCCGCCGCCTGCCCGCTGCCCATCTGTTGCTGCACCAACACAACCAGGTTAACCGAAACATTCATCAAGCTCACACAACAAGCGCACACAGACATCACGACGTAATAATCTTTAGCCGTAGAAAGAAACAAAAACCTATTATATACTTAGATTATAGATAATACTTATTGAAAGTTACTCTTTTGTTTAATTTACCACTGATGCGAAAAAATCCCTCTCATGGAAATAACCAGCAAGAAACCCAGGGGGAATTTTTTTATGGGAAATTCTCCAACCAGCTAAACCCGGGAAGTGGCCAACACTCAGTGTGTTAGTACAGAGCTGTTCTATATATATAGCGGCCGCATTCCTTCGGAACATTGATGGCGTGATTTAGGCTTCGGTGCTTTTCGCTTGCGACGCGACGACGTCGCCGATACAAATCTTACGAAAAACTCAGAATTATGAACAAAAATGTACCTTGACAATAGTAATGCTGGCACACTGCATGTAGGCTACACATTGTGCCAGTACTACTATTGTCAATAATAGTTCTTTGTTTGAATTTGTTACAGGTGTCCCTGATCTGCAACAATCATCAGTTGTTCTGTAAATCTGTTTGACATTTCAGTTTTATCTACGAGGTATATATATAAAATGATAGAGGCTTACAGTTGTGAATGAATAAATACTAAATAAATTTCAATTACATTTTCTAAATTATATTTCTTAGACACTTGGCCCTTATCTAAAAAAAATATTGGTATATCTAATTTCAATATAATAAAGTTACTAAAGTTTTAAGAAATAACGATTTTTATACGGGATTTTTCACACGGTCGTCGCTTGCTCTCGCGTTACTAAACTACAAACGGAGTTTATATATTTTAGCTACAAATGGAGCAACGAATAACGTTGTTTACTAAGAAATGTTGTCTTTTTGATGTTTTTTCCTTCGCACGTATGAGAACTTTATTAATATATCAACCAACGTGGACTAGTATCAGCTAGTAAAAATAAACATAATTCATGTTATTGGCTATCTACAAAATACAATTTTTTTTTCGGTCCTTATCTTCTCCTTAGTCAATTTCATATGACCCTTGGTTTTGTCTGTCACATCTTGTCTTGAGACTTCTCGGTGGGAAAGGAGTTGTGTACCATTCCGAAATTGAAATAAATAAATTTATTCAAAATCAAATGTAACCAAACATGCATCTTAAAAACAAATTTTATGGCGTTTAACATAATTACGTTTATTCAAAAAAAATATTACGAATTTCACTTTATAAATTATCAAGTATAAAGTAATATATATAGGCTTTATGGGTTGGATTGCTTAATTTCTTTGAATGTAAAAGAAGCAAAAGAAATATGCCAGGATTTTGTCAATTGGAAGCCCGTCGCGTCTGCCTTATTGGATGACAGAAATGAGTGTCTATATAGATAAGTTATATCATACAAGCCTTAATAAAATATGAAGAGCTTATAATATTTAGACAATATAAAAAAATCTTCCCATACAATGCCAAATGACATTTTTTCAATATTATATGTCACAGTCAAACACTTAACACGTAGCTATGTATTAAGTCTTCGAAAAAACCGATAGGTTGCCGAGTAGAACGACACTAAGGTGATGATAAACTAATAACGCTTGATAAGTTTGATAAAAATATATTGTGGATAAGTTTACAAAATAAAAGGCTAGATTTTAAAATAAATTTGCCGCGGAAATATGAAAGAGGTCAAGGATGACTTGACAATTGTATGTTGCATTACATGCTCGAACAAATTCTATGAAATAGACACACAACTGAAACTAACTGCACTAATTTATGTACGGTTCCAGACTTCTCCATACTGCCCCAGTTTAAAATTCACTGTAGGTACACCTTAAGAAACTTTTTTTATGTTGCTAACCACCTACAGCATTTAAATAATGTCTTGAAAGTTATAAATTATTACAATGACTCAAATTACAGTCCTAAAATTAATAACATAAATAGTATGATAATTTATATGGTAATTTAATAATTACCTCAAGCAAGGTGGGGTGGTGATGAGTTTGGGTGGTGTTGTGATATGTGTAGGTGGTGATGTGAGACTCTGTGGGGCCGTTAGTTTCAGCTGGGCTATCCCAGTCCTCCTGCAAAACAGAAACATACATATAATTAATAGAATCAGGCGTTACTTTGCGGAAATCCATTATATAAAAGCTTTTAGAAAAATTTACTTCGCAAATATCCGCGTTATAAAATAAAATGATGTGTATTACCTAGTATGAAGAGCACAAGAGCAGAACAGGGAGGGCGGGAGGTGCTCTTCATACTAGGTAAGACACATAATTTTATTTTATAATGCGGATATTTGCGAAGTAAATTTTTCTAAAAGCTTTTAGAAACATATATGTAAATTTTCAATATGCCACATAATGCGTCAAACTGTATTTTAAAATAATGTTCAATACTTCAATAGGAAAAAGGATCTCTTCATGTCTCCCATTTGATACCTCCAATATTACGTGGCAACTATTAAATATTACGTGGAAAATTACAACTGTAAACTTATTACAGATCATGAGATACAGCCTGCTGACAGACAGACGGACAATGGAGGCTTAGCAAAATCTTAATTTTATACATTCATAAAATAAAGCTTCTTATGGTAACCGAGAGATTACACTAAAAATTATTTTAAGTTATCATCAAAAACGATGTATCGTTTATGTACTACTATCATTCATCACAGTGTGATGAATGATAGTACTTTTTCGAATTTTATCACATTTAATTTTCTTATTTCTATTTTTCCATATTTAGGTGCTATTTAGCACTCATGGTCGCTAGGAGAGCTGTCTCTCTCCAAGAATATTAAACGCTATATAAAATCCATTAAAATAAGTTTCATTTAATGCATAAGTTTTCAAGTAAACATAAAAAATCCATCATATCATGGGAAATATAATAATAATATTAAGATTTTTTTAATAGATAACCATTTAACATTAAAATATGTACTACCAATTTATATTATGAACTTTCTATTTCTCAATATTAAATTAAAATATGTTATTCATACCGTGGCAGTCTGGGATAGCTCAATGTCAACGGCCGCATTCTGTGCATTTACGCTTGGAGTAAACACCTGTAAATAACAGAGACTCAAGTTCTAACTTTTATACAGTAAATGATAGAAAATATTACAATATTCTTCTGTTAATTTATAAATATTAATGAATTTACATTGAATAATTACACCAATTTGACAATTGTTAATTTAAGAAAAGAAAGAAATATACATCAGTGTTACATATTTCCATATTAAAATTAGTTTCAAAACATTCTATAAAAGTCTACTTCTGTGACGAGCCTATTACTACTACATAGACTATACTAACAAGGCAGTCTATATATGACTGCCTCGTTAGTATAGTGGTCTTTATAGTGGTGATTGCTAATTATGAAGTTCTGGGGTTCAAATTGCAGCTCAGGCCATAATCATTTAATGGGTTATTCTGTCAAGATTATTATCAGATGCAGCTTGGAGTCATGAAGTTAGAGGTGTTTCATCCCTGTGCCTCCGAAAGCATAAGCTAAGCTCTCTCTGGTCGTGTCGGAAGAGTGAGGTAATAGACTGCACCTGTGCTTTTGTGCACTATTGTAATCCTGGGGGTCATTGTAGAAGCGTGCTCGTCGCGACCCCTGCCAGCCCTTTTCAGGACTGCAATTCTACACAGCTGCGCACCCATGCCAACGAGGGTTAGGGCGTCTCCCCAAGGCGACGCACACCAGCTCGTCCCCGTTGATGTGGAATGCAGCGCGCAAAGCGGCGTTGGGGACCGCCACCCGTCACGCACAGCCCGACACGGCGGAAGGTGGAGGACAGAGTGCAGAGTTGGCACGTGGAATGTTAGAGGAGGCATGAGAGATAAGACGAATGAGTTGATCGAAATAATGAAAAAAAGAGAACTAGATGTCGTGTGTATGTCGGAGACCAAACGGAAGGGCAGTGGTACTGAAGAGCTCCCTGGCGGGGCGTTAGCTCTATGGTCCGGAGTCCCGGAGAGCGAGAACGCCTGCCAGGGAGTGGGGGTGCTGCTGTCTTCTCGGTTTGTCAATGTTATGACTGAATATAAGGTTGTGAACTCAAGACTTCTCTGGGTTCGCTTTAAATTGGGACTGACGAAGTTATTCCTTTTGGCTGTTTATGCGCCGGTAGCTTCGTCGTCCAGGGCTGAGCTGGAGGAGTTTTGGGAGAATGTAAGAGAAGTTCTAGATTTGGCTAGGGGAAACGAAAGAATTGTTGTATGTGGTGATTTGAATGGATGGGTTGGTACCGCTCGA
The DNA here is from genome assembly GCA_963668995.1 of Parnassius mnemosyne. NCBI lineage: Eukaryota > Metazoa > Arthropoda > Insecta > Lepidoptera > Papilionidae > Parnassius > Parnassius mnemosyne. Next base: position 34,255,247 of record CAVLGL010000084.1, read on the forward strand.
CCAGGGTACGAGTCGGTACTTGGAAAGTTTGGCGATAAAAGGGTTAATGATGCTGGCAAGCTTATACTGGCGGTATGCAAGGAAGAGGGTCTTCTTGTGACAAACACTATGTTTAATCACAAGAAAATCCATATGTATACTAGAGAAAGAAAGAATGAGAGAAGTATGATCGATTTGTTCCTGGTGGATGACCGACTGCGAAAACAGGTGATAGATACGCGAGTGTTCAGGGGTGCTGACCTGGGAACGGATCACTATCTAGTGATTACTAGATTTAGGGGTCTGTTCGCGGGTTGGCGCTACCGGACGGCAGTAACAGAACCACAGTCGGTCTGTCGCATCCGAAGCTGGAAGCTTCAGGAAGCGGATACTAGGGACAAATATCATGCGAGGGTAGCCGAAAAGCTTGACACCATCGATGGCAGAAAAGAATGTGTGGAAAGAACATGGCAGAACCTTAGGGATGGAATGGTAAGTGCAGCAGAAGAAGTGTGTGGAACAATAAAAAGAGGCAGTAGTAAAAGAAGAGATGCATGGTGGAATGATGAAGTGAAAGAAGCTGTAAAGAAGAAGAAGAAAGCATGGTTAGACTACTTGGCCTCTAGTAATGATAAGGATATGAGTGAGAAGATGAAAGAAAGATATAAGCTGCAGAAAGTTCACACGAAAGCATTGATTGAGGAAGTGCGTGAAAGGTGTAGAATGGAAGCGGACGAAAGGTTGTCGCACAACTTCAAGGAGAACTCCAAACTCTTCTGGAAAGAGGTTGGAAGGACCCGAAGTGGTGCGACGGCCTTAAGAATGAACAAAGTGCTTTCGAGAACTAATGACGTCCTCTCAGAAAAATCGGATGTCATGCAGCGATGGAGTGAATTTTATAGAGAAATGTATGCGTGTGATGATCTTAGTGAGGGGTCCGAGGGTGACGCCGTGACTGGTACGCCAGACCCGGACCTCGATGACAGTGAGGTCATCAGTATGAAAGAGATTGAACGTGCGATTCGAAGTTTGAAATGTGGTAATGCTGCGGGACTAGACAGAGTTACTGCTGAAATGGTCAAGTATGGTGGGCCTCGCGTCTGGGATAGCTTTCATCTGCTGTGCAATTTGTGCTGGCGGACGGGGGATGTCCCGGATGATTGGCGATCCGCAGTCATTGTGCCTTTATATAAAGGTAAAGGTTCACATTTTGACTGTGGGTGCTATCGGGCGATCAGCTTGACCAGTTTAGCAAGTAAAGTTTACTCGAAAGTTTTGACACGTAGGATGCAAGAGAAATCGGAAAGATTTCTATGGAAGGCACAATGCGGATTTAGACCTGGAAGAGGATGCACGGATCAAATGTTTTCTCTCCGCATGATCACGGAAAAGCTTCTGGCTGCTAACCAGAAGATTTTCTGTGCTTTTGTGGATCTTGAGAAAGCATTTGATAAGGTTGTAAGGAAGAAAATGTGGGAACGGTTGCCGGGGTATGGTGTGGATGTGGATCGATTGCTAAGGGCTGTGCAGTCACTTTACTGTGACTGTAAAGCCTGTGTGCGGGTAGGGCATGACCTGTCACCCATGTTTAGCGTCCAAACGGGCGTAAAACAGGGTTGTGTCATGTCTTCCTAGCTGTTCATACTGTATCTCGACAGCTGTTTACAGAAGCTGAAAGATAGCTGTTTGGGTGTGAAATTGGGTGACATAAAAGTAAATTGTCTGCTGTATGCTGATGATACAGTGCTTGTTGCACCATCAGAGGCAGAACTGCAGGCATTAGTCACGTGTATGAAAGAGAAATGTGAAATTAAAGGTCTCCTTTTGAATGCTAATAAAACTAAGGTTCTGGTATTTGAAAGGGACGAAGAGAGAACGAAGTGTGAAATATGAGTAAATCAGGAATGTCTAGAACAGGTAAATGAAATTGTATACTTGGGGAGTGCTTTTAGCCGGGATGGAAGATGTGATTTAGATGTGGACAGGCGTGTCGCTGCCGGGAACAAAGTCAATGGTGTCCTGACTGCGTTAATCAAAAGGCAAGGCGTAGTGAAGAGTGCACGCCTTGCAATACATAACGCAGTGTTGGTACCGACTTTGTTATATGGCAGCGAAATCTGAGTATGCCAGAAGAAGCATAAAAACAAGTTGAATGCAGTTGAGATGCGATCTCTTCGTAAAATGTGCGGCGTTACCATGGCCGACCGAAAGCGAAACGAAGAAATTCGTAATATGGCAGGTTTGAAAGATGACCTTATCACAAAAATTGATAAGGGCGTGCTTCGATGGTTTGGGCACGTTGAGCAAATGAGTGAAGACCGAATGGTGAAGAAAATATATAGCGCGAAAGTAAATATTAAAAGGTGTCGAGGTAGACCGAGACTAACTTTCGAAGACCATGTGAGCAAATTGCTCGAAGAGGGGAGGGTCAAGAGTACTCGGATACCTAGATGTGCATGTATGAAGAAGATAATGAATCTCAAAGAAGCGAAAGAGGTATGTAAGGATCGTGATACTTGGCGATCTGTTCTCTCTGGCTACCTCGTCAGGGATTGTGCGTGAAGATAAGTAAGTAAGTATTGTAATCCTGTCCTGGCTGGAATGCTATTCTCCGTTGATACTGCCCGCTACGACCATAATTAGGTATGGATGACATTATTATTACAAAGATTTAATTTGAAAATAATAATAGGTTACGTAAATAGGGCTATTTCTCTGCGTGGTAAACTTAGAAATGAGGATATCTTCAGTAGAACCAGAGTGACCGACATAGCGCAACGGATTAGTAAGCTGAAGTGGCAATGGGCCGGCCATATAGCTAGTAGAATCGACAACCGATTGGGAAAAAAGGTTCTCAAGTTACAACCCCCGTACCGGTAGGCGAAGTGTAGGGTGGCCCACTAAATGGAGTGACGACCTGTTAAGACATGCAGGAAGTCGATGGATGCAAGTGGCTCAGGATCGTACTTTGTGGCATTCCTTGGGGGAGGCCTATGTTCAGCAGTGGACTTGTGAATGGCTGTAATGATGATGACGATGATGAATAGGTTACAATAGTTATTTCTATAGAAGCTATCAGTACATTTAATGGTAAGTGGCTATTGGAATCAATAGACACCTGCAATTAAATTAAAGGTTACAGATGCTTCACAATCCTTATGTAATCATCATCAAATTAGTAATTATCAAATTGTATTGGTACACAGCAGTTGAGAAAACAAATCATAGGAACAAATCATCTAACAGTGGTAGAGCCACACGGCAGCTTTTGCTGTCGCACGGATGGGCCGACTCGAACCGGGGTGGTACCACGACCTCACAGAAAACCAGCGTGAAGTAGAGGTTTACTTCTGCGTTTCGCTTGGTGAGTGCAGGTGGCCGGAGGCCCTTTTTACTGGAAATGAGGCATTCCATCTTAGTCCTCACGGGTGACAACGCATCTACATTTTGATTTGTAATAGAGGATAGATGTAGATGTCTATGGGCTGCAGCAACCACTTACCATCAGGTGGACTGTGTGCTCGTTTGTCACCCTTATCCTATAAAAAAAAATGTAAAGTTAACATATAATGTATAGTAAAGTTCTGTTCACTAAGTTTTCGCTGAGTTATAGTGGCAAGAGTTAATAATTTGGAGAGGAATGAAACTTAGTCTGGTCATATAACAAGGTCTATTCACTTTCACAATAATGACACACAAAATTCGTTACGCTAAAAAGTTATTACACGTTATTTCAGTTAGTAGGTTAAGAGATGACTGGCGTGACTATGAGCGAACTGTGTCAGTGACACAAAAATGTGCTGTCAGCAAAACACGTTACAATGTTGCAGCTACATAGAAGCATAGTAAAGTTGCAGCCTATATACGTCCCACTGCTGGGCACAAGTCTCCTCTCATTTCTGAGAGGGATTTAGGGCAAGAAAATGTCCGCCGCGCTGCCCCAATGCGTGTTGGCGAACTTCACGTGTCTTGGATTTTTTGCTTATTTCTCAGACATACAGATTTCCGAGCACGTGGTAAATCAGCATTGAAAATTGCAATTAACAATTATATTGGTGCTAGCTGGGATCGAACCCAGATTGCTCGCGTACTGTGAAACTTACAGCAAGCGCTAACCATCTGAGCTACCACGGCTCTACTCACGGATTGGGAGATAACTTTGGTAAAGGCATACAGTTCAATAATTTTTGTTGATAGTCAGATTTGTCTAAGAAATCGGAATCAGCACTACAAGTTGTTTCAAGCTGTTTAAATTTGTTGGACAGCCACAAAGTACGCAATACAGCCGCCCTTATATCTCATAAAACATTGCAATGGCTAGGCAATGTTTAAAGTAATTGACCAAATTATTTTTGCAACAAAATATTTTGTACCATCAGCATTTTTACAATTCTAAAAGAGAAATATATTACTTTTTTACCTTAGTATCTGAAAGAGAGCCAGACCATTCTTCGTTGTCCCAGTCTTCTGTGGTAGGAAATGAGTCACCCATATTACCACCTGTAATTAATTTAATGTTGTTAAATATCATTACTAATAATGGATACACATTTTTTAATATCTTAAAAACACATCATTGTTGAGGAAGAACAGTTTTTGTATACTTTTAAGTAAAATATAATGAAAAATAGCAACATAAATGTACGTCTCAATAAGCGCCACTCAGTCAGTGCGAGTGAGTGAACCGGGAATGTGGGACGAGTTCATTTCGCACGGACTTTACACCGAACGCAGCACCGGTCGCGTCGCTCTAGCGCCGTGCTAATAAAATATATTAACATAAGAAATTGCCAATCTATATAAGCGCGTTTATAAAATTGAACAAACGAACTTACAGCCCATCTGATGATAAGTGGCTACTACTCGAATAAAGAAGGTACAGATGCGTCTGTACTTGTAGGACTGGGTAATGCCTCACAGACACAGACACACAAATGTAACATACCCTTTAGACAGGAACATTTATATAACTAGAATATAGGCAGATGCGTCAGCGTCAGCGGGCTATATGGGTGGTGCGTATTCAGGTGCAGCAGCTGTATGCATGACGTGAGTACAATGAGATGCGTTAGCGTCGTAGGGCTGTGTGGAGCTTGTACTCTATCTTATACTATCCACTGCTATTTAAAAAGTTAAAATTTAAAAAAATATATATGTCATGTTTAAATTCGTATCTCTGGCCACCTGTGTTCTAAATTTTAATTTGGTGGCGTAAAAATTTTATTGATTTTTTGTCATTTGAAAATATATTTCGTCAACTGTTTTCAAAATGGATAAAATTGAACAAAGAGCGGTGATAAAGTTTCTTTATATGAAGGGCATGAAGGGGAAAGATATCCATGACGAGTTAAAGAATGTTTTGGGTGAATGTGCTCCTTCTTATGCCACAGTAAAAAACTGGGTGGCTGAGTTTAAACGCGGTCGTACAAGTGTCCAAGATGAAGCTCGCCCCGGACTTCTAAAAAGCGTCACGACTCCGGAAATGTAAAAGTACGTCGTAAAAGTACATGATATGGTTTTAGCAGATCGACGATTGAAATTATCTGAAATAGCTGACACTACAGGTATTTAAAAAGAACGGGATCATCATATCAGCGAGGAATTAAATATGAAAAAGTTAACGGCCCGTTGGGTGCCGCGATTGCTTACGCACGATCAAAAAAGGATTCGGGTGCAAAATTCAAAACAATGTCTGGACCGTTTTCAGAGTAATAAGGCCGAGAATCAAAAATTTAATCAAAACAGTGGACTCAATCGGGATGCTCGGCTCCAAAAAAAGCCATGGTTGTAAAGTCGGTTGGAAAAGTGATGGCTTCCATCTTTTGGGATGCAGATGGGATCTTGATGATAGATTACCTTCCTAAAGGTCAAACAATTAATGGAGAATACTACGCTAATTTTCTAGATAAACTTCATCAACGTATTCAGCAATAACAAGCGGGTTAGGCGAAAAAAAAAATATCATTTTTCACCAAGACAACGCTAGGGTACACACATGTGTTAAACTATGGCAAAAATCAACGAATTGAAGTATGATTTGCTGCCTCACCCACCTTATTCGCCTGATCTAGCGCCATCAGACTTCTACTTATTCCCTAAGCTCAAAACTTTTTTGGGTGGACAGAAATTTGCCACAAATGATGAAGTCGAGGAGTATTTTGCATGCCTCAAAAGAAATCATTTTATGGAAGGCATTACTGCTTTAGAACGAAGATGGAATAAGTGCGTAGAGGTTCACGGAGACTATGTCGAAAAATAAATTAAATTTTATTACGGAGAGTTAAGTGTTTTCTTAATAGGCTAGTTACTTATCATCCCGCCCTCGTATAATCTAGTGCGTTTGTGTCATGAGACTGTGTGTGTGGAACGTGTACAATTGGGTACATTGGTAAGGTCAGACTGAGTGCGTGGAGCGTGTACAATCGGGTGCATTGGTGTCATGAGACTGTGTGCGTGGAGCGTGTACAATCGGGTGCATTGGTGTCATGAGACTGTGTGCGTGGAGCGTGTACAATCGGGTGCATTGGTGTCATGAGACTGTGTGCGTGGAGCGTGTACAATCGGGTGCATTGGTGTCATGAGACTGTGTGCGTGGAGCGTGTACAATCGGGTGCATTGGTGTCATGAGACTGTGTGCGTGGAGCGTGTACAATCGGGTGCATTGGTGTCATGAGACTGTGTGCGTGGAGCGTGTACAATCGGGTGCATTGGTGTCATGAGACTGTGTGCGTGGAGCGTGTACAATCGGGTGCATTGGTGTCATGAGACTGTGTGCGTGGAGCGTGTACAATCGGGTGCATTGGTGTCATGAGACTGTGTGCGTGGAGCGTGTACAATCGGGTGCATTGGTGGCGTTAGGCTGTGTGTGTGGTGCGGCGGCGTGAGGCTGTGTGCGTGTCGCGGTGGGTGCACAGTGTGGGTATATAGCGACCTGCGTCTGCGGCGTCGGACCAGTGCGAGTCGCGCGGCGGGCGGGTGCGCGCGCCGCCGCGCCGGCCGCCGCGCGCCGCGCCCCGCCCGCCGCGCCCACCGCCGCGCCCGCGCCCCGCGCCGCGCCCGCGCCCGCCCTCGCTCTCGCCGCGACCTGCAACAACACACCTCTGACTTATACTATCAACCTATTCATTCATCCATTACGGATTATACAAGCCAATACTCAACTTAAGCTACCCCCATAAATTGCCATATAGGATGTTCTTTTTGAATTGTTATCAGAAAGATAATACTGCCCATATCCTGTTTCAGTTTCTCTCTGTTGCCTCCACGGCTCCGTGGTGCAGCGGCTTAGCAATGACTTGCAGCACTAAAGGCTAAGAGTTTGAATACCGCACGGAACACATATTTATATAACCTACAAATAATTGTTCCAGATCAGGTTGATTGTCCTTGTGAAATTTATGTACATAAATATACTATAATATAATAACCGTACATTTACTAGGTGACAGTGTAATGTGTGGAAAACATCAGGTACTCCGATCGCCAAACCACCTGCCAAGTTTGACGATTATAGCAATCCTCCATAAATGGAACAATATTTAACATTGCACGGCTCATAAGAAAGTCAAGGAGGAAAATAATCTCCCCATGAAAATTTTCCATGACTCTTAGGACACCCAGACAAATATAATTTAAAGAAAAAAATAAACTATTTGTAATAGCACTCACGTGGACGTGGACCGGAGCGGCTCCGAGCATCTCGCTCGCGAGCGTCTCGAGGTGGTTCCAGTTCCCCATTGCCAGTCGAGGCGGGTGGTTTTTTCTTCTTTTTCTCATTGGTTTGCCACTCGCCCTGGAAATAAAATTAAGTTAGAACGTTTTTTATCGAACACGGCTATCCCACCGTAAAGACCTTAACCATTGTAAGGATTTCACATAATCGCCACACATGACTGGAGGTTTCGCGATTGCAATGTAAGAATGAAAAATTAAAAATCATTATTGCAACAATCACAACAATTTATGTGAAACTAACTCCTGTAAAAGATTAGACTTGAATAACAGGAGCTAATTCCATCCCATCCAGACGTCTTGTAAGGGGGCCATCCGTAAATTACATCACAGGATAAAGCCCCACTTTAGGAAGTCCAAAAAGATATGAAATTGTTTGACAAAGGACGAGGAGTAAAAGCCATGTGATGTCACATGTTAAAATCTAAAATAATTGTTGGATGTAATATTTTACTTTTGAATTTCGCGCCTATAACTCGAACAACGTCTATTTAATTTAACAATACTAAAACTCGAAATTTATACGTAAACCAAAAAACCTAACAATATTACTAACTCAATCTAAATTTTTCGGTTCGGTTTTACATATTGCGAAAATTTATCCTCAAAGGATTGCGGCTAGACCTGCCAGAGAAATTCTTTGTTTAATGAATAATGACGATGCTATATAGTTGGAAGACAGAAAAACTGCAGTTCTAATTTAATTACTTCTAAAATATACATTTTAAAAATATGTGACGTCACCCCATAGGGAGGGGAGGGGGGGGGGGGGATCCAAAAACGTAAATATTTGTGTGACGTAATTTATGGATAGCCAGCCCTTAACTTCAGGGTTGCTGCCAGTCGCCAGTCGCCAGTTTTTTGGTTGCATTGTATAAATGTATCAGTATGATTATAAGCTATGTAATGTATGTAAGAGTATGTAGATAATCTATAACAAGATAATGCTCCACTAGGTGGTAGTCCATCCTAGTAGGTACTACCCCCTCACCTAGTTCTGCCCCCAAGTGCAGCAGTGTGTGCATTACTGTGTTCTAGTTTTATTAGTATAGAGCCAGTATAATTAAAGGATGTGAGCAGGGCCGGGACTAACCATCTAAGCGCCCCGGGCGAGTGATACGTTTGGCACCCCTTTATATCCTACTATAATATTACAAATGTGAATGTTTGTGTGGTGTTGTGAAATGTTAGCATGTATGGATGGATGTTTGTTACTTTCCCATGCAAAAACTACTGAACGGATTTTAAAGAAACTTTACAGTAACATAGCTTTATATATAACATATATGCTATAATTTATTATGATATTGTATAAATTATGGTCGCTAGTTTGCTTATAATTAAAAACTTATTTCAAATTTTGTATATAGATATAATATTTTCATTGAATTAGTAGACCACATAAATATTTATTATTATTAAAAATTACATATTTTATATATCCATTATCTCAACAATGTAGGGTAGACTGTACAATGATTGGTCTTAAATTACCGCTTTGCGTCATGATTTGTGTTCCTAAAACTGAATTACAAGCGAGATATATGTATGTGAATCTTTATTTGTAAAACGTCTTTGGGGTAAATGTATCTCGAAATCCAATCACATTTATTGAAGTAATCATTGTGTAAGTAATTAAAAGACTTCCAGAATTTTTTAAAAGTACAATCATTGGCCTCTTGAAGTTATAATGAAAAATAAAACAACAAACCCTCGAAATTATACTTTAACTTAAAATGAAATGCATAAAACAAACAAATTTTAGGTCAGAATAAACCTGAATTAGCCAACGTAATGAATCAGATTTAGTTAAAATCTGAAGGTAACAAACCATCAAACATGGCGACGCATATTGTTTTATTTTTAAAATTCAATAAACTATACTATGCACAGAATACAAAAAAAAAATTAACGCAGTTTTAGTTGTAACTGATTATTTGCATTTAAAATTCAAAGTGAGAATCATTGTAGGAAGGTAAGAAATTTAAAAAGTTCTAAACTAATTTTTATTTGATAGCTTCTAAATTAATAAGAAATCTACTTCCATTTCAGTTTCCAAATGGCTTTTATTTTTTTAATTTGCTTATAAACTTAACAGTATGTAAAAAGCGAAGAAAGCATAGTATATAGAATACCTAATACGAGTTACCATTTCTTGCTTGTTTTGCTCAGTGCGTCTCTCTCGTTATACATTAGTAAGTGAGACATATGACAAGTGACAAACCAATGAGCATGAATGACACTCTGATGACATAAGTTCATAAAAGGTAATACCTAAGTAGAATTTTATTATTTAGATTGAGAGAAAGTTATTTAAATTTAATAAGTGGTGAAGTTAAGCTGGCGCGTGTGGCGCCCTGTAAACCCTGGCGCTAGCTGTGAGGCAATCCATCTTGGTCTATAAATGTTGCAACGCATCCATGGGCAGTGTCTTTGGACTGCTGTAGCTACTTGCAATAAGGTGGACTGTAAGTATGTTTATCACTTCAATGTCATAAAAAAATTACATCCACACCTGTATCCGCTGACTCTCCTCCAGCAACAAGTTGCAGGCGGCCACCATGTCGTTGTCAGAGTCGTGCAGCGCAGAACAAACCTCTTCCTCTGTGCGACGCGTCATCTCCATCAGTTCCGTCACCTTATAACAATACAATAACATTAAAGTTACCTCTGCAGTCTATCAAAAGTCCATTGCTACACATAGGCCTACCCCATAGGAGGATGTGCCATATTTGCCACGCTTGGCATGCAGGTTGGCAATGGAAATTTATATTTTATATTTTAGTTGTTATAAGGAAAACGCTTCTGCTCATCTCATGTTCTGTTTCCCTCTATCGCCTCTTATGACACCCACGAAATAATACAGGGTATTGGATATTCTTACACCGCCACTACTAGATCAACAACACTATACGAGAGCGACACTGAAAGTTTTTAGAACTGGCCACTTGTAAAGCATATAATAAAAAATAAGTTCAAATTTTGAAAATAGAACTCTTTGCCAATATTATTTGTGTATGTATTTTATTAATTTGTCATTTGTTTACGATTTGGTAGCAAATAAAAAATTGTGTGTTAAGTCAGCATGAATTTAACGCGAGAAAATTTTCGTGCAATGGTTTTTTATGACTTTCGATGTCATTTAAGTCAACAAGAAAGTTATGATAGACTTCGATTGGCCTTTCACGATGAAGCCTCATCTCGTGCCACTGTTTACAACTGGTTTAATGAGTTTAAACGTTGTCGCACTAATCTCACCGATGATCTGCGTGAGGGACGGCCTTCTACGGCGACGACTGAAGATAACATCAGTGCTGTGCGGCGGTATGATAGAGACTGACAAAAGAGTGACTTACTTATCAGAAGATTCGGAAAAGCTTAGGCATCGGTATGAGTCAAGTGCACAAAATCCTCCATGAACATTTAGCAGTCAGGAAGCTTTGTACCCCGGCGGATACCTCATTTTTGACAGAGGCCCAAGAACTCCGTCGTGTCGTGAACAAGATTGGTGGCGTGAAATGGTGCAAGGATTTAACGGAGGTGACTCAATGCTGTGTTCGACATACTACGGGTGACGAAAGCTGGATTTATTGTTATGATCCTGAAACTAAGAGACAATCTGCTTTCTGGGTGTTTCTTTCCGAGGAGTTGCCAACTAATAAAGTGAAGAGAGGTCGAAGCGTGGGAAAAAAGATAGTGACCTCGTTCTTCGGAGGGACAGGTCATATGCGCAACAATTGTTTTAGAGGATTGAAATACAATTACTGCAGAGTGGTACATTAACAACTGTTTGCCACTTGTCTTGAAAAAAGTTCGGGAGAAACGACCTCGCAGTAGGATCCTCCTTCACCACGACAACGCCTCGTCGCATACCGCCAATCAAACAATCGACTACTTGGCGACGTCAGACGTGGAATTACTGGGTCACCCGCCCTATAGCCTCGACCTCGCACCTTGCGAAATTTATTTATTTCCAAAATATAAAAAAAACGTTTTATGGACGCCGAGGAATCAGCGACTGCGTTTCAAAATGCCCTAAGGACTAGTGGGCAAAGTGCTTTTCTCAGTGATTTCATCGGATGCAGCGATGTATTGATGTAAATGGATACTATTTTGGAAAGATAGGCCGGGAAGGCCTATGTTCAGCAGTGGACTTGTGAAGGGCTGTAATGATGAAATATACATGAAAAACCAGATTCGCTAAAGCTATTTATGACATATTTCTGAAATTTTTACAGATTAAATACTTAAATCTAGACAATGGTGTATATTTATTGACAACAAACCCATAAACATACCAGCCTTACAGGGACAAGGACAGATTATGTTAGACTCGCACAGACTAAAAAACCGCATGGTACCCACTAGTTCAAATAAATATAAATCCTTTTAAGACCTGGACCACTAGAAAAAACTAAAAACGTTGGCTGTGTTTCCTCGCTGAATGGCTATATTTTTATTCTGTAGTAAAGAGTAGACAATAGCCATAAACATTGCGCAATATAGGGAGAAAGTAAAAGACCCTCATTAGTCTTTTTGCAACACAGAGCTGCTACAGGATGGAAACAATCTTGAGAACAAGCTGCAAACCTAATTCAAACAAGATGTATTCCATGGAAGTGGCAACATCAAAATATTTTTGAACATAATTGATTTTTACAAACAAAAGCTTTTTAGAAGTTTCCAAAACCATTACTCAAGTATCCCTACTTGTCACTCCCATGACTGACTTGACACTGGCAGAATTCTATCAAGAGAAGCCATAATATAAAAGAAGAAGAAGAAGTATCCTAAAAATATAAAACCAAAACTATAATAAACCCCTACCCTTCAGTCTCAATTGTTGGCCAGAGGATATTAGAAAATATTGTAACAAAGAAAAATCGAAAAACTATTAAAGCAACATCTCTTAAATAGCATAGTTTAACAATTTAAGTGTTGATTATATAATCAAATCCAACAGTAAACTGTTTAAAATGTGTTTTGGGACTTTTAAATAGAACTAAGATAAATGATATTGAAGTTATAACAACAATAAAACTGGAGCACCAATTTTATACTGGATTAGATTACTAGAAGATGTTCTCTTTGTCACCACACTAAACTTGTTTTAAATACAAGCTGGACTCTCGCTTCGTACAACATTGTTACACACATAAACATGTCAGCATGAATGATGCCTGTACTTAAGCTGATAAATAAATAAAGAAATAAGTATAAAAGAAGCGAGAAGTGTGTGTCAGGATCCTGCCAAACGGAAGTTCGTAGTCTCTTCCTACCCCTCTGGGTGACAGTTGAGTGTTTGTTTTCTATAAATGTAATATCGAAACTAATTCTACCCAACAAAAGAAAAGCATAGATCTAACGTAAAATAAGTACAATAATATAGTCTAATTGCCATTCCAACCTCTATTGTTATCCAACTTTCTCATAATTTATTTCTGTAAGTGCAATAATTGCATATGATTATCTCACCATTCTACGGACGTCAGTAGCGTCGTCACTTTTGCGGTCGATCATATTTGCCATTCGGAGTTGTTCTGTGGTTGCCTGAAATAAATTATACAAAATTAATTCTACAATTAATATATAATAGCAAACAATAGCATACGAAATTAGTAAGCTGAAGTGGCAATGGGTCGGCCTTATCGCTAGAAGAACCGACAACCTATGGGGCAAAAAAGGTTTCGAGTGACAGCCTAGTACCGGTAGGAGAAGTGTAGGGCGACCCCCCACTAGATGGAGTGACGACCTGGTAAGATATGCAGGAAGTCGATGGATGCAGATGGCTCGAGACAGTGCTTTGTGGCATTCTTTGGAGGAGGCTATGTTTACCAGTGGGCTTGTGAAGGGCTGTAATAACGATGATGATGATACAATAGTTGCAGATGTTAAGATGCCGTATAGCAGCGTTGTAAGAATATCCACTACCCCATATCATCCCGTGGGTGTCGTAAGAGGCGAGAGAGGAAAACGGAACCAGGAGATGGACAGCAGCATCTTCCTTATAACAAATAGAAAAATATTGCGGTCGCTAACCCGCTTACCAGGCACGGCAACTATGGAAAATATTTCCGCTATGAGGCAATGTATGGGGAGGCCTGTGTTCAACAGTGGATTTTTGATAGGCTGTGATGATGATGTTAAGATTATAAATATTTATGGATGGAGAATTTTAAATGTGGCAGAGCCATACTAAAGTTTAATCAAGTTGTAGCATGAGTAGATAAAAGTTAAGTATCAAAATACAAATGCAAAGTCACCTCTGAGAAAGAGTCTCCAGTTCAATATAATACAGCGTAAAATAACATCTTAATGCTGCTGTGTTTCGTATGGTGAGTGTAGAGAACTGGAGAGCCTTTTTACTGGAAAAGATGCATTCTATCTTAGTCCTCGCTATTATCGCCGGTCGAGCCGACCAATTCGTGCTACAACTATACAATTTATTTTTCTGCAGCATGACTCTACAATGTTTAAAAAGCATGTTTAAGCAATTACATACACATACATGTCTTCTTCTTCGTTGCCAGCCTATAGAAGTCGAATGCTGGACTTGGTCCTCCCAAATGTAAGAAGGATTTACATTAATCACCACACTCGGCAATCAGATTGGCGAACACCAGAAGTCTCGCACCTTCGACGCTGCTCTTTTTTTATAGCATAGGGTGACAAACGACAAGCACACAGTCCACCTGATGGTAAGTGGATGTTGTCACACATAGACATCTATATCTATCCTTGTTTGCGAATCAAAATGCAGATTGCAAATGTTGTCACCCATGAGGACTAAAGGGTCTCCGGTTCTCTACACTCACCATACGAAACACAGCAGTGTTAAGCTGCTATTTTACGCTGGTATTCTGTGAGAGCGTGGTCCTTCCCCAGTTGAGCTGACCCATTCATGCTACAACTATACTACTAATATAGCTGCAGCATGGCTCTACTGCGTAGAAACGTAGTGCTCTTCATCAATCTGGGTATTTCAAGTTTGAAAGAAACGGCATAGTTATACCGCAACCATCAGGAGCCATATAACTATTCTATAGTCACCACACGGCTACATACTAAAGTATTGATATCAAGGAGGTTTACCTGTAACTTGACCTTCTCCTTAGGCTGGGGCTTGTCTGTGTTCTTGCCTTTGTCCTGTGCGTGCTTGCCGTCTTTGCCGCCCGCCTTCGCACCACCCTTGGTGGCGCGCGCTCCCAAACTCATCTTTATTTTCTATAGTTATATTTACAGCCTCTATTTACAAGCAGCTGAAAAGATATAGAAAGAAATTATTTATTAATTAGCCGTGGTTTTTAAAGGTCAAGAGGATCGCCTTATACTCTGTAGTAAACGAAAAACCCCTGTATGTGCCGTCGCTTTCCAAAATACGACTTCGTTTGAACCAATTTCTAGTCCGGACTATTACAAGTGCTCAAACTGGGCACGGATCGATTAATAAACATGTTTACTGTTAGATATCACCGACAATCCACTGTGCAGAGCCTGAATAGAGTGCGAAGACATGACCGCTCATGTTCTACTAGAGTGATTTGAGGTATTAGTACCTTGGTGCACCAGAGTCGAAATCTTTAGCAACATCAAAAAGTTTGGGTGGCTCGAATAGCAGCAATTCCCGACCACACGCAAAAAGAGCGCTTAGTCGTGGAATTGTGGAAACCAGCCTCTTATAACACTAATACAAACTGACATTCATTTCCAACAATTCTGACACTGAAGTGAGCTTCTCGCCATTTCATTTAATGTATTGTCCATCAGACCAAATTCAGTTATAGAAAATAGTCGCAAAAGAGACTAGCCATTTGTGCAGGACAGGATTATGGAGCATATATATGCAGATAACACAGGTACACTCTCTATACTCTCCCTCTCAACGCAAGTGGAGAGAGACCGTTGCAGTACCAACTACCAACCAACGGCTTGACGTGCTTTCCGAGGCATGGGACAAAAACCACTAAATTCCTGATGATTCCTGGGCTGCTATTGAGATTTTCTTGGCAGAAAATCCCAAAAATTGTATTAAGCCCGGCCCGGGGTCTCATGATCAGCCTGCTTACGACCACAAGACCAACAAAGGCAGTCACAATTGATAAGATTAAAAATTTCGTACAACCAACTTCAATATAAATTATTACGGATAACTCAAAAACTACTGGTCAGACCTTAATCAGACCACATGAGAAGCACCAGCTTTCAAATAAAAAAAGAATCATCAAAATCGGTTCATCCAGAAAATAGTTATGAGGTAATACACATTAAAAAAAAAGTTAAAAATGAGGCATCCTACTTATTATAGTGATGAAGTAGTCTAGTGTTTCTAGAAAATACATATATAATATGTAATTGATTGATGACCAGATTTATCAGGAAACAACATGCAAATAGACACTCAAAAGAAGAAATAATATTAAGTTTTGAACTTAAAAGTCCAATAAACTAAACCTTTCAATGAAATATTCAATTTTCTGCTTGTATAAAGTGAGACAATATTTATTTAGGATAGGAAAAGGAAATTATTACAGCTATTTGAAATTAAATGGAGTTACAGTTATGAGTACCTAATAATTGTTTGCAATAATTTTTGAATAAATATGTAATCTGATTAGTTAATCTGTCATTTTAATACCACTAAGAAACTTCTTCTTTAAAAAAAAATAATCAACACGCCTCGTTAATATAGAGATTAATTTTACGCAACATTTTTAAGCAATTGCAACTGAGCCTATGTAAAAAGAAAGTAATATCTTGTATGTATGTAAATCCGTTCCTTTTCTGTTTATTTTTTGGGGTTCCTTTGGGTACGGGACCCTATTAGTAATAGTAAGCCTCCGCTGTCCGTCTGTCTATCAAGGGGCTATATCTCATGATCCGCAATAGGTAGACAGTTGAAATGTTCACAAAATGTGTATTTCTGTTGCCGCTATAATAAAAATTAAAATAAATTAAAAATTAGAAGGGGGATCTCCTACTAGAAACGTGTATTACAATAATACGGAACCCTTCATGCGCGAGTCCGACTCGCACTCGGCCAGTTATTTCAATGGACATCACAATCAATATGTCATTATTACGTGAGTATATGTAGATTACATGATGTCGCTATAATGTAAATATGGCTGACATGAACTGAAGACTTGCGACCTAAAAAATAATAATAAGCAACATTTTTTTTTTTTGGTTATTATATCTGCTGAATTATTTAGGCTAACAGAAGGTCAGATAAGTGCCCAATCACACATATAGTTGAAAAACATAACCCTGCTTCTAAGCAGTTGGGTCAAGCAGCCATTTAAAAATGTTGAGAGTGAGTTTAGGGAGAACAAGGTACTAAAGTTATATGTATTTAATCCTTTCCCTGTCGTGTAAATGAACATTTCGCTTGTTTTACTATTTTATCTATCTTGTGGACAGGGAAAATGTTTAGTAATCAATAATTTAAAAATTGAGGTCTCTTCATAATATTGTTCCTAAGCACCTGGCTTTTAACTTGCAAAATGCACTCAAGGACAAATTTCTTAAAGATTGTACACCAGGTTTTCATATACAAAGCATTAAAAAATGTTTGCATATTCATTTCAAATACTATAAATACTTCCAACATGTTTCTTTATTTTAAATGTCCCTTTAGTTAAGTTGCAGCATTGCATTAATGCATATTAATATCACAGGCTGATAACTGCTAGCCGTTATGGGTGTAGCTAGAAAAAGGCAAAGCCTACCTAGAAAATCTAGTCCATCCTCCTGAAAATTTGGTATCAACACCTGTCTAGACGTGTATTTTTATATGCTATTTTTATACAATAATGTAAAAAGTTAAAAGAAAGTTGAGAACCTGTTGTTATTGTTACGTCTATCGAATTTACCCAACATATTCATATGGTATTGCAAAAAAAAAAGAAGGGCCCATAATCATATTATACGGCTTGCAAAATTTTATGTCAACAGACAAAGTCACGTAAGTTATTGAATTTTAAATTTTAGACAAGACCATTGGAATGAGTCAACGGTCAAAGTATGTATGTTGTTGATCATCTTTATCAAAAGCATACATACTCGGACCGTTGACTTGTTGGAAAGACAAATTTGAATTAATTAAGAACTGTCCCATTTTTTCAAACAAATTTATATTTAAAGGCTCATCTTTTTAAAAAAAAAACATAGTGCTTTCGTACACAAGCTGCACAAGGATAACATTCAGCCAAGAAACAATTATTTGTAGGCCATACAAATACTCGTTCCATGCAGGATTCAAACCTGCAGTCTTCAGCCGCCGCAACTGAACGAAAAAACACTGCGCCACAGAGGTGTCAAAATATAAAAACATATAAAAGATTTTTAAACGCAATAAATCAAATAATTGAGTGGTAGTAGCATAGGAGAATCAATTACTCACATTTTGCCTCGTGGTTTACCGTAAGACACGAATTGACACGTACTTGTTTTACTTATTATATTATTTAATTCTATAACTATTTTGGCTTACTTGTAGTTGTTAGCAGGATTATTAGAATGAAAACAAATCATTGTTAGTTTTATCATCATATAATAAGCATTAAGCTATGTGGTCAACTTACAGACCATCATCCAAATATGTGCATGCATGGCATAAGTGCTAGTAAAAATCGATTGCGGAATATGCTTTTAGAACTAGAAACTTCGTCTATATTACGTTGTCTAAGTGCCATACAAATATTTATTTTGTCATTCAAAAATGGCATTAAAAATTGAATGCGGAATATAATTCCAAAAGCCAATAGTATAAAATTATTAGAGCTATTTTTTTCTTTCCTTTAAAAAAGATTACCCATCAATAATAAAGTGCCATACAAATACTTATTTTGTATGGGAATTGAACCCTTGGCCAGCAGTGGTGCAACTACTTCATCACTGCAGTACCGACCTGTCATCACACCTTTGGAAGTCGTGTTAAAAATAAATAATATGCAAATGACTATTGAATCTATTATTTGTTCTCATTAGGTATAAGGTATATTGTGTATAATGAATGTAATGTAAATAAAAATAAATCTCTTATTGCACATCATACTAAAAAATATTTTTTTCCGGAACACCCACACAAGAAATATTGAAGTTACAGTTCTCTTAATGAGTAGGTGTGTTCAATTTGGCTAAAAATATCAATAAAAATCTATATTTTTCTATGAGTAAGCATACAGTTCTAACACAGTTATCTAATGAGCTATAAGATTTACAATCATCAGCACTTTTCTAAATAATAAAAAAATTGTTTTGTTTGCAACTGGCTAAATTAACAATGCCAAAGAAAAATAATTAAAAATTTTGTACAACCGACTTCAATATAAATTATTAAGAATACCTCAACTGTTGGTCAGCCTTTGATCAAACTTATATGTGAACTTACAGGGTTGTATTGGTGATTTTAATGATAATAATTCTGTAAACACATAATCGCTACGGTCGCGAATCATATTTTGTTAAATATACAACCTAACCCTGACCTGCAAATTCCAAAAAATGCAAGAAAATTTGAATTTCACGGGTCACCCTGGAGCTTTCACTTTAATAATAAGTATATGGTCTAAACAAAAATTTTCATGGAAACATTATGACAAACCTACATTTAAGATCATTATTTTATTTATGTTGTCCACTCCCCATAACTAATAGTTGTCCTATTTAAAAACATACACATACCGTGCCCACCAAAATTAGAAAGGGATGGGGAGCTCCTGCACCACTCTCAATGGCCTAATATGGGTTGTAGCCGTCAGGGTTGCAGTAGTATGCAAAAGCATTCCTGTAGATTCAAGAAAATGTAACAATACAAATATCATTGACATTGTATCCAATCAGGTATCCTGGAGGGATTTACCTATGTACAAAAAAATTAACAAGAACTAAGTAATCAACCAACTGTAAATAATATTCAAAATCAAAATAATATAGTTTCTAATTAGTTCTGAACATCTGCCAACACTCAATAGACATAGCAGTCTCTATGGTCTATTGAGACAGCAATGCATTATCATTTTGACATTGACCATATAAACATGTGGACTTGCATTGTTGATTATCAAACAAATTACAACTAAGATCATCATCATCATCATTACAGCCCTTCACAAGTCCACTGCTGAACATAGGCCTCCCCCAAAGAATGCCACAAAGCACGGTCCTGAGCCACCTGCATCCATCGACTTCCTGCATGTCTTATCAGGTCGTCACTCCATCTCGTGGGGGGACGCCCTACACTTCGCCTACCGGTACGAGGCTGCCACTCGAGAACCTTTCTTCCCCATCGGTTGTCGGTTCTTCGAGCTATATGGCCGGCCCACTGCCACTTCAGCTTACTAATCCGTTGGGCTATGTCGGTTACTCTGGTTCTACTGCGGATATCCTCATTCCTAAGTTTATCACGCAGAGAAACTCCGAGCATAGCCCTCTCCATAGCTCGCTGAGCGACCTTGAGCTTTCTCATACGGCCAGCAGTGAAGGACCACGTCTCAGTTCCATAAGTCATCACTGGCAACACGCACTGGTTGTACAATTTCGTTTTCAGGTTCTGAGGTATGTCTGACGAGAAGATGTGTCGTAGCTTCCCGAACGCTGCCCAGCCGAGTTGAATCCGTCGATTGACCTCTCGGTCGAAGTTGGACTTACCTAGTCGGACTATTTGTCCCAGGTAAACATACTCGTCAACAACTTCGAGCTTAGTGTTCCCAACAACTACCGGCATAGGTGTGACATGGACATTGAACATGATCTTTGTTTTGTCCATGTTCATCTTAAGACCTATCCGTTGGGAAACACTATCGAGGTCATTGAGCATAGTGCTTAGGTCCTCCAGCGATTCTGCCATAAGGACTATATCGTCGGCAAATCGAAGGTGAGTGATGTACTCGCCATTGATGTTGATACCGTATCCTTTCCAGTCCAGAAGCTTGAAAACGTCTTCCAATGCAGCGGTGAAGAGTTTCGGGGATATGACGTCACCCTGTCTTACACCTCTCTGCAATTGGATAGGTTTCGTACTCTGGTTCTGTACTCGGATAGCCATCGTAGCCCTACTGTACAAGCACTTCAACACTTCGATATACCGACAGTCAACTTGGCACCGCTGAAGGGACTGCAGCACCGCCCAAATTTCGACGGAATCAAAGGCTTTCTCATAGTCCACATACGCCAGACATAGTGGCAAATTGTACTCTTCGGACTTCTGTACAATTTGCCGAAGGGTATGTATGTGGTCTATGGTGCTAAAGCCCTTTCGGAAACCGGCTTGTTCGGGAGGCTGGAAGTCGTCAAGTCTGCGCGCGAGACGATTCGTAATGACTCTCGAAAACAGCACGTAGACGCGGCTCAGAAGGGAAATCGGTCTGTAGTTCTTCAAGAGAGCGTTGTCACCTTTCTTGAAGAACAAGACCACCGCACTTCTGCTCCACGCCTCCGGTGTAATGCCACCATGGAGGACGGAATTAAAGAGCTTCTGAAGGACTTCAAGTACCGGTCTTCCACCCGCTTTCAGAAGCTCCGCTGTAATTCCATCCTCGCCTGGGGCCTTACCGTTTTTAAGGTGCTGGAGAGCCATTCTAATCTCGCTCAGACTGACGTCCGGGATATCTTCGGAATAGTGTCGGATGAGACTCGCTCTTGGATCGTTACTCACACTTGCGTGTGGCTCCAACGATGACGTGTACAGCTGCCCATAGAACCTCTCAATCTCACTCAAAATCTCAGGTGTCCCGGAAACGATGCTGCCACATTCTGTCTTCAGCTTTGACAGGTGGTTCTTTCTGGCAGACAGATCTCTGGCAAAGACTTTGGAGCCTTGGTTCCGCTCGATCGCTTCTTCAATACGAACT
This sequence comes from Parnassius mnemosyne, assembly GCA_963668995.1. Taxonomy (NCBI): domain Eukaryota; kingdom Metazoa; phylum Arthropoda; class Insecta; order Lepidoptera; family Papilionidae; genus Parnassius; species Parnassius mnemosyne. Next base: position 34,276,810 of record CAVLGL010000084.1, read on the forward strand.
GTATTGAAGTTGCGTAAGTCCCGCCGCATGCATTTGGAGATCTGTCTGTTCAGATGCCTGTATGCTGTCAAGTCTGTTGAAGAATGTAGCTTCATCTCCCGTCTAACAGCCATGAGATTAAGAGTGTGATCGGAGAGTTTTTGTGTTCTTCTGCGGCGGGTCTTGCAGAACTTAGCTCCGACCGCATGGACAGTTTCCACGAGCTTGTCATTCATATCGTCCACTTCATTGCAGTCGTCTAGGCACTGAAAACGGTTTTGTAACTCGAGCTGAAAGGTTTCGGGACTTTGGAACAGAGCACGAGGGGGACGGAGCGTTGACTTCATTAGACGAGACCTCTCCAACTTAACGTTTAGGTTCAGTGTGCCTCTAACCATTCGGTGATCGCTACCAGTTTTCACCCTCGCGATCACGGAGACATCACTGAACAGTTGTCGTCTGGTCGTCATAATGAAGTCAATCTCATTTTTTGTCGAACCGTCGGGGCTCGACCAGGTCCACTTCCTGTGGGGCCGCTTCTGGAAGAAAGAGTTCATCATAAAGAGTCCCTCTTTCTCCATGAAGTCGGCCAGCTGCTGGCCCCTTGGGTTCCGTTGCCCTATTCCAAATTTCCCTACTTTCAGCTCACCGTTCTCTCTTGTGCCTAGTTTTGCATTGAAGTCTCCCATTAACACCGTATATTGGGTTTTGGAGGAATGCATGGCTCTAGAGATATCCTCATACATTTCCTCCACCTCCCCATCGGGGTGTGCCGAGGTTGGTGCGTAAACCTGTATGACCTTCAGCGAATACCGTTTGGTGATTCTGAGTATAAGGTACGCAACCCTCGTCGACACACTCCCGATCTTTACAACGTTGTTAACGAGAGACTTGTGGACGATAAATCCAACTAAGATAATACAAATAAAATATTTAATATGCTCTTATCAGTTCAAAGAACTTTACAGTGGCAAGGCGAGCTAAGTGAAAAATATTGTTTTATTTACACACTATTTCAATGTTATATAGAAAGATTTATAGTACCCATTATTTTTTATAGTTGGGAGGATGCATTAAATTGCATCCTCTTTTAAACAAAATGTTGCTGCCTAGACCAATTCCAATCAGTAGATAATTTCCAAATACTAGGGGAATCATATACAAGAACTGTGCATAATGCATTTTAATTGTAGCCTTGCACTAAAAAATCTTATAATTTTTGTAGTTTAAAAGAAAACTACAAGGCTTACAAAGGTTGACAGTGAAAACCATAAAATTGTGGGAACTTTAACCAAATTGGAGGAAGTTTAAAAACAAAATATCATGTCCTAACCCAATGACCTTACACTATTAATTTCTGTTTTGTCATAATCAAGGTTGAAGTCTAAAATTGTAGCAAATCACCTTTAGTTAGAGATTTAGGTAGAGAATATGTAACCCAAAACCAAATGTATCACTAATTTGCTACAATATTTGAATTTGTTGATAGATCAACTTATACAAGTTAGCGATGCATTTAATTTTGGCTTTTGAACAGTTTTTGTCAATGATTACATATTGTTTGCTCTATTTTATTAATTGGAGCTTGAATAATTGCATTAATTATCAACTTTATTATTGTTTCATAAGTTTACAATATTTTATCTATAGTAACTCACCCAACTAGAAAAAAGAACAATATTTCAGTAATAAAGGTAAGTCATATGTGCATTACTTCAAAAACATTGCAAAATTCCAATTTAGAATAATTTCATTAATTTGAAAGATTTTTTTTAAATTTCCGATAGGTTCACTTATAGGAATTTTACTTAAGCACATCTACACTTCATCAATATTATATCAAGACAGAAACAGATCAGCAGACCTAGTCATATTTATTTTCTACAATCAATATTGCTAATAGAAAACAGTAAGAATGAATGGGAATGACATATCTCTTTTTTTTTACAATAAAGATGACAAAGAAGCACCTGATGGTAAGTGAATACCGTGGCCCATAAACATCTACATTTATCCTCAATTAAGAATCAAAATGTAAATGTGTTGACACCCCTGAGGACTAAGATGGAATGCTTTGTTTCCAGTAAAAGGTTTACACAACAAAACACAGCAGCATATAGCTGCTACTCTATGGTGGTATTCTATGAGTGTGGTCCTATCCTGGATCCATTCATGCTACAATATGATATAGTTGCAGGGTGGCTCTACCACATATAATGTTAAGACATGACTTTACATGGATTTCATTTATTATTATAGTTTTCTCTTAACATTAATGATTGTAGTCAACTAAATGGCCTAACTCCGCAGGTATAAAGCAATAAATTTCTATAGAAAATCTTATATTTGTGCATGTTAGAGGAAAAGCCAAGCTCCAATGAAATATTAAAAAGATGATTAGAATAATAATATGAACACAAAAAAATTCTTGCTAAATCTATACAAATAATATAGTTGCATCATGGCTCTAATCACACTTAAAACACGGGGATGCAAAGTGTGCTTTAATATCTATAATTAAATACTCACTATATAATGGACAATAACATTGATAATTTTTGAATAATATATGTACATACATATTTTTTAATGTTTATTGTTTAATATTTGCTTGCCCAAAAGGTTCATATTAAAAATATTGTTTGTCTACGCTGAGGAACAGTATAGTCTTAGGTTTATGGTGACATAGCACTATAAGAAATTCATCATTCAATTAGAGATGTAACTTTATAAATAATTTAAAATTAAAAATTTTGTATAACTGACTTCAATATAAATTGTTAGGAATAACTCAAAAACTATTGATCAGACCTTGATCAAATTTATATGGGACCACATGAGAAGCACCAGCTTTCAAATTAAAAAGTGAATCATCGAAATCGGTTCACCCAGAAAAAAGTCATGAGGGAACACACATTAAAAAAAACACAGTCAAATTGAGTACTATCTCCTTTTTGAAGTCTGTAGAAACTACATCACAACAACACACAATGAGGTGATCACCACCATACTAGTTCTATTAAAATAGATTTAAAAATTGTATAAACAATATCATGGCAAAGTGAAATATGTTTAAAAAAAGTTCCACTGGGTTTCTTGCTGGTTCTTCCCAGGACAGAGGTGTTTTCCGAAAACTGTGATAAATAAAAAAATGACTTCGAATAAGTATTATGTAATAATCTTCTTACTGAATAAGAATTATTATATTCTATTCTACACAAGACTTGGACAACACAAAAAAATGATAAATTGGGAATATAGATTGCAATAGAAGATTGTGAATAATGGACAAAAAAAAGAGAGCACTGAATACATCAAATACTTGTAGATATGTAAGCACAACCAAGGAAACAGAAAGGTTATAAGACAGTGTAGCACAAATTTCCAAATTTAACAAACCACTCCACTAGTAACAATTCTATTAAACTAACAAAAACTATTATTTTATATGCTTCTAACAAATGATTTGTTGAGAATAGTAATGAGAGATGAGTAAAAAATTCTTATGAGAATATATAACTCAAAACAGTTCCTTTCGATTATAGAAACTGCCTGAAATGTCATATTATACTGATTTACTATAGCCATCATCATTACAAACCTTCACAAGTTCACTGCTCAATAGACTTCTCCTAAACATAAGAAATAATCATGACTAAACTAATTGACTGAAACAATAATTGAAATGCAATTTAAATAATATATTATGTAATATATATTTGTGTGTGGTACTACAATACTACAATACTAGCAGATATGTTAAATAATAAAAAGAAACAGCTAAGAAGAAGAGTTCAGAAACAAAGAGATCTGATACATTTTATATGTTGATCGTAAGATGAAGAATATAAACAATTCCTATTGTAATCGAATGGAATAAATTTCACGTCACCTAGGCTACTTGTAAAATTCTGTTAAAGATATATACAACTATGGCATGTTGTCAACCATCAAATGGTACCCAGATGATAGGATATGCAAATCTCACAACTACCATGTAGCACTAAGTTTATAATGAAAAGATAATCTATCATCAAAGAAAACAAAACGACAAAATAGATAATACTTCTATTTCAAATATGTTAAGTTGTTTCAGCGGTAAATTGGTAGTAAACAAAACAATCGACCGGAACATTGGCTCATTAATCGCAATGTAATAACAACAGCGCCGAAAAACATTAGAATCGGTATAATACACGACAAAGTTACGGAACAAGGTAAAATATTACATTACTTTTCGCAGGATTCAGGGCAATGATTCATGTTGAATGGACCGCGAGGCAATACCAATATGAAACCATAAGGTGCGAAAATTTCCACAAAAACACCAACAAGATCGTTTTGTATGCACATCTGCATTGTAAAGGGAGCTCACGTCATCAATTTCTTAACGTCCAACGGAGACGAAATTCAATAGGCGAGCGGCACATGTGGGGGACGCCATTCTTGAAGCACCTTTCTTGGTATCAAAATGACAGTCTTTGTTGATGAAATAAACTACAACGGCACAATTTCACATCGCATTTAACAACACATTATCACATATACGAATTTAAACTTAATTTTTTACCTTAAACCTAATGTATTTTCCGAAATACAGCACGATTTCTATTAAAATTTATTATTTCCATACCTGTGAATGCGCTCTCAAACGCAAGCTGGTCACGTGACTATCTAGTGATGTACCATGTTCAAAGTTACGATTTAAAGAATGGCCAGTTTTAAAACCAATAAAGATTACGTAATTATCATTAATCCTACATGGGTGAATATTTGAAGATAGACATATTCAGGGTTCGTTAGTTAAGTTCAAATAATGCTTCCAATTATTTTTTTTATGGATTTCACCTAAAGCTTATAGTGCAGATTAACGAAATAAATCAAACGCACAGTATTTGAACTGCTATATAGGCCTGAATCTGAAGCTGAAAATTTTCACCAAACGGTGATGAGATATGAAACAAACGGTATTTAGTATTTTAAAAATGGTAATTATGCTACGTGATTGGTAATTATAAATAAAATGAATGATGTACTGAAATCACACATTTATTTAATACATCACTTATATTTGAAAAAAAATTGTCGAAAATCCACCGGTTTTCCTAATTATTTAATTAGGTCAGTAAATATTAATTTGTCTAGTAAATTAAATAAAACCAACTAAAACATTAGTTCAGAACTCAGAGTTATACAAGCTCCATCTAAAATATTTTTTAAATTCGGTAAAATCTTATACAAAAACAGATTTATACTTAAATCCGAATTAGTTTCTATTTCATAACCAGAAACCAAGCATGTACTTAATCATAAAGTCTTAAGTAGATCTGCAAGATAACCACGGCAATGATAAACAGGAAAATACAAAACATTTGATGTTTCTATCAAACTTTGGTAAACATCAACCTAGACTTAATTTTAAAAATTAAGGAAAATAAAAACAAAATAAACAGTAATTATCTTTCTAGTAATCTTAATAAAATCAACTAAAACACTACTTCAAAACTCTTTGTCAATAGAACTCAGCACTATACCGGTTTCATCTAAAATATTTCTTAAATGCGATGAGATCAGTTACAATAACTATAAAATATTTAAAATTGAATTCGAATCCGTATCACTTTCACAACCAAGAACTTCGCAGGTAGTCTCAAATGCAGTCTCTTGTGGATCTGCTAGATCATCACACAGCAATGATCCGAGAACATTAAGCTGGCCATCAATTATTTAATTTGTGCTTAATTGTAATGTATATTGAACATAGTCTTGAAATACACCCAAAAAATTCATATCACTGCCTTTGCCAGAAATATTTACCACATTCTCAATGTGTATATTAGGGTCCAAGTGTAATTCATCATCAGGTTTTAAATCAGACAGCATTTTAAGGGTGGCTTCGTCTACTTTGCGTTTTGACTTTAGTAAAACATTACTAAGATTTTAATATTCCTTTTATTCTGTGTAGTTTTAGGTTTTACGTTTGTGGTCGAATCAGTCATACTATGATTTTCATTCTCTTTATTTCTGATAAGTGTAGATTCTTTTGTGTTTTCATAACATTATTTACCGACAAATTTAGTATGTTCACAGTCCACGTCTAAGCATATAAGTAATTATTTTCTCTGAATATCAGGTGGTCCATTTCTTTCTGCCACAGTATTTGATGAACTTTCAATGTACCTTTCAATGGTTTCAGCTATTCTGAAGATATCAATACATCTTTTCTATTATATGGTATTCTTTCACAGTTGTCAGCTTAATTTTTTGTGTGTTTTTTCTTACGATTTTCAAAAACCATCTAATTTAGCAACATTTCTACCTTACGCTGCAGCGACAGTGCATTTAACAACTCCTCCTATTTCACCTGTGTCATGTTTTCAACTAACAAAAGTTTTTTTTTTGTATCGTTGTCGTTCTTTTTATTAAATGGTGTATAAAATAGGGTCCGCTTTGATTTTAGCGTATCGATTCTGGTGTGTGATTTTGGATTTAACCAAAGTTTCCTCCTTCGACTTACTCTAAAAAAAATAAGTTAGTAATAGGGGGGGTAGTTGGTAGTCGGTCAGTAGGTTTATTTTGTTGCGGAAGTGGTGTCAGATCACATTAAACAAGCAATAATTGATCACGCTTTGGTTGTAACACAATGCGACCTAGGGCTGGCCTAGCGGAGTTAGGAGTTTTAATATAATAAGAGGCCAGCTTATACTGTTACTAATTACCATTTTCGATTTCTCATTACCGTTCCGCCAAAATACGAACGAGAAAAGTGGTAATTGTACAAACGGTAATTAGATATTTGTACACTTTCTCACACTATACGTTCTTTATAGAACTTATTAACTCGGGAACTTAATCAAAGCAAAGAGTATCCTGTGGCGACTATTACTGTGCATACAAATGATAAATAAGAATAATAGGCTTACAACGGGAAACTCGAACGGTAAGGAGATTTTTGTTTGCCAAACACGATTTCTAGGCGATTAAGGTAGGCTATAATTGGCGCCAAATGACTCTTCGTCGTATGATCCGCACGAGTCGTGGGGCAAAACTGAGTGCAACCGCTGAGTTACCCTTTCAGAGACCAATACATACGCGGAAAAAAAATAACCCTGCGACTGTGTGGACAAATGGTAGTGAGTATAAAGTGTTGGCACAATTTTCAAAGTCGTTACAAATTACTTAAAAGTGGTCTTTAATGTGTGTAGTTTTGCTAATTAGTAAAGCATGTAGTGTACTATCTAAATTACTACAAAAATATACGATCTTCGGGGTTTATTTACAACTTTTCGAGCATGGACTGCTAAAATTTGGAAATTGGGACACGAATGGTGATGAGATTTGAGGAACGTTCATGAATATAACTTAATTGTTTATTACAATAGGAAAATGTTATGTACATCTTTATGTACTACTAGAACCATGTTTTACGTGAAATAAAAAATAATATAACTTTATATCTCACTAAGTAGTTATTTGGGGAGGGCCGCGTAATATGCACATGTTTAAAGAATCACCCACATAAGTTTATAATTCTATAAAAAGCTACGTAGGGAAAGTACTGAGGATTTCATATATACTGAATACTGAATATAATTCAAGGCAAATATTTGCTAAATGCTTACTGACCACATTTCAAAAAATAATTATCACAGCATAGATGTTTAAATATCATTAAACATTAACTATTAAATTATCCTGTTTTAATAGAATGTACATTTCATCATATATTATGCGCGCACTAGCGCCGTTTAGCATTTTTATTTGAAAGTTAAAGGGAAACTTAAGACATATTTGCATGTAATTATTGAATTACTGGCTGTTCCCTGGGACTACACCCAAATGTAATAATTTAATACGATTGGATTTCATGGGTTTTACTTTTTTGCGCAGAATACTAATTATTTGTCTAAAATAAAAGTAACCTATGTTACTCCTTAAAAAATCAGCTATCCGCCTGTGAAAGTTCCGTCAAAATCCGTCCAGCCATTTGAACAAACAGACAGACAGACAGACATACAAACAAAAATTATGAAAATTGAGTTTTTGTTATAAATACCGTATACATATATTTTAACGGTGGTAGAGCCTTGCAGCAGCTTTTGCTGTTGCACGTATGGGCCGGCTCGAGCGGGGTTAGTACCACGACCTCACAGAACACCGGCGTGAAGTGGAAGCTCTGCTTCCGCGTTTCGTCTGGTGAGTGCAGGTGACCGGAGGCCCAATCCCCCCCCCCCCCCATCAACATGGTAGCGGAATTACGTCATAAACTACCCCAGGAGGGTACCAATACCCCTGGAGGATCCCTCGCTGAGCATCCACGACCATGCTATTCCACTCCTGAGCGTGGGTGCTCAGGCTGCCCCGCGTATTCTGGGGGGGGGGGGGGCAAAATTCCGCTCGCGACTAATGCTGCTCGGGGCAAGCGGAGCAATACAACCAAGGCGACCCCTGTCACGCTATCCGTGAATTTCTGCAACATCAGGGGACTTCACTCGAACCTAAACGTCGTCCACTACCATCTTGAGACGGCGAAGCCGGCCTTGCTCTTTCTGACCGAGACGCAGGTGTCCTCTCCGGCTGATACTTCGTATCTCTCCTACCCGGGGTACAAATTGGAGCACTCTTTTGTGCCTCGGGCTGGAGTTTGCGTGTATGTCAGAGAGGACATCTGTTCTCGACGCCTCGGCAGTCTTGAAGGTTCGGACCTGTCCATCCTTTGGCTACGCGTAGACAGCGACGACCATCCGCGCGCTACGTGTGCCTCTATAGGTCCCATAGCGGTAATGCCGAAACAGACCGACTCATCGACCACGTCCAAATGGCTACAGATTCCTTGCTACAACAGGACCCATCCGCAGAGATCGTGATCCTTGGCGATTTTAACGCCCACCACGCCGAATGGCTCGGTTCGCGTTTAACCGATCATGCGGGGAGATCTGTTTATGACTTTGCCTTGGCATATGGTCTGACACAACTGGTTACATCGCCTACGCGGATTCCAGATGTTGAGGATCATACACCTTCCCTGTTGGACCTTCTGCTGACCTCTCATCCGGAAGGTTATCAGGTTTCCGTCGATGCCCCTCTTGGCTCTTCGGACCATTGTCTGATCCGGAGTGTGGTGCCACTCACGCTCCCCTCGCGGTTGCGTTCTGCAGGTTGCCGCCGTGTTTGGCATTACAGGTCGGCGGATTGGGACGGAATGCGGTCTTTCTTTGCTTCCTACCCATGGGGGCGGGTTCGCTTCTCGCCGGACGATCCCAGCGCTGTTGCTGACTCTATCACTGATGTGGTACTACAGGGAATGGAACTATTTATTCCATCATCTGTGGTACCCATCGGAGGCAGATCTCAGCCTTGGTTTGGTCGCTCCTGCAAGACTGCATTGCGCAGTAAGCAGGAGTGTTATCAAGTGTTGGCGAGAAACTAGTACGCCTTCCTTCGGGAACCCGTGCATTCTGGTCTCTCGCCAAGGCTGTTCAAGGGAATTTCTGTAAGCCATCACTACCATCTCTGCACAGGGAGGACGACTCACTGGCCCACGACGCAAAAGATAAGGTCGACCTTTTAGGCTCCCTTTTTGCGTCCAACTCGACTGTTGATGACGGGGGGAACACACCGCCGACCATCCCGCGGTGTGAGTGCTCCATGCCGGATGTGCGGTTCTCACAGCGCTCGGTTCGCAGAGCACTCCTCTCCCTTGACATCCACAAATCGAGTGGGCCTGACGGAATCCCCCCAATTGTGCTGAGGACGTGTGCTCCGGAGTTGGCACCGGTTCTAACGCGTCTTTTCCGGTACTCCTACTCCCTTGGCGTAGTCCCGAAATCATGGAAGATAGCTTTTGTCCACCCGATCCCTAAAAAAGGCGACCGCTCAGACCCGTCCAACTACAGGCCTATCGCCATTACCCCCTTGTTCTCCAAAATAATGGAATCCGTTGTAAACTGCCACCTCATACGGTACCTTGAAGATCACCAGCTGATTAGTGACCGCCAGTACGGTTTTCGTCGGGGTCGATCAGCTGGTGATCTTCTGCTCTACTTAACTCATAGATGGGCGTTGGCAGTAGAGTCCAAGGGGGAGGCATTGGCCGTTAGTTTGGACATTGCGAAGGCCTTCGATCGGGTTTGGCACAAAGCGCTTCTTTCGAAGCTCCCTTCCTATGGGCTTCCCGAGAAATTATGCAATTGGATCACCAGCTTTCTTGCAGATCGGAGCATCAAGGTCGTTGTAGACGGTGCATGCTCCGACTACAAGCCTATTAACGCTGGTGTTCCACAAGGCTGCGTGCTATCACCAACGCTGTTTCTTCTGCATATCAATGATATGTTGCAAGCCGGTAGCATTCATTGCTATGCGGATGACAGCACTGGTGATGCTCTCTACACCGGCCGTGCCAATATTTCTCGGGAAAACGTCACCGAGTACCGGAACAAACTTGTGTCTGAAGTCGAGTCTTTGCTGGACAAAGTCTCGGATTGGGGGCGACTAAATCTAGTCCAGTTTAATCCTCAAAAGATACAAGTTTGCGCGTTTACCGCTAAAAAGAACCCCTTTGTCGTATCTCCTCAGTTTCAAGGTACTCCCCTTGTTGCCTCAGCCAGTATCGGAATCCTTGGAGTCGACATATCGAGTAGCGTGCAGTTTCGTAGTCACTTGGAAGAAAAGGCCAAATTGGGCTCTAAAAAGCTTGGCGTGCTCAGCAGTGCGGGACAGTATTTCATGCCGGCTCAACGCCTGCAACTTTACAAGGCGCAGGTTCGGCCTCACATGGAATACTGTTCCCATCTCTGGGCTGGGGCTCCCCAGTGCCAGCTTCTTCCACTTGACCGCATCCAGCGCAGAGCGGCTCGAATCGTCGACGACCGAGTCCTTTCCGATCGGCTCGACTCATTGGAACTGCGAAGAGATGTTGCATCTCTTAGCATTTTCTTTCGCATTTACCATGGGGAGTGCTCTGAGGAATTGTTCGGATTAATCTCAGCCGCCAAATTTCACGAACGCACATCGCGGCAGAACTCCCGATACCATCCACACCATCTGGATGATTGGCGGTCCACCACTGTGCGATTTAGAAGATGTTTTCTTCCTCGCACAACTTCCTTGTGGAATAGTTTACCACCAGCGATTTTTCCGGACCGATACGACTTAGGGACCTTCAAGAAAAGAGCCTATTCCTTTTTAAAAGGCCGGCAACGCATCTGCAATTCCCCTGGTGTTGCGGTTGTTCATGGGCGGCGGTAGTGACTTACCATCAGGTGAGCCGCATGCTCGTTTGCCCCCTCTCCTATAAAAAAAAAATACAACACGTAACGTAATTAACGCACATCTTGAAAGTAGTTTGTTCAGAAGCGTTTTCTGAATCGATTTCTATCATTTTTAATATAGGTAATTTTTTTTTCCCAAAAATAATTAAAACTACGTAAATTACAGTCACACTAAACATGTACAGTCCAAACAAACTGAAACAGACCGTAACTCAAGTCAATAAGACTTTTAAAAGTGCAGTTTTATTTGTATTAATTCAAATTCCGTCATTCAATACAAAAAAAAGAAAAATGAACCTTATTTCCTGGGAACCTGGGATAGAGGGACATAGCATGATACTGGCACGGGCGCTCCGCACTAGCCGGCTCCGATAAAAGCTAATTTAAATGAAAACAATATTAGTCACGCGCGGACATTATTAATGGAAAGTACTTACGAGATTGTTTGCAAATCATTTTTCGCGCGCGATGTTTTTCCAATACAGCAACGTTCAGTACACCGAAATGGTAAGGACTTTGGCACAATGTGGTGATAATGTGGCTGTAGCTCGCAGAACATTCAACCATAGGTATGGTACAAGAGTAGACCGCAGGACTATGTTAGCTGCTACTCAACGGCTTCGCGACCACGGAACGTTCCGTTCGAACACGGCCATCGACAGGGGAGCCAATGTGTGTACACGTACTTGTCTTCAAAACGAAATACTGGACTATTTCGATGAGAATCCCTATGCCAGTACCCGAGAAGCAGCTCCACGTTTTCAATGTAGTCATATGCATGTGTGGAGCACACTTCGTGGTGATAAAGAACATCCATTCCACATCAGAAGATGCCAGGAGTTGACTCCAAACGATTACGCACTATGCTTGCAGTTCAGCCGCTGGTTATAAGAAAATTAGCAGCAGAACATAATTTGAACAGATGAAAGTACATTCACACGTATGGGGATGTACAATCAACACAATACACATTTATGAATGCATGAAAATCCTTATTCCTAGATTCCTTCCAACACCGTTTCTCAGTTAACGTCTGGGCCTGTGTCATTGGTAGACACATACTGGGGACTGTGTTCTTACAAAGATTAAAAGGAGACGCATATTTACTGTTTTTACAAGAAATTCTACCTACGCTACTAGAAGGCATACCTCTTAATAATTTACAAGAGCTATACTACCAACACGATGGTGCTCCTGCTCATTTTACTAGGAGTGTTCGACAGCACCTTGATAATGAGTTTGGAGAGCACTGGATCGGATGCGGCGGCCCAGTCCAGTGGCCTCCCAGATAAACTGATTTGACGCCTTGCCTTTTTTTTTGGGGACGTATTAAATCATTAGTTATGTGGCGAGTGGAAGGAAAGGAGGAGATCTCCCGCCGGGCAAGGTGTTCTGCCCGGGGAGCAGCCAACGCTCCGATTGGTAGTTCGGAGCTATTCTATATATGCTGCTTTAACTTCGGAACTTTGATAGCGCGATTTAGGCTTCGATGTGTTTCGCTTGTGGCGCGAGGACAGCGCCGCCACAGTTTATTTTAGTGAGACAACAAGTGCCGAGGACCTAAAAATAGGATAGTGAAAGCTTTTCGAAAAGTGAAAAATGACACTGAAATGCTTTCTAAATTAAAGTACCAGTTAAGAAAACGGTCATTAAAATGTATTGAACAAGGTGGTGAAAATTTTGAAAGTCTATTAAAAACACAACGTTGCATGAGTGTTTAGGCTATCAGTAAGGTGAGTATTTGATTTGTTTTAAATAATTGTAAATATTTATATTCACATCTTTTAAACATACCGTCTTTGAATTATGGTGTCATATCGCCTCTTATTTTTAGTAAATAATCAATGCATAAACATGTTTAATTAAAAAGTCAGTGTATGTATTATGATTATAACATAATATACTAATTGGAGTGTCTGAGGGTGTGCGTTAATTACGTTATATATTGTATACTTGCATGTCCATTAAGTAAAAAGCTGTTATTTTGACATTACAAACAGACATTTCAATTTTATAAACTAGTATAGGTTCTACTTCATTATGAAGTATCAGCACCATCCAAATCTCGAAGGAATCAAAGGCTTTCTCATAGTCATGATCCCTATACAATCTCATTGAAAATGTTCCTTTGGAAAGTAACCAGCAGATGGAATATTCTGTTGTTACGATTATATAATTTGATATTGTGAAGAATTTAGTCTGCATAATTTACCAGCCGTGTAGTGGCGGTTAAGAATATCCACTACCCCATATCTTCCCGTGGGTGTCATAGGAGGCGACAATGGGAAACAGGCAGGAGATGGGCAGCAGCATCTTCCTGATCATAGCAATGTCACAATAAAAAAAAACTGCGGTTGCCAACCCACTCGCCAAGCGTGGCAACTATGGCAATATATCCCCCAATGACTAAAGTTACGAAAAGACGGCCCCCAGTCCCCGGCTCCACTATTCCTGGCTACGGAGGCGACCATGGTAACGGCGGGGCAGTTGTCGGTGCTAAGAATCTCCGATGGAGGTTCGGTGGCCACCTGGCAACTTATAACGCACGCACTCTGAGGGCTGACGAGAAGATCCTCGAGCTGGAAGAAGAGATAGAGGAGTTGCGCTGGAATATTATAGGATTATCGGGGGTCCGAAGAGAGGGGGAGGACACGGTAATCCTCGAATCAGACAACTTGTTCTATCACCGGGAGGACGACCATTTGTCCCAAGAAGGTGTCGGATTTATCGTGCACAAGTCTCTCGTTAATAACGTGTAAAGATTGGGAGTGAGTCGTTGAGGGTTGCGTACCTTATTTTCAGAATCACCAAACGGTATTCGCTCATGGTCATACAGGCTTACGCACCAACCTCGGCACACCCCGATAAGGAGATAGAGGAAATGTATGAGGATATCTTTAGAGCCATGCATTCCTCCAAAACCCACTATACGGTGTTAATGGGAGACTTCAATGCAAAACTAGGCACAAGAGTGAGCTGAAAGTAGGGAAATTTGGAATAGGGCAACGGAACCCAAGGGGCCAGCAGCTGGCTGACTTCATGGAGAAAAAGGGGCTCTTTATGATGAACTCTTTCTTCCAGAAGTGGCCCCAAAGGAAGTAGACCTGGTCGAGCTGGTGCCTGGTGCCTAGAAGACTGCATTGAAGTGAACGATATGAATGATAAGCTCGTGGAAACTGTCCATGCGGTCGGAGCTAAGTTCTGCAAGACCCGCCGCAGAAGAACACAAAAACTCTCCGATCACACTCTTACTCTCATGGCTGTTAGACGGGAAATGAAGCTGCAGTCTTCAACAGATTTGACAGCATACAGGCAACTAAACAAACAGATCTCCAAGTGCATACGGCGGTACTTACGCAACTTCAATACAGCTTGATTTGAAGAAGCGATCGAGCGGAACCAAGACTCCAAAGTCTTTACCAGTGATCTGTCTGCCACAAAGTAGACAGGGTGACGTTATATCCCTGAAACTCTTCACCGCTGCACTAGAAGACGTTTTCAAGCTTCTGGACTAGAAAGGATACGGTACTAACATCAATGGCGAGTACATCACTCAGTACATCATTCGATTTGCCGATGATATAGTCCTTATGGCAGAATAGCTGGAGGGCCCAAGCACTATGCTCAATGTCTTAAGATGAACGTGAACAAAACAAAAATCATGTTTAATGTCCATGTCACACATGTGCCGGTAGTTGTTGGGAGGTCAATCGACGGATTCAATTCGTCTGGGCAGCGTTCGGGAAATGACTGCACACCTTCTCGTTAGGTATACCTCAAAACCTGAAAACGAGATTGTACAATCAGTGCGTGTTACCAGTGATGACTTATGTATCTGAATTGTGATTTTTCACTGCTGGCTGGGTGAGGAAGCACAAGATCGCTCACCGTAGTGGCGTACCGGTCGACGAAGTGTAGAGCGTCTCTTCACTAGATGGAGTGACGACCTGGTAAGACATGCAGGAAGTCGATGGATGCAGTTGGCTCAGGACCGTGCTTTGTGGCATTCCTTGGTGGAGGCCTATGTTCAGTAGTGAACTTGTGAAGGGCTGTAATGATGATGATGACAATGAAGTTAAGTAGATTTTGGTCTTTGATTAATTAACATCGTTTAATAAATTTGTACCGGTGTTTTATTCATAGACTTAGAATATACTGGCGTATAGACGACCTGACAGCCCGAAAACGCGTGACTAATTGTGATTTCTCATTGTTTGCCTTAGCTAGTGATGTACATTTTACTTACTAGTACTATCGAAAAATGATTGTTAAGGAAGCGGTAAAAATATTTAAAAATTTATTTAGTGCACGCAATTGAATAACTATAAAAATTAACTGAATTTTTACCATGATAGTTCTAAAATAATTAAAAAAATAGTCATATAATATATTCCTGAGAATAAACTGAACCTACTTGCCTTTTGTTGGATTTTAATTCAAATGTATAAAATTCCAGTTGACAGTAAAGATAAACTTAAAAAACTCCCTAAGAATCAGATCGGAAAGTTATATTTTCGAGCCATTACTGCCATGGACAGTTTCCAATATGTCAAAAAAGAAACTTCGATCTTTTTTGACATATTGTTAATATAAATAGGTAGATACTTAACTAGATATATACCTATTTATATTTTATTAATTGTTTTGGTGGGGAAATAAAAAATGGGGACACGGAGTACATAATGACTGCTTTATTTTTTCTATAAGTATTACTTTTGATAATTACAATAATTTAATAATTAATAATTAAATACATTATAGAAGTTTATTTTAACATGCAACTTAAATATGAATTTATACTTAATGATTTAAGTAAGGAAACTCGTAGGAATCAGTTAAATAAGATTTCTGTGTTTAAAGGCCAATGATTTTATGACGCTTTATCACGCTTAATGTTTATATGCCGTTATCTCTTCGTGAAAAGTATAAAGTAATAATAAACCTGTTATCATTTTAGCTGCATGAATTCTTTCTATTTTTCCTTTATACTTCTCAAGAAAATATTTGCTGAAAATTGTTGAGTTCTTCTTTCGATTAACCAACCCGTCCAATTAACCTTAACCATTTTTTCTAATTATAGAATCCGGAGGGAATCTGTTACATGACAAACGGCAAAATAAAATTACATTTTAGAGTGCATACCGAGGATTTATTTTCTTGTTGTGTGGGCATTATTTTTGATATAGTTGAGTCAATCCCTAGCGTACATGTAAAATATTTTGTAAAAAATGTATTTACCAAATTCATGCAAATTATCTATAACGTGACTTTTTTCTTTGCAAAATATAATAATATACATAATAATTGAAAACATTCTATTTTAAACAGTATATAACATAAATTTAAACCAAAAATAAACGCATCATAACATTGACAACGTCTTGATAACTTACCTGTGAAACGTGCAATTATCAGGATTAATTCTATTATTAACACCACAGTCACTTATAGAACATGTAAACCCTGTTAGAAAAAAAGTTACTTGCTAAAAATAGCTACTATTACACTCTAAAAAATTACAAAATATCTAGAAGCTATTTCTTGCGTGCCGACTTGTGCCAATCTGTCATTCAAGATCTGTTACAGAGTTATGAAATTTGGTATCCTTTTCTATCTTGCATATTTGTCATAAGGAATTTTCTTCTCTCTTGCTCACTATGTTGGTCTATACGCCAGTATATTCTAAGTCTATGGTATTATTCATCTTTAAAATCCTACCATATAATTACCGATCTAACTAGTATTTACTTAATAATAACGTAATAAATTAATAACGTACGTACAATAATACATAGGCGTCAATCTTGGCGCATTACAATTCAACTAACTATGTATCAGTACTCAGTGTTGTAGAACTACTGCTTACGCGTAGCATAATGGGCAATTAGCGATACGCGCGCTCTATATCTTGCTTATGTTTACTCTAAGATGGTACCTGTTAATACGATTACGGTTTACCTTTTTTCTATGCTGGATGCGGTTCACGGATATTTTACGGTATGGTTCTATTATCTGTATTCTATATTCAGAATCAGAATGGGTTGGCAGTACCGGCAACTACCGAATGAACCATTAACCTATCAAACTTCGGCCGTACCCTGAAGCCTGCTCTTCACTGTGGGATATAATGTAATATATATATTAACTCGTGAGCTAAATTAATATCGCTCACCGTACTTTTTAATGAACCGTTTACACTGAGATGTAATATATATTACATCTCATACTATAAATATTTTTTCGATCGACCGAGCGATATTTTCATATTATATTTCGCCCCCTGTACACCACACACCGTTCTGCGCCGACGCAGAACGGTGTGCGGGGTACTCCAATGACGAACGCACACTGGTTAAAAGGTATATATCACAGTGTGAAAGCTAATCGCGGGATATAACTTATATCTCGGGTTATAATATATATTATATCAAATAGTGAAAAGCGAGCTTTAAAGAGAATAATTATCCTTAAAGCTCGCATTTCACTATTATTAATTGTCAAATTCTTCTTAATAACAGGCTTTACGGCTCTGGGATCTAGCCCTTCTGAGCCTGAAATTACAATATATTATAATAATTATCCTTCATAGTATACTGCTTCACAATATGTTGAATGCGTTACATTGTGCAGCCATTGAGAGATTTTGACGGCAACTTGAGCCAGCAGACAGTTGGCGATGGTATCTCAAGGCGCCTAAGCAGACAGACACCTTATTTTGAGAATGACATCACCTGACATGACATCACTTGAATACCTCGACTCAGATTAATAATCAAAATATAATAACTATGTATCAATATTTTAATTGTTTTATTTTTGCACCTTGGGGGTTTGCTGTCTGTCAAGGCAGGTTTTGTGTAAAACCTGCTTTCCTTAATTACTTGTAGGATACACAGTCAAATTATCTCAATTATTTAGTATGTGAATTTAGCTAATTACTGTTGTTGGGATTTACAAGGGTCAAGGATTACGCAATAAAAGTATGTACTTGAAAAAAATATGACATTAAAAGGACCATAATATTAAATCAGTTTACAAAATAAAATAAAAATATCAAAACTTTTCGGTTGAAACCTATAGGGATGCCGTATAAAAGATAGTGGTGCCCTCCTTTTTTTCATGAGTTTCTTGACAGATTGTAATTAATAACTTCTCAAAATATTTTATTTATGGACAACGTCTTGCAATCGTCATTTCTCTTGCGCTCACTTGCCCTTCATACAAATAATGCAATATTTTAATTGTTGATAATTTTTTATTTTTGGATAAAAACATAGTAATGACTCTTATATTTACCTTCACTTTTAAACTGCGCTAGCACTTGTTACTAATTTGTGATTTAAACAAAATATTGTCTTTGACCTGACCTACTGTACTCCTAGCTTGACCATAGGTATTAGGGACTGAGTATGTAAAAAAATGAAAAAAAAAAATTACAGCTTTCTGGTCAACTTTACTTTCCGCTTTTGCTTCCCGCCAATTTTTAACAAGCTGATGAGCTGATAACTGTCAAGTGTCAAAGTGAGAAGCGAATCAGAAATTCAGAATATTATTATTTATTATTCATAGATAAATATATATGTAGCAAGTTATTATTATATTTACATACTTACAAAGTATTCAAAGTAACACTATGACTATGTTTCAATAAATATTAATCTAAGATTGATGTCATGTCGCTTCTTGAAGATATATTTTTAAACGATGAGGCTGATGAAGCAAAAGAGTTGGAGCGTATTATTGAAGGGGACGAATATGACGATAAACCACAACCGCGCTCTGATAGTGATGAAAATAGTGAAAAAGATGATGAAGCAGGTATTAACACGTTTTGATATGAACATTAAGTTTTCATTCATCATCTATTATATCCTATTAAACGTCCCCTGTTAAACATACCCCCCCCCCTAATTCTGTTATGCGGGGGGGGGGGGGCAGGCGCCCAATATTATTATTTTCTACCAACTTTAAACAACAGGAGGTACTCAATTCAACTATGTTTTTGTTCATGTGTGTTACCTCATAACTTTTTTCTAGGTGAACTGATTTTGATGAGTCTCTTTTTATTTGAAAGCTGGTGATTCTCATTGGTCCCATATAAATTTGATCAAGGACTGACCATAGTTTTTGAGTTATTCTTAATAATTTATATTGAAGTTGGTTGTACAAAATTTTAAATTATTTATTTCCTGCTGCCAAACTGTTCGATTTTCCTCTGTTCCGAAACATACGAATAGGGGATTCTCTTACGCTGCTATTACTTGCCCCACATTCTGTTTTGTTTTAACCATTTAATAATGTTAATTTTATCACTAGTTATGATTTTTGCAATTATGCAATTGTTATCTGTATTACAGAAGAGGAGAAAAGACGTGTTGATCCATCTAGCACGAAAACAAAGCGTACGGTGAAAAATCCAAGATTTATTTTAAATCCTGCACGATTGACTGGGCCTAGAGGCATACAGGTTATCCCTGATCATTTTAAAGACTTTAAATTCAAAGGTTTGTTTAGTTTTTTTTCTTGCTTAGACCTCACACATAGTAACTAAATACAGTCGAAACCGAATATAACGACATCGTTTATAACGACGAATTGGTTATTACGACCAAATGGTAAGGTCCCGGCCGAATCCCTAATAAACAGTTAAGTAAACATACCGCCTATAACATCATTGGATACAGCGACATATCGCTTAGAACGACGGAACTTTATCGATATTCATCGGCTATAACGACCAACCGTTGTGCTTGTAAAATAAAACAATACGAACAATTTTCAAACTTATTATAATCTATGAAGGAATGTTTTGACTTATGCCTACGCACTTTCTTCCACCCCATCCGACGTGTGCGCCGTAGTTACTGAGGAAGAGATTCTTGCAGAAGTTGAAAGTAATAATCGTAACACTGATGAAGAAAACTAAGACCCCCAAGAGCAGTTCCAATCAACAACACTATGCGAGGCTATTAATGCTATAATAGTTTTGAGCCTATTAATGCTATAATAGTTTTACAAAAATTTGTTGCTTTTAACAAAGAGTTTAATGCTGATGATAATCAAGCAATCTTGACGAGAATGAAACGTAAAATGCAAAACACATTTGAGACTCGGCTTAAAAAAAAACAGACCAAAATGACTGATTACTTTAAAAACTTATTGTAGTCTATAAGCTGTACTGTTGGTCCTGCAAGTTTTTCAGAATAAATATTTTTATGTTTGTATACTTGTGTATATTGCTTATAACAACTATCGGATATAACATCCGAAGTTATATGGTCCCTTCAATGTCGTTATATCCGGTTTTGACTGTATATATATATATTTATATATATATAAATAAAAAATAAAATAAAATAAAATAATTTATTTTTCTTCACAAAACTTAAATTAATTAGATAGTTGATTGGGGTCTCCATTTAAGCAAGTAATGCTTGTGTTTGGAAACCCCGCTCTTCCTTATCTAAACATACATTTTAATTCTCAAAACCAAAAATGACAAACCAATTACTCTATTTTAACAAACCAAAAATAACAAAAACTAATTAATTTTAAAAATCAAAAATTTAAAAATTTAAAAATTAAAAAGTACAAAAGTATATGTGTGCATGTATGCAAGTGTGTGTGTGTGTGTGTATGTGTGTGTGTGCGTGTGTGAGTGTGTGTGTATGTACGTTTGTGCACGTGCGTGTGAATGTGTGTGTGTGTGTGTAGAGAAAGTATTATTATGTTATATATCGTAAAGAACAGTGAATTATGAAATGCGTTCCATTAGAAATTCAGTTTCGTCATATGTTTTCGACTGCACCCATTTTAGTATAAGGTTTTTACACTCCTTGTATGTTTTGTCATATATGTTTAATTCTCTATTTATTAAATTATATAGGAATGTAGAACGGGAGCTAAATTGCCTACTAGCAAACACTGTTTTGAAACCAGAAGACACAGCCACAACATCTTTTCGCCGCTTTTCCAAGATGCATCGGTCAAAGGGCACGGATTTGTGTGCTTTGAGCGTTGTCATAGTAACGTATAATTGTCTAACTGAGAGTAGACCACTTATTTGATACAGTTTTTCAGTGGAAAAACGCCTTTTTTTAAAATACATGACCTTAAGAAGGATTCACTGAGCTCTTTCCAAGTTAAGAAATTGGGTCTTTGTAGCTCCACCCCACACCGGAATGCAATAAGTTATGATAGATTGTGCAAGGGATATGTATATTTGGTTTAGGAGATATCTGGGAGAGTCCGACTGTTTAGTATTATCTGGTATTACGTGTCTTAGGGTTTTGAATATCCAAATCAATTTTCGAGTTCTACTGATGACATGTTCCAGGTGTGGGTACCACGATAGCCTCTGATCTACAATGACGCCAAGATATTTAGTGTGAGAGACTTTTTCAATTGATGGGCAGTCACAAGCTTTGTTTTTAGCATCCTCATTACATGCATGAATTTTAAGGCAAAAGTCAGTCTGTGGTTGCGAGTTGTTAGTAATGCTAAAGCAAATAAAATTTGTCTTAGCTGTCAGTAATCGTCCACCCGCGCGGTAGAACGCACGCTCTCGACTGTGTGTGCGGTGCGATCCGACCCCTTTTAAAAAAGAGGTCCGAAATGGCGAGTGCAGATATTGTGAAGTGCTCGAACTGTAATATTGTTATTAATGAGCTGCTGACTTTTGTTAGGCATGTTATTGACTACACGGATGAGGAGAGTATTCACCAGCTGTGTACCACAACATTCTCAGAGGAGGACATTGTAAAGGCTAAAACCCTTCTTTTTGAGTCAGTAGCAAATGCTAAGAAAATGCCTATGAGGAAGAAGCACGGGAAGAAGCGAAAATCACGGGACCTGGACGATATTATTGGGTTAATGAAGAGTGCTGATCCAACAAAATTTCCGATTTTCTGTGCGCGGAATCTAGATTTGATACCCCCGGTGACTTACGATCATGTGGACGTCACCCGATTTATTAAGGAGTTGTTGTCGCTTAAAAACAGATTAAACGTGTTGGAAGAAAATGCTGTTAATGCCGAGGAGTTCAGCCTTCTTAAGCGGGAGGTGTCTCATATGAGGCATGCATCGTTAGTTGACGAAACCCATTTTAAAGTAAATAAAAGGAGAGGCGCGTGCTTTCAAAGTAGTTTCGATTACGACAGTGGACCGATCGGACTGCCTTATGTGCCTGAATATACTTCGATAAAATCACAGAAATCAGCTGTTATCGAGGTAAACAATCGACCTTCTATGAGTCATAATACTTGTTCAAAAGGAATAGTCATGGATAATTCTGTCTCACTCGCTAGCAAACAAGATGAAGCGATGGAATCATTGCAACACGTGGAGGCCAGTACTGCGGTTCCAAACATACTAAGTCTGGCTGAAGGAGCTGTTATAGGTGCAAGTAGGTTGGCTATTGCGTGTGCGCCGAGTGCATCCGAGGCGAAAGGGAGCGATCATAGGTCAAGTACGGCAAACGACGTTAGTAAAAGTAAAAGTGTAAACGAGATGGAACGAGAGTTGACATCTCTCGCCGAGGCCAGCACTGCGGTATTGAACACACCGAGTCCGAGTAGCAATAACACCAATAGCATAGGTGCAAAAAGGACGGCGAATGCGCCGGGTACTTCCAATATGAAAAGGAGCGGTTGTCGGACAATATCGGCAAAAGGTGGTAGTGCAGGAGGAAACGAGACGGCGCGGAGAGTATTAATACCGCCACACGCGGAATCTCCTTTGCGTGCTACGGTCGGTGGCCGGTTAGCTGTACGGACTGACAATGTGTGCGTGACGGAGACAAGCGGAGGCCCTACTAATGGAAATCGATCGAGACCAACGCATGACTTTGGAAGCGGCATTATTGGTGTCCGTGTTAATAGTGGTGAAAAACATGAGCAAATGCTAGGGGACTCAGAATGGCAAGTTGTAAGAAATAAATCTGCTAAACGATATAAGTTAATAGGGCAGAAAGGATGTGCTCCTACTGCTCCGAATGGTAAATTTAAAGCTGCAGATATAAAGATACCAATTTTAATATCGAATGTTAGTAAAGATACAAGTGAGGAGGATATCATTAACTATATAAGGGAAAAAACTAATGAATCTGTATCATTAAAAAAGATAAATATGAGAAAAACAAAATTATATAACTCCTATAAACTGTATGTCTCGAAATTTAAAATAGATACATTTTTAAATGATAATTTGTGGCCAAATGGTATAACTTTCAGACGTTTTGTTCGTTTTATGTATAAAACGAAAGTAAATAATGTAAATATTTCATAGTTAAATAGTTAAAGTTAAAATATTATATCTACATGAATTTAATGCTAAATCCAACTTTGAATTTTGTTAGTTTTAATTGTTATTTTGTTTCTAGATCTTTAAATGACCTACAGAGTATATGTAAAAAATCAGATGTGGTTGCGCTGCAAGAGACTTGTCTGCTTCCCCACGATATACCGGTACTGGGAACTATTTCAAATGATTTTGAATATACAGGGAAGTCGGCGGTGGACACGTCTACCGGCCCTCTGATCGGAAGACCGTATGGGGGGGTAGCGATACTTTGGAGAAAGGGAATTTTTGACGGCGTGTCTATAATAAAGTGCACGAATGATCGCATTGTAGCTATTAAAGCCAGTATTGGGCGGCGAGCGATTCTGGTTTTTTCCGTATACATGCCAACTAACTCACTAACCAATCTACCCATATTTACCGATGTGCTGAGCGAAATAAACGCTATAATTGATAATGAAAATGTTGAGAGTGTATTTATACTGGGAGATTTTAACGCGCATCCCCACGAACTGTTCTATAATGAACTCATAACCTTCTGCTCGGAGCAGAGCTGGGTCTGCGCCGATGTTGAAAAACTAGGTGAGCAAAGTAACACTTATACATACGTAAGCGCTGCGTACGGATGCCGTAGGTGGTTAGACCATTGTTGTGTGACAGACCTTGCGTGGCAGACTGTAGTGGAAGTGGAAGTAATGGAAGACGTCTTTGTGTCGGATCACTTACCACTAATTGTAAAGTGCGATTTAAGCTGTGTAAGACCCAAGTTGGCATCACCTAGCCTACAACGAAGCACGGTAATATGGGGAGAGCGAGGCGAGGCACAGATAACTAAGTACCATGACCTATGTAATAATAGTATGCGCGAAATTGATTTTCCTTCTGAGTTTACGGAGTGCAGCCGCGGAATGTGTAGCTTGAGTGAGCACGAAAAAGTACTAGATCGCTTGTATCAGAATATTGTACATGCCCTAAGCGACGCGGCAAGTAAGTCGAGTAAGACTCGTGGAGGAAGGAAGAGCAATAACAGGCATTTATGTGGGTGGAACAAGCATGTTTATGATGCTCACAAGCAGGCCAGGCTTAACTATCAAGTTTGGTTGCTGAATAATCGGCCTAAGTCTGGTAGAATCTATGAGCAGATGTACGAATCGCGTAAAATATTCAAAAGTCGACTAAAATGGTGCCAACAAAATCAAGACCAACTTAAAATGGACGTTTTGGCCAAACATAGATCTGCTAAAAATTTTGATCGTTTCTGGAAGGCAACAAAAAAGCTTGATGTTAAGTCTGGTTTGCCAACAAGTGTGGAGGGGGAGAATGAGCCTGCTCATATTGCAGAAATGTTAAGGGCTCATTTTAAAGTCAACTCACCACTGGGCCCCTCGGTTCCTACTTTTAGCAAGCCTTTGTGTCAGGGAGAAAATAAACTAGTGCATGTTACAGCTGAACAAGTGAGAAATGTACTTAAAAATATGACTGGTGGCAAGTCTCCTGGACATGATGGCATTAGCGTTGAGCATCTTAGGTATGCTGGTGTTCACCTTCCGAGGGTTTTGGCGCTGTTTTTCACAATGTGTATCAGACATTCCTATTTACCGCAAGAAATGTTAAAAACAATTGTGGTGCCCATTGTGAAGAATAGAACTGGTGACGTCTCGGACATGAAAAATTATCGTCCAATTTCATTGGCAACGACGATTGCTAAGGTGCTGGACGGTGTGCTTAATTCTTACCTTGAAAAAATAGCTAAGCTACATGACGCACAGTTTGGGTTTCGGTCTGGGCTATCTACTGAGAGTGCAATTGTAAGTTTAAAGCACACTGTCCAGTACTATACTAATCGCGGGACACAGGTGTATGGCTGTTTCCTAGACCTGTCAACGGCATTTGACTTAGTGTCTTATGACATATTGTGGGCAAAGCTGGAGGACAGAGGACTACCGGTTGAATTGCTAAATATATTTAAGTTCTGGTATGCCAACCAGACAAATTGTGTAAAATGGGCCGACTCTCTCTCGGAAGAATATGTGTTGGAGAGTGGGGTAAGACAGGGAGGCTTGACGTCTCCCACACTCTTCAACATATATATTAATGATCTCATTGTCAGGTTGAGCAGTATGCGTGTCGGATGCCGTATTGATGGAGTAAGCACCAACAATATAAATTACGCTGATGACAGTGTACTGCTCTGTCCAACTGCGGGGGGTCTTAACGAGATGCTAAGGGTTTGTGAGAAATATTCTGCTGAGCACGGGCTCATATACAATGTAAAAAAGACAGAATGCATGGTGTTTAAGGCCGCTGGTAAATGTCCCGATAAAGTCAATAACATTACCCTGAACGGCGTGAACATACAACGTGTATCAAAATTTAAATATCTGGGACATATAATTACTGACGACCTTAAAGACGACGCTGACATAGAAAGGGAACGTAGGGCTCTGTCAGTAAGAGGCAATATGTTGGCTCGCAGATTCTATCGTTGTAGCGAAGACGTAAAAGTGACCCTTTTTAAAGCGTATTGCCAAAACATGTACACGGGAAATCTGTGGACCAGCTATACCAAGAAGTCGCTGGACACCCTACGAGTCCAATATAATAATGTGTTCAGGATGTTGTTGGGATTGCCTCGTTTCTGTAGTGCATCAGCGATGTTTGCAGAATACCAAGTTGACGACTTTGCAGCCATTATTCGCAAAAAAACCACATCGCTGATATTTAGAGCGCGAGGCAGTCCCAATAGCATTCTGCAAACCCTGGCAGATAGGTATACTTCTCCGCTTTGGGCCTGCTTTGTGAGGAGGGTTATTTTAAAACACAGTTATTTAAATTAAATTCAAATTGACCTCATCAGATTTTATTTTGATATTTTATTTTATTTTGATTGTATTTAATCTAATTTAATTAAGACATTATTGGATTTCGATTGATTTTTATTTGATTTTTTGTTTGATTGTATTTAATGTAATTTAATTTTGACATTACTATTATTTGATTATTATTTTATTTTTATTTTTGATTTTATTGTAATTTAATTTTGGGTATAGATTTGATTTTAGTTTTGATTTAATTTAATTAAATTTATTTAATGTTCTCAATTACTAACCTAATATAAGTCATACTAACAACTTATGGATCTTTGATATCTGAAATAAAGAATTATTTATTTATTTATTATTGTATTTAGAGTGAGAAGATTTTGTTGCAACCACAGAGCGACTCTAGCTAGACCACATTCAGCACTAGTCTTGACAACCTCCCAAGATTCACCAGCAAAAACCACAGCCGTGTCATCGGCGTACGACAGGATTTTAGCATTTGGTATGGTCATACTGCATAGGTCGTTGATATAAATTAAAAATAAGGTTGGTCCCAGAACGCTACCCTGTGGTACGCCATATGATGAGACTCCCGCATCCTCACTAGTGAACCCAGGAAGCTTTACCTTTTGTTTTCTCTCTGACAGGTAGCTTTCGAAAAGAGCAAGCGGGGTCCCTCTTATTCCAACTTTTTCAAGCTTGTGCACAAGCATAGGGACAGAGATGGTATCGAATGCTTTCTTCAGATCAAGGAAAACTGACAAACATTTTTTACTGTGGTCGAGTTGTTCTGTTACAAATGCGCTTAATTCAAGAATTGCATCTTCTGTCGATCTTCCTTGTCTGAAGCCAAACTGTGTGGGTGCTAATATATCAAATTTATTTAAGTAGTTGAGTAATCTAATATTAAGTAACTTTTCTAGAATTTTAGATATTGCTGGTAGAACGGAAATTGGTCTATAATTATTAATGTCATTTCTGTCCCCGCCCTTGTGCACAGGCGTAATAATAGACTGCTTTAATGGTGCAGGGAATATTCCTGTATCGAAACATAGATTAGTTAAATGAGAAATAATAGGAGCCAAGTCATTGACTGCCAATTTTAAGAAGTCATTGGGGATATTGTCCCAGCCTGGAGCGCTGTTTGATTTTAAGTTTAAAATTATATTTTTAACTTCGTCTATGTCCGTATATAGTAAAACAAAGGAGTGTAATGATACCGGATTGTTATCTACGGGTCTACTAAGGGTCTCTTTGACATTCTGGATTTTATTGGCAAGTTGGATTCCTATATTTAAGAAATAGCTATTTATGAAGTTTGCAGATTCGGCGGGTGATGATTTCAGATTGAGTAGTTCAATGTTAGTATTTCGTGATTTATTAGTGTAAGTAATATTTTTTATATTTTTCCATAACAATTTATTGTTATTTAATGATTTAATAATATTTTCTCTATCATATTGTATTTTCATTCTTTTTATTAAATTGTTACAGTAATTCCTGTATCGTCTGTATGTAATGCGAAGAATGTCATTATGTGGGTCTTTTCGTAAGTTTTTCTGAAGGTTATTTCTGTTTCTTATACAGCGTAAGATTCCTGCAGATATCCACGGTTGTATTATTCTTTTACTGCATGGAATAGTAGCCACTGATGTATTTAGTTTAAGACTTTCGGTATTTTATCTATGAATTTGTTAGTTACAGTCAATGGATCACTACAAAGTAATAATTCTGATAAGTTTTTAGTCTGTAGGTATTTTAAAGCATTTCCAAAGTTTGTCATTTGTTTAGTATTTATTATCATTTAGCTGTTTTTTTAATTTAGAAATAGATAGGAGCGTAGTAGAGTGATCAGTAGTGGTAGTATGCATAACTGCGATTGATGCTTTATATACAACATTAATTAAAAACTGTAATAAAGAAAAGAAAACTACTAACTTAATTATCATACAGGCCTAGAGGCATACAGGTTATCCCTGATCATTTTAAAGACTTTAAATTCAAAGGTTTGTTTAGTTTTTTTTTCTTGCTTAGACCTCACAGTTGAGATAGTAACTAAATATATATATATTTATATATATATATATATACAACATTAAAAACTATAATAAAAAAAAAACTACTAACTTGATTATCATACAGTCCTACTACCCGCGGTATTGTGCCAAGAACGCTGGCTGTTTCCCTGTTGAATGGCTATACTTAGCCTTTGAGCGAGAAAAGAACCAGCCCTCTTATCACCAGCAGCAATGACCACCCGCGGATGGAGTTCCTTTAGGAACTTCACCGCATGTGGACCCCACGAACCGATAGTCTCTACAGCAAATGGCACAAACATATAACAGAGACTCATATTTGCACCACTTACTCAGTTAAACGAGGTACCCTATTTGCATAGATTATTTTTTATTTTTTAAATCATATTGTGTTATTGGAACATACTCTCAAATTTAAATAAATAAGCACATCTTAATAATGACTACTAAAACTATAAAAAAGTTGTGGAACATGTCACAAGTAAATACAATATATCACCAAATAAATGAAGTACATACATACATACATAAACCTGTCACCTAAATAGGTAGGCAGAGACTATGGACTTCCATTTGGCTTGTCCTGAACTACCTCACTTGCATCTTTTACATCCATATACCTATGCATACATGCTCATTGGTAAAGGATACTCTTAATCTCATTAGCTGCTCATGAAAGGCTGGCCCGCCAACTAGCGAAAAATGGCAGGCCATCTTGCCGGTTAGTGACCTGGCGAGAAGACCCAATGGCGATCTCTGGGGTGGTTCGGCCGTCCCTGCTGTCTTCAGATCAAGTTCCCTTAGAGGTGCAGTAACTCTGGTAGTATCATTTGGTTGCTAATGCAAAGCCTCGTTCAACTGCCACTCTCCATCCTTAGTCACTCTTAACTCTTAATATGTATATTAAAGAGAAAAGTATGGCTAAACAGCGGTTCCAAGTCCTCTCATTGAAAGTCCACCTCACTAATATTTGAAGATTGCACTCCTAATCTCAGTGCTGTCCATCACCATCTTGAGACTGAGAAGCCGCACCTACTTTTCTTGATGAAACCCAAATTGGATGTACATTGAATGCGGTGTACCTAGATTATCCTGGATTCTCTCTGGAGTACAAATTCCATCTATGTGCCGGAGTCTGTGTGTATGTCCGTAATGACATCTGCTTCCAGCGTCTCCGTCACCTTGAACACCCCTGTATCTATTGATCGCATATCAGTGACCAGGAGACAACACAATTTTTTGATCACCAAAGTGAGGCTGCTGATGTGGCCGTAAATCGGTATCCTTCTGCACAGCTGGTCTTTCTGGGGGAATTTAACGCCTAACGACTTTAACACCAAGACTGGCTGTTCCCTTACCAGAACACCCACCAAGCTTGAAGAGAAGCATGGAATTTTGCCTTGATGCCAGGTCTTTCTCATCTGGTAAAGGAAGTGGCTAGGGTACCCGATCGACCCGCCGCAGAAGAACACAAAAACTCTCCGATCACACTCTTAATCTCATGGCTGTTAGACGGGAGATGAAGCTACATTCTTCAACAGATTTGACAGCATACAGGCAACTGAACAGACAGATCTCCAAATGCATGCGGCGGGACTTACGCAACTTCAATACAGCTCGTATTGAAGAAGCGATCGAGCGGAACCAAGGCTCCAAAGTCTTTGCCAGAGATCTGTCTGCCAGAAAGCGCCAATTGTCAAAGCTGAAGACAGAATGTGGCAGCATCGTTTCCGGGGCACCTGAGATTTTGAGTGAGATTGAGAGGTTCTATGGGCAGCTGTACACGTCATCGTTGGAGCCGCACGCAAGTGTGAGTAACGATCCAAGAGCGAGTCTTATCCGACATTATTCCGATGATATCCCGGACGTCAGTCTGAGCGAGATTAGAATGGCTGTCCAGCACCTTAAAAACGGCAAGGCCCCAGGCGAGGATGGAATTACAGCGGAGCTTCTGAAAGCGGGTGGAAAACCGGTACTTGAAGTCCTTCAGAAGCTCTTTAATTCCGTCCTCCATGGTGGCATTACACCGGAGGCGTGGAGCAGAAGTGCGGTGGTCTTGTTCTTCAAGAAAGGCGACAACGCTCTCTTGAAGAACTACAGACCGATTTCCCTTCTGAGCCGCGTCTACGTGCTGTTTTCGAGAGTCATTACGAATCGTCTCGCGCGCAGACTTGACGACTTCCAGCCTCCCGAACAAGCCGGTTTCCGAAAAGGCTTTAGCACCATAGACCACATACATACCCTTCGGCAAATTGTACAGAAGTCCAAGGAGTACAATTTGCCACTATGTCTGGCGTATGTGGACTATGAGAAAGCCTTTGATTCCGTCGAAATTTGGGCGGTGCTGCAGTTCCTTCAGCGATGCCAAGTTGACTGTCGGTATATCGAAGTATTGAAGTGCTTGTACAGTAGGGCTACGATGGCTATCCGAGTACAGAACCAGAGTACGAAACCTATCCAATTGCAGAGAGGTGTAAGACAGGGTGACGTCATGTCCCCGAAACTCTTTACCGCTGCATTGGAAGATGTTTTCAAGCTTCTGGACTGGAAAGGATACGGTATCAACATCAATGGCGAGTACATCACTCACCTTCGATTTGCCGACGATATAGTCCTTATGGCAGAATCGCTGGAGGACCTAAGCACTATGCTCAATGACCTCAATAGTGTTTCCCAACGGATAGGTCTTAAGATGAACATGGACAAAACAAAGATCATGTTTAATGTCCATGTCACTCCTATGCCGGTAGTTGTTGGGAACACTAAGCTCGAAGTTGTTGACGAGTATGTTTACCTGGGACAAATAGTCCGACTAGGTAAGTCCAACTTCGACCGAGAGGTCAATCGACGAATTCAACTCGGTTGGGCAGCGTGCGGGAAATTACGGCACATCTTCTCGTCAGGTATACCTCAAAACTTGAAAACGAGACTGTACACCCAGTGCGTGTTGCCAGTGATGACATACGGAACTGAGACGTGGTCCTTCACTGCTGGCCGGATGAGGAAGCTCAAGGTCGCTCAGCGAGCTATGGAGAGGGCTATGCTCGGAGTTTCTCTGCGTGATAAACTCAGAAATGAGGATATCCGCAGTAGAACTAGAGTGACCGACATAGCCCAACGGATTAGTAAGCTGAAGTGGCAATGGGCCGGCCATATAGCTCGAAGAACCGACAACCGATGGGGAAGAAAGGTTCTCGAGTGGCAGCCTCGTACCGGCAGGCGAAGTGTAGGGCGTCCCCCCACTAGATGGAGTGACGACCTGGTAAGATATGCAGGAAGTCGATGGATGCAGGTGGCTCAGGACCGTGCTTTGTGGCATTCTTTGGGGGAGGCCTATGTTCAGCAGTGGACTTGTGAAGGGCTGTAATGACCACTGTCTGGTGAAAACTGTATCGTCATAATCTCCACCTGATTACGAGTCCCAAGATATTCGACGAATATGGTGGTATAAGCCAACTGATTGGGATAAGATGCAACACTTTTTTGCATTCTATCCTTGGCAGGAGGTCTGTTTCACTCGAACGTCGCACTGCGCGGATGCGATAACCGATGTGTTGTGTCAAGCTATTGAGTATTTCTTTCTCTGACGTTCCCACCGGTAACAAAGCTCGCCCATGGTTTAACGCTGAATGCGCCCGCTGAAAAGCGCAAGCGTTTAGCGAACATGTCCTTGGTTGATGCTTGAAACCGCAAAGCTCCGGATGTTAGCTCCAAGGAGAGAACTTTCAACCAGGCTGCCAACTCCTACAAAAAGTATTACGGAAAGCTAGTGGCGATCGCATTAAACATATTGGCGCAAAACTCTCTGCCAGACCATCCGGCACTAGAGCTTTATGGTCTCTTGCCAAAGCGGTCAAGGCAAAGCTTTGTCAGCCTACACTGACTCCGCACTCCGATCGTTCGCGTACTGTGAAATTTACAGCTGCCACGGCTAAAGACTACTAAACAACTTCTAACCAAACCCTAACTGCTAATCAAATTCTAAAATGACTTCTATTAGTTCAGGCTTATTCTAGGCAGCCTTCTTAAGTGTGTGCAAGTTGGCATGCATTTCTAGGGAGAAAGGTCCATCTTCCCAAAATATTTACATATTATAAAGTATTAAATAAAACATAATAAATGAAAGTGAACGCAAGTAAGACGAAAGTTTGGTTTTTGAAAGAGAAGTAAAACGATATGTGAAATAAGAATAGAAGGGGAGTTGGTTGAGCAAGTAGATGAGTGTGTGTTTGGGATGTGTATGTAGCAGGGATGGTAGATATGATAAGGATACAGAATGACAAGTGAATGCAGGAAATAGAGTAAATGGGGCTCTACACTCTATTGTGGAAAGTCAGAATTTGTATAAACAGGCATGTATGGCAATTCACAATGATGTGTTATTCCCTACTTTAATGTATGGTAGTGAAAGTTGGGTGCGGCATAAGTAGCACGAGAATAGAATAAATGTTGTAGAAATGTGATCATTAAGGAGTATTTTAGGGCTGAATCTGAACGACAGGGTGAGAAATTGTGTGATAAGAGAAGAGTGTGGTTTGCAAGATGATTTTGTGACCAGGATTAAGAAAGGAATGCTTCGGTGGTTTGTTCTTCTTCTTCCTTCATTTATTACGATGAATTCACCAATGACATGTTACATGTGAGAAGGTTTAATTGGGACACAAACTCTGCTTAAAAAAGGAAATTGATAATAGAAGAAATGGTAACAAACAAATATTATGTGAATGATTTTGGTCAACTTAACTGCTGAATCACCTAAAACAAAAGACAGACAATGTTGTTAGAACAATACAAATGTGTTATTATATGACAAACAAATTATAGTTTAATGTTGTTAGAGTTAATAAAATCACATAAAATATATACAAAAGAGGTATTTGTGAAGACTAGAAGGGAGTTAAAGTCTATGGGACGAGGGATGTCAGGGGGCAGATAATCATAAAGAGATGATGACAATTTGGTGCAGTTAAAAAAATATGATTAGTGTTTCCCTCATCTAAGCCACATTCGCACAGAGAACTATCCCTAATCCTGAGTTTAGCAAGGTGAACATAGGTACAGGCATCTCCAATTCTCAACCGGCAGACAATAGAGGTGGCACATTTGTTTGCTTTATTAAATATGAAAAACCAAGGTCTTGATGGAATATTATCTTGTATAGCAGCATAGTGCTTGCCTTTTAGTATTTGTGATGCTTTCCATATCTCATTCGGTGGTTTGTTCATGTAGAAAAAATGAATGAGGAAAGTGACAAAGCAAATTTATGTTGCAGAGGTGAACGGCAGTCGAGAAGGGACGCCCTAGGCGAAAGTTTATCGACTAAATTGGCGATATATTGGAACTGGGCCAAATTAAGGGTACTCTTAACCGACGAGCGTGTATGCATAAGTATATGGATGTAAAGGAGGCGAGAGATGTGTGTCAGGATAGTGCCAAATGTCTCTGCCTACACCCTTGAGTGTTTATGTAAATAAAACAGTATTGAAAAATGTTTCAGGTAAAGGTCATGAGAGAGAGGACTTAGATTTAGTGTTAAAGAAGTTAGAACATTGGGCTTACAGACTGTATCCTAAGTTTCAATTTGAAGATTGTTTAAAGAAGATTGAGACACTTGGCAAAAAGCGGCCAGTAATGGTAATAAATCCTATAATTAAAGTTACTGGTTACAGCCTATATATGTATTATGTCCCAAGGCACCGATCTCTTTTCAGAAATGAAGCAGTTAGTCTGAGTCGCCGCCCGCTGCTATATTTTGTTTTGTTTAAATTTATTATTTTATTTATAAATTTTATATTTTTGTATTACCAAGGCACCAATCTCTTTTCAGAAATGAAGCAATTAGTCCGAGTCGCCGCCCGCTACTATATTTTGTTTTGTTTATATTTATTATTTTATTTATAGATTTTATATTTTTGTATTTTATATCTTTTTAATGGCTTAAAGTAGATATTTTAATAGTCTTTCTGATCTCACTTCATTCTGTCTTCATACAATTATTAATTGTAGTTGCATGAAAATAGAAAGTTTATAATACCATCTACACTATCATTTCACACGATGTCAATCTTCGCATTGCGGTAGTGTTTATTAGCCATAATTCCACATATATTAGATTAATTAAAGTATTTTTAACAAATATAAGTTAAGGATAATAAAAAATAATTAAAAATTAAAAATTTTGTACAGCAGACTTCAATATAAATTATTAAGAATAACTCAAAAACTGTTGGTTTGACCTTGATCAAATTCATATGGGACCACATGTGAAGTACCAGCTTTCAAATAAAAAGAGAATCATCGAAATCGGTTCACCCAGTAAAAAGTTATGAGGTAACACACATTAAAAAAAAAACATACAGTCAAATTGAGTACCGTCTCCTTTTTGAAGTCGGCCGAAAGTAATAATCGGTAACGTTGTTGCCCATCCGATATTTATATTTGATATCAGTTTTTAGATGTTGATCTAGAGTCATTGATGTCGCCAACCAAACATTCGTAGCGAAACGTATGAATTCGCCTCATCTCATTCTCGTGGCTAGTGTATTATGTTATGTTGTAAAGACAGGAGGCGAATGTTGCTTTAATGTTGTTTGAATTTTAGGTGAATGTAAACCCCTATATCTTTTTACTACGATATTGTTTGTTGTTCGGTTGGTGAGGTGAATCTGAAATCGATTTGTTCATTAGTTGTTTAGATGTAGTGGCAAGGTGACTGTGAATATCAAATCGATTTTATCCGATTTAGTTCGGATGGTGACCACTTTGATGAGTTTTGATACATCAGATTCAAGCATACTGCTTAATAGAGAGCGTTTGGCGGGGAGTGTGGCGTAGCGGTGCATTTGGCATATTTCTTTGTTGGTTGTCACTCAGGACACTAAGAGATAAGCATTTTGTTTGCCATGCATGCTGAATGCTGCCCCGTGCCAAGCGTGACATTAAAGACAAATATTCCCCACAACAGCCCGGCTAGAATGGGCGGGGGACAAAACTTTTATCCCCCGATTATATCCACTGACAAGAGATAAAATTATCTTGTTATGTCAAACCAGGAGAAGTATATCCCTGTTTGACATAACAAGTAGACATATATCCCTCGTCCGTAGCATGGAGCCAAATGAAAGATAAAAAATTATGCTTTTTTGACAATTTTATCCTAGTTCATTGAACGTGGGTTGAAGTTTATATTCATACAAAAAAAATCTATCTAAGTCTAACTCTATCTCCCAATTTATCTACTGTGGATATTATATCCACCGGTGTGCCCATGCTCTAAGGGTAGATAAAACTAAGCGAGGAGATAAAAATTTTCTCCTTTCCCCGGGATAAAATTGTCTCCTGCCCATGCTAGCCCTGCAGGAGGCACATGTTAAACATTGAACGGGCTGACAATAATGATCATAAATGAAAAAAATAATAAAGATAGTAATTATATTATAAAAAGCTAACACATTTTCCACTTTATATCCATTATACTTTTAAAACCCCCATGCAACTAGAGTGGTCAATCTTCCATCATTGCTGCCTTCATTTGGCTAATATAAAATTACAAATGTATTTTCACTTTTGCAGGTTCATTTGCACAAAATTAGATCAGATCAGTATATTTCAGAAGAAACGGTAGTACAAAAAGACTCCAGTGATGATGATGAGAGCGCGCCAATCGACAGAGAGGAGGATGAGTTTGATAAACTCTTGCAGCAGCAGATTGACCTGGCAAGATCTACACCTGGGCCTGAATCTGCAAAAAAACCAGTGCTGGATAGTTCTATAATGGATAGGTAGGGGATTATATAACCATATATAAATACTGGATATGGGTCTTTCCCATAGCACAGGAAATTTGCCATAATTATCAGGCGATTGGTAATTGGCAATCGGGTTGACGAATACCATACCAGATTCCTCGCATT
Source organism: Parnassius mnemosyne (assembly GCA_963668995.1). Taxonomy (NCBI): domain Eukaryota; kingdom Metazoa; phylum Arthropoda; class Insecta; order Lepidoptera; family Papilionidae; genus Parnassius; species Parnassius mnemosyne. The sequence goes on from CAVLGL010000084.1 coordinate 34,313,127, forward strand.
AACATTATTTTCCATCATCTGTCTTTGTGTTACTTTGTGTAACGTCTGGTATAAATGGAAGATTGCAACTGAATTTGAATTAAGTTACCTACTATTGTCCTTTATTAGTTTCTTTTTAATGTCTATGAAAATAAAAACAGGAAAGCTGTTTAATACTGATGCATTCCATATACAAAAATGAGAAATTCTTTTACTGGTAGGAAGACATTTCATCTTAATACTTGGGGTTGTTAAAGCATCTACATTTCGATTACTAAACGAATATGAGATTTAGGGAGTCTATAGGTCACAACCTTCACTTACACGTCAGGTGGATGTATCATTTGTCACCCTTCTATAAACAAGTTAATATTTCCCAAACTACAAACAGAAACTTAAGGGAAATTTATAACTTAATGCCACAATTAAAATAACGTAGAACAATTTAAATTAGCGTTAATTAATTATTTTTTTCAGGCCATCTTTCAATGCACCAAAAGCAACATCTTCTCCATCAATAAGCGATGAACAAAGAGAAAGAATGATGAGAAGTCGGAAATTGGCAGAGGAGAGGCGCCTGGCTAGACTTAAAAATAATAGTAATGTGTCAAATAATGCTTTAAGCAGTAATAAAGAAAATATAGTAGTTGATATTAATGAAGAAAACATAGCAGACAATAAAGAAGACGATCAAACTATGGAGGAAAATATAGAAATGACAGTAGATACAGATGACATACCAGTAACTAAAAAGCATAATAAAACAAATGTCATTGACAGTTCAGACGACGAAGACAATGTGATGCATGTAAATGAATCTGTTGCAGTAGATGTCCATACTGCCGTTACGAATGGAAGTAATAGTGTACTGATAAGTAATACTAAGTTTGTTGAAGAAAATAAAACAACTAATAATTGTGATAATATTAGTGATTTAGGTGTTATGACCGTGGATAATATAAGTAAAGATTTTATAGAAATACAAAATCCAGACAAAGAAAATCATTTGTTTGATGAATTGAAAAATACTTCAAACAATGACAATAATGGCTTAGTTAATAATGAAGACAATATCGAAATGGAAACAACGAATGCAAAAACAAATTCAAAAAACTTCAATGATAATAAAGAACTAAGTAGTATTAACAACAATACTTCTAGTGAACATCGAGTAGAAGATGATAATCATGATAATCCTGAACAAATTTATAAGCCAGTAGAAAAACCAATGGTTGATCTAGAACATACTAAGTCCATTGAAAATACAGTTGAGCCAAATGAATGTGTAACACCAAATGAAGATATAATGGAATCAACCGAGAACAAGCAGGATACAACTAATACAGAAAAATCTACTGGAACGGAGGAATTTAAATCAAAGGAATCAGATATAATGCTAATTGGAAATGAGGAAAAAAATGACGTTACGAAAGATCTTGGTGATATTATGGAATTAGATTTTAGTGAAGATTTCTAATTAAAATATGACGGTTTTTTATTGTTGTTATGTTATTATTAATTTATAAAATATTATAAACGTATAAATGTGTCATTCTCATTATTTTTTTATCATTGAAGTGCCTATAATACACTCTGAAGAAATTTAGAAGAACGCAAAACCAAAATATCCTGGATATTTGTACCATTAAGTTTTTTGATATTGCTTAATATTTTTAACTTAAAATTGCTAACGTCAAAAAAAATAAACGATCAAAATTTACGTGAAAGAAACATTTTTGTACTTAACATATTTTTTTTTATAAACGCTTAGGAAAGGCTTTATTTATCTCTTCTAATCATCAATATTCGAAAAGTTTTCGCCAGCCTCAGAGCTCTCGTGAAGATTCCGATGCAAACTGTCACAATTATCGAAAACAAACGTCAAAGAAGTACGGTCACGCCCCATAGAAAAAAACCCAGACCCGACAGAAACGAGACATATCTCAGTTTTTTTGTTATTTATTATATAGTTAAATTTTATATTTTTTATATTCAATATTAATGGCTAACTCCAAAATATTGCATTATGCTTTTGTTCAGGCGTTACTCTAAAAAAATACAAAAGCCTATTTATCTACAAAATTCGTAAATGCATGTAACTAAATGACTATACAATAGTTATGGGATGTATCTAAGTGACCTTTATCCGAACGTTAAATGTGAATAGCGTTTATTGGTTTCGGTGCGAGAAGTTATCGAATCCGAGTCGATTTCGCTTTCCGAGACGATTGTGAATAGCCCGGCAGGAACAATTATTTATAGGCTACACAAATACTTGTTCTGTGCGGGATTCGAACTCGCGGCCCTTAACGCTGCAACTCATTGCTAAATAATAATAATAATAGTCATTTATTTCAGGCTTTTTTACACCCATTACAAATATCAATAAATGTTAAAAACAAAATGAAAATATAATTATAAAGATACAATAAATAAGATAAACAAAAGACAATTCACTTAACAGTGGTAGAGCTAAGCGGTAGCTTTTGCTATCGCACGGATGGGCCAGCTCGAACCGGGGTGGTACCACGACCTCACAGAATACCAGCGTGAAGTAGAGGTTTACCTCTGCTTTGCGCTTGGTGAGTGCAGGTGGCCGGAGGCCCAATCCCCCCCCCCCCCCCATCAACATGGTAGTGGAATTAAATAAAAGACTACCCCAGGAGGGTACCAGCACCCCTGGAGAATCCCTCGCTGAGCATCCACGACCAAACTACTTCACTCCTGAGCGTGGGTGCTCAGATTGCCCCGCGTATTCGGGGGGGGGGGGGGGCAAAATTCCGCTCGCGCCTAATGCTGCTCGGGGCAAGCGGAGCAATACAACCAAGGCGACCCCTGTCACGCTATCCGTGAATTTTTGCAACATCTGGGGACTTCATTCCAACCTTAACGCTGTCCATTACCATCTAGAGGCGGCGAAGCCGGCCTTGCTCTTTTTAACCGAGACTCAGGTGTCCTCTCCGGCCGATACTTCATATCTCTCCTACCCGGGGTACAAATTGGAACACTCCTTTGTGCCCCGGGCTGGAGTTTGCGTATACGTCAGAGAAGACATCTGTTTTTGACGCCTCGGCAGTCTTGAAGGTACGGACCTGTCCATCCTATGGCTGCGCGTAGACAGCAACGACCATCCCCCCGTCTACGGGTGCCTCTATAGGTCCCATAGCGGTAATGCCGACACAGACCGACTCATCGACCACGTCCAAATGGCTACAGACTCCGTGCTACAACAGGTCCCATCCGCAGAGATCATGATACTCGGTGATTTTAACGCCCACCACGCTGAATGGCTTGGTTCTCGTTTAACCGATCATGCGGGTAGATCTGTCTATGACTTTGCTTTGGCATATGGTCTAACACAACTGGTTACTTCGCCTACGCGGATCCCAGATGTGGAAGACCATGTACCTTCCCTTTTGGACCTTCTGCTGACCTCTCATCCGGACGGATATCAGGTCTCCGTCGATGCTCCTCTGGGCTCTTCGGACCATTGTCTGATCCGGAGTACGGTGCCACTCACGCTCCAATCGTAGATGCGATCTGCAGCTTGCCGCCGTGTTTGGCACTATAGGTCAGCTGATTGGGACGGGATGCGGTCTTTTTTTGCATCCTACCCTTGGGGGCGGGTTTGCTTCTCGCCGGAAGATCCCAGCGTTGTTGCCGATTCTGTTGCTGATGTGGTACTTCAGGGTATGGAACTTTTTATTCCATCCTCTGTGGTGCCACTCGGTGGCAGATCCCAGCCATGGTTTGGTTGCTCCTGTAAAATAGCGTCACGCTATAAGCAGGAGTGCTACCGGGCCTGGGCTGACGCATCAACGTCTTGGGATGTAAACACCAGCGCACTTAAAAAGAAGTATAACTCCGCCTCCAGGTCCTTAAAAAGCGTCATTGCCAAGGCAAGGTCTGAGCACATCGGCAGAATTGGCGAGAAGCTAGTTCGCCTTCCTTCGGGAACCCGTGCATTCTGGTCTCTCGTCAAGGCTGTCCAAGGGAACTTCTGTCAGCCATCTCTTCCATCTCTGCACAGAGAGGACGACTCACTGGCCCATGCCGCAAAGGAGAAAGCCGATCTGTTGAGCTCTCTTTTTGCGTCCAACTCGACTCTAGATGACGGGGGGAACACACCGCCGACCATCCCGCGATGTGAGTGCTCCATGCCGGATGTGCTGTTCTCACAGCGCTCGGTTCGCAAAGCACTCTTCTCCCTGGACGTCAGCAAGTCGAGTGGGCCCGATGGAGTCCCTCCCATTGTGCTGAAGATGTGTGCTCCGGAGTTGGCACCGGTTTTAACGCGTCTTTCCCGGTACTTCTACTCCCAAAGCGTAGTCCCGAATTCATGGAAGACAGCTTTGATCCACCCGATCCCTAAAAAAGGCGACCGCTCAGACCCGTCCAACTAGCGGAGAGCGGTTCGAATCGTCGACGACCGAGTTCTATCTGATCGGCTCGATACACTGGCACTGGGTAGAGATGTTGCATCTCTTTGCGTATTTTATCGCATCTATCACGGGGAGTGCTCTGAGGAATTGTTCGGACTAATTCCAGCCGCTCAATTTCACCATCGCACATCGCGACAAAACTCGCGTTACCATCCATACCATCTGGATGATTGGCGGTCCACCACTGTGCGATTTAGAAGAAGTTTTCTCTATCGCACAACTTCCTTGTGGAATCAATTACCACCAGCGAATTTTCCGGACCGATACGACGTAGGAACCTTCAAGAAAAGAGCTTACACCTTTCTAAAAGAGCGGCAACGCATCTGCAATTCCCCTGGTGTTGCGGTTGTTCATGGGCGGCGGTAGTCACTTACCATCAGGTGAGCCGCATGCTCGTTTGCCCCCTCTTCTATAAAAAAAAATTCAACTGTAATCATAGGTTAATACTAAAAATACTAAAATTGCCCCCAAAAGGGAGTTCGTTCTATCTATTTACAGATATTGTCGCGATGCACGGCACGCTAATATTGTGATCTAATAACGGCGAAGTAATCGGGCACCCCGGCGTTGGCAAACATGCTCGACGCACTGCAGTATTTAGGCAGTTTCATAAGAATGCGGAATGCATTATTATACTGCACTCTAATGCTGCTACGTGCATTTTTTGTACTGTCCAACCAAAGCTGACAAGTATAGAAGCATTGACAATATGCTCTAAACAGGGTCAGCCTTGCCTTGGGACTGCACCGCGTAAACCGGCGTGCGAGCATTTTACACCGCACAGCCAGAGCCCTCAGTCAGGATATGCCCCAGGTATCTGAATAGACTCACTCTTGCAACAGCTTCACCGTCCAGAAATGCTAACGGAATCCTATCTAGGCCTCTGCCCGAGTGAAACACCATCATCTGCATTTTATTAACATTACACCTCAGGCCATGATCCCGCGCATAATGCATATGACTAATAACTTTCTAAGTCCCCTGATTGAGGGACTCAGTAGCACCATGTCGTCAGCGTAGCTGAGATTATTCAGACAAATTTTACCCATGTGACAACCAATTTTTGTACTTCTAAGTTCCTCAATCAGGTCGTTTACGTATAAGCTAAATAGATCCGGAGAGGTCAGCCCACCTTGACGTACGCCACACTCTAATGTATAATCGTTAGATATGGCGTCGCCCCATTTCACAAAGTTTGTCTGGTTCCCGTACCAGTATCTCAACAGATCCACAGTCTTTCTGGGTACATTTGATGCTATTAGTTTATGCCATAGTCGCTGATAGTTAACTAGATCAAAGGCGCGACTAAGGTCTAAAAAGCAAGCATACACAGGTGTACCTCTATTTATATAGTAGTTAACTGTCGATTTAAGACTAGGTTAATTTCTTCATCATTTCTATTGCCCCAGCGAACACTGAATAACGACTTATCTTCTGTTTACCTAGTAATTCTTTTTGGAATAATATTTAATACACACGTTATTAAGAGGGGATAATAGTCAGACCAGTACACTCCAAGATCCACACACGTGGAGGTGACTGTAGGACGTGCAGCAGCCGTCACTATGCAGTGATCTAACCAACGCTTACCACCACTGCTGTCATTTACATGCGTAAAAGTGTCCGAGCCTAAAATTTCTTTATCAACACGTATCAGTGAGTGATCTACACAAAAATCTAAAAGTTCGTTTCCGAATCTGGTACCTAAATGTGCATTGAAATCGCCTAAGACGTAAATAGCCTCAACATCAATGTCACTAATAACAGCTTCAATGTTACCCAGACAACATATGAAGTCCGCTAAACTGTCTTCACTTCCACCGTCATATGGTAAGTAGGCACTCATCACCAGAATATGGCGTCCGCCCAACTCAATTTGCACAGCCGCTAATCTATCACAGGTGCAGTCTATGATTGATACGTTAGGAAACAAAGACTTACGCCACATCAATGCGAGACCCCCGTACGGTCGGCCTTTTACCACACCCGCCGAAGTATCCACTGCTGACTTAGCGAAACAACTGAAGTCCTCACTGATCTAAGCTATTCCGTCACGGAACCGTCAATATTTTTAAAATAGAAAAAAGAGAAAAGAGCTTACACCTTTCTAAAAGGCCGGCAACGCATCTGCAATTCCCCTGGTGTTGCGGTTGTTCATGGGCGGCGGTAGTCACTTAACATCAGGTGAGCCGCATGCTCGTTTGCCCCCTATTCTATAAAAAAAAATAAAAAAAAAAAAAAAATTGTAATATTAAGGGAGGACATTTTTTGGTCTAGGGTCTCCGCCTGTGCAAGATATAATACACAAGAAATTGTACTGCCTTTCTTTCTTCTAAGAAGGTATCTAGTACCAGTGCGGACGGTCCTCTTACAGAAGTTGCCTTACCAACTGATAAAATGTTGACATTTTCAATAGGTATAATTTACGAGTGTGCGTGTGATGATCTCCCACACAGAAACGGCTTGCGGTGGCGGCCAGTTGTATTTATTTGCAATGTGAGTCTGCAAACCCATGCGGCCATGACTGACCGGGCCAGTCGGTGGCCGCAGCGCGGTCAGTTGCAAATTTTTACAACAGGCCGCGTGTACCGCGTGAAAAATGGTGCTAAATTCCAAGATTTTAATGGAAACAGCGCAAAATTATACAGTACTTTATGATAATTCGCATCGTGATTACAAAAGCATTAGGATTAGAAACAAAATATATGATAATATTGCTGAATATAATAAGGCTTCGCCACGGTTAGTCATGTTACTGACGTCCAATCGTAGCACAGGCACCTCAGCGAATGCCGCTTCAGGCCGCCGCTGCGACCGCGGTGGTGTGTTGTTGCAGCGGCTGGAGCCGCGGCTCGCTGTTAGCCGCCACCGCAAGCCGCTTCTGTGTAGGAGACGCTTAACGTAGATCTATTCTGATTTAAGTAGACCTATTTGATTTTTTAAATCTCAGATGAAATTTATTCATAGGATAACATAAATTAAAAATTACAGAAAAATCAGCGTTTAATAGACTATTTTTCCACAACATGATTGAAAACCCACAAACTAAAAAGAGTACCATGTACAAGTTAAAAAAAGGTTGTCAACCCCTAAAAATTTCAAATTTTCAAAATATCCAGAAATGAAGCCGCAGGCATGAACTACTTGCAAAATAATGAATATTTTGTTCTGGATAAATTTTCCAAAAACGCAATTTGAGCGAGTTATGATTTTTAAAAAGACACGACTAGCGTGTCATACGCCACACACAAAAGTAATCGTTGGCACGCCTGGCGTGCCACCCACACTGAACCGGTTAATGATTTTTTTTGCTACAGTCTAGTCAGTCTATACTGACTAGACCAGTACTTCTGCTATAATGCGTTTTTAATGATATCTGTAAATAAGTTGATTTTTCTCTTGCGGCTCTGTCCATAGCTCTCGCCACACTACCAAAGCTGGCAGAGAATGCCTTTTCGGCTTTAAGTTCGCCTTTGTACCAAAATCATTTTTTGTTTGAATGCTATAAAGAATTTTCTATCTATCTATCTTTAGTCGTCAGTGTAGCCATAGACACATCTTGAAGAACAATCGAGATGAGTTATCGGAAAGAATCCGCCACGCTTCCGGTGCGGTGCATCAAAAAAAAAATTATATAATATATTGGCAGGGAAGGAATTCAAAAAATAAAACTCAAGGTACTTAATCATTATTTGTTTATTTACGATGGTGCAAACGAAACCAACCTTATCACAGTACATAAATAATTTCATAGCATGCTTTATCACTATTAATGTTTAAATAGCTTAGTAATTACAAAATGCATGTGATCTTTGTATGTATGTATGTATGTATGTATTACTAGTAAATTAATAAATTAAAATGGATTCCTAAAATTTTATATAATAATGGCAATCATGCGCTTAAATTAATTAACCCGAAGAAGTTTTTTTTTTAATGATAATTATAAATGTTAAGACACAATTTCGTTATTTTTGTAGGGGGTTTAATGGCAATATATTTTTATATGTTATATAATTCTTCTGTACGTGTATTTATCACTAAACTCCTTCTAAACGGCTGGACAAATTTTGATGGTTTATATTGCAGTTGTCGAGATCCAGTTATTACCCGTGCTAAGCCGGGGTGGATTGCTAGAAATATATTTTCTTTTTTTCTAAGGAGAACTGGGCGTGGTAACGCCACAAGAAAATCCATCTACCCCCAATTCATCTCATAGGTGCTGCAAGAGGAGACATGGATGGAGGAAAATATCTGAAGGACTTCATGCCTTTCGATAGAAGGCTGAATAATAATGTTAAACTACCCTCACTATCACACATATATCACTTAGTTGTTATATGTGAGAGATCTATATCCAGCACTGGAATATCACGGGCTGATAGAGAAGAGGAAAAAGTTTGTGGTCATTATTACGTAATTGTTTAGATTAAACATCGTATAGAGATGGAATTTTCGCTTCACACGTGAAAGTCCTCTACTGCAATATGACCATGATCACACATATCATTGGACGTAGCTAAGTAATTCCCATTAAACTTTAACCTAACCGAATATGTTCAAGTACAAAATGTCCGTCAAGTTTCATATCTATTGCTAACAGTTGTGATAATTAATTTAATTCAAAAGAAACGTCCGCTATCTTAAACCAGTTTGTACATTAGTTCTGTTTTGTTAAGCTTCGTCCTATTATGTTAAAATCGTAAGTTGTCTATTTGTATTGGTTGTCACAAACTCTAAATAATGATACAAACAGATAAAATTGCAGTGATATTTAAATAGTTATAATACATCGATCACTAATAAAAAACTAGATACACAATCGGTGACAAAAAATGACCTTACCGAATGAGCGCCCCCTCGAAAATTTGGGTGCGCTTTTATTTTGTACGTAGCTTTGTGAATACAACTTTAGGCAATGCACTTAAGGTTGAATTTACATTAATGTATATTTATATCAACTAGAATTACGTCAAAACGATTGGGGACAGTTTGTAGAGAACTTTTGCATGGGATTGTGTATCTAGTTTTTTGTTATTAGTGATCGATGTTATAATATCACAATTAATTAAAGTGTCAGTAATTTCCATTGCTATAGAATATAGAACAACCCGCTCAGAAGTGAGAGGCCTGTGCACAGCAGTGGGACGTATATAGGTTATAACTTTACCTTTATATAACAACACCTATGTGTGTTAATTTTTTTTTTCACTACCAACTATACCATAAAATTTTGTAATTAACTATCAACTAAAAATATTAAAAAGGTTATTGTATTGAGAAACACAAGTGATGTGGCCACTGCATTGAGTTACCCACGAAATATTATACAATATAATGTTTAAAAGTAAGGCCAACGAGAAGCGATATAAAAGTTCTTAGTATAAAGTAAATATATGATGAGTAAATGGATCTTTTTCTTGTATAAGAATAGAAAACCTAAATCAGTGACTTAATTTGTTGTTAACATGATTATATATGCACAGGATAATGATCACAATACTACAATAAAGAATTAAATAATATTCAGTGTATTATTATTTATTACAATCGTTAATTTTGAGTTCCGTAATATTAAAGGCAAAATTTTCACACAAAGTAAATAAATATCACTTTCTTAATTAATAGCAATACTGTGTGTCTCCGTCCATAGGCGACTTACTTTGTTGTGACATATTTCATGTTCTTCAATATAATATACATCGAAATTCAAATTCTTAAAATAAAAAAAATTGATTTAACTCTAAAAGTTTTTCTGGTGATTTATTGTGAGACCCAAGTCGGTCTGGGATTTTAAAAGAAATGTGCCAACTGTTGTTTGCATAGCATATCGTAAAAGGTGTAAAGGTAGCACTTCTTTCACCATATATACACTTTCTTTTTACTACACGTAGTCCGAGTAGCTTGCTGGTCCCAGTCTACTCACTCGAGGATTACAGTCATGATGCTTTGTATGTATTATTGTGGCATCGTCATCGCTATCCTGTCAAATATGTTGACCATCCCACAATTGGTGAACGATGTTTAATTTTTTTTTAAATATCGCTTGAAATAGGCCCTACTTCATGCCCCCACTTGTATTTCGCAAATAAGTTAACAAATAAACTCTAAATTTACCGTCTAAGAATGCTATATATAATTAATATTTGGTTTCACATCAGTACACCGAACATTTGAATACCTTTAAAAACTTTAATTAAATATAATAAAAACCTTATGTTATAAGCCTGTCTTACGATTTTTTATACTCCAATAATTTATTAAAGATAATAAATATGAAAAACTTTTTTTTATATCTATCAACTTATGAAGACATCGTGCTGAATTTGCCACAAACAGCCAAGACACGATAATTGATAAACACTTCGTAAATATATACAGGAAACTTTTAATAACACTGGTCGTATATCCTATGAAAAATAGCCTACCGCCAAAAAATATTTTTTTTTTCGCAAAGACTTCTATGTATAATACTACACGGGCTAGTCAGAACAAAAACCGTGGATAGCACGGGCGCGGGCGAGTACCAGACACGGTAAATACCATGAAGCAAATACAAAGAGGACATGGCATAAGCAACTGTGCACTGTGATTCTAAGTAGGTCCTGATGTCATCAAAGTGGGCGTGGCTTTAGTTAGTATACTGTTAGCATTCGTCCTGTGCGCTTATGTGTTGAAAATCGCAAATCGGTGTATTTTCGTAATATTAAGAAGAAAAGTATGAAGTGTTGTGTTTTATCGTGTAAAAACTACTCAGATAGACGCTCTGATGCTATGGATGGCATCACATTTCATTTGTAAGTAATTTTACACCTAATTTTTTAAAATAGTTCTAGAAAAATCTCTTTGCGTCGGCTTTAAATATATTGGACACTAGATGGCGACACTTTGTGTCATGTGAACTATAAATATAAAGGTACGTAGAGCTCAGTATTAGTAAAATAATCATAATTTTATTATATAATTACATACGAAGATGCTGAAATTTGTTTTCCATTCAGACATAAAGAAATTTTAATCGCCAAAATATTATTTTTATAGTTTATAATAATTTTGTGAACATACCGCCATCTATCGTCAAGATAGTTAGGTAAACTACATTGCCACATCGATATGGTATATTATATTCGAGTAGATACTAATTATCGGTAGATGTAGATAGTGTAAAGTGGGCGGGGCTTAACATCCCCTCACCCCGCAAATTGTCACGCGTTGTTAGATAGTGAAATCTAATTACAACACATCCTCTTTGTATTTGCTTCATGGTAAATACGGTAATGCCACGTAGTTGTGCATTTTCATTTACCGCATTGTTTTTAGGTAAATACTAAATAAAGTTACATACTTCTTACTTATTATCTGAAATATTCTTCAGATCACGTTAACAAAGCGCGCACATAAATAATGACAGTGTTTTCTTAGTCACATTAAACAAAATCAGTGTTAGATTGTCGAAAACCAACGTTCTCGGTTTACAAAGCAAAGAACTAGTCTTCTCGCCCGCTCGCAGTTAAGAGTTACGCAGAATTGACCGTAATTTAGAGCGCAATGTATTAGTACCGTAGCGACCGTTTAGTAGCGTACATAGAAGACTTTGTTTTTTTTTATAACGCTTTAAAATATGTGTACTATTAATGCTTCGATGCATTTTAGGCAACTCTACTAGAGACAATTTTTTTCCTCAATATGTCTAAATTAGGGTACTTTACGAGTAAATAATCTAAAACACTAAATATTTACAAATAAGCCTGACAGTGGTTCGCTTACAATTATCATAGCTTAGTAACGTGAAAATTTTTCGAAATTCCCAGGGAATCCGTTACTCTGGATAACCAAGTTTTTTTTTGGTGTTATGGTTTTCCATCAAAAGTAAGTCTCGGACAATATCATCGTAGTCTTATCTTAATAATTTCAGTATAGTCTGTTCACTTAGATACGGTCGCCTTTGTGTCGCGCCTAAGTTCGCCGTATGCGGCGCGGCGTACACCCGGAGGAGAATATGGCATTTTAAAACAAAGCGCCGTAGTGAAAGGTTTCTTACAACCTAACTTATTTTTATTATTTTTATTGGTATTTTATTGAAATAACCATAACAATAAAATGGTATTCTATTTTATTATTAGAATTGGAAAACATTTATTTAACAAACACAATAAAAAATAATAAAATAAAAGCAAAATAATAAGTGCGCCTCCGGGTGTACACTATCTTAGTAAACAGACTATAAGTTTACGCAATTGAAACATTAATTGCATCCAAACTGTTTTTAATACTATATTAATGAATAATGCAAATATAAAAGATAACACTGTGTTTTAATGTGTTTTATAATTACATTTCAAAATACTTCTCGTTAAATAATTTGTATTTGTCACAGCTCTACATTGTTTTTAACTTATTTTTGCAGACGTTTCACAAATATTTCACAAATATATTTGAAAATGACATTTGTTTTTCAGTGTTTTAGTGGCGATAAGAGGGCTGGTTCTTTTCTCGCTCAAAGGTTAAATAAATAGCTATTCAGCGAGGAAACGCAGCGTTCTTTGCACTAAACCGCCGGGATTAGGACTGTATGATAATTTAAGATTTTATTTTTAATTATGGTTTTTTAATATTGTACATATTTGAATGTTATGTAAATAAATTATAAGAACCTAAGTGGTTATCAAAATTATTATTGTTTTATAATATCGTTTGACCTGTCAGCATTCCAATGTTACGATATTATTTAAAAACAAACCGTTTATATTTATATCAGAAAAACAAAATGTCGATGCATCGTAACAGTCAACTCAAGGATTCAGATAATATGTACATTCTTAAATATTCCAAAAACAATCTTTTGAGAATCGAAAAACCATAATTTTATATATTCTAACATTACAGTTAAACAGCTCCAAGGCGTCATCGAGTGATCAGGAAATCAAGCAACAATCGTATTAGGTATTTACAAAAATTATCAATTCTTAAGAAATCCATTCGAATGCGGATAATCGAATCAGTCAAAATCGATTACTTTGACATGTGTAATAATACTAATTGGTGTCAGGTATGAGAGACGCGAAAAAGGATGTTACGATTATCCAGGTTGAAGTGAGTACGGACTGACGGGTGGGTGTGGTTTCCTCTGGGGTGGCTGCAGCTGGTGTGTTGTTGGGAGGGACGTGTAAGTCGCGGAAGAAACCGATTTGGTGCCTGCAACAAAGAGTACATATTGTAAAAGTTAAAAAAAAAACGTGTGTGCAGTTCACACGCGGTAGTTGTGAAACCTTCAGCATTCAGAATACTAAACTTCGAGAGAATGAGACGAATGCAGAGTGACAGAAGTAGGATGATTGTAGGATTTATTTATTATAATATTGTTAACAAGTTTAAAAATTATTTTGCATTGCACACATATGTACAAGGCTTAGTAGACAAGAGCGGGGAGGTGACGAAGCTCCGCGCAGAGGGGAACGAGAATAGCAAACACTGTATCATCATTATATTCATTATTACAGTGTCTAGATTCTGCCATTTTGTCACACGGCATATGTTTACCTACCACACGAGTATGTTTACCTGGGACAAATAGTCCGACTAGGTAAGTCCAACTTCGACCGAGAGCTCAATCGACGGATTCAACTCGGCTGGGCAGCGTTCGGGAAACTACGACATATCTTCTCGTTAGACATACCTCAAAACCTTAAAATAAAATTGTACAACCAATGCGTGTTGCCAGTGATAATTTACGGATCTGAGACATGGTCCTTCACTGCTGGCCGTATGAGGAAGCTCAAGGTCGCTCAGCGAGTTATGGAGAGGGCTATGCTCGGGGTTTCTCTGCGTGATAAACTTAGAAATGAGTATATCCGCAGTAGAACCAGAGTGTCCGACATAGCCCAACGGATTAGTAAAATATCGAATACTAAAACGAAATCAGCCAGCCATCAGTCAGGAGCTGGAACTGAGGAGTCAAGTAGACCAGAAGATATGGAGATAGCACGCAACCTTGTGGAACACCCGAAGGAAGGTGAACTAGTTTCTCGCCAATTCTGACTATGTGCTCTGACTTTGCCTTGGTAATGACTTTTTTGAAGGATCTGGAGGCGAAATCATACTTCTTTTTAAGGGCACTGGTGTTTATATTCCGGGACGTTGATGCGTCAGTCCAAGCTTGGTAGCACTCCTGCTTGTAGCGTGATGTTATTTTACAGGAGCGACTAAGTGATAGCTCAGATCCGGCTCCGGTGGGCACCACAGAGGAAGGAATAAAAAGTTCCATACCCTGAAGTACCACATCAGCAATATAATTAGCAACAGCGTTGGGATCGTTCGGCGAGAAGCAAACCCGCCCCCAAGTGTAGGATGTAAAGGAAGACCGCATCCTATTCCAATCGGCTGATTTATAGTGCCAAACACGGCGGCAGCCTGCAGAAAGCAACCACGATTTCAGCGTGAGTGGCATCTCATTCCGGACTATACAATGGTCTGAGGAGCCAAGAGGGGCGTCGACGGAGACCTGATATCTGTCCGGAGAAGGTCCAATAGGGAAGGTGCATTATTCTCTATATCTGGAATCTGCGTAGGCGTAGTAACCAGTTGTGCCAAGGCAAAATTATGAACAGATCTCTCCGCATGATCGGTTAAAGGTGAACCGAGCTATTCCGAGTGGTGGGAGTTAAAATTACCAAGGATCACGATCTCTGCGGATGGTACCTGTTGTAGCGAGGAATCTGTAACCATTTTGACGTGGTCAATGAGTCGGCATTCTTTTTATCGGTTTGTACATTGTTTGGTGTTTGGACACCAGTCCCCAGCACAACAATTGTATACATCTTTAAGCTGTGTACAATTAAACAATACAATACAATCAAAAAATATATACGTGGTAGAGCCATGCTGCAGCTATATTAGTAGTATAGTTGTAGCACGAATAGGTCGGCTCGACCGGGGAAGGGCCACGCTCTCACAGAATACCAGCGTGAAATAGCAGCTTAATGCTGCTGTATTTCGTATTGTAAGTGTAGAGAACCGTAGACTCTTTTTACTGGGAAAGAGACATTCTATCTTAGTCCTCATGGCTGACAACGCATCTGCATTTTAATTCGCAAACGAAGATAGATGTAGATGTCTATGAGTCACAACAACCACTTACCATCAGGTGGACTGTGTGCTCGTTTGTCACTCTTATTCTATATTAAAAAAAATGTGGGTAGTAAAATGAGTAAATAAGTATAGTTACAAATAGGCGGCGACGGCCAGCAGCAGCACGAGCAGCAGGCGGGCGGGGCTGCCGTACAGGTAGACGAGCGAGAAGAGGATGGCGAGGCGCGAGGCCGCGTACACGTGGTCCAGCCAGTCGCGCGCCGCCGCCTCGTCGGCCGCCGCCGCCTCGCGCGCGCCCGCCTCCGCGCCCAGAGCCTCCGGCGCCGCCTCCGCCTCGCCCGCCTCCGCCCCCGCCTGCCGCCTGAACAACACTTAGCTTCAGAAGGGCTAGAACCCAGAACCGTAAAGCCAGTTAAAAAAATACTCTCGGCTCTGTGCTAATTACAGCCTATAAGGTATCCCATCTACGTCCACTACAAATATCACCAATTTAGTCGATAAACTTTCGTCTGGGACGTCGTTTAGGGCCCTTGCCAACCTTTGATTTAACATTTGTATTCTTTAATTTTTTCTTATTTTGTGCGTTTTTGGTGTGAGTTGTAATTTCATAATTATCTAGTTTAAAGTATCTATAAAGTCGGAACTCGGATTTAGGCAGAATCGAACCTATAACACCAAATGAGTATTTTTTTTATATCACAGATAATACTTACATATTAGCATACTGCTGCATGTACTGTAAATATGCCTGCTGCATCATCATCATGTGATTGGCGAACATGGCCGGGTCGTTAGGCGCCGGGAGATACCCTTCGCCGAAGTTATAATTGGGATACGGTGGTACCCTCCCATAGTTATTCAAGTACGAGCTGAAGTAGTTCTGCATTTCGACGGTGTGGTTCTGGTCATTCTGCCTCGTTTCCGGTCTCGAGGCGGTCTCGGCCGGCCTTTCGGTCTCAGGCTGGGTGACGTTGCGCTGCCGGAGACCGTCCGCCGGCGTCTCTGCTGGTTTGTCGTTGGTCATTCCTCTCTTTGGCGTGCAGACCAAGTGCATAGTATGCAAGATCTGACTTTCGTAGGTTCGAAGCACGTCCTTAAGTATTGTATTGTCATCCAAGAGTTGACCCGAGTAGATTATTTTCTGTTCATCTGTACTCTGTAATGAACACACGGTAATATTAAACATTATATCATAATCTTTTTAAGCTACTACAAAAATGAGGAGGTTCTCAATCCGAGTGTTTTTTTTTTGTATGTATGCTACGCGATATCTTCGCAGATTATGAACCAATTTTGATGATTCTTTTTTTATTAAATAGGTCATACTTCAAGGGTGGTCGCATATAAATTTGAAGAAAAAGTTTCATCCTCAGGGGTAGCAAATAAATAACTTCTTTTTTTAGGAATTTGAAATTTTTACCTTTTGTTTAAACTTTTAAATTATGTATGAAAACTGATATTTACGAATTTAACTGTCTCTCCAATCTTAACTTATTTTAAACTAGTGACTGGCTCCAGCGTCGCCTGGATAGGATATATTAATGTAACGTTATTTAGGTTAAAGTTAAGGGAACTATTTTTTTTAAACATCTTAGTTTTTCGGATAAAATATAGCCTAGATAAGTCCTAGCATTGCTCTCTATCTGTCCGCAAAGTTGCATCACAATCGGTACAGCCATTCTAAAGATTAGACCGGACGGACATAGGTGAATGCTTATATCAATATTACAGCCAGTTCAATTTTATTTATAGATATATATATAGATTTTCAACGTTACCGCTGATTTGTTACACCCATGCACCCATAGTCACGTTTTATACGTGGTAGAGCCATGCTGCAGTTATATTAGTAGTATAGTTGTAGCACGAATGGGTCGGCTCGACCGGGGAAGGACCACGCTCTCACAGAATACCAGCGTAAAATGGCAGTTTAACACTGCTATGTTTCGTATGGTGAGTGTAGAGATCCGGAAACCCTTTTTACAGGAAAAGAGGCATTCCATCTGTCCTCATGGATGACAACGCATCTGCATTTTGATTCTTTATTGAGGATAGATGTACATGTCTATGGATCACAGCAACCACTTACCACCAGGTGGACTGTGTGCTCATTTGTCACCATATCCTATAAAAAAATGATTATCTAACGATGTATCTACACACACAAATCACGAAAAGGGACACCTCATGAGGAAGATTATGTACAAGGCCGGCACTTATCTCATAATGAAATTTCTTCTAGTAGGCTAGTTACAGACACATGACAAATAAAAGATAATAAGGTGTGCACTTTTTTGTTATTATACAACGCGTACAAGGATTAAATAAATACATACACATAAAATTCTAGAACGTGTCTACAAAATTTCATTAATTTGATTGATTCAATTCATAATCAAAATAAGGTTAAAGTCCATTTGTATGCACGCTTGAAAGAATCTTGTCTAATGGCAGCTCTACACGTTGGCCAACATTGTGGCAAAGATATTAATTAGCCAAGAGTTTGTGATGGCGTCCACACGTTGGAATGTCGTTCAGTTTGCTTCGGTTTAGGCCAATGTGCGGACGAATTTATTAAAATGGATATTAAGACGCTAACGGCTGCTGCGATCTATTTATTCACAGCATACCGCTACTACGTGAATGTGTATAAGAAAAAGGGTGATCAAAAAGAAATGAAAAACAAGAAATTTTATTTCTTGAGTTCCACAAACAATTTTCGGCTTGCTAGAGCTCTATAAAGCGAAGTTTCTTCATTGGTCATTGTTACTGCCATTTTGTAGACACTAGTCACGATGCGTGTATATAAAATTTAAATCTGGTGCGTGAAATCATTCTGGGAGCTAGTAGCAAACTAAACGCGCGCCCAACGTGTGGACGCGGCGGTCATAACTCTGCCACAACCCTTTGATCTTTTGTAAAAAACCGACACCACATGGATCTCGTGCCAACTTGTGGGCCATCACTCCAATACATATAAGTCGCGGCACGTAAGTCTAGCGCGGAACGAAACGTGGAGGGGACGCGTACGAATAGAATAATTGTACGAATGCGACTGGAGAGCCAATGAGCGCGTGCGAACGTTACGCACGAGCCAATCAGCGCGACTTATGCGCAATAACGGTCACTGCTAGACTTTCGTGCCACTACTTATGCCAAGGTAATTACAAAAATCCGCTCTAAATGATGGCCATAGTTATTGGCCCCAACATTCGCAACAATGTTGACCAATGTGAAGAGCCGCCTTTAAGCGAACATAAAAAATATAATACATATCGATTTCAAGACCCACTGAGGAACATTTACCGCTTACATATATTTTTAATTCTCTGCAAAGTCAGAAATACCGGAAAACGCGCAATGCATATTTATACTAGTTTTTTTAACGTTCGAAACGTTGAAGAGAACCAAATGGTTTACTTCATCACCACTAACCACTAGGTGGGATTGTGGTTCTTTTTTCATAGGATAAGGGTGACAAACGAGCACATAGTCCACCTGATGGTAAGTGGTTGCTGCGGCCCATAGACATCTACATCAATCCTCTATTACAAATCAAAATGCAGATACGTTGTCACCCGTGAGGACTAAGATGGAATGCCTCATTTCCGTCTCTCGTTCGAGTCTCCGGTTCTCTACACTTACCATACGAAACACAGCAGCGTTAAGATGCTATTTTACGCTGGTATTCTGTGAAAGCGTGGTCCTTCCCCGGTCGAGCCGACTCATTTGTGCTACAACTATACTACTAATATAGCTGCAGTATGGCTCTACCACGTGTAATTACTGCAGCATGGCTCTACCACGCAAAAAAGCAACTGGCTTATAATAAGTTAAAAAAAAACATACATTTGACGGAATACACTGTTATAACCAGTAGATGTGTTCACATATATACCGAAAAATCTATTTATTTTAACTATTCTAAGCCAGTGCATACTTACACTACATACATACACTTGATGGTAAGTGGTGATGCCGCCGATAATGATAAAACTCACTGACTTAGCTTAACAAAGGCCTATTCACTCTTGCCTTTGGTTTTATGGTTTTGATTATGGTTGTAGCACCAATGCATTGGCACGATTGGGGAAGGACCACTCTAATAGAATACCAGCGTGAAATAGCATCTTATAATGACACTGTGTTTCGTATGGTGAGTGTAGAGAACATGCATTCCATCTTATTCCTAACGGGTGACAACGCATCTGCATTTTGATTTGTCATCGAGGATAGATGTAGATGTCTATGGGCCACAGCATCCACTTACCATCAGGTGGACTGTGTGCTCGTTTGTCACCCTTATCCTATAAAAAGACAACCCACATATTAATCGGATGAATAGACAGATAAGAGAGAAAAAAAAAAATTGTTTTAAAACGATTTGTTTCCAGTTCTCGCATCGCTAAGCCCACTTCCTACTCCGTGTTCGTCACAATGAGGTCATAGATGCGTGAAGCTGACAAGGTCATACTCGGTTATTATTATGACCGTTTTAAAATGACATTTTGTTAACATTAATTTATGAAATGACGATAATGTAATGATAAGGTTAATGACGGCTGCATGGCGCTGTGACTTAGCATTTAGTTGCAGCGCCAAGGGCCGCGGGTTTGAATCCCGCACGGTACAAGTATTAAGTAACTCGCGATACCATCCATACCATCTGGATAATTGGCGGTCCACCACTGTGCTATTTAGAAGCAGTTTTCTCCCTCGCACAACTTCCTTGTGGAATCGATTACCACCAGCGATTTTTACGGACCGATACGACTTAGGGACCTTCAAGAAAAGAGCCTACTCCTTTTTAAAAGCCCGGCAACGCATCTGCAATTGCCCTGGTGTTGCTCGTGGGCGGCGGTAGTCACTTACCATCAGATGAGCCGCATGCTCGTTTGCCTCCTCCTATAAAAAAAGTATTGGTATGGTTTAGAAATAATTGTTCCGGGTGTGGAAGTTTGTCAATATGCAATTTATGTACGTAAACTGCCTTTGCAGAAAATCCTAGTGTAGAGGTAACGTGGATGTATATATACACATAAATAAAATTGAAATAGGCATGTTTGTAATATGAAAATAACTGCCTTCTATCGAGCTTAGGGGGTTACTTGCTTCCCAGTAAGACATAAATAACCATTCATATAATTCTGTCTGTTAGTCTGTCTCTCCGGGATAGTCTTCAGAATGGCTGAATCGATTGCGATGAAACTTCACTAACAGACAGAGGGTACCGCCGTAACCCGTAAGTAACGTGTATATTTTACCCGAAAAGCTTGGATCTTTTTTTGCGATGTAGAAAAATTGATAAAATAAATAATCAAATCTAATTTTACTGCAATCTGATGAAAGGTGTGGCTGCGCATAAAATACAAAAAAAAAATTATATATTAAATATACACACTTGATTGGTGTCTCATTTAATGTCCTCACGAGGTGACAACGCATCTATAGTTCTTTTTATTTGCGGTTGCCTTCTGCTTCAATTTGAGGTGTCCGTGGACTGCAGTTGCCACTTACCATCAGGTGAACTGAGTTCGTTTGTCACTTCAATTATTTTTTTACGTGGTAGAGCCATGCTGCAGCTGTATTACTGGTATAGTTGTAGCACAAATGGGTCGGCTCGACCGGGTAAGGACCACGCTCGCACAGAATACCAGCGTAAAACAGCCGCTTAACACTACAGTGTTTTGTATGGTGAGTGTAGAGAACCGGGGACCCTTTTTACTGGAAACGGGCCATTCCATCTTAATCCTCACGGGTGACAGCGCATCTGCATTTTGATTCGTAATCGAGGATAGATGCAGATGTCTATGGGTCAGAAAAATCATTTACCATCAATAAAAAAATATTTACATAAAAAACACAAATATACTAGCTTATCTTTGTTTTCGATGCTGCCTCCGATTGTCTCACCAATCTTTATTCTCCTATACCGAATTAATCATAACTCTACAACTAATTTTACTAAACAAAGGAGTCAAAACAGGTCTGCCTTTGCACACAACATCTTTATAACGCGCAGTTAAATTGCGTAGACGTATATAATATCTCAACGACATGATGTGTCCAACATACACTCGCAGCCTCTGCTCAATGGGCCCTTTATTGTTGACGCGCGTCCGTTGAAAGTGTGTTGGCCACATAAGTTTATTTACCATGAGTAATGGTGTTGACTGTGCGTAGAAAATGTCGTATGTGCAAATGGTCTTAGTCCAAAGTGCTGAATTAATAATATTCATCATCATCATCATCATTACAGCCCTTCACAAGTCCACTGCTGAACATAGGCCTCCCCCAAAGAATGCCACAAAGCACGGTCCTGAGCCACCTGCATCCATCGACTTCCTGCATGTCTTACCAGGTCGTCACTCCATCTCGTGGGGGGACGCCCTACACTCCGCCTACCGGTACGAGGCTGCCACTCGAGAACCTTTCTTCCCCATCGGTTGTCGGTTCTTCGAGCTATATGGCCGGCCCACTGCCACTTCAGCTTACTAATCCGTTGGGCTATGTCGGTCAC
Source organism: Parnassius mnemosyne (assembly GCA_963668995.1). Classification (NCBI taxonomy): domain Eukaryota; kingdom Metazoa; phylum Arthropoda; class Insecta; order Lepidoptera; family Papilionidae; genus Parnassius; species Parnassius mnemosyne. The sequence goes on from CAVLGL010000084.1 coordinate 34,335,156, forward strand.
TCTGGTTCTACTGCGGATATCCTCATTCCTAAGTTTATCACGCAGAGAAACTCCGAGCATAGCCCTCTCCATAGCTCGCTGAGCGACCTTGAGCTTCCTCATACGGCCAGCAGTGAAGGACCACGTCTCAGTTCCGTAAGTCATCACTGGCAACACGCACTGGTTGTACAATTTCGTTTTAAGGTTTTGAGGTATGTCTGACGAGAAGATGTGTCGTAGCTTCCCGAACGCTGCCCAGCCGAGTTGAATCCGTCGATTGACCTCTCGGTCGAAGTTGGACTTACCTAGTCGGACTATTTGTCCCAGGTAAACATACTCGTCAACAACTTCGAGCTTAGTGCTCCCAACAACTACCGGCATAGGTGTGACATGGACATTAAACATGATCTTTGTTTTGTCCATGTTCATCTTAAGACCTATCCGTTGGGAAACACTATTGAGGTCATTGAGCATAGTGCTTAGGTCCTCCAGCGATTCTGCCATAAGGACTATATCGTCGGCAAATCGAAGGTGAGTGATGTACTCGCCATTGATGTTGATACCGTATCCTTTCCAGTCCAGAAGCTTGAAAACGTCTTCCAATGCAGCGGTGAAGAGTTTCGGGGATATGACGTCACCCTGTCTTACACCTCTCTGCAATTGGATAGGTTTCGTATTCTGGTTCTGTACTCGGATAGCCATCGTAGCCCTACTGTACAAGCACTTCAACACTTCGATATACCGACAGTCAACTTGGCACCGCTGAAGGGACTGCAGCACCGCCCAAATTTCGACGGAATCAAAGGCTTTCTCATAGTCCACATACGCCAGACATAGTGGCAAATTGTACTCTTCGGATTTCTGTACAACTTGCCGAAGGGTATGTATGTGGTCTATGGTGCTAAAGCCCTTTCGGAAACCGGCTTGTTCGGGAGGCTGGAAGTCGTCAAGTCTGCGCGCGAGACGATTCGTGATGACTCTCGAAAACAGCACGTAGACGCGGCTCAGAAGGGAAATCGGTCTGTAGTTCTTCAAGAGAGCGTTGTCACCTTTCTTGAAGAACAAGACCACCGCACTTCTGCTCCACGCCTCCGGTGTAATGCCACCATGGAGGACAGAATTAAAGAGCTTCTGAAGGACTTCAAGTACCGGTCTTCCACCCGCTTTCAGAAGCTCCGCTGTAATTCCATCCTCGCCTGGGGCCTTACCGTTTTTTAGGTGCTGGAGAGCCATCCTAATCTCGCTCAGACTGACATCCGGGATATCTTCGGAATAGTGTCGGATGAGACTCGCTCTTGGATCGTTACTCACACTTGCGTGTGGCTCCAACGATGATGTGTACAGCTGCCCATAGAACCTCTCAATCTCACTCAAAATCTCAGGTGTCCCGGAAACGATGCTGCCACATTCTGTCTTCAGCTTTGACAGTTGGCTCTTTCTGGCAAACAGATCTCTGGCAAAGACTTTGGAGCCTTGGTTCCGCTCGATCGCTTCTTCAATACGAGCTGTATTGAAGTTGCGTAAGTCCCGCCGCATGCATTTGGAGATCTGTCTGTTCAGATGCCTGTATGCTGTCAAGTCTGTTGAAGAATGTAGCTTCATCTCCCGTCTAACAGCCATGAGATTAAGAGTGTGATCGGAGAGTTTTTGTGTTCTTCTGCGGCGGGTCTTGCAGAACTTAGCTCCGACCGCATGGACAGTTTCCACGAGCTTGTCATTCATATCGATCACTTCATTGCAGTCTTCCAGGCACTGAAAACGGTTTTGTAACTCGAGCTGAAAGGTTTCGGGACTTTGGAACAGAGCACGAGGGGGACGGAGCGTTGACTTCATTAGACGAGACCTCTCCAACTTAACGTTTAGGTTCAGTGTGCCTCTAACCATTCGGTGATCGCTACCAGTTTTCACCCTCGCAATCACGGAGACATCACTGAACAGTTGTCGTCTGGTCGTCATAATGAAGTCAATCTCATTTTTTGTGGAACCGTCGGGGCTCGACCAGGTCCACTTCCTGTGGGGCCGCTTCTGGAAGAAAGAGTTCATCATAAAGAGTCCCTCTTTCTCCATGAAGTCGGCCAGCTGCTGGCCCCTTGGGTTCCGTTGCCCTATTCCAAATTTCCCTACTTTCAGCTCACCGTTCTCTCTTGTGCCTAGTTTTGCATTGAAGTCTCCCATTAACACCGTATATTGGGTTTTGGAGGAATGCATGGCTCTAGAGATATCCTCATACATTTCCTCCACCTCCTCATCGGGGTGTGCCGAGGTTGGTGCGTAAACCTGTATGACCTTCAGCGAATACCGTTTGGTGATTCTGAGTATAAGGTACACAACCCTCGTCGACACACTCCCGATCTTTACAACGTTGTTAACGAGAGACTTGTGGACGATAAATCCGACACCTCCTTGGGACAGATGGTCGCCCTCCCGGTGATAGAGCAAGTTGCCGGATTCGAGGATTACCGTGTCCTCCCCCTCTCTTCGGACTTCGGATAATCCTATAATATGCCAGCGCAACTTGTCTATCTCTTCTTCCAGCTCCACGATCTTCTCGTCAGTCCTCAGGGTGCGTGCGTTGTACGTTGCCAGGTCGAGTCGTCTAAGGTGGCAACCGAACCTCCACCGGAGATTCTTAGCACCCCCTGCCCCGCCGTTACCATGGTCGCCACCGTAGCCAGGAATAGCGGGGCCGCCGGGGACTGGGGGCCGTTTCTTTCTTACTGTCATTCATAGGGGGGTATTTGCCATAGTTGCCACGCTTGGCGAGCGGGTTGGCAACCGCAGTTTTTTTATTGTAATTTGGCTATTATCAGGAAGATGCTGCTGCCCATCTCCTGCCTGTTTCCCTTTGTCGCCTTTTACGACACCCACGGGAGGATATGGGGTAGTGGATATTCTTGACCGCCACTACACGGCAATATTGCACAGATCTAATACTGTTTGTTTCCTTTTAAATATTAGTAAACTAATTTAACAATAACCGGCCAAGTGCGAGTCGGACTCGCGTATGAAGGGTTCCGTAACATTGTAATACACGTTTCTAGTAGGGAAGTCCCTTTTAATTTTTAATATTAATTTGTTATCATAGCGGCAATTTACCACATGCTCGGCGGTGAAGACAAACATCGTGAGGAAACCTGCATGTCTGAGAAATAAGAAAAAAATACGAAGACATGTGAAGTTTGCCAACACGCAATGGGGCAGCGCGGCGCACATTTCCTCGCTTTAAAACATCTCAGAAATGAGGGAAGGCCTGTGCCCAGCAGTGGGACGTATGCAGGCTGTAACTTTTTATAGCGGCAACAGAAATACACATTCTGTGAAAATTTCATCTGTCTACCTATTACAGATAATGAGATACAGCCCGCTGACAAACAGACGGACGGACGGCGGACAACGGAGACTTAGTAATAGGGTCACGTTGGTTACCTTTTGGGTACGGAACCGTAAAAAGACCTAATCCCATTCTAGGTTGTTACACACATACTAAAGTGTACAGAATGATGCTTATTAAAACTTTTTTAAATTATGTCAGCTAAGGTAACATCTCAATATGTAATTTGACCAGTACCGTTTTAAAGATTCCGTGCCCAAAGTGTAATGAAACGGCAACCTATCACAAAGGCTCCGCTATCCTTCCGTCTGCCTGTCAGCGGGCTGTATCTCATTATCCGTAATGGGCAGACAGCTGAAATTTTTTACGGAACTTGTATTTTGTTGTTTTTGTGTTGCCGGTATGACAACGAATAATAAAAATTAAAATAAATTAAAATCAAAAAAGGGCTTTCCTACTAGAAACGTGTAATACGAAGGTACGGAACTCGCACTTGGCCGGTTATTATCATAAAAAAATTATTTAAATACAATTTTTTTTAGTGTTGGCCAAACTCGGTATAACAATAAAGAGAAGCAATACACATTTAAATAATTTATAATTAAAAAATTTGTACAACCGACTTCAATATAAATTATTAAGAATAACTCAAATACTAGTGGTCAGACCTTGATCAATTTATACGGGACCACATGTGAAGCACCAGCTTTCAAATAAAAAAATAATCATCGAAATCAGTTCACCAAGTAAAAAGTTATGACGTAACACACATAAAAAATATACAGTCAAATTGAGTAGGTACCGTCTCCTTTTTGTTTTTTTTTTTATAGGATCGGGTGACAAACAAGCACATAGTCTACCTGATGGTAAGTGGTTACTGTGACCCATAGACATCTACATCTATCCTCAATAAAGACTCAAGATGCAGATACGTTGTCACCCGTGAGGACTAAGATGGAATGCCTCTTTGCCAGTAAAAAGGGTCTCCGGTTCTCTACACTCACCATACGAAACACAGCAGCGTTAAGCTGCTATTTTACGCTGGTTTCTGTGACCAATTCGTGCTACAACCATAATATAGCTGCAGCATGGCTCTACCACGTATATCTCCTTTTTGAATTAGGTAGAAAATTTCATTAAAATGGCTTAAGCGGTTTCGGAGATTAGTGTGAACGAACATCGTGACACGGAATTTGTATATACTAAAATATAAGATATTAATATCAAAGATGAGACAAAAGGAAACAATATTGCTTTCGAATACCTACTCCGCTTACACCTGTGTGTTGTGTATCGAATTACGTACTCCACGCCTCCTATGCTCACAATAACTGATTTTGTGCCTAACTTGTAAGTACAAATCAGTTTGATAAACTCGTTTTTTGCGCTATACCTCTGTGATTTTATTTTTCATACTCTAGTTGTGTTGTTGTCAATCATTAAATGCAACAAATAACAAGTGGTACTATTAAAAATAATTGTACAACCGACTTCAATATAAATTATTAACGATAACTCAAAAACTATTGGTCAGACCTTGATCGAATTCATATGGGACCACACGAGAAGCACCAGCTTTCAAATAAAAAAAGAATCATCCAAATCGGTTCACCCAGTAAAAAGTTATGAGGTAACACACATAAAAAAAACACAGTCGAATTGAGTACCGTCTCCTTTTTGGAAGTCGGACTTCAAAATGAAGGAGGTATTCATTTCGACTGTATGTTTTTTTTTTGCTTTTTTTATGTGTGTGGGTGAACCGATTTCGATGATTTTTTTTTTGTTTGAAAGCTGGTGCTTCTCATGTGGTCCCATATAAATTTGATCAAGGTCTGATCAATAGTTTTTGAGTTATTCTTAATAATTTATATTGAAGTCGGTTGTACAAAATTTTTAATTATTGAATACGGTAGAAAAGAACGTACACAAAAATTCACTTCAACGCTAATGTTCTAAGTACTGGATTGATAAATTTGACATTGTCTCTAACTGCGAAACCAGTTCACAAAATTATTATCTAACCTATATAAACAAACTATTTATTACAATACGAGTGTAGCACTGAGTATCAAACACCGAGCATTTGTAGCGAGAGATTACACAGTTGGTGAAGCGTAAACCGGCCAATAATTGTATTTAGTTCCGTACGTAAAAATAAACTGACATTTTTTATGTGAGTTCATTTTTAGGGTTCCGTACCCGAAGTATTTCATGATTGATAATAGGTAGACAGTTGAAATTTTCAAAGAATATATATTTCTGTTGCCGCTATAACAACAAAAAATAAAAATAAATTAAAAATTAAAGGGGGCTTCCCTATTAGAAACGTGTTTAAAGATGGTACGGAACCACTCATGCGCGAGTTCAACTCGCACTTTCCCGGTTATTTTCGTTAATATCTAGTTTGTTTTCATAACTTAAGCAAGTACTATTGAACGTTTGTCACTGCTCCCCGTAATCGTTTTTAGCGCATCTTTAGCCGCCTTCAAAAAAAGAAGAATCAGAATTCAGATAGCTTGGATAATTGTTCGAGCCGATGTTTATGATTTTTTATTACACAATATGTTATTTTAATAGGATAAGGGTGACAAACGAGCACACAGTCAGCACACAGCTTTAAATTGCTATTTTACGCTGGTATTCTGTGAGAGCGTGGTCCATCCCCGGTCGAGCCGACCCATTCGTGCTACAACTATACTATTAATATAGCTGCAGCATGGCTGTACCACGTAAAACTTTACTTAATGCTCAACGATCGTTATAAAGATAAATTATAAAAAATACCAGACAAGAAGATTTTTTTAACTTTATTTATCATTCATCACTACAGGACTTTTCCAAATCCACTGCTGAACATCGGTCTCCCCGCCAGTAATGCCACAAAGCACAGTACTGTGCTTCCCGCTAACCGTAGAGCATGCGGCTCACCTGATTTTGATTACCGTACAACAACAATGTGCGAATGCGATGGTGAAATTTAGCGGCTGGAATTAGTCCGAACAATTGCTCTGAGTACTCCCCGTTGTATATGCGATAGAATATGCAAAGAGATGCAACATTCCTTCGCAGCACCAGTGAATCAAGCCGATTTTGGTTTTTTTTTTATAGGATAAGGGTGACCAAACGAGCACAGAGTCCACCTGATGGTAAGTGGTTGCTGTGGCCCATAGACATCTACATCTATCCTCGTTTGCCTAAAGAGTCGCTGCGACAAAAATTTAAGGAAATTAATATATTAACTTTGACCTCTCAATACATTTATGAAAATGTAATGTACGTACACAAAAATAAAAGTAGTTTTACAAAAATAAGTGATATTCATTCTGTAAATACTAGGAACAGACACAAGCTAGTAGTACCAGTTACTCGACTAAACCGAGTCAGTAATTCATTCTTGGGGCGATATATACGCTTTAACAACAAAATTCCAGAAAATATACAAAATATGACCTGCTCAAAGTTCAAAAACTTTATTAAACTAAGTTTGTATAAAAAGGGTTATTATAATATTAAAGAATTTATAGATGATAATAACTCCTGGAAATGAGGTGATCGCTACCAAGCTATTTCTAATTTGTTGTGTTGTTAATTTGTGTAACATACATGATTGTAAGCCGTTATTTAAAAAAAAGTCCCGCTGGGTTTCTTGCTGGTTCTTCCCAGGACAGAGGTTTTTTTTCGAACCAGTGGTAATTATACAAAAGAGTGACTTTCAATAAGTATTATTTATATCTATCCTCGATTACGAATCAAAATGCAGATGCGTTGTCACTCGTGAGGACTAAGATGCAATGCCTCTTTTCCAGTAAAAAGGGTCTCCAGTTCTCTACACTCACCATACGAAACACAGCAGTGTTAAGCTGCTATTTTACGCGTTTCGTTGTATTGTGCAAATGTATCAGTATCGATCATAAATAGAGTTCTTAAATAATCGAAATCGGTTCATCCAGGAAAAAGCTATGAGGTAAAGACACATAAAAAAAGTCGGTAGAAAACAAATCCATCCTATAACGTAAAACGCCCAAGTCCGGTGGGCTTTGACCGACAGATAAAAAATAAATCTAACATAATTAATTTTAAAAAAAGTATGGAAGAAAAGTTTTTATTATTTTAAGGAACCCTAAAAACTTTATCAATTCTTTTTGTATAAATTGCCATTTAGGAACCTCACTGATAACGCTTGTATAACAGCTTCATTAATACACAGAAATTGCCTTTTATAAACATAAATACGAATTTATGATATACCAAGCATGCAATATGGATAGAAATATTGATAAGGATTTTACTCTGTGTATTTTGTATAGAGTTTTTCAATAAGGACGGGTAGATAAAAGTTACAGGCAAGGAAGTGTCCGCCGCGCTGCCCCAATGCATGTTGACGAACTTCAACATGGCTTCGAAATATTTTTTTCTCATTTCTCAGACATGCAGGTTTCCTCACAATGTTTTCCTTTACCGCCGAGCACGTGGTAAATCAGCACTTAAAATTGCAATTAACAATTTCATTGGTGCCGCCGGGGATCGAACCCGGGTTGCTCGCGTAGGGGAGTGCGGGGTTAAAAGTTCCCGGGGTAAATTATTCCGATTGAAATAGCTCCGTGAGAAAATAAGATAAAAATATGTAGTAAATTCGTCGTGAAACTGAACGTTGCAGTGCACGACATCCATCGCAGAGCGGCTCGAATCGTCGACGACCAAGTCTTTTCCGAACGGCTCGACTCATTGGCGCTGCGAAGAGATGTTGCATCCATTTGCATTTTCTTTCGCATTTACCACGGGGAGTGCTCTGAGGAATTGTTCGGATTAATCCCAGCTCCAAATTTCATGAACGCACATCGCAGCAGAACGCCCGATACCATCCACACCATCTGGATGATTGGCGGTCCACCACTGTGCGATTTAGAACATGTTTTCTTCCTCGCACAACTTCCTTGTGGAATCGATTACCACCACCGATTTTTCCGGACCGATACGACTTAGGGACCTTCCAGATAAGAGCCTACACCTTTTTAAAAGGCCGGCAACGCATCTGCAATTCCCCTGGTTCCCCTGGTGTTGCCGTTGTTCATAGGCGGCGGTAGTCACTTACCATCAGGTGAGCCGCATGCTCATTTGCCCCCTCTCCTATAAAAGAAGTTAAAAACAACCATTTTGTCATTAGTTAAGCTACTTAGCACCATACACATAAGTATTTAGCTAAATTACCATGTTTTATTAGATTAATCAGTATTGATATTATTTCTGGCAGACCATGCAATAACCAACCATTTAAGTACATAATTTAAAATTAAAAATTTTGTACAGCCGACTTCAATATAAGTTATTTAAGAATAACTTAAAAACTATTGGTCTGACCTTGATCAAATTCATATGGGACCACACGAGAAGTACCAGCTTTCAAATAAAAAAAGAATCATCGAAATCGGTTCACCCAGAAAAAAATTCTGAGGTAACACACATAAAAAAAAAAAACGAAAAAAAAAAAAACATACAGTCGAATTGAGTACCGGCTCCTTTTTGGAAGTCGGCAGAAAAGTACCTGTGGCCTTTCTTTTGCCTATTCTTTTCTGCAGGGTTAGCCATGATGACTTTTTGTATGATAGTTAATACTATAAAAATTAATGGGAATGACATATATAAACATTAAGCCATGTGATCATGTTGCCTCTTATAACACCCAAGGGACAAAATGGTCTAGTTGATAGTAAATCTGACAATATTTTGCATGATGTATGTATGCAAATATTTACAACATGTAAGAATAAAGCCTTGTTCTCTGCCTAAAAAAAAAGTAAAAGTTAATTATATTCTACAGCATCTTCTTTAGCCCATTGCCTACCCACTTCAACGCCCATACTGCCACCACAAGGAAACAAACAGATAATGAGATAGCATACGTCAATGTCAAACAGCAGTGTTTGCACATACAAATAAACAAGTTGTAATCAGTTTGATCATATATTTATGAAGGTTTACCATACATAACTACACACATATGAGGCATGTCAGATTACAGAGGATTAGACCGGGACCGGATTACCACAGGTTGACTGTATTCTTTTATTACTAAAAACAACAAACTTATTTTCTACACATAAAGTTGGCACTTGCTTGAATTTTAACACTAAACCTTCTATTGAAGTAGCATATTGATATCTAGGCCACAAGGCCAGTGGAGGTTGTTATATATACTTCAGTGAAAGAAAATAAATTATTTTGTTATATGTCTTCAACAAAAAGTTTAAGAAACCTATGTCACAAATACTTAAGTGTTTGTTCATGCACAGGAGTTCACATATAGGGCAATATCAAGTATAGTGACTGCACCAAATGGTACTAAGGGGGAATATATACAAACGGTAAAAGCTGGGATAGGGAGTATATTATAAAAATTACAATAATCTATTCAACTATCAACTATGGACAAAATATTCAATGGATGTGTTACTTTTAATTGTGTCTGCTTATCTTTCAGTAATAATAATCAATTTACTGATAATGAGTTATCTGAAACTGCTAAACTGGTTTTGAAGGACTTTATATTAACTACCCCTTAATATTGAAATGGGAGTGGATACAACCCTTGAAAAAATACATATATTTTTTTGAAAATTCGTAACTGATGAGCAATTTGAAGCTTTTTAGTACATTTTTTTAAAATAGAAGAGGAAAAGGGGAAGTATCACTGTATGCTCTAACCCTATCTTAAAAATGCATTTTTATTGAAATTCGAAATTTCTGTCAAAATATTTGAGCAAATCTGCAGTCGGAAACACTTTTATTATTGGTGAAAGCCAATTTTAAGACAAATAGCTTTCTTCTTCTTTCCTAAGCTTAGTAAGATGAACCAAATATTTGTGGCTTTGGGATGGCCCAAGGGCAACACCAACCACACCTCAATCTACTGATGCAGTTATTACTTTTCCCAACTGCCAGCTAACATTGTTTTTAAATAGATTGGCAATAAACATTTTCTTTATAGCTAAGGGTGACAAACGAGCACACAATTCACCTGATGGTAAGTGAATGCTGTGGCCCATAGACATCTACATCTATCCTCAATTATGAATCAAAAAGCAGATGTGTTATCACCCGTGAGGACTAAGATGGAATGCCTCGTGTCCAGTAAAAAGGATTCTCTACACTATCATACGAAACAAAGCAGTTAAGCTGCTATTTTATGGTGTAATTCTATGAGAGCGTGATCCTTCCCCGGTTGAGCCCACCCATTTGTGCTACTAAACCAGTAATATAGCTGCAGCATGGCTCTACAATTTAAAAACACATTTTATACAATATCAAACACTTTCAATTTTACTAAATATTTCTGGCCAAGTGATTTTATCTACAACTCTTGGTCATAATTACTTTTAACCAATATATTTCATACAAAATCTCTTTTTATCACCATTTTTTAGTTAAAACTATTTCTGCCTAATTTTCTTTGGTGAGTATTTCTCACAATAGGTGGTACGGGAAAGTAGACCGACCACCTAGAGAAAAAGATTGTTGTATGTGTGTTGAATTATAAGTATGGATGAATTATCCTCTTGTATTATTTATCAATAATTTACCATCTCATAAATAATAATTTATTGTGCACCAACCGGTGTTTTGTGCATAGCTCTTGGGTCAGACTCGATCAGAAATATTTAAATGGCAATAACACTAAATCGGTAATGATAACGGTGATTATTATTATTTAAAAACAAAATACTAATGAAAACAAACAAAAATCTTACTGGTTTACTGGGGTAAACTTCCGACAAATGTCCCTTCAATTGTAATATGGTCCAAGAGGATTGACATTCAATGTTTTGGTCTTCTATTTGCTGATTCGGGGCCTTCACAATCAGAGTCACGTTATCTGGTATCATTTTCAATCATACAATCGTCACAGGTCGTTAGATAATAGCTTTCGTTAGATAATTTGTGGTAAATGGTACTTTAATTTAATTTTAACCTTCGTTAAAAACCGTAAGCAGGTAAATTCAACGTATTTTAAAAACTCAAGCTGATGAAATACTAAATTGGTTGTTTTGTATGATCAAACTGAATTGGATTGTAAATACGTAAATAAATATTTCGTAAGCTATTGTGGGGTAAAGAGACCCCGTACCCGTACTTGTCAATTTGCTCTTGAAATTATTTGTCGCGATTTCATTGGTCCAGCACTGTTTTGACGTTTGATTAAATCACTAAGTTTTTTGTCTACTCAAGTTTCCTTCAATGTGATTCGTCATAATTATTTTACGAGATAGATAATTTGTTATATAAAAAATAGCCAATCAGAAGATTAGATTTTAATTTGTTTAATTTTTTTTGCATTAGTTGTGGCATTGGCTATTAAGTTCTTCAGCCAGAAAGTACATCACACGCCTTATTACTCTGTTAAAGAAGAAAATAAATAATGATTACTATATGGCTCACTTGATTTTGATTGAGCACCACCCCCATGAACATGAACATCTACAATAAATAAGGATTGCGGGTGTTTGCCGGTCTTTTAAAAAGTAGTGGGCTATTTTCTAGAAGGTTTCAAATCTCTTAAATCATATAGGTTCGGAAAAATTACTGGCTACAGTAATGTGAAAGGAATTTAGAATTACGTCGAAATACAAAATGATTGAATTACTTAAAATACTTTTAAGTAATACAATTTTTGTATTAGGCTAAGTTACCGTAATAAATTATTTGTATTGTGTTGCATTGTATGATCGTAAAATATAGCAGAACAAATTCTCGAAGCATTCAACTCAATATGCAAAAACACACGAATATATAGTAAAAAATTAATTCTGTAAGTACTAGGAACACACCTAAGCAAGTAGTGCTAGTTACTCCACAGGAAGAATTATTTATTCAAGGGTATTAAATGGATAATAACCCCACATAATATGATTTGTATAATTCGTGTATTTCTAATATGCTGTGATTAGGCAAGCCAAGTTTTAACGTGTTACTCGTAAAGCCACACTCGATGTATATAAAGGCCACTTGAAAGACACGCTGGAGCTACGTATTTATAGGTATCATAGTTGCAATATGAATAGGAAGTTTCGACCGGGGAATGACCACGCTTTCACAGAATACTGCTGTGTTTCGTCGTATGGTGAATGTAGAGAACCGGAACCCTATAATATACAGATAACGAGCATTCTATGTTAGTCCTCTGTTTTGATAGATAATCTAACAAATATGTAGGTGTCTAAGTAGGTGTCCCCCCTCGAACGGGTTCTCGCCTTATCGTTGCGGGGTGAGGGTTGGGGGGAGGGGGGATTAGTAGACATAGCTTGGTCACCCATGGTGTATTAAGAGCAACTCACAGGTTTGTCTCGAGGAGTTACCACTCCGAGTGGGCTTTGCGAGCCCACTTCGCATATGTATTGGTGGGCTGCAGCTGTGGTGGAGTTACGGCGGAAGAGAAGTGCTGATGTTGCGAGGCATCGCTTTACCTACCCTCCCTGTTCAAATTTGGTTGGATATCGGAGCCACATACCAGATCCACCACTGATGGCAGGAAAGCTAGTGCTTTTTAGAAGACGTGGAGGGAGGCGCGCCTTGTGTTCCTGGTGCAACTTACCCGAGAAGGAGAAGAAGTAGTAGAAGTCCTCTTCCAAGGATGGGCTACAATGGGGAAGCCGGTGCTGGTAAGGCCGGAGATGGGAGCGAAAGCGGTCTCGTGGCCCTGCTAATAAGCGCCAAAGGTAGAACACCATGGGATTGTAGTCAGTGCGAATTCGACATAAACCATCCTTGTCTCCGCGAGGCGGGTATGCGTAGGCATATCGTACAAAAAGTATTTAAGGATCACAGCACTCATTTACTATCAAGTGTGTTAAATGTATTGTGTGTGCGTGTGTGCCCGTTTATTACCTGTGTTATATAAAAATAATTTATTGTATGACATAATATAAGATTGTAAACTTTTCTTTTTAATAAATTATAATCACCCTAAGATTTTTGTTGGCAGAATATAGGTTTTTTCATAGACATATATATATACTGTAGAATTAAGTCTATCGGTTTTTTTTTTAAATTATTTCTCCGTAAATGCTGCTTAAGTGAAAGTTATATATGTAGGCTTTATTGGAAGTGGAAAGGTCTCAGCCCAAAAATTAGAACAGTATTACATGCAAAGCATTAACGTCAGATTACGCTGTATGAGCAAAAATCTTTTGCCTCTAATTTAATTTAAAAAAATCAATTTTGTTGATGTTTTACTTTTTGTTTGTTTGAAAACGGAGGTTATAAATTATAATTTTTAAAAGAATGAAAATTTTATATGCATTTCTTTAAAAAGCATATGAAACATGAACGTTTTTTAAATTTTCGGATTTGTAAATTTGTGTGACTTGATATCTGTGGTGTAAATGGTCATTTTTTTATGAGGAATTTTGCGACACGAGTAAAATGGGTGTTACGGTGTAAGAACCTATAATATACACAAATTAATCTTAACTTTTTTCGGAACTTTAAACGTGAAATTGTTTGCTTTTAGTTTACAGCAATATCCAGTTCCTGAAAACAAAACGGGTACCTATGTTATTGAATTACTTACAAAGCGTATCCTGGCACTAGGAGCAACTCAGCAAGGACAGTTTTTAGTGGATTGTGAGAGTTATTTATCACATCCTCAAATGGGTAAGTTACTAATAAGTACTGTGTTGTTTCTTGCATAGTAGCCTCTTACTGGAAAGCAAAGTATATGGTGGCCCCCACTAGATGGAGTAATATGTTTATCAGTGAACTTGTGAAGGGATATAATTATGATGATGAGTTTTATGGTCATGAGCTCTGATGTTTTTAAGAAATACGGACATAAAATTGATTTCTTTACCGTATGCCCAATTTTCGTCACATTTGAAAACCACATATGATAAACGAAATGACCATTTATATTTATGTAAACGAACTCAGAAATTCATATTAAATATTTGGTATAGTGTAAATCAAGTTATCAATAATATTTATTTGACATGCGGGTGGTGGTGGTGGCATAAGAGAATCATAAGAGAATCAAGAATCATCATCATTGCTGTTGTCTGTAGAAATACCAGAAAATATTTACATGGTAAAGCTATGCTGCAGCTATAATTATGGTTGTAAGCACTAATGGGTCAGCTCGACCAGTGTAGGACCATGCTTTCACAGAATAACAGCATAAAATAGCAGCTTAATGCTGCTGAGTTTTGTATCCTGAGTGTAGAGAACCAGTCACACTTTTTACTGGAAATGAGGCATTCCATTTTAGTCATTAGCATTTTGATTCTTAATAGAGTAAATGTAGATGTCTATGGGCCCCACCATCAACTTACCATAAGGTGGAATATGTGCTCACTTGTCACCTTTATTCTATAAAAAAACACCAATCCCAAAAGATGACATTACAACCATTTCATAACCTTACATAAAATATATTGGTAACAGTCAGCAGTGTAAAGGTTCAATGGGTCTGGTATTGCTATTGTTGTCCTGTCCTGACAAGTGTGTCAATTATGACAACTTCTGCTTACAATATGAGAAACTGATGTCCAGAAATCAAAATTATACTGACTGATAAAGAAAGATGAACTATTTTGTGTGAATTGGTTAGCGAAAGTAACCTACTGAAGTAAACTCATTATACTTAGATAACTTGGTAATTAATTTAGTTTCATAGTTGAAACTATTCAAAATATAAAAATTTTACTAGAAATACATAATAATTTGTCTTCAACTGACTTCAAAAAAAGGAGGAAGTACTCAATTTGACTGTATGCTTTTTTTATGTGTGTTGATACTTCATAACTTTTTTCTTGTTGAACCAATTTTGAAGATTCTTTTTTTATTTGAAAGCTGGTGCTTTTCATGTGTTCCCATATAAATTTGATCAAGGTCTGACTTAATGTTTTTGAGTTATCCTTAATAATTTATTTTGAAGTTGGTTGTACAAAATTTTAATTTAAGAATATAGGCTCACTGAAGGTTGTATATTATGCATATGTACGTAGTCTGCTAGAATACGCTAGTCCGATTTGGTCCCCTCAATACAAGGTCTATAAAGAACGCCTCGAGCGCATACAAAAAATATTTCTAAGACATATCTCGTACCGGTGTCGTCGGTCGCACGAATCATATACTCGAGCCTGTCACGAAAATAACCTATTAACTTTGGAAGAAAGACGGGATACACTAGATGTCTGCTTCCTATTTGATATTGTTCGGAACAGAGTAGACTGTTCAGAACTGTTGCATAAAGTAGCATTCTGCGCTCATAGGCGTCAAACACGTCACACACCGCTATTCAATGTGCCTCAACGTCGCACTAACTACGGTTCGAATACTATCATGGTTAGGTTACCTCAAACATATAATACAAAGTTTAGCCAGGTTGACTTATTTCGCTCAAGCAAGTTAACTTTCAAAAAGAAGGTGACAGACATCATCATAAACTCTCACAAATTTTAAGTGCTATAAACAAAAGTTGTACTTTAACCTTTACTTTTCTTCTTTGTCTTTGCCTTCTATCATTATCTCTGTCTACGTCTATAATGGGTGGTACTTATATATTACTTTCACAAACATGTATATTGTATTTCTTTACCTGATTTGTTTTGTGTGGTGTACAGTTTAGCTTAGTATCTACTTAACTATCTATAATATTGATAGGTTTAAGCGGATGGCATCCTTGAATTCCTTAGTATATTTATAGAGTTAATTTTAGCACTTACAAAGTTTGATTGTTACAGTGCCATTTGTTAATTTAAGGGAAACCTGTTATTGGCAATACTACTTTACACATAGTTATAAGATATACAATTTGTAAAGCTTTTCTTAATAAATTAAAGGTTTTCTTAATAAAATAAAATAAAATAAATTACCACTTCTACTGAAAGCAAATAAGTCAATGTATTTATTTACTGATCTTTATATCACAGAATACCCGCATATATACCCGCAAATAGCAGCATAATGTTGCTGTGTTTCTTAAGAAGACTTTAGAGAACCGAAGACCCTTTTAACTGGTAACAAGGCATTCTATCTTAGTCCTCATCAGGGTGGCATCTACACTTTTATTAATCAAGAACATTTGTAGATGTCTATGGGCCACATCATTAGTTTGCCATCATACAAACTGTGTGCTTGTTTCACACCTTTATGGTATAAATAAAAAAAGAAGCCACAAGGGTCAATATGAAATGCCCATTATGACTCTTCCCATTAAGAGTAGGACTAAGCAATACTTGTCAGTTTACATTCAACCCTTGCTGATCATATAAGCTAAATACTCGTGCCAAGTTCTACGTTCTTCTTCCAATTTTCAAGCTTAAAGTATGATCTTATTTTTAGCCGTAAAAGCCTTATCAAATCACATCAACCTTTGAAAATAGCCCTTGAATTACATTGCATAAGTTATGGATTGTATACTTGCAGCTTCCTCACTATATGGCCAGCTATGAAAACGATGTAAAATTTGAAATATCTTTAGTTACTTGAAACAAATAATTATAAGTAACTTATTTTACTTTTCAGGGACAACAAAAACGGTCCACATCCTTCATAACTCAGAACAGCCTGCCTCAGTGTTCTCAATTTTAGAAAGTGGCACAAAAAACATTCATGTTATAGCTGATGGATTATTTGACCTGCTTATGATGAAGCTATCACAGCATTACACATCAAAGAAGCAGACTAAAATTGAGAGTAAAGGTCCCAGGTTTGAGCTGGGAGACTTTTGTGTTAAATTAGGCTCGGTGACAATGAATCAGAACTTCAAGGGAATACTTATTGAGGTGAGCTTGCATGATTAAATTTTTAAACTACTTTTTTGCTTTGACGGTTTTAAGAAAGAACCAGTTATGATTCTATGAATGATGTTATCTAAAAAATCCTTGCTGCTTCTTCCGTGTCTTAAAGGCAAGAGTGAATAGAATTTTGTGAAGCTAAGTCATTGCACTTTACCACCTTTACCTCACTTAAAATCAGATGGGATAGTAATTAAGCACTTGCATTAAGTTTTTTTACATACATACTGTGTAAGAGTATTACCATGTAGTGGCGGTGTAAGAATATCCACTACCCCATTTCATCCCGTGGATATTGTAAGTGGCGACAGAGGCACAGAAACAGTGGTAAAGCTGCTGTTGCACGGATGGGCTGACTCGAACTGGGGAAATACCACTACCTTACAGAATACCAGCATGCAGTAGGAGCTTTGTTTCTGAATTTCGCTTGGTTAGTGCAAATACAAGGAGCCGAAGCCATAACATGGTAGTTGAATTTAAAAATAAAAGACTACCCCAGGAGGGTACCAGCACCCCTTGGTAATGGAGAATAAGCATCCACGCCCTAGCTACGCCCCTCTTCATGAGCGTGGGTGCTCACGCTGCCCCGCTCGCTACTAAGGGTGTTACCACACCAATCGATTGATTGCAGATATATGTCGATCGATTGGTGTGGTATCTCACAGAAAACCAGCGTAAAATAGCAGCTTAACGCTGCTGTGTTTCGTATGGTGAGTGTAGAGAACCGGAGACCCTTTTTACAGGCCTTTTTAAAAAAATTAAAAAAAAAAATCTTTAGCTGATCGACAGACACTGATCAATAAAACATTGTTAAATCATGGATAAACATCGATTGACAGTTAATCAATGTGGTTGTGGACTCATTATCAGTATTTTTGAAAATGTATTCAGAAGAGAACATATTATTGCTAGCTAGTATGCTTTTGCTCTTATTATTATTATGGAGACGCAAAACGCAGAAGACTGGATGCGACCGTTTTTTAAAGCCAGAAATCGGTTATTTCATCTACACGACATTTTAAATAGCGGTCAGTGGAGCGGTGCGGATTCTCAAATAATTAAACTGCTTGACATCAATAATCCATGCTAACATCGATCAATCGCTGTGGTAGAATCTATCGATCAACGACGACTAATCCATTCCACCATTGATCAATGCAGTGATAGTGTGGTAACATCTCGATACTGCAAGGGGAAACAGAGCGGTAAAATTATGGCGACCTTTGCCAAGCTTGCAGTGGACTTCTGCAACATAAGGGGACTTCACACAAACCTTAACGCCGTCTATTACCATATGGAGACGGCAAAGCTGGTTCTGCTCTTATTGACCGAGACGCAGGTGTCTTCTACGGCGGACACTTTGCACCTGTCCTACCCAGGGTACAAATTAGAATTTAACTTCTTTGTGCCCCGGGCTGCAGTTTGCGTATAAGTCAGAGAGGATACTGTTCTCGACGCCTCGGCAGTCTTCTCACCGAGCTCATCGACCATGTCCGAATGGCTACAGATTCCTTGCTACAACAGATCCCATCCACAGAGACCGTAATACTTGGCGATTTTAAGGCCCACCACGCCAAATGACAAAGTTTACGTTTAACCGATCATGCCGGGAGATCTGTTTATGACTTTGCCTTGGCATATGGTCTAACACAACTGGTTACTTCGCCTACGCGGATTCCAAATATGGAGGATCATGTACCTTTCCTGTTGGACCTTATGCTGTCCTCTCATCCGGACCGATATAAGGTTTCCGTCGACGCCCCTCTCGGCTCTTGGGACCATTGTCTGATTCAGAGTGTGGTGCCACTCGCTCTCCCTTCGCGGTTGCGTTGTGCACGCTGCCACCGTATTTGGCATTTTAATATACGGGGTGGCGATAAAGTTATCACATTCAATGAAAAGACTTATCCTATATAACGTTCTTTGAACATACTTAACTAAAAAAATATATAACAATTAACACTCTAGTCGCAATAGCCCTTTTTTCGTTTTTTGCCTATTTACTTATAAACGGGAAAGTGTAGGTAAATAACTACTTATGTCGATGCCGCGTGAGCACTGCCTACCTGCCGCACTGTTGCCGCTTTTACATGTTCTTCTGGTCAGTACACTAATATTATCAAGGTGATGTATTTCATATCAATTTTTATGCTATTTATTTTGTTTGAAAAATGCATTTTATTATTTTTGGTAGAATTGTTTATTTCATTATTTTAATCGACATAATTATATGAACTTGTATATACCACTGTGTTATTTAATGTGATAACCTAATCGCCACCCAGTATACTGCAAATATTCACTGTTCCAATCTACTGCTGGACACTGTCTTCTCACTTAATCTTATATTCGGCGTCAGTTAGTTGATCTTGTGCCATAAAGCAATGAGTTTTTCCACATTATTTTTGTCTACACATTTTTCTTTTTTTTTTATAGAATGGGGTGACAAACGAGCACACAGTCCACCTGATGGTAAGTGGTTGCTGTGGCCCATAGACATCTACATATACCTTCGATTAAGAATCTAAATGCAGATGCGTTGTCACCCCTGAGGACTAAGATGGAATGCCTGGTTTCCAGGTAAAAGGGTCTCCCGTTCTCTACACTCACCATACGAAACACAGCAGCGTTAAGCTGCTATTTGACGCTGGTATTCTGTGAGAGTGTGGTCCTCCCCCAGTCGAGCCCAACACATTCGTGGTACAATCATAATATAGCTGCAGCTCTGTCGCGTAAAGACTATTCTGACTACTGTTACTTTTGTGGGGATAAGAGGAGCCCATTGAGATTCAGTTAAGAAATACGGAAAACAAACTATTAGCCTAACAACTTTGCGACTATTATTCCCCTAAATAAAAACAAAGCGGTCCTTCGGGCCATTGCTTGATTTTGATTCACAGAGTGGATTAGGAACCGTATTTAAATGGTTTTTCTTTATGAAGTTATATTATTTGCAGGTGGAATATCGACCATGCGTAATGGCAAATGCAGTATGGGGCCTTCTCCGTGAATTCCTACAGGGTCTTTTGGGCCCATCAGTGCCTGTTCAACCTCCACAACATTTACTCAGTAGGATGAATGAGATATATACACCAATAGACACAATATATCAGTATTTAGAACATTTTAGTGCTTATAGAAAAATAACTGGACTGAGAAGTGCGTAATCAATTATGTGACTGATATTTTAAGGAGTTTGAATTACGAACACGTTTCATGTTTAGTGGTATGTGAAGCAAAGTGATCCTTTATTTTGCACACACAAATATTTATTCAGAGCCTATATTACGTCAACTACAGCGCATGTCCCAAGAGTATACGTAAAAAATATACATAAGAACTATCATAGAAGGAAATATCATACTCATTTAAATATTTTGTTCATTTCATACATCATTTATTCAATGAAAATAATTATATAATAAAACCCTAATGGGCTGGCTATGCTGTAGTAGTGTCAAGACTTAGGAAACACGGTGCTAAGTAAATAAGAAGTAACAGCTTGTAAGTTTTTATGATAATGTAACTATTGTTGCCTTTTCTGTAACCTTGTGTATTCAATGCTAAGTCAAGGAATATCAAATAAAAAAACAGTTTTATTTGCTCTGAAAGTTCAACAGTGTAGGGCGAATGTTAGGAGAGGAGTTAAACAAACGAATGATGATACAAGACTCTCTTTATTGTATTAATAAATTTGATTATATAGGATTATTATTACACTTGTGTGTGTACTTTTATATACCCTTACTACTACTACTACACCTTCCATCCAAAAGAAAAAAAATGTGTCAATACAAGGATACATTTTTTTTGATACATTAAAAGATTTTATTTTCGTAAATATTAGGAACAGTTACATTATAAAATAATATATAAGGTATTTATTTTCAGAACATTTTTTTTTTCTTTTTTTTATGATTATTTAATTTAGAATATTTATAATTACGTAATATTAAGTAATCTACAGACAGAAATAATAATAATAACAATAAATGTACTTAGATTCAGCATATAAAATATGTTTTATTTATTATTGGATATACAATTTCGTGCGGTTTTTATGTACTAATTCATTTTTACCATTTTTAATTATTTCTACGTTTGGTGTTACATCTTTAACAACTTTATAAGGACCAGAGTATAGATCACTTAGTTTATTACCTGACTCATTTTTTAAGAGTACTAAATCATTTACATTGTATTTTATAGGCTTGGTATATTTATCAAATATAATTTTTCTCTTTTCTTTAGACTTTATCAAATTATTTCTTGCCTCTCTTTGTGACAATTGTAACCTGTATTTGAGCTCACATGGATAATGATCGTAGTTATAAAGTGGCTCTAAATCTACTGTCAAATTACTAGGAAGTGAACATTTTTTACCAAAGACAAGTTCATAAGGACTGAATTTCGTCTCTGTATGAACTGTCGTATTATAGGCAAACGACCAAAATGGTAACCAGTCGCTCCATGTTTCAGGGTGATTATCAATTTGAATGCAAAGAAAAGCATTTAAATTTTTATGTGACACTTCCAACGCACCTAGTGATTGGTGGTGGTAAGCAGTCGAATTTAATTGTTTTATTTGAAGCAATTTACATACCTCTTGGAATAATGATGCGGTGAACTCTTTCCCTCTGTCCGTAGTTATTACTTTCGGTACTCCATACCTAAGAATAAAGTTAGTGACCAAACTCTTTGCTACTTCGTTGGTTTTTTTAGAAATTAAGGGATATGCTTCGACATACTTAGTGAGTTCGCATTGTAGCGTTAAAGCATAAGAGTAATTATTATTATCAATTTCAAATGGACCTACTAGGTCTAAATATATCTTTTCAAACGCTGTATTAGCTGTCGTTGTTATTTCTAGTGGCTCTCTTACGGGTAACGAAAATTTCTGACGCTGACATTTGTCACAACGCCTAACAAAATTCTTTACATCCTTATCTAACCCAGGCCAATAATAATACTTTTTTATATTGTTGACCATCCTTCTCATACCTGCATGGCCACTGCTAGGTAGGAGATGGAAGTCATTTAATATCACCTTTCTGTCATCCTTATTATATATCGTTTTTACATTATTTATTATATGTACACGTGGACCGGTCCTATCATTCATAGATTTGATTTCTTCAACTAGTTTTTTAATAAATTCCTTATTACCATCCTTCTTTATTATATATACTTCATTAACATTTATTAACTTACAAAAATCATCTAATTCCCTCACAAACTCGCGTCGCGTCATTCGTGAGTCGGAACTTAGATATTTAATATAAATTATCTTTTCCTTTTCAACATAACAAAATGTATTATTTTCTTTACTAATGACTCTTAATTTTCTCAATGTTTTCAAATCATCTTTATTAACCACACGCAACTCCACTGATTCTGCTGGTTTGACATGATTACTTACGACTTTCGGTTGATCAGGCCTCAAGTCTGTGGGTATTATGTCCAACGAGGAGGATCCTGGCTTATTTATTTTTCGACATTTTGCTCGTGTCATGACACTAACGATGTTCTCATTTAATTCTTTTAACTCTTTGGAACTCAAACAGATTCTAGATAACGCATCTGCAGCTGCATTATCTGAACCCTTTACATACTCTACGTCAAAATTATATTCCTCTAATACCAACCGAAACTTCATAAGCCTGCTCGATGGATCTCTCATGCCAAATAGGTATACTAGAGGTTTATGGTCAGTCCTGATTTTAAAATATTGCCCATACAGGTACGGTCTGAAATGTTTCACGGCCCATACTATCGCTAACAACTCTTTTTCTATAACTGGATAGTTTAATTCAGCCTTATTTAGAGATCTGCTAGTAAAAGCTATAGGTCTTCCATTTTTATTCGACAGAACTGCTCCAATTGCTTTATTAGATGCATCGGTTTGTAAAATGAAATAATTTTCTTTTGAAAAATCAGGGTAATCTAAGACATAATACGTTTTTTGAGTGTTTCAAAAGACTTTTGACATTTTTCAGTCCAAACAAAATTAGTATTTTTCCTACAAAGTTGGTTTAATGGTTGCGCAATTTCAGCAAACTTGGGTATAAACTTTCTATAATAATTTGTGAACGCCACAAATCTTTTAACTTCGTCGGCATTCTGCGGACAAGGATAGTTTTTTACTGCATTTATTTTTTCAGGATCAGGTAAAATCCCTTCGTTAGATATACAATGTCCCAAATATAAAATCTGTTTTTTAAGAAATGTACATTTTGAAGGATTCAATTTTAAGTTTACTGAACGAAGTCTTTCGAAAACATCCTGTAAGTTTTTATTATGGTGGTCTAGTTGTCTACCAAAAACAATGACGTCATCTAAATAAATCAAGCATTTTTCATTATTTAGTCCTGACATTGCTAAATTCATCATTCGCGAGAAAGAACTGGGACTTGTTTTTAATCCCATGGGCATTCTCGTCATCTGGTATTGACCAGAATTGAAAGCAGTAAATTTTCGACAACTTTTATCTAAATTAACATTGTAATACCCTTGATATAAATCTAAATGTGTAAAATAGACACTTCCAGACAAAGATTCTAAAATTTCTGTAATATCAGGGAGGGGGTACTTATCGTCCTCTATACAGTTATTTAATTTACGGTAATCCACTACCAATCGCCATTTTTTATTACCCGATTCATCTAATTTTTTAGGCACCAATAATATTGGGCTAGACCAGTCGCTTTTACTAGGTTCTATAATCCCTTCTTTAAGCATGTTGCTAATTTGACGATTAATTTCCTTTTTCTGACTAATTGGTAACCTATAGGGTTTCGAAAACACTGGACTAACGTTTGATTTCAAAAAAATATTGTGAGTGTAAATATCTGTTGTTGTCAATTTATCGCCCTCTAAATAAAAAACATCTGCATATTTTGCACAAATATTTTGAATACTTTGACTTTCTAAGTCATTTAAATCATTTAATTTTAATGAGGAAAATAATCGTTTTACTCGGTCTGAATTATTCTCATTTTTCTCAAAACTACAAATATTATAATCGTTAAGATCATGAATTGCAGGATTTATTCCTGACAATGTTACTGATTTTTCGGTAACATTTAATATTTTTATTGGTATTTTTCCCCTAATTGGTGTCGCTATCGAGCTAGCCAAATAAACGCCATCTTGTAATTCTTGTGAACAAATAATGCAATCGGTTTGAAAATCAGTTTGAATATAATGTATGGATTCACTTCTTGAGGGAATTTCCAATACGTTAATATTATAATTATTAGTGAAAGGCAAGAAACAAGTGTGGCCTGACTCTAACTTCAAAGATAAAATATTTTTCTCGAAATCTAAACATGCTCCAAATCTATTCAAAAAGTCTCTACCTAGAATTCCATGCGACGAAATTGGTAACGAATTAAAAACAAAGAACTTGTGATTAATAACAGATCCATGAATCATTAATGGAACATAAACATATCCGATTGTTTGCACCTCGCCACCTAGACCGTTTATAATTACATTCTCTTTATGTAATGAAACACTTAATTCGATAGCATGTTTATATGTTACGGCGGATAAAGATGCGCCCGTGTCGACTAAGAAAGAATAAGTTTTATTGCACGATGAAACTGGTAAATGAATAAAACAATTGCTATTACTACTAGCCAAAATTAAATGATTTTGTTTATTCTCGAAAAAACTTATCTAGTTGGGGTTCATCTGAAGTTGATTTTTGGTTTTCATTAATTATATTGACTATATTTCTTTTTATCCCTTGATTTCTGCGATAATTACGAAACGTACCTCGATTATATCGTCCTCGCTGTCCTTGGCCACGTGAGTTCGAGTGGTTCCATGAACTCGATCGCTGCGAGTTTCCGTGGTAGTGTCCTCGCTGTGAAAATGTTTGCCGATTACGCCCGTTGCCGCGTGGGTACCTAGAGTTATAATGAAAATTCCTAGAATAATAAAATTTCTTACTGGACATACCCATCACCTCTCCTGCGGCCGATGATGATGAAGTCTCTTCATCTTGAGCTGCTTGAATGGCATCCTTCAGGGAGCTGTAATTTCTAGCAGATATTATTGTGCTGATTCGACGATTTCGTAAGCCATCGGAAAATTGCTTGATCGCTTGTTTTTCATTAACAGTTTTCAAAATATTGTAATATTCGGTATTACCGTTGGCTTGCGATATCGTAAGGTCCACAAATAACTCTGTTATTTGTTTTCCGTAATCAGCAATTGGCATATCATTTTGGCGTAATTTTTGCAATTTACTTTGAATTGCTGCTGCGCTTTTTCTTGGCAACAACTCTTTCTGCATGTCACTAACCAAGTCTTCAACATTAGAGTAATCGTCTTGAAGACGTAATTTAGCAGATTGAGATAATCTACTTTTTAATATGAATTTAATTAAATTATTTTTGCATTCCTGTTTTGTTAGCAAAGAATTATAATACTGAATATTGTCTACTAATTGTTTTACACTTGTCTCGTCATCTGACATAACAGGTAATAAAGTCAGAGCCGTTTTCAAATCGAAAGTATCCATATTGCTCGGATTTTCAGATTGTACACACTGGGGCTTACACAATTTTATAATATCCTGATATAATGATTCAAAATTCTTACAATAAGTTTGATAAGATGGAATATCAGTAGATTTAATCTTACCTTCCTTTACTTTACTATTAAAATTTATTAACAACTTAGAATAGTCACTAAATATTTCATTGGCCTCTTTAAGTTTAGTATTTAAAACTTTTCCTTCACGTCTACTCGGTCCAATTTTAATTAAATATGTTCTCACTTCTTTTAATTTCTCATATAATTGTTCTAAAGAAATATTCATAACTTACCACCAATACGTAGAATAGAGTATACTATACATAATTTTACGAAATATTTAATGTAATAATAATACGGTTAACTGACGATTAAAGACAGTACAACGAATATATGATTTAATTTAAAATATAAAGTTCGGTAATATAGACTAGAGTCCCAGATTTATGTAGTTGATTTATAAACACATTACCCTTTTTTTTTCACTATTAATAGACACGCACCTTTTTTACTCATTTTATATACACGTAAACTCCACTTTTAAACACTGATCAGCGCCGGTCATACTTTATAATACGCCCTTGGTTGACTTGCCTCTTCCACATTTGTGGAGGGTTGTGGTTGCCGAAAAATAGACCTTCTCAGGGTATTTATGTTTATCTCTGTGTTAATCCACTTTATATGACATCGCCTATATGTCCGATAGAAGCAATACAGGGACCCCAGTAGAAGTACTAGCACAATGATAGACAGCAAAATATTACTCGTAGTCAGGTGAAATTGTAATTGTTCAACTCCTGCCTTATTGCTTCCCACTGCGTTTTGCACAATTACGGTATCTTCTTTAGTCTGTTTACCGCCCATCTTGGATGTTATTTTTCGTTAACTTTTTGTTAAACACGTGTACACAGTCGCGCAGCTCAAGATAGAACGCCATAGCTTGATTTAGTTCATCAGTTGCACATAGAAAAAATGTTCCACTCCAAATACGGCGAAGGGTGTCATATTCGCGTCGCGAATTACTTCGGCAGGGTCGCCATGTAGGGCGAATGTTAGGAGAGGAGTTAAACAAACGAATGATGATACAAGACTCTCTTTATTGTATTAATAAATTTGATTATATAGGATTATTATTACACTTGTGTGTGTACTTTTATATACCCTTACTACTACTACTACAACAGGATGTCTGTATAATTTAATTTAATAAAACATTTTAAATTTTAAATAATTAATATTAATCTTGCAAACTGGGTTTAAAACTAAAAGAAATACCAATAGGTGAAAAATATACAGAATTTTCATAAAAATTGTCCATCATATTCACTCACTATCATAACGTTAGTATTAAATGGAATTAGGTGTAAACAAGGAGCAAATACAAAGAGGTTGTAATTAGATTTCACTATGTACCAACGCGTGACAATTTGCGGGGTGAGGGGGTGTTAAGCCCCGCCCACTTAACTATTTTCCATTTCCCGATAAATAGCAAAACTACTCGCATCGTTACATATCGATGTTGCAATGTAGTATAGCTACTTTGACGGTAGATGGCGACCTGTTCAGAAAATGATGTATATATAAAAATTACGTGTCACATTGTTTGTCCGCGATGGACTCCTAAACTACTGAACCGATTTCAAAGAAATTTTGCACACTGTGTGCAGTTCGGTCCAACTTGAGAGATAGGATAATTTTTATCCTGATAAGTGACACTCAATATTTTTTTATTACGAATTTAAGCATTTTTTATATGAAGGGTCGTCGGAAAGGGCAGAACAACGTCTGCTTGGCGAGCTAGTAAAACTATAAAAATAATATTTTGGCGATTAAAAATTGTTTAGGACTGAATGCAAAACAAATTTCAGCACCTTCGTATGATTATTTTACCAATACTGAGCTCTACGTACCTTTATATTTTTTAGTTCTCATGACAGAAAGTGTCGCCATCTAGTGTCGAATATATTTAATTATATTCGAAAACCGACGCAAAGAGATTTTTCTAGAACTATTTTAATAAATTAGGTATAAAATTACTTACAAATGAAATGTGATGCCATCCATAGCATCAGAACGTCTATCTGAGTAGTTTTTACACGATAAAACACAACACTTCATACTTTTCTACTTAATACTACGAAAATACACCGATATGCGATTTTGGACACATATGCGCACAGGACGAACGCTGCAGTATACTAATTAAAGCCACGCCCACAGTGATGACGTCAGGACCTAGTTAGAATCACATTGCACAGTTGCTTAGGCCGTCTCCTCTTTGTATTTGCTCCGTGGGTGTAAAACACAATATAAGATTCGTCATAGAAACTTCTGTTTAAAAGATACGCTCCTGCTTGTGCCAGGGTCGTCTCTACATAGTATAAAACCTTTGTTTTATACTAAGCTACTTTTCGCTTACCGCCGTCTGTACGCTTGATTTTTTAAACTACGGATTTTGATGCGGTTTTCATCAATAGACAGAATTATTCAAGAGGAAGGTTTATATATATAATACATGTTATATATTATATAATTCTTCGGTCCGTGTGTATGTGACTGAACTCCTAAACGGAGTGAACCGATTTTGATGAAATTTTGTGTGTGATTAAGTTGTTTAGAGAATGGTTTAGATTCACAATTAGACCCGGTAGACGGCGTTGTTGTTGAAATCAAGAAATCAACCGTGCGAAGCCAAGATCGTTAGTTTTTTATAAAATATAAATTTATTGCATCATTTTATATGATTTACATGCACAATGAGTCGCAAAGTCCCCAAAATAATGTGTAGTTGGTATCTACATTAGTTGACCAATGTGTGTTTAACAGTTCTTCGGCTCTCTTCCTCACCATACAAAATACAGCAGCATTATACTGCTATTTTACGATGTTATTCTTTGAGTGTTCGTTCCTTAGTTGAACTGGCCCATTTGTGTTGCAATCATAATACCTTGCCGCGTAACTGTACCACGTACGATCTTCCTCATTAAGTTGTGAACCACATAGCTATATATAACCATTGTCGACACAATGCACGACGTTATTGGCTTCCCTTAGCCTTCCTTCTTTAGTTTTGAATGGTCCTATTTGCCAGAATTCATCAATGTTACGCTTTTCTTCCCCCTGTATCAAATAATTCAAACAATTATGAACAAAATTCAAAACATTCATTCAGAAAATATACAAAATTTGACCTGCTCAAAGTTCAAAAACTTTATTAAACTAAGTTTGTATATAAAGCTGGACTCACAGTGCCATCATCTTTGAAAAATTGCGATTTAATTATAGTTTTTTTTTTGGTTTCTAATGAACGCTTATACACAAAACAGAGTCTCAGTATATATACAGAATATTACATTTTTTACTTTTTTAAATTATATGTACTTTTAGGACTATCCATAGTTTCATTTATCCATCTCTAATATAATTCATATAAAATATATCTAATATTTTGGAAAGAAACATTAATCACAGAAATCTGCTAAATATTTCACCTCATAAGTAGCGCCGCCCTAGTGGCAGAAATAGTTCGTGGATGCCCTCAATACCACCAGGTTAAATTGTAATCAAGCACTGACTTAAAAGTAAGTCAAGAAGTAAGTTAAGAAAGTAAGTAAAACGAGAATTCATGCAATACGGTGTTGGAGAGTTAGGACATACCTCCATTTCCATATTTACAGCATCCTCCGGCGCCAAAACGATGAAAGGCGTCGATTCAAAACTAAAAGCTAGTCCAAAGTATGAATACTTCGTCATTTCTCCCATGAACACATCCCAGGAGTAAACCTTGTCAGGGTCACTGCCCATATCTCTGATCTGGTTGGAAAGCACATCATAATAATATTTTAGTAAATCTTTGTAATATTTTTGTCTGAGCTCTCTATTTGTGCAAGCATAAATAAAGAATGCTAAATCCAATACCGGACTAGCACATCTCGTTAATTGAAAATCGATTATTTTCGCATCGACTGGACGATTATCCTGATATCGATATAAGAAATTGTTAGTCCAGGAATCGCCATGCGAGATGACACCGTTAGTGGTGTCTTTCACAGCTTTTATCATGTCTATATAACGTTCTGGTACCGCAAACTGTTTGATTTTCTCTACGTAGATCGAATTTGGATATTCCCTTTCTACTGCATCAATAGCTATGTTGCTGATACGGTGCCAGAATCGGCTGTACCAATTCCACAAACGTTCGTCATAGTACGTCTCGAATATTTCCTTGCTTACTCTATCAAATGCCTCAGGGTCTTGGTCTCTCATAGCGAAAGATATCGCATGATACTTAGCTAGAGTCTTCACAGTGACTAAACAGTGATCGAAATCTATTCCTTCCTGTCTTATAGCGCTACCAAAACTATCTAGGGATGCATCTTCGAGGCAAACTACGTCATTAACGCCGTCGCAATGCGCGAGAAACAATCGTGTATATTTGTCGAATGGCTCTTTCATATTTTTTTCTGATTGGAACTTGAGTAAAGCTGGCAACACACGTTCATAAAATGCGATCTCGTTTCTGAAGAACTCATCGCTTCTGAACGTTAATCGCCTACATGTATTCTTAGGTATTGTCTTTAGCACCACTTGCACGTGTTTACCGGCGCCGTCTTTTGTTCTGCCGAATATCTTAATTCGTATAACTTCACTTAAGTAGGAATCTCCTTTACCGGTGTCACTGACATACTGAAATTAAATACTTATGGTAATAATCTGAAAGTAATGTATTATTAAAATAATGTTATATTAAATGGCCGCGAGTTAGAATCCCGCACAGAACAATATTAATTTTATACGCGGTAAAGCCACGCCGCAGCTACATTATGGTTGTAGCATGAATGGGTCGGCTCGATTGGGGCTGAGACCACGATTGTACCTGCTATAAAAATGTTTATAAGATTTTATTTCACAGTTTTCTAGGCATGATTAATATCTCTAACTATGCCAAATTACAGATTTGTAACACCTAGGGTCTCTGAGTAATACTGCGGACGGACGAACATGACGAAACTATAAGGGTTCCTTGTTGTGTAACTACAGAACCCTAAAAAGGAAATGTAGGCGATTGCTTCCAAGACTTACAACTCTCTCTATCGCTCTCTATCTCATGATACGTCGATACGGAGCGGGCGGTATGAAACAGAT
Organism: Parnassius mnemosyne; assembly: GCA_963668995.1. Taxonomy (NCBI): domain Eukaryota; kingdom Metazoa; phylum Arthropoda; class Insecta; order Lepidoptera; family Papilionidae; genus Parnassius; species Parnassius mnemosyne. The sequence continues at coordinate 34,365,945 of CAVLGL010000084.1, forward strand.
AGCATTTTTGAAAATACCTACTTGCGCCACGTATCGGCACTTCACAATTCTCTTAACTCTGTTGCGTTTGGAATGATGACCGGCGAGAATCGAATACCCCTTATACCAGTAACGAGGCATTCCATTTTAGTCCTTAGTTTATCCTCGTGTAATTTATGTATATAAACTGTCTCCACGATACACAAGGAAATCCCAGGGGTTACTTAATTTTTTTAAATATAGAACTCACGGGAAGAAATGGGTGATGGAGTTTTTATATGGCTTATGCTATGATCACATGGGTAATATTAGGTCTTTACCTACGAAATTGCCGTTTTTATGAAACAAGTTAATATCGTATTTTTTTCTATATTTTTTATATCTATTACCCACCCATCCAATCGATGCATCTTTGACAACGCAGTGGCAGTTCATTGATGCCCTCTTGAAGAAATCAGCTGGACGGGAGGCAACAAATTCTTCAAAGGCACTTTGTATCGCCTCTCGGGTATTACATTTTTTTTCCCGCCAAAACGTTATCCAAATTCTGGAAAAAGTAGAAGTCTGTAGACGCAAGATATGGTGAATACGGACGGCTTCCAATCCCAGCTCTTGTAACTTGGAGACCGTCTGTTGTGCAGTATGTGGTCGCGCGTTGTCGTGCAGGAGCAGCGGAGACGAGCGATTGACCAAAGCTGGTTGGACGAGCGAGCTTCTCCATCATTGTGTTCAGTTCTTCACAGTACACGTCTGTAGTACTGCTCATGCCGTTTAGTAAGAAGCTGTGTTGAATCACACCGTTGCTAAACCACCAAGGAGTGACCATCACTTTTCTCGGGGTAAGTTTTCGTTTAGGGCATTGTTTAAGTGCTAAGCCAGGAGCCAAGCAACTGGCCGAGCGCTTACGATTGTCAAACAGAATCCATTTTTCGTCGTAGGTGCAATTGCGGTTCAAAATTCCTTCGTTTGTGTGCCTGTTGAGCAGTGCAAGGCACATCTCGACGCGTACGTCGCACTGGCGATCATTGATATCGTGGGGTATCTCTTTGTCAAACTTTTTACCTTGGCAATTTGACGCAAATGGACCAATATTACGAGATTTTGATGCTTACGTTGAAAGGTGCTGCTAATTCAGTAGTAGATTGAATATCATCAGCTTCCACAATCGTTTTTAATTCGTCATTGTCGACCAGTTTTCGTACGACCACGGGGTTCATTTTTCAGCTAAAAATTTCCAGAACAGAAGCCGGCAAGCCAATAACAGGGGATGCGTGCGTTTGTAGTATTCGCTCCCTAAACGTCGTTGAAGATGCGCGTCGCTTGTTTTTTTTATATTCTACGAAGCCAGCGCTTATCTACGATCCCACCTGATGGTAAGTGGTGATGTAGCCTAAGATGATGAAGCGCACTAACTTAACAAAAGCCTATTCACTATTGCCTTGAAGACACCCACACTGTATTCGGATGGAAAGACAGATGCTGGCAACTTATTCCACTCCTTTGCTGTACGCATGATGAACGACGTAGCGAACCGTTTGGTTCGAATGCGTAGTAAGTCAACAACGAAAGGGTGGACTGGCCGAACGTCTGGTTGTCCGATGGTGGAAGGGAGAGGGAGGAATTAAATTATGCAATTCCTGCGCACACTCTCCGAAATGCATATTGTAGAAAACCGAAAGGCTGGCTACTTTGCATCTGTGTTCGATGCTGGTAAGATTGGTTTTAACCAAATTCGGTTAACCAATAAGCCTCTTAGCACGCCTTTCCATTGATTCCAAAGCTGCTAGGTGGCATTTTGCAGTACCAGCCCATATTTGGCAGCAATACTCTATGTGCACGACCGGACTTGCGCTTTATATAAAGTGCACAGCTGTCCCGGCGTGAAGTATCGCCGCAACTTTGCGAGAACTCCCAGTAGTTTCCTTGCAGCTGCTTTGGCCTTGGACTCAATGAACCGCCCGAAGTTCTGATTTGAGGATATCTCAAACCCTAACAACTGAAGGTAGTCAGTATATTCGAGTGACATATTTCGGAAAGAAGGAGCCAAGGTGAGCTGGCTCCTTTTTGCAGTGAAGAAACACGCTTGTGTTTTGGAGGCGTTGAATTTCACAAGATTAGCATCGCCCTATTCGGAGACTGCCTGTAGTGTGAGATTCACACTTTCTACCATATGCTTGTGCCGTGTTACTGCCACGACGGCATTCATATTCTATAATTACTCGAATTTTTAACGTATCCATGATGACGAGAAAGATTCAAATGCGATGAAAACAAAAGTAATCAATAAAGAATGACTAATTTAGAAAAAGGAATTCCTTGTTTTTAAAATTAAATTAATTTGAAATTAGAATTCTTAGCCAAACAAAAATTATTTTTATTTGAAATTGCCAGTACTGCAGAACGGCAGTTTCATAGGTAAAAACCTATTATTAACCCTATTATAAATAATGAATAATAATTGTGCTACATACCTCCCAATGAGTGAAAGATATATCTTCTTTGAACCAGTCACTCAGAGACTTGCTGAGCTTCTCATTGGTGAGGGCTGGAGAAATATGTGTTAATGTTTTAAAATCATGATCAGTCTGCATGATATTAGTATCTGGAATAATAAATAAAGATAAAAATATATATATAACATCAAGTATAGAATGTGATAAAGCAGATAGGATCCGGTATAACTTTAAGGTGACAAACATTAAATTAATATGTATTAAGCATTAAAACAGACAAGTGAGTGTGGGGCACGTCGAAGGAGGCATATAGCAACACTTTATGGCACAGACTAAGTAAGCTTGTACTATGGACTCTAATGCGTATTGCAAACGACCAAGTGTCGGCGTCTCTTCTATTATGTAGGTAGTACATATTACTTCAATGGTGACAAATATAATTTATAATTTTTATTGCGGAAATGGTGGAACCAATTCATAATGTTCTTCAGGTCGAATCTTTGTATTGTTTTTATATAGAATAAGGCTCACAAATGAGCACACAGTCCACTTGATGGTAAGACTAATGTCTAAAACCGACTAGCTTAGCCGTAGTTTGTATCAAAACCCTTTAAACTGTCACCTTCATCTGAGTTTAAAATACAATAGGATTCTATCTTTTTTTTTGAAGAATAAGTTACCCCCAAGCGTACCGCAGTCTAGCCAAGACTTACGTGGTCGAGCAATGCTGCAGATATATAAGTAGTATAGTTGTATCATGAATGGGTCGGCACAACCAGGGAAGGACCACAATCTCACAGAATACCAGCGTAAAATGGCAGCTTAATGCTGCCGTCTTCCTATGGTGAGTGTAGAGAACCGGAGACCCATTTTACTGGAGAAGAGGCCTTCCTTCTTAGTCCTCACGAGTGACGACGCATCTGCATTTTGATTCTTTATTGAGGATAAATGTAGATATCTATGGGTCACAGCAACCACTTACCATCAGATGATCTGTGTGCTCGTTTGTCACCCTATCTTATAAAAAATGGTAGTGTGGAGTACCGGAAACCCCTTTCATTGGAAACGAGGTATTCCATCTTAGTCCTCATGGGTGGCAATGCATCTGCATTCTGATTCTTAATTGAGGACAATGTAGGTATCTATGGGCCACAGCCTGCACTTACCATCAGGTGGACTGTGTGCTCGTTTGTCACATCATAAAAAAAATCCTTACTGAATTTGCTCTTCTATATACCATAGGATTTTAAATATTAAAATAAAAACAATTAATAGGTTTATTGCAAAATAAATTAATTTACATAATTAAAGAAAAAACATTAATACAGAATAATAAAAAAATGAAGTTTGGTCTTGGTTGGGTAATACCTTTAGTACTCTTAAAACAAAACCTGAAGTGTCTAAGCAAATGTAAATCTTGTATCTACCCTTAAAGTAAAAGTCACAGCCTTCATACGTCCTACTGCTGGACAAAGTCCTCCCTCTCATTTCTGAGAGGGTTTAGGTCAAGAATTAGTCCACCACGAAGCCCCAATATGTGTTGTCGAACTTCAAATGTCTTCGATATATTTTTTTCTTATTTCTGAGACATGCAGATGTTTGTCCTCACAATGTTTTCCTTCACCGCTGAACATGTAGTAAATCAGCACTTAAAATTGTAATTAAGATTTCATTGTATCCAGGTTGCTGTGAAATTTACAGCAAGAGCTTAGTCCCTGAGCTACCACAGCTCATGTTGGTATAAATGAGAATATATTTTCTACTGACTTCAAAAGGAGGATGTACTCAATTCAACTGTATGTTCTTTTTTTATGTGTGTTCATAATTTTTTTTGCATGAACCAATTTCGATGATTCTTTTTTTATTTGAAAGCTGGTGCGTCTCATGTGGTCCCATATAAATTTGATCAAGATCTGACCAATAGTTTTTGAGTTATTCTTTATAATTTATATTGAATTCTGTTGTATACAATTTTTAATTTTATATTATTTGTATAGAAATTAGCAACAGAAATTGACAAGCATATTGCTTAGTTTAGTTTGCATAGATTGGCAAAGTTAGGCCCTGTCTGTCACTCGTTATTAGGCTATATATATTAGATTAAATGAAATAATTTTAGAGGGTGTTTATAAGTAATTAAATTAAGGCTTAGTATAGTCTCTCTCTCTCTCTCTCTCTCTCTCTCTCTCTCTATATATATATATATATATATATATATATATATTTTGTTCATCAGTATCCAGCAGTGAAACATGCGAAGTCGATAAAAAATAACAAACCTAATTAATACACCTCAATTACATTTACCTAACGAATCAAAAGTTTATCAATGAAAAGTAAACAAAGATACTGCGAAGATATAACAGGGCAAATCTTATAAGTAATTGCATACTTAATTAACTAGCTTTCTTTTTATATCAATAAGATATCTTTGATATCATACATTTCGAACAAAACAAACCATAAAGCCTTTGATTATATACATGTCAAATTACGCCAGTTTCTGTGTCAAAACATTTCATGTTTATCTTGTTTTCATTTTGAAATGAGAAATGTAGTAGGTACAAGGTCTTTTCATTACAATATAAGTACTCAATTTATTAGTCTTATTGAAATAATATTATTACCTAACACTGTAAACAGTAACCTATTAGTTAAAAACCAAAATAATATAAATCTGATTGGAATGTCATATGACAATTTCGAGCACGAGAAATCGAGAAATGACAATGACAAATAGGCTTGGGCAAAAAATATCGATATACCGAAATATCGTGATTTTAAATATCGATATTTTGAAATTGCGATATTTCGATTAATCGGTATATATTTTAGAGTATCGAATTCGTATCAATTTCGATATATTTTAAAACCTTATAGCAACTAACTTACCAATTTACTTTTGTACCAAGAAAATGAGGTACAAAAGTGTTCATGTGTGGTTGGTTGTCGTTTTTTTTTTCATCGTCCACCCTGCAGCAATATAAAATTTTGGACCTTTTCTTTACATCATGCAAATGATGACGATATATCGATATGTATCACACGACATATATCGATACTGTATAAAAATATCGATTTGATATATATCGATATATTTTTTCGCTTGACCATCCCTAATGACAAATGAGACTGACATAACCATAACCATAAAGAAAATTTGTTTCATCCTGCTGTTCGTTCGGAACTTGACCAAATTGTACTTTATCCAAGGTTCAGAATTTCGGAAAAAAATATCGTGGTAGAAAAGTGAACTAACATTTAGATTTTAAACTTTTGCTACAAAAACATGGAGTAAGAGCAGGCATAAATGATTATTTATTTTATAGCAGTAAATTCTTTAAGTATAATTCAAAGAGACTCCAACACCCACATATCCTACATTGTTTTCCTTTCCAAAACAATTTCACTCTACTTATGATATTGTTTGAAATAACAATAACAATAAGTTGTTACGATGCTGAGCCGTGGATTAGAATCCCACTCGAGACTAGTGTTTTTTTTTTGATTTTTCACCAGAGATTACACCATCCCTAGTGGCCGTTTATTAACTAATGTTACACATTTTTAATATAGTTTTTCTTAACAAGTGCAAGATTATTCTACAAAGACGGCTAATTACAAACAGCACTGCGATTTGATACAGTGGTGTTGGTTTGACCCTACGAGTAAATAATTATAAAATTACGAGTTTCTGTACTATTTACAAATTCTTATTATATGCACTGTATATACTACTAGAAAAATTTAACATTTTAAGATTATTAAAGAAAATGTTGTAAATATAAAATCATTAAAACGAAAGAAAACTCTTAATTAGTGACATTTGTCTGGATACTAGTTGATATAAAGTAATGAAATTACTGACAAAATCAAACTTGAATTGTAATAGGTATCATAAAATTAAAAGTTTTATCTATATTATGCCTAAGTAAATTTTTTAAGTATGTATACAATTGTTTTAACAAATTTAACAAAGAGTTCAGGGTTGATTCTTTCTTAATGATTTCGGCTATTTTAAAGTGAGACACACCGGCAATGCTGCAGATTAATTCATTATCATTTCTCACGGCACTAAACGCGAGACATTGTTGGAGTAGATGTTCAATAGTTTGCGTAGCTGAATAGACGCAAGGGCATTTGTCATCCGCGGTGATTTTAAATCTGAACAAATAGCTTTTATGGTATCCGTGGCCGGTGAGTATCTGAGTCAAGTGAAAACTCATATTGGTAGCCGCTCTAAGTTCCTGTATGAGATCCAGTGTCGGTAATAATTCTCTGGTATGTTTACCTGTTTCAGAGCTCTCATAACTGGTTTGCCAAATAGTGTGCGTCTCAATTTTAATTCTGTGTTTTATGTAAGACGTAGGTGTTGCGAAGTAGTCAGGTGCCTTGTGTGCTTTGGCTCCTGCTTTAGCCGCGATATCTGCCGCCTCATTGCCAGCTATGCCAGTATGGCTCTTAACCCAGGCAAAGTCGATGGTGCCAAAACATTTGTGTCGGTGAATAGTGTGGTGAATCTTGTTAACAATTCGGTGTGTATTGGATCTGTCTTGTATGGAATGTAGGGCTGAAAGAGAGTCCGTGTAAATTACTGTATGCGAGCACCGCTTATCAGCTGCCCATTCACAAGCCTTAAGGATTGCAAACAGTTCGGCCTGGAATACAGTGCACGTTGAGTGGAGTTTATATTTCTTTATAGCTTCTATTGAGCTTTCTGTATGTGCGTAGTTGTGTGTTTGAGTGGTTTTGTCTGTGTGTCGTGTGGAATGGTAACAGACAAAAGCAGCGCCAACTGCTCCGTCTTCCAATTTGCTGCCATCTGTGAAAATTTTTGTTGTCTCAAGTCCAACAAGAGCATCAACTTCCGCCTGTGAAGTGGTGAGATTAGGATTGATTTTAATTCTCTCTGCTGGGTGTAGTGATTTGTGTATGGGTGTGGGTTTCTCTAAAGGAAGATCGCTGGGTATGTAATGAGAAGTGCCTGTAAGTCTGGACTTTTCAATATTGTGGACTTGCCTTACCTTAAAATCTAGGGGTATCAGATCAGCGAGAGCTATGGCCCCAGACGTAGATACTGTGCGGAAGCCTCTTATTGCTTTAATAGCAAAGCCACGCTGTACACCCTCAAGGCTCCTCGTGATGCACTTTTTATGGGCTACATGGCCCCATACACCAGCAGCATAAGTGATAATAGGTTCAATTACTTGCTGGTATATGGTGTGGATGTTCTCAGGGTGAGGCCCCCAAGAAGGCCGCGTGTAGATGCATAAGGTGTTAAATAAACGCACAGCTTTATTAATCACATAGCGTACATGACGGCCAAATAAAAGCTTCTCGTCTAAAATGACCCCCAGATATTTTATTTCCGATGAAAAGCTGAGATCACATCCGTCCATAGTGATGCTGGCGGCTTTGGCCTTAGGAGTGAAAGCAATCATCTGTGTTTTCGAGGGACTGAAATTCAGTTTTACGCTGGTTCCCCACTCTTAGGAGAGCATGGTTGGTAATATTTTGCAAACTGTTGACACTCCCAGCTGAGACTACCAGCATCACATCGTCCGCAAATGCCTGTATGTGGCTGCCCGCTGATAGCTCCATGTCAAGGAGCTCGTCTAGAATAATATTCCACATTACTGGACCGCATGTCGTGCCCTGAATGCAGCCCTTGGACATTGTCTTTGAGGTACGCACCCCCGCGTAGTCAAATCGAGAGAATACGAGACTAGTGTTTGTAATTTGTATGACCTTTAAACGTCGTAGGGCCATGCTGCAGTTATATAATAATATGTACATAGTTGTAGCACGAATGGGTCAGCTCGACCGGCGAAGGATCACGCTCTCACAGAATACCAGCGTTAAATAGCAGCTTAATTTTGCTGTGCTATGTTTCGTATAGCGAGTGTTTTTTAAAAAAAATAAAATAAGGTTGACAAACGGGCACACAGTCCACTTGATGGTTATTCTGTGGTCCTTAGATATCCTCAATTAAGTTGTCACCCCAGAAAACCGAGATGAAATGCCTCGTTTCCATTAAAAAGGGTCTCCGGTTCTCTACACTCACCATATGAAACACAGCAGCATTAAGTTGCTATTTTACGCTGGTATTCTGTGAGAGCATGGTCCTACCCCAGTTCAGCCGACCCAATCGTACTACAACCATAATATAACTGCAGCCTGGCTCTAACACGTATTAAGTTTCCACTCTACGAGTGTAGAGAACCGGATACCCTTTTTACTGAAAGTTAGGCATTCCATCGTAATCCTTAGAGTTGACAACGCATGTGTATTTTGATTCTTAATTTTTTTTTTATAGGATAAGGGTGACAAACGAGCACATAGTTCACCTGATGGTAAGTGGTTGCTGTGGCTCATAGACATCTACATCTATCCTCTATTACAAATCAATATGTAGATGCGTTGTCACCCGTGAGGACTAAGATGGAATGCCTCATTTCCAGTAAAAAGGGCCTCCGGCCACCTGCACTCACCAAGTGAAACGCAGAGGTAAACCTCTACTTCACGCTGGTTTTCTGTGAGGTCGTGGTACCACCCCGGTTCGAGCCGGCCCATCCGTGCGACAGCAAAAGCTGCCGCGTGGCTCTACCACTGTTAAAAACTTATTCTTAATGGAGGATACATGTAGATATCTGTTCAACTCTGAACATTACAACGCAGCACCCCAGTGACCGCGTTACCAAAACTCAGGCACGCTAACAGTTGTTGCTGATTAGTCATAACATATGATATAAATTTGTACGTGTATTAAATTGTATTCATTGCAATGATTTGTGAATAAAATCTTTCAACGCTAGGCGACGTCTTCGTTACTACCGCCGAGACTCCTGGTAAGATCTCTAAGACACCTTTAGCCGTCAGAACCTCTCTTCAGTCTTGTGAGTCTGCTTGACTGGCAGTGAGAGAACTCCATCACCTAATCCTGACATCCTATCTCTGTCCGTCTGTTACCTTAGGTCTCATGGTGCAGACATCCCGCATTGATTTTAATTAGATATGTATATTTATATGGTAGGGCCAGGGTATTAGGGACTGCTAGGTATTGCCAGGCTATACCTGGAACTTAGTTAGGGTCTGTAGTGTATAATACTCACTCCCACCATATTCATATGCAGCCAGGTAGTCGAGCTATCGAAGGGTTAATATTTAAACAAAACACTACATATACAACGGGCGGACTGTGTGTTCGTTTGTCACCCTTATTTTATAAAAATAACCTACAATAAATGGCGGAACCATCGCTGACCAATAGTCTGGATACAATGTCCTTGAGCAATTTATGTATGAAAAGGCTTGGATAGGCTGCGGTACGCATTGAGGTTGAGGGTAACTTATTCTTAAAAAAGTAAAAGAAATCCTATAATTGTATTTTCAACTCGAATAAAGACGTTAGTTTAAGTGGATTCGTCACAAAATACGTTTTAGATGTAAGTTAAGTAAAGAAGCGTGACAAATGGGTACCTCACGAAATGATTGACGCATAGCGAAAGTCCCGCGTTCAATCCGGCATCATATTGCTGAATTGGTTTATTTTGGGTTTGTTGTATACTATACGACAAACCCAATTATCCCCGTTCATCATAGTAGTTAGATCCATGTGCCCAAGCCAAATAGTGTCCAGTGGTCTACTGTTGATGATAATAACTATAGTTTACTATACGAATTATTTCTTATAGACGTTATCTTTGTACATCTCTACAAGCGAAATAGACACTCTTAAATACGTTACGAGCGTAGGCCTAGGTATCAGAAAAAACGAGCACCTGTCTTCCTGGCCCTAGTAGCAAATCGGGTATATGGCTCCACCACTGACCTCGTTTTTATAACCCTAACACCGCAGTGCTAAACATTCACTCGGAGATTCCGAAGTGTGCATGTCATAGGGCTAGCCATGTAGAATTCTACCTTCGATCACCAAAAGTGATTATGCCACGGCTAAGACCCGTCATGACATCACGGGAACTCGTTCGGGGATTTTGAATTACTCGCTAATTTTATTCCTTGTTCCTCCTTCCGTGTCCAGTGCCCACCCGATAATTGTATGGTGCCTACTCCAGGATGTCGGGCTACCAATGTAAATTATAATCAATATTTCTAATCTATATGCATATAAATAAAATTGATTTGTCTGTCTGTAATATCGTAATATTACTATTATTGAGCTAAGGGGCATTTGCATACTATTAGCACTTTCACTCTCCGGTTTTCAGATACAATAGTAAGACAATAGCAATGAACTATAATATGTAGTACACTGGACAGCGAAAGGGTTAAGACATGAGTAAACTATTTTAAATTTTTTGTCTGGATCGGTACTAATAGCACTTCACTTCTTTTCTGAAAAACTTTTCCGATTTTTTTTTCTTAAATAAAATAATTGATACTATAAGTGGTTTTGATCACAATCCTAAAGCTAAATAACGTCACATTAATAGGTCCCACCTAGGCGAAGCTGGTGCGGGTTGCTAGTGATTTTATACTATCATTCTCTTTCCACCGGGAAAAGCTCGTATCCAGACTTAGAGCTAATGATGACGAAGAAAAATAATAGTATAAAATTATACCCTCTTTCTTCTTCTTACTTCACTTAACTGCGATGGACTGACCATAACCTAATCGCCATATTTGGAAGGTGGATTGACATAGACATTGACAGTATATTACACATCTCACCTTTTGAAGCTGCTCCCTGATTGTTATACCTCCATCTATTCGAACCAAGAGATTTTTTGGTATTTCTAATAATATCTCTGCTCTTACGATACCCACGGGATGAAACGGGGTGGTAGATATCCTTACGCCTGAACATGGCAACTTTATAGTAGGTATCAATTATTGAAAATATTAGTAGATGCACCTTTTTATTGCTTCCGTGTGATATGTGATATGACTTATTTTATAATAAAAAACGTGTGTGTGTGTGTGTACTTATGTACCTTTAATATTTTAGTTATCAGTTCCCACGAAAACTTGAGAGACAGTTACCCAATGAAGTTGTCGCTTTGAGGTGTCAGTGTGCGCGCGAATCGTAAAAATACACTCTCATAATTTTTCCCAAACGCTCCAAAAGAAGTATAACTTCAAAAACGTGTAATCATTTGGTGGTGGTGGTAAATATTTACTGTCGCTCTTTGTCAGAGGACATTTCTAATAAACTTCAAACAAAGTAGATCACAGATTTGATGTCAATACAAATTCATGACTTGACTTAATGCATAAAACCTGGAAAATAGTACTGAGCGCACTGCTACTTGGCGAGAAATTGGTAAAATGGTGGTATTTAAATGCTCAGATTTTAGGCAGAAAATGATCTTTAATACTGTTGCGCGCCACTATTAATGTCTTGTACATGGCAACACTAGTTACACTAGCGCCCTCTAGTGTCGAGTAGCAGAACTAGGAAAGTCAAGATCCTTCTAGAAATTTCGGGACCGATATGTAGGGGAAGTCCGGGCAAAGTGAACACCCGGGGCAAAGTGAATAGTCTCCACTATTACCAAACTATTCGTTTTACATTAACCAGTTGGCCATAGCAACGTTCCGTCATCTTAACTCAGTGAGTGGTAAACACTTAAGCGAGAAGTCGCGTCGCGTGGCGTCCGCAGAACGGCGAATTGTGTTTTCGAAAAATAATTTCCAATATTTCGAGGTAAGTGTTTTGATGATATTTCCTATATTATATGTTTATTAGTCTTGTGCCTAATATAGTTCTATTACGTATCAAAGTGCCTTTTTAAAATATGATGAGCAGGGAGTTGAAATCAATAGTTTTTTTTATATTAACTAACTTAACCTTAAAAGTGGTCGTGTTGGGCAAAGTGAATAGGGCAAAGCGGATATGATATCCACTTTGCCCGGCTTTTACGATTTTTAGTTTCGTATTATAAAGCTCATATTTTGTTGCAGATGGTGCATAAATACAAAATAACTAATCAGGGCTCTTGGGATAAAGACGTCATGCAGATGGCTGTAAATTTATGCCATGCCAGAGAGTCGGTCAAGGGCACAGCTAAAAAGTATGGCAAGGTTACTCCAGAACTTGGCAGATTTCGTCCGGTTTTCTTGTGAAGATAAGGATATAGAATTAATGAGCTATCTCAAAGACATGGATTCCGTGTTTTTTTATTTAACTCGAGATGAGTTTAAGAATTTAGCGTATACCTCTGCCAAAAAAATAATAATTTGAGTTACCTAAAAAGTTGGGATAAGTACGAAAAAGCCGGAGATGATTGGCTACAATCATTTTTGTTACGCCACACTGACATTACGCTCAGGACTGCAGAGGCACCATCGGTTGCGAGAGCGAAAGGATTCAATAGACGTGAAGTCAGATATTTCTACGAAAATCTAGAGTCTTTGATTGATAAACACAATATTTATACATCTAGATTTTATAATATAGACGAAACCGGTATTTCGACGACATCCGACAAACGCCTTAGAGTACTATCAATAAAATGAAAGAAACAGGTGGGTATAATTGCAAGTGCGGAGCGAGGTCAATTAACGACTGTCATCGGGTGTTGTAATGCCGTTGGATCATTTCTACCACCCTTCCTAATTTTTTCTAGAAAGAAGATGCAACCTAGACTTCTTGACGGTGCACCTCGCGGGACTCAAGGTGGTTGTAAGCCAAATGGTTGGACTTCAGGTGAGGTATTTCTTGATTGGATGCATTTCTTCGTAGAACATGTACGACCTAGCACCGACAAAAATGTACTTCTACTCTTGGACAACTATGAGAGCCACAAATATTATCCTGCTTTGGAATATGCTAGTAAGAATAGCGTCATAATTTTATCCTTGGCCCCGCATACTACTCATAATTTGTGTAATTAGAAGATAGTTATTCACTTTGCTCGTACACCATATCCACTTTACCCGGGGGTACGGGCAAAGTGAATATTATCTCACCTTTTTGAATTTTATTTTTTTTAGTTAGTTTAGTTGTTAGTAGTCTAGTTGTCTTACTTTTAAAGTTAAATGATTATAATATATGTAAAAGCAATTAATAAAGACTGATTAAAGATATTTGTTTTGTTTGCATCTCTTATAAATTTTCTAATAAAGCCTCGAATATCTTAAGGTATTCACTTTGCCCGGACTTCCTCTACTCGAACATTCTAGATGTCGCTACAGTAGAAGGTTCTGGAAACTATCAGAGGCCCTATATAAGGCCGGTATAGACCACGACCGAGGCAGTATTGAATTGGCGATACAAGCGAATACTTCGAAGAAAAATAATTGCGAACTAAAGTGATTGTGTTTTATTATTAGTGTGGTTTTAGATTGTAATTAGTGTTGTGTAATTAAAGTGTCAATTTTGGTAATTCAATCGGCAGTTTTTAATTGTCTCGAACCCCAAGCTCGTAACAATTGGTGTCAGAAGTGGGATCAAATCATGCCAATTCAGAAACGTCACAGACGTCGGCGGGCCAGTTGCCGACCACGGAGGCCGGCCCGTCAGCAGCTCCTGCATCTACAGCACCTGACTTAGGTGCTCTGATGATGATGCTGCAGGAACAGGCTCGCCGACAGGAGGAACAGGTCCGCCGACAGGAGAAACAGGCCCGCCGACAGGAGGAACAGGCCCGTCGGTTGGAAGAGTAGCTCAAACGCTATAAGGAAGAGCAAATACTCCTCATGAAGGACCTTTATGCTACACTCGAGAATGAGATAAAGGAGATGAAGGATAAGGTTGCTCAATATGACAACCGCCTGTCGGAAGCTGAAACCCGAATCGACCAAGTGTACAATCGGGTTGACAACGCGATGGCTGACGTGAAGAAAACGCTGGACGACTTCAAACTTGGGGATGGAGTTACAGCTCCCGTGGTAACTACAACACCTTCGCTACGTGGATTCAAAGTGCCGCCGTTTGACGGGACTTCTTCACGGTTGGCCTACAAAATCCAATTCGAGGCTGTTATGAAGGCGAACGGCTGGAATAAAAGTCAGGCCATGACTGATCTCACCATAGGCCTGCGCGACCAGGCCTTAACTGTTCTGGAAGCTCTCGGTAAGGAAGTGACTTACGAGCAGCTCCTTGAGGCATTGGAAGCGAGATACGGCGACGCTCACCTGGAACACGTCTTTCGTGCGCAGCTCAAAGATCGCGTGCAACGCAGTAACGAAAACCTTCAGCAGTGGGCCATTGAGGTGGAGAAGCTGGTTCGAAAAGCATACCAGCCTGTACCTGAGCTCATTGTAGGGAACCTGGTGCAGAGATTCAATGACGGCATCCGGGAAACTGGCGGGTGCTGACTGATGTTAGAAGAGGTACTCCTAAGATTGTCCATCTGGATCGACTGGCGCGTTATTATGGGCCCAATATTGCTCGGGACGAGCATGTCTTAGGAGGGGGCAGTGTTGCGCGCCACTATTAATATCTTGTACATGGCAACACTAGTTACCACTAGCGCCTTCTAGTGTCGAGTAGCAGAACTAGGAGAGACAAGATCCTTCTAGAAATTTCGGGACCGATATGTACTCGAACATTTTAGATGTTTCTACAGTAGAAGGTTCTGGAAACTATCTGAGGCCCTATATAAGACCGGTATACACCGCGACCGAGAGAGTATTAAATTGGCGATACAAGAGAATACTTCGAAGCGAAATAACTGCGAAATAAAGTGATCAGTAGTACAATTGTGTTTTATTATTAGTGTGGTTTTAGATTGTAATTAGTGTTCTGTAATTAAAGTGTCAATTTTGGTAATTCAATCGGCAGTTTTTAATTGTCTCGAACCCCAAGCTCGTAAAAATATGTATATTTGAATGACGTATCCTTTCAGCCCTACGACTTGCTTATTGGGTTTAATTTAGTAAAATTACTGAAGGGGTGTGTAAGTATGTAAGATTGCGTACAAATTAAAATGACTACCTAAAAGGCTTAGACAGCCATGATGAATTAGTAGGAACAAAAAATGCCGTGGTTTATAGCTGGCAAACAAAGTGTTTGGGAATACCTTGTTTTTGTTTATTTAGAAGATACGTTTAGAATTTATTTTTAAAAATGTAATTGGTGTTAAGATTTCTTATTGGTGTGAAAGGCTGCCTAACAAGCACACAAAACGATAGTAAGTGGTTTCTGTGACCCATATATCGTTATGTCGTATTGTTCGCGCCAAACGCTAATTCTAAGAATTGACGCCAGAGGGCGCTCGGCGCGGTGCATTCGTACCGGATTATCGTTCGCGCGAACGGAGTTGATTGCAGGCGGGGCGCGTCGGAAGTTATTAATGCAGCGCAGTCACTAGGTCAGCGTGGTCGTGTACCGTATAACCTCTAAATAGTGTCGGTTTTTGTTAGCAAATTTATGCAACGACGAGGAGTATTGTTGAGTCTAGAAAAATAGATTGTTTGCGCGGACGCCGGGTCGATTAATTGTTTTGGAAGTTAATATTGATTGCGATCAACGTCCGATCTTTGATGCGTGTGGAATTTACTATTGCAGTATTTCGCTAGACTCGTGAGGTCGCTTTAAGATCGCTTCTATTTTGAGTTATCATTTTAGTGCGTTTATGCGATAACGAGGCCGTCTAAGTGTTGAGTGATTAAATTAACTTACCTTTGTTTGCAAGTAATTTACGTCAATTTGTATAATGATTCCATTTTGAAGCGCATTTGTAATATTTAATTTGCTTGAGTGGTCTGTTAATATCGTACGAAAGAATCTTAGTTTGTTGGGTGGAACGCGGAACTTTGTGACCCGAGAGAAGGTCGCGTTCGGTTCTAGAAATAATTTGTTGCTAAGTGAAAACGGAAGTTGAACTTTGATCAACCGTTCATTAGTTGCGCCGTGTGTCACGTGTTTGATTACGATTAACGGGGATTTAGTTGAGTTTGAATTTAATTAAATGTACAATAAAGTTGATAGATTAAAATAGTGTACAATTAAGTTGATAAACTGAAATAGTGAAATGAAGTCAGCAGTTTTCAATTGGTGACGGCCGCTGAAGTGATACCACATCGTGGGGCAGCATCGGACCAGGCCGCCGCCCGATCACCTCGGTTAAGTCAGGTCACACATATACACACTACTACACACAAACTTACATGCACCTACCTACCGCCTGACCGAGGCTTGTGGACAGTCTTAGCTTCGGAACTAGGTACGTCCTATTTAATTACCTAGCCTTATATCTATTGTTTTTTTTTATAGAATAAGGGTGACAAACGAGCACGCAGTCCACCTGATGGTAAGTGGTTGCTGTGGCCCATAGACATCTACATCTATCTTCGTTTGCGAATCAAAATGCAGATGCGTTGTCACCCGTGAGGACTAAGTTGGAATGCCCTTTTTCCAGTAAAATGGGTCTCCGGTTCTCTACACTCACCAGCACTCAGCAGCATTAAGCAGCTATTTTACGCTGGTATTTTGTGAGAGCGTAGTCCTTCCTCGGTCGAGCCGACCCATTCGTGCTACAACTATACTATTAATATAGCTGCAGCATGGCTCTACCACGTGAAAAACTGTGTAGAATAATTGTCCATAGGCCATTTGGGCCCCGTCTTCTGTTGTCCGTCGAGGAGGCTACTATAGGCCCAATCGACCTTTGCTGGGGCAACTCAGGGCGTGAACATTTCTGGTAGCAGAGCGTGGTTTGGATTGGTTCTCCAATCAAGCCCGGCCGTAATATAGGTAATAAATAAGTACGTAATAAAATTTAAATTTTTTTTTTATTTGTTAGCGGGTTGAATTAGAAACCACGCCCGTTAGGCTGCACAAGCAGGAGTTTGTTAGGGCTAGGTACGCGTTAGGTATTTTGGGTAGGTAGGTTAAATAGTCGAAGGGTCGGTTGCTTCAACGAGGCATCTTTGCTGACCGGCGGAAGTGTGTATTTGCCGTGTATTGTAATTTGTATTTAACTTGATTTGATAGTAATTGTATTTGTTATTTGTTAATTTGATTTGTATTTGTCCCGCTTAGTAATTTGTATTTAGTAGTGATGCCCTCGCACAAGCTACCGATGCGTCGCCTGAAGGCGGAGCTGCGCTGGGCCGCTAGCGCCCATGCTTTGATAGGGCGACCGGATAGGGTCTATTGTTTGGAGAAGCGGCTCGAGCAGGTCGCGGCCCGGGGGGCCGTATTGGAGGAGGCTTACGCTTAGCTCGAGGCCTCGGATGCGGAAAAGGGAGTCCTGGACTCCTGCCTCGCGGACTACGAGCAGTTCTTTTCGCTCACGGACGACTTGATCGAAGCCGGGGCTAAGTATGCTAAGGAAGTGCGTGAAGCTCTGATGAGTGGCCTGCCCGAATCCCCTCGGAAGCAGCCCACTCAGCCGGAGCTGTTGGGACGACTTCCAACGCTAGACTTGCCAAGGTTCTCCGGGGTCCTCTCCGACTGGATGACCTTTGTTGGCCTTTTTGATAGCCTAGTATACGCCCGGAGGGACTTGACACAAAGCCAGAAGATGGCGTACCTCCTAGCCTCACTGGAGGGGGAGGCCCTGGGCGTCGTCAGCCATTTTATTAACAGTGGTAGAGCCACGTGGCAGCTTTTGCTGTCGTACGGATGGGCCGGCTCGAACCGGGGTGGTACCACGACCTCACAGAAAACCAGCGTGAAGTAGAGGTTTACTTCTGCATTTTGCTTGGTGAGTGCTGGAGGCTGGAGGCCCTTTTTACTGGAAATGAGGCATTCCATCTTAGTCCTCACGGGTGACAACGCATCTACATTTTGATTTGTGATAGAGGATAGATGTAGATGTCTATGGGGCGCAGCAACCACTTACCATCAGGTGGACTGTGTGCTCGTTTGTCACCCTTATCATATAAAAAAAATTGAGATTGTCGGACGACGCCTATCAGATTGCTCCGGACCTCCACGCCGGAAGATACGCCAACGTCCGGCTAATCGCGGACGAATACGTAAGGCAGCTTCTAAGCCTCCCACTGCTTAGGGACCGGGCCAGACTACGCCCGGACATCGTGAATCCAGTCTTGGTGGCCAGTAATGCTTTGAGGCGGCTGGGTTTACCGGTAGACGAATGGTCCTTTTTGTTGCTCCACATCGTGTTGTCCCGCTTGCCTCTCGACCTTCGGATACATTTTGAGGAAAGGTACGACGGGGACGGCGCCTTCTATATTCCGCCCTTCAGTGATCTGCTGCGGTTCTTGGAGGAGCAGTGCCGGCAGATTGAAACGCGGCGGGCACCGTTGACGACAATCACCATGCAGTTTTGTGCCTGGGTGCGAACGGCGTCTCCTCTCGGGGCTCTGCCGGACCTTTGATCCCCACGGGCGGGGGCGCTCAGCCACGCCCTCTGTCGGGCGACGCTCGGCGCTCGCCTGCCAGCCACCGAGCCACTAGGTTTGAAAGGGTTCCCTTCCCCGACCAGTCGGGGAGTCGTTCCTCCAGGGGCGGGGGTGTCGTCGCCCCCCCTCAGCGTGGGGAGAGGAACTTCACGGCCACTCAGCAGTCAACTAGACCCTTCTCACCCCCGTTAGCTGAGTGGCCGCGGCTGGGGTACCGCCGTCCCCCTTTGATGGAGGCAGCTCTAGTTAGCTGCCGCCCTAGCTCCCACCACGGCCGCCTTCACTGAGCCTTTGAGCCGTCAACAGTCGACTTGTCAAACTGTTCTATTGCCGACGGCCTCAGTGAAGGCGTACAACCCGAGTGGCGACCGTTCAGCGGTTCGCGCTCTGTTGGACTCGGGTTCACAATGCTGTGTGGCCTCCACTTGGTGGGTGGGAAGACTAGGGCTCCCCTGGAGCGTTGAATCACGCTGTCAAGGAGTATTAGATTTCGTTTTGGTCGAGCACATAATTTTTTTTTTAAAAATACTAGTAATGCTATTAAACTTTACTAATATTCCCTTTAACCACTTCTGGTAAGCTTAAAATGAAATAATGAATTAATAATGCTTTAAATTAAAAATAAAAATGCTTTCGGTTTTCCGTGAAATGTTTCATAGTTGTAGCAGTTGTGAGTTAAAAGGTGAATTTAATATACTCCTTGAATACGAGTGCATAAGTTTTGTAAAGATATTTGATCATTATGTTTGCTTTGTTGAAAAGAAAATTGAAATTGACCACACTGTTTGTGCCGAAGGAAAAAAAATCAATCCTTTCTTTGTTTTCACAATTTTGTTAACAGTGTCGAAGATATTTATTTTGAAAAAAAAATTTTTTTTGTTGGCTATCTCTTATTTTGTTGATTTGCTTAGTTTGTCTGTTTTGATCTATGCGCATCAAGAAATAAATTTATTACAGTTTGTTTTTGAGTTTTACATAATAGTTTGAGTATTGATGCTTTTGAAACTTGGTTAAATATAAGCATGGGACTACATGTCTAAAAAGGCTAGCTAGTTAGGAGATTATCAGATTGAAATCAGTAAATGGTTATATAGTAGATGGCTTGATTATGTCTACTTGCTTGAAAAATTATACTAAGGCCTATCTGTGCGTTTTCGTGTGCCTCTCCACTGAGGCCGTTCATTTGGAACTTATGGGTGCCCTCAGCACTGAAGTCTTTGTGGCCACGCTGGGCTGCTTTGTATCGCGTCGCGGTTTGTAGACCTGATTCGGTCGGATTGCGGAACGAATCATAGGAGCACAGATAGGTGTTTGAAGGAGGTCGTCGGACTTCTGTCCAGTAACAGGACTTATTTAGGTGCTGCGATGACCAGGATGGGCATCCATTGGAGGTTCGACCCTCCGGCTTGCCCACATTGGGGTGGTATTTTGAAGCGGTGGTTAAGGTTGCAAGATCTGATGGGGTGCCTAGGGTGGCCGAGGTTTTGGTTGGAGATTCGGTCTTGCAACTTGCCGTCGCGACTCTGTCCCGCTTGCCGGTTTGCTCGCGGACATAAGTCCTTATGTCCGGGACGGGGGTTTGTTCGCGCTAAACGCTAATTCTAAGAATTGACGCTAGAGGGCGCTCGGCGCGGTGCATTCGTACCAGTTTGACGTTCGCGCGAGCGGAGTTTTTTGCAGGCGGGGCGTGTCGGAAGTTAATAATGCAGCGCAGTCACTAGGTCAGCGTGGTCGTGTACCGTATAACCTCTAAATAGTGTCGGTTTTTGTTAGCAAATTTATGCAACTACGAGGAGTTTTGTTGAGTCTAGAAAAATAGATTGTTTGCGCGGACGCCAGGTCGATTAATTGTTTTGGAAGTTAATATTGATTGCGATCAACGTTCGATCCTTGATGCGTGTGGGATTTACTATTGCAGTTTTTCGCTAGACTCGTGAGGTCGTTTAAGATCGCTTCTATTTTGAGTGATTTTAGTGCGTTTATGCAATAACGAGGCCGTCTAAGTGTTGAGTGATTAAATTAACTTACCTTTGTTTGCAAGTAATTTACGTCAATTTGTATAGTGATTCCATTTTGAAGCGCATTTGCAATATTTAATTTGCTTGAGTGGTCTGTTAATATCGTACGAAAGAATCTTAGTTTGTTGGGTGGAACGCGGAACTTTGTGACCCGAGAGAAGGTCGCGTTCGGTTCTAGAAATAATTTGTTGCTAAGTGAAAACGGAAGTTGAACTTTGATCAACCGTTCATTAGTTGCGCCGTGTGTCACGTGTTTGATTACGATTAACGGGGATTTAGTTGAGTTTGAATTTAATTAAATGTACAATAAAGTTGATAGATTATTATGGAATAAATATGAACTTTATAAGTTATTAACTTAATAATGAGTATTACTAAGTTGAATATTTTTTATCAAAATGTTCGTGGCCTCCGTACGAAATGCATAGATTTGTATAATAAAATTTTATCGTGTGATTATAATTTAATATTGTTCTCTGAAACTTGGCTGCAGAGTGATATTTTTGATGGCGAAGTTTGTGATGGTAGGTTCGATATTTTTCGTTGCGAACGTGACTTAGCAACAACGGAAAAAAGGACGGGTGGCGGGGTAATGATCTGCACTCGGAGTAAACTATGCGCTACGCGTCGTAATTATTGTTATGTAAAGGATTTGAATCATTATGTGTGAGTTTATCGGCACGTTTTCTCAATTCGAATTGTAACTTGAATATTATTTTAGTTTATATTCCACCAAATGATGACATATTACCTGATTGTATTTATGAATTCCGAAACAACTTTGAACGCTTTTACCTGTTGGCACCCTCTGACCATTATCTTATAGTAGGCGATTTTAACCTACCTTGTTTAAAATGGAGTTCCTCAGGATGGTCGACAATACATTCTGGTCGAGCTGATATCCAAAAAGCTGCTAGTGTTTTGGCCGAGGATTTATGTTTTATTGGCATGAATCAATATAATTTATTTCCCAACCGTTGTAACAATATACTGGATCTATGTTTCTCAAACTTACACTTAGAAATCAACCATTCTGACCCGTTGACTAAAGTCGATACCTTACACCCACTTTTTACAATTGATATACAAGACATTTTTGTAAAACCATTTAAAGAATATTTTCACTCAAAATTTAATTTCCGAAAATATAATTATGTTAACATAAATACCTTTTTAAAAAGAGTAGACTGGGATCAATTATTATTAAACACAGATACAGTCGACCAAGCCGTTGAGATTTTTTATGAAAAACTACATACATACATACATATAATCACGCCTCTTTCCCGTAGGGGTAGGCAGAGACCAGTTCTTTCCACTTGCTACGATCCTTACATACTTGTTTTGCTTCGTCCACTTTCATTATTCCCTTCATACATGCTCTACGGTTTAGGGTACTCTTGACCTGGCCTTTTTTCAAGACGTCCCTGATTTGGTCTAGAAATGTCCGCCTAGGTCTACCCCTTCCAACACTTTCATTCACACTCGCCTTATACACTTTTTTCGTCAATCGTTCTTCATTCATTCTCTCGACATGGCCAAACCATCTCAGCATACCTTTTTCAATTTTTGTCACTACATCTTCTTTCAGACCACAACGTTTCCTTACCTCACTATTTCTTAGCCTGTCACTCAGTTTAACTCCTATCATACTTCTTAATGCTCTCATCTCAACTGCATTTATTCTGCTTTCATGTTTCTTCTGCCATACCCAAGTTTCACTTCCGTACATGAGTGTCGGAACCAACACCCCCTCATGCACAGCCAAACGAGCCTTGTTAGACACCTTCCGACTGCTCATAAAGGAGTGCAAAGCTCCATTCACCATGTTTCCTGCATTCACTCTTCTTTCGATATCACTCTCACACTTTCCATCTCTTGTAAACTTTGAACCCAGATACACAAACTCTTTCACCTGTTCAATTTGGTCATCTTCAATCACGATATTGCAGTCTGTCACTGCCTCATCTTTTTCAAACACCATCACTTTCGTCTTCCTTACATTCATCTTCATTCCCTTTCTAACAAAAGCTCCACTCATAGCAGTTACCATCTCCTGCAACTCCTCGGCCGAAGACGCAAGTAATACTTGGTCATCAGCATAGAGAAAACATTTGACGAGTAACTCATTCATTCTCAACCCACTTTCATTCACTTTTAAATCTGTCAAACAATTGTCCATGAACAGATTAAACAGCCACGGTGACGCTACACATCCCTGTCTAACACCTTTTTCGATATTAAACCATTCAGTGTATGCCCCGTTTATCCTTACACAAGCACTAGAATCCCTATAAAGAGATTGCATTGCTCGTATGAGGATACTGCTCACACCGTTCACGGACAGTGCTGACCACAATTCATTCCTCACCACTCTATCATAGGCCTTTTCTAGATCTACGAACGCGCAGTAGACTTTCTTGTTTTTAGCCAAATACTTTTCGGCTATGCACCGCAAGGAAAAGACCTGATCCGTACATCCCATTCCCTTTCTAAATCCCGCTTGTGCATCCCATACTTTCTTGTCTGTTTCATTCACAATCCTTTCAATCAACACTTTCGCATACAATTTACCGACGACGCTGAGAAGGCTTATACCGCGGTAATTTATGCAGTCCTGCCGTGACCCTTTTCCCTTATACAATGGCACGATTACGGCTTTGCACCAGTCTCCCGGTACTTGCCCATTTCGCCAGCACAGATTGAAAAGGCGGTACAGCTGACTAGCCACCAGGCCCTGTCCAGCCCTCAGCATCTCGACGGTAATCCTGTCATACCCTGCAGCCTTACCTAATCTCATACTTTTCAACGCTT
This sequence comes from Parnassius mnemosyne, assembly GCA_963668995.1. Taxonomy (NCBI): domain Eukaryota; kingdom Metazoa; phylum Arthropoda; class Insecta; order Lepidoptera; family Papilionidae; genus Parnassius; species Parnassius mnemosyne. The sequence goes on from CAVLGL010000084.1 coordinate 34,389,487, forward strand.
TCACTATTTCATCCATGCTTATCTCATTTTCATCAACACTTATATTAGTTTCCGTGGAAGGTGGCAGATGCTGTACCTGCACTTCCTCTCTTTCAAACAAACTTTCAAAATACTCTTTCCATCTCTTTAACACACATTCTTCTCCTTTTATAATGCTCCCATCTTGACTCCTGATTGTACTCAGCTCAGAGGTAGAAGTTTTTCCTCTGGCTGTTTTGATGGTTTTCCAGAAAAACTTAATGTTTGACTGGAAATCTTCAGTGAGCCTCCTATCGAAATCATCCTTTCGTTCTTCTTTCTTTCTAGACACAATTTCTTTCGCTGCTGTTTTTAATCTTTTATACTTCGTTCTTGCTTCCTTTATCTCGTCATCCGTTGCCTTTTGAACTTTTTGGTTAGCTTTTGTTGCTAACCAATCCAACCACGCTTTCTTCTTTTCTTGCACAACCTTTTGTACGTCTTTATCCATCCACACGTTATCATTCTTTCTTCCTTTCCTTCTTTTAGCTACCCCGCATACCTCGATAGCAACATTTACGACCCCTTTCTTAAATGTCTCCCACAAATCTTCAATCACTCCTATCTCTTCTATCCCTTTAAAACTTTCTTTCAGTTTCTCTACATACTCGTCTTTCTTTTCTTCTTCTTGTAGATTTTCCACTTTTACACTGTCCAAAACACTCGTAGGCTCGGCCACTCGGTGTCGCCACCGTTTAAAGAGGCCACGCATTCGGGCTATGACCAGGAAGTGGTCTGTGTCGAGGCCTACACCGCGGTATGCCCGAGTGTCTAGCACTTTCTTCCTCAGTCTTTCATCCACAATTACAAAATCAATCATACTTCTAGACTCACCCTCATCTCTTGTATACAAATGGATCTTTTTGTGGTCAAACATTGTGTTGGCCACGCACAGATTCCATTCCAAGCATACTTCAAGCAGGCTTCTCCCATTGTCATTCACTCTCTCGTCCCCAAACGTACCCAGAACTCCTTCATACCCATCACGCTTTACTCCAACCCATCCATTAAAGTCCCCTAACATCACGATCCGTTCATTTTCTCCGCATTTATTCAAGACCTCTCTCATGCTATCCCAAAATTCCTCTCTCTCTTGTTGTGTTTTTATGGACCCACCTCCACGCAGATCCGTTGGTGCATAGACCCCAAGGATAAACAAGCGAGTGAGTCCGACTTTTAACCTAATCCAGAGGAGTCTTGGGCTTATACATTCATGCTCCATCACACATTCAACCATTCGAGATGAAAGAATCACACCAACTCCCTGACAGCCTCGGCTGGTTTGGGGGACTCCCGACCAGTATGCCGTGTAGGGGCCATGAACCGTGGTGTCACATCCTTTCCTCTTGGTTTCGTTCACGCACAGAATATCAATGCAACGTTCATCCATCATCTGACATACTTCATCTACCTTACCATCCATTCCTCCTCTTACATTCAACGTAGCGAAGCGGCTCTCCGTGGGCCGCTTTTCGCCCCCGCGAGAAACGAGACGTGATGGGTGGCGAACCACATCGCCGCCATTTTGGTTAATTAAATTATTTTTATGACTATCCATTGCGTTCCCACGAATAGCGAGGGAAAGGTTTGTCCCCCCCAGCAGAGCCCCGCATGCCAGGGTAAGGCTAGCCTAATTCTGGGGTCGCCCGGTCCCAGGGCAGTGTGGCACGCTAACGACTAGGCTCGCCCCTAGCCATGCATCCATCCGCACGGCAGACGTTGGATTGGCGGAGGGTAGGAATAGGAAAAGGGGAAGGATAGGTGGTGTGAAAAGGAAGAATAAAGTAAGTTAGGGTAGGAAATAGGAAATGTAGGATATATATATAAACTCCACGAATGTTTTGCTTTATTTGTATCACTATCCTCCCAAATTAGTAATCGTTACCCGTGTTGGTACAGCCGCGCACTTATTAAAATAATTCGAGAAAAATTTAAAGCACACAAAAAATGGAAAAAATTTAACAACCTTCGTGATTATGATGAGTTTTAGCTTCTCAGAGATAGACTACATAGAACACAAAAAAAATGTTTTAATGATTTTATTCGCAATACAGAGGAAAATTTAAAGAATTCGCCAAAGTATTTCTGGAAATTTGTTAAGTCTAAAAAGGTAATATATAATTATCCACGTAATTTTACCCTAAATAATGTTATTTACACGGAGGGACAGGATATTTGCTCTGCCTTTAATGCCTTTTTTCAAAGTGTATTTACTGTTTCTTCTTTGACGGATTCTGGTTCACACTGTTGTAATACTGTCGTCTCGTCATGGAGTGATGATATTTCTCGAATTGACGTCTCTCAGGATTTTATACTTACATGTCTGAAAGGCTTGGACACCTATAAGGGAGCGGGTTACGACGGAGTACGGCCGATAGCCTTAGTTACCCAATTACGTTGCTCTTTAAGCTTTCCCTTAGAGAATGTGTATTTCCCACACTTTGGAAAAAGGCATATATAATACCGGTTCATAAAAAAGGTTCTAAAACAAATATTGATAATTATCGTCCGATTTCTATTCTCAGTACAATTGCTAAAATATTTGAGGGACTTATTTTTAATAAAATTTATTCTACAATAGTTAGACGCATTCCGAGTACGCAACATGGTTTTCTGAAAAACCGTTCTACTATTTCCAATCTGGCATGTTTCACTAATTATGTTCTTAATGCAATGGAAGGTGGAGGTCAAGTTGACGTGATCTACACAGATTTCGAAAAAGCCTTCGACCGTGTGGATCACGTCATACTTCTTCAGAAGCTGCAGTCTCTCGGCATTCATGGGGACTTACTGAGATGGATTAGATCTTATTTGACTAACCGTTCTCAGGCTGTGGTTCTAGGCGGTTATAGGTCAGATTTCGTAACGGTTCCCTCTGGCGTTCGTCAAGGCTCCCACCTTGGTCCTCTCTTTTACAACGCCTATATTTACGATATATCTCAAGATATAAAAAATTCTCAACATTTACTTTATGCTGATGATAAAAAAATATATCTGCGTGTACGCACTATCAAGGACTGTGAACTTATTCAAAATGACTTGAATACATTATACTATTACTATGCCGCTAATAAGATCACGGTAAATGTTGGTAAGTGTCAGAGTATTTCATTTACGCGGAAAACTAATCCCATAGTTTTTCAATACAATTTCAATGGTGTTGTAAACGAGAGGGCTACGGTGGTGCGCGATCTAGGCGTATATTTTGACTCCCGCATGACAATAAACGAGCATATTGATGCTATTTGCAGTAAAGCTTTTCGTAATTTGGGATTTGTAACTAGAACTTGTCTTCCTTTCTCTAATTTGCAGAGCCTAAAAGTAGTATATTTCACATATGTTAGATCTATATTAGAGTATGCCTGTCAGATATGGTCACCAGTTTATGCTAAACATATTCATACTATCGAAAAGATTCAAAATAAGTTCATTTCCCATTTAAATTATAAATTTAGACGTTCTGGCTCTTCATATCAAGATGATTGCAGATTTTACGGCCTGTTAATGCTGAAAGAAAGACGTACTCTGCTGGATATGGGACTTTTATTCGATATATTACACGGAGGAATTGACTGCCCTGATTTATTGGCCTACATCAAATTTAACGTCCCAATGAAACGTACCAGACATACCAGAAACTCTTTGTTTTACACCCCCTTTCACTCGACCAATTATGGGAAAAACGGTGTTCTAACTCGTTTGGTAGCAACTTACGACAGAAAATTTAGCTCAATTGATCCTTTTAATAGTACTAAAAGTGGATTCAAAAATAAAATTAACAAGTTTCTATTCACTCCAGCTGAAAGTAATCAGTAAATTGTAATTAAAATAGTACCTAAATTATTATTTGTTCCCTCGTTTAATACTGTTATACTTTTATCATTAAAATGATTGTATACATGTATGTTGTATGTGTATGTATATGTATATATATGTATGTATGTATGTATGTGTGTATGTGTGTGTATGTGTATGTATATGTATATATATATATATATATGTATGTGTATATATATACATATATATATTCATATGTGTGTTAGTAAGTTTAATTATGTACGTCTTTTGTACGTGTATATATGTGTATGAGTATATGTATGTACATCATGAAAGTAATATCAATATTTCAATTAATTTGTTAATGCTTAGAATTAGTGCTTACCGAATTTGTTTTGTAGATTTAGAGTGTTATGTTTGGTTATGTACTTTGTGGATAACTATTATTGGCTTTTTCGTGTTTAATAATTTAAGTATAATGTTTAAGTATTAATAAGCTGTTGTTATCCCGAATAAAATAAAAATAAAAAAAATAAAATAAGATTGAAATAGTGTACAATTAAGTTGATAAACTGAAATAGTGAAATGAAGTCAGCAGTTTTCAATTGGTGACGGCCGCTGGAGTGATACAACATCGTGGGGCAGCATCGGACCAGGCCGCTACCCGATCACCTCGGTTAAGTCAGGTCACACATGTACACACTACTACACACAAACTTACATGCACATACCTACCGCCTGACCGAGCCTTGTGGTCAGTCTTAGCTTCGGAAATAGGTACGTTCTAAATAATTACCTAGCCTTATATCTATTGTGTAGAATAATTGTCCATAGGCCATTTGGTCCCCGTCTTCTGTTGTCCGTCGAGGAGGCTACTATGGGCCCTAGCCCAATCGACCTTTGCTGGGGCAACTCAGGGCGTGAACACGTATAATATCATTATTTATATATTTGTATACATTACTTTTACGGATTCTATCGCGTTTAATTAACTAATTTTTATTAAATTCCCGACTTTTCTGGTGCTTTACAGTACCCATGGTCACATATTCCTCTACAAGATGCAGGAGTGTACAAACTTGATTGTGAATGTGGTTTCTCATATATGGGGCAAACAATACGATCTATAAAAACCCGCGGAATAGAACACATAGCTGACGTGATTAACGAACGTTCCGAGTAGTCTGCAGTTTGTGATCATATCCTAGACGGCTCCCGCCATTACATTAGATTTGATAAACTACAAATTCTCGCGAATTAACATCGATTCCTGCCAAGGATGATACGTGAGGCTGTTGAAATTAAAAAAAAACTTCTTATTTTCAATAGAGAGGGAGGCTGGGTACTACCACCTGCTTGAGATCCTGTAATTAATAAAATTAAAACTAAACCTGCTTGGGTTGGGTGCCACTGAAAGACTTCAAGACACAGTAAGTTCATTCTGCGTAGATCGGACCAAAATTAATAATTAAAAAAGTTGAAGGTACTCCGGGGTAAATGACATCGGGACGTCAATCACCTCAGTCCCCCGTGACCATGGGTGCTGGAAAGCACGCGAAATGTCGGGAATTTAATAAAAATAAGTAAATTAAACGCGATAGAATCCGTAAAAGTAGTTTTATTCAATGTGTAGTGTTCGCGTAAATATAAGAAATCATTATATATATCATCATCATCATAATCATCATCATTACAGCCCTTCACAAGTCCACTGCTGAACATAGACCTCCCCCAAAGAGTGCCACAAAGCACGGTCCTGAGCCACCTACATTCATCGACTTCCTGCATGTCTTACCAGGTCGTCACTCCATCTAGTGGGGGACGCCCTACACTTCATCCGCCGGTACGAGGCCGCCACTCGAGAGCCTTTTTTCACCATCGGTTGTCGGTTGTTCGAGCTATATGGCCGACCCATTGCCACTTCAGCTTACTAATCCGTTGGGCTAAATCGGTTACTCTGGTTCTACTGCGGATATCCTCATTTCTAAGTTTATCACGCAGAGAAACTCCGAGCATAGCCCTCTCCATAGCTCGCTAAGTGATAGGCCTGTATATCGGCGAAGCTGCAGTTTATACTCTCTAGTTTACGTCTATCATTATTCCGTTGTAAGAGGATTATTATAGAGTAATTAGTATGGGATTATGTCAGTCTCGTGTGCGGTGTTTACAGAATTCATCTGCCTAATAGGATTTAGTATTAATTGACGCCATTAATGATTTTCTCGACTGAGCGATGTTCTGGTTCAGATTTGCGGGTGCTAAGGTATTGTAATTGAATTTGGATAATACGTTTGAACATTGTTTTATTTTTTAGCGGGACGAAGATTTTCTATAAATAAAAAAAAAGTTTTGGAATATCTATTAAAACGAGGGATACTCATCCCAATTTACCTGTCCGGTAGTTGTGGTATGGTATACGGGTATGCGACCCCGGCTTCCCTAGTTATTACTGTCCTATCTCTTACCCTCCTGGACGGTAATATCCTACATTCCTTTTCACACCACCTATCCTTCCCCTTTTCCTATTCCTACCCTCCGCCAATCCAACGTCTGCCGCGCGGATGGGTGAATGGCTAGGGGCGACTAGTCGTTAGCGTGCCACACTGCCCTGGCACCGGGCGACCCCAGAATTAGGCTAGCCTTACCCTGGCATGCGGGGCTCTGCTGGGGGGGGGGACAAACATTTCCCTCGCTATTCGTGGGAACGCAATGGATAATCATAAAAATAATTTAATTAACCAAAATGGCGGCGATGTTGTTCGCCACCCATCACGTCTCGTTTCTCGCGGGGGCGAAAAGCGGCCCACGGAGAGCCGCTTCGCTACGTTGAATGTAAGAGGGGGAATGGATGGTAAGGTAGATGAAGTAAGTCAGATGATGGATGAACGTTGCATTGATATTCTGTGCGTGAACGAAACCAAGAGGAAAGGATGTGACACCACGGTTCATGGCCCCTACACGGCATACTGGTCGGGAGTCCCCCAAACCAGCCGAGGCTGTCAGGGAGTTGGTGTGATTCTTTCATCTCGAATTGTTGAATGTGTGATGGCGTATGAATGTGTAGGCCCAAGACTCCTCTGGATTAGGTTAAAAGTCGGACTCACTCGCTTGTTTATCCTTGGGGTCTATGCACCGACGGATCTGCTGTCATTAAAATCACAACAAGAGAGAGAGGATTTCTTATATTTACGCGAACACTACACATTTAAATGAAACTAATTTTACGGATTTTATCGCGTATATTAACTTATTTTACATTCCCGACGTTTCAAGCACTTTACAGCACCCATGGTCACGGGGGGGACTGAGGTGTATGACGTCCCAATGTCATAGTTAACCACGGCTACCTCCAGATTAAAAATTATTAATTTTTGTTCCGATCTACGCAGTATGAACTTACAGTATCATGAAGTCTTGCAGTTGTATGCTTGGGTTGGGATTTAATTTTATTAATTATGGGATCCCAAGCAGATGGTATCACCCAGCCATCTTCTCTATTGAAATTAGGATGTTTTTTGATTTCAATAGCCTCGCGAATCATCCTTGGAAGGAATCGGTGTTCTTTAGCGAGGATTTGTGGTCTATCAAATCTAATGTAGTGACGGGGGCGATCCTGTACATGTTCACAGACTGCAGACTTCCCGGAGCGTCTATTCTTCACATCAGCTATGTGTTCTTTAACGCGGGTTTTTATGGATCTTTTAGTTTGTCCTATATAAGAGAGACCACATTCACAATCCAGCTTGTACACTCCTGCATCTTGCAGAGGAATATTACACTTAACTGATGGTAAAAACTGACTAATCTTCTTCGGCGGCTTGAAATATGTTTTAATGGAAGCACGCTTCAAGATGTAGCCAATCTTGTCAGTGACACCTCTGACATACGGCAGTACAGCAGGCACTCGCTCGACTGTGGCCGGCTTCACTCGTTCACTGTGACGTAGGCGCGGGACCCGAAGCTTATTGTCGTGCAAAACTTGCTTGACGTGTTGGAGCTCGGCGGCCAGGTGTTTACTGTCACAGATCCCTCGTGCTCTCTGAAACAAAGATTTAGCCACGGTAGCTAACTGTGAAGGATGGTGGTGAGAATCACCGTTTAAATATCTATCTGTATGGGTCTTTTTTCTATACACAGTGTGGCTCAAGGTGTTATCAGGATTCCGAATTACTAATACATCTAGAAAAGCTAAAGAATTTTTTGCCTCTAACTCCATTGTGAACTGAATTTTAGAATAGTGAATAGAATTTAGAAAGGGAATGGGATGTACGGATCAGGTCTTTTCCTTACGGTGCATAGCCGAAAAGTGTTTGGCTAAAAACAAGAAAGTCTACTGCGCCTTCGTAGATCTAGAAAAGGCCTATGATAGAGTGGTGAGAAATGAATTGTGGTCAGCACTGTCCGTGAACGGTGTGAGCAGTATCCTCATACGAGCATTGCAATCTCTTTATAGGGATTCTAGTGCTTGTGTAAGGATAAACGGGGCATACACTGAATGGGCTAATATCGAAAAAGGTGTTAGACAGGGATGTGTAGCGTTACCGTGGCTGTTTAATCTGTTCATGGACAATTGTTTGACATATTTAAAAGAGAATGAAAGTGGGTTGAGAATGAATGAGTTACTCGTCAAATGTTTTCTCTATGCTGATGACCAAGTATTACTTGCGTCTTCGGCCGAGGAGTTGCAGGAGATGGTAGCTGCTATGAGTGGAGCTTTTGTTATAAAGGGAATGAAGATGAATGTAAGGAAGACGAAAGTGATGGTGTTTGAAAAAGATGAGGCAGTGACAGACTGCAATATTGTGATTGAAGATGAACAAATTGAACAGATGAAAGAGTTTGTGTATCTGGGTTCAAAGTTTACAAGAAATGGAAAGTGTGAGAGTGATATCGAAAGAAGAGTGAATGCAGGAAACATGGTGAATGGAGCTTTGCACTCCTTTATGAGCAGTCGGAAGGTGTCTAACAAGGCTCGTTTGGCTGTGCATGAGGGGGTGTTGGTTCCGACACTCATGTACGGAAGTGGGTATGGCAGACGAAACATGAAAGCAGAATAAATGCAGTTGAGATGAGAGCATTAAGAAGTATGATAGGAGTTAAACTGAGTGACAGGATAAGAAATAGTGAGATAAGGAAACGTTGTGGTCTGAAAGAAGATGTAGTGACAAAAATTGAGAAAGGTATGAAGAACGATTGACGAAAAAAGTGTATAAGGCGAGTGTGAATGAAAGTGTTGGAAGGGGTAGACCTAGGCGAACATTTCTAGACCAAATCAGGGACGTCTTAAAAAAAGGCCAGGTCAAGAGTACCCTAAACCGTAGAGCATGTATGAAGGGAATAATCAAAGTGGACGAAGCAAAACAAGTATGTAAGGATCGTAGCAAGTGGAAAGAAGTGGTCTCTGCCTACCCCTACGGGAAAGAGGCGTGATTATATGTATGTATGTTAAAATAATTTAAGTGCTATTCTGAAGTTCTTGTGACAAAAAATATTTTATAGTAAACTAGCTGGTACCAGGCGCGCTGCAGCCGCATAAGAAACAATTCAGGGAATATCGTTAAATTATATAGTATATCATTCAACTTATATCAAAAAAGAAAAGTATATTAAAGAAGAAAACAGTCAAGCGTAAACACAAGGAAAAGTGTTAAAGACTATGTATTTGTTTAAATTAAGAAAAGAAATACTCTTATTGAATGATATTACAGTTATATACCTTATTTTTTTATTACTACAAGAAAAAACACATTTACAAGTATTGCACCGCCATATATATGTATATTCATGACACTTTCTTTTTACAGTTGTTTTAGTTTTCGAATGAGTATTCGGATAAAAAAAAATATCAAGAAACATAAACATGAACGTCATTTGAATTCAAATTTACCTAGTAACTCATATAACTGTAACTGTAATTCACCATTACAGATATTATATTTTTCTAAAACGGCACTTGAAATTAGTTAAATAAGTACTAAAAGCTTTTACAAAAATTTACTTCGCAAATATCCGCGTTATAAAATAAAATGATGTGTCTTACCTAGTATGAAGAAAGCACCTCCCGCCCTCCCTCAATTGCGTGCACTATCCCCGTCACCACTAATCCCAGCACCGCTACTCCCAACACCACTACACTAGGCAAGACACACCACTGACGATAATACGACACGTGTTTCGCCTCTACACGAGGCATCCTCAGGTGATATAGACTCTACGGTGGCTAACCGCTAAGTGAGCGGCGAGCCAAAACAAGTGCCTTTTATACAAACTGATGATGCAACCGCTCTCTACCTAAGAAGCGAGCGACTGCGTCATGCGATAAAACATGCGACCAATCACCGCTGGACTTACGCAGCCGTTTGTAAAATTAAAAACAAACCGCCGCGCAGCGCCCACATTATTAGAGAGCAGGCTTGAAGATATTTAAGAGAGGTGAGTTAGTAACATTTGTTTGTTCATTCAGCAATGCAACGGTATTATTATTACTTTTTAATATCTCTAACTGTTCCAGCACACACAGCCGCAGCCCTTTATTAAGCCCTAAATAAGTACTATAAATCACGCTCGCGCCAACAGCATGTTCTGTCTATCAGAATAGAATAGAATGGAATAATTTTTTATTCAATATAGATCACATGTGTAATTCTTAATGAATGTAATTTTTTATTTTACCACTGGTCCGAAAAAAAAACCTCTGTCCTGGGAAAAACCAGCAAGAAACCCAGCGGGACTTTTTTTTAAAAGCAAATTTTACATTAATGGTTGTACAAACTATATAAGTACAAAATTTATTTTAGAACCGTTTCTAAGCGTTTGGATGCGACCACCTCATTCCCAGGGGTTATTATCAACCATGTATTCATTTATACTATAATAACCCTTTTTATACAGTTTCAACTTAACAAAACATTTAAACTTAGTAATAGAGAGAGCCTGTACACTTTCCTGGACCTTGTTGTAATAGCGTATACATTGCCCCAAGAATGAATTACTGATTCTGTGGAGTCGAGAAACTGGTATCACTAGCTTGTGTTTGTCCTAGTGTTTACAGAATGTATATCACTTTTTTTACTAAAATTACCTTTGTTTTTGTGAACATACATTAAATTTTCGTAATTACCTATACTGAGAAGCCAAAGTTAATATATTTATTTCTTTAAATTGATCTCTAAGAGGCTCCCTTGGTTTTAGGTTGTAAATAGCTCTAATGACCCTCTTCAGCTGTCTCGACACTAGTGAGACCTCTAACTTAGTCTGCTTGCTAGTTTGGACGTATGGGGGCCCCACTGAAGCTTTGCGTCGAGAGTGATGCCAAGAAAACCAGTGGATTCAACAGGGCTCAGTTCTTCCCCATTTAAAAACACATTGGTACTCAGATTTTTAACATTCGTTGTTGTAAATTTAATACATTTAGTTTTATTTCCGTTTAATTGTAGTTTATTAACATTAAACCAATGCACAAATTTTGATATACCATTATTCACTTCCTCACATTTAAATGATTGACGTTTAAGTTTAAAAATCAAGGAAGTATCATCAGCAAATAATCATGATTATCCCCTACAAGAGAAGGCAAGTCATTAATATACATAAGAAATAGGAATGGGCCGAGAATTGAGTCCTGAGGGACACCCATTAGTACAGGTGACCCGGAAGAACTTTTACCATTGATATTAACTTTCTGCATTCTATTACTTAAATATGAAATAACAAGTTTAAGCGCTGTGTTCTTGACACCATAGTACTGTGGTTTCCTGGTTAATGTCTCATGGTGAACGCAGTCGAAGGCCTTGGATAGTTCACAAAACATATCCAAGCATCCTCTGAATTCTTCCATGCACAAAAAATATGTTTAATAAGCTCAACTCCAGCGTCAGTTGTCGAGCGACCCCTTCTAAAACAGAATTGATTTTTATGTAGCAATTTATTAATATTAAAGAAACTTAACATCTGATCTAACACTTTTTTTTGACGGTAGGAGTGGAATAAATTAGACGCTTTATTTACTGCTCTGTAAAAATTTTCGTTAAATATATAATATTAATAGTGCTGTATATAAAATTAATGTATTTGTGATATCCCAACTCCTGCCAGTTTAGTCTGATAATATAATTCAAAGTAACTAGTGAGTATATTGTTATCTTCGCACACAATAACCTAAAAGTTAAATGGAGTCCATTAAGAAATCTGTTGCGGATCTCACTGAGCACTTTAACTTGAGGATGGCTGAGTTCCAAAAGGACCTTAAGAGCGCAATTCCAGCTACGAGCCCTACTTCAAATATCAATCATCATTTCAACACATTCCGTTCCTTTGTTCTAACTGCGCTTGAGAACTTGCAATTGCAAGTAGAAATCTTGACCCGTCAGAATGATGATATGAAGATGAGATCTCGGAGAAAAATTTTGCTGGTGCATGGTGTAAATGAAGACAAGAAGGAGAACACAACCGCCTGAAGGTATTATCCGACTACTTAAAAATCCCCGGTATCACATCAGACTCCATTAGCCGGTCCCACCGTCTGGGTCAAACGGGAACTGACAGGCCCCGTGCGATCCTTGTGAAATTCCGCGACATTGTGATGAAAGACAAAGTATGGCTGGCAAAGAAGAATCTTAAAGGCACTGGAATCACCTTGTCGGAATTCCGCACACAAAGTCGACATGCTGTGTTCCAGGAGGCGCGTAAACGGTTCGGAGTTTCGAAGTGCTGGACGAAGGATGGCACCATATTGGCGCAAGTTATCTTGATGTAACTGAAGATCAACTAAACAAACTTGAGCGTATTCAAAATCTGGCTATTAGGTTCATATTTGCCTTGCGCAAATATGACCATGTCTCCGAATTCCGTTTAAAGCTCCAGTGGTTACCCATTCGCCTTCGCCGGAACCTACAAATTGTTTCTCTTCTGTACTGTGTATTATTCGATCCAATGACTTCTAGCTATCTAAAGGAAAACTTTAAGTTTCTTGGTCATGACAGACCGGACAGAGTTCCACGGTCAGCCGGAGAACTTATACTCGCACCACATTCATATCGAACTAAATACTTTAAAAACTCCTTCACAGTTAAGGCCATCTGCTTATGGAATGATCTTCCTTCGCAAATTCGTCGTGCGAAAACACTAGAAAAGTTTAAGACTGACGTCAAAAATTACTACCTAACAGTGCATTAACTACTGGTCATCATTTGCGACATGTATTTTTTGTATCCTCTCTGTATTTTTTTATTTAATTTTTATGTATATTTGCCTACTTAATCTTATGTATGTCTATTATATTTTGAATGTATATATTAGTGTATTATTTTTTTTCATTATGTATCAGTTTAGTTTATTTAGGTATTAGTATGTAAGTTTACTATAATATACACCACCTCCCACTGCCCAATAGAACAACTTTCTCCTAATCTTAAGGTTGTCTGGAAGAGATCGCTTATTAGCGATAAGACCGCCTTATTGTACCTACCTCTTAAGTTTTACTCCTTGTAATTTGTTCTTTTTTATCGTTTTTTTTGTGGTGTACAATAAAGTATAAATAATAATAATAATAATAATATTTTTCATAAATTTTACTAAATGTTGGTAGTACAGCAATTGGTCTAAAATTGGCGGGGTCTAATGTACTACCAGATTTAAATAAAGGTATGACTTTACTAAGTTTCATTAAATCAGGAAACACACCAGATTCGATGCGTATATTAAATTTAGTGGCTAGATAAGGGGCTATTATATCTTTCATAGATAAAATAACTTTAACGGAAATCCCTCATAAGTCTGCTGTTTTCTTAACGTCAATAGTTTTAAAATACTTAAAGATATCTTTTGGCAGTTCTTGATGGAATTTAAAAGTATTTGAACAAGCCCTTACATTTTGTTTAAGTAATGATTCAGCGACAGTAGGAGAAGAATTTAATGATTTAGTTGTCAAAAAAGGAACATCAGTAAAATGTTTCTCAAAAGCCATAGCAACTTCTTGATCATATTGAGTTAAATTACTTACTTACTTACTTATCTTCACGCACAATCTCTGACGGGGTAGCCAGAGAGAACAGATCGCCAAGTGTCACGATCCTTACAAACCTCTTTCGCTTCTTTCAGATTCATTATTTTCTTCATGCATGCACGTCTAGGTATCCGAGTACTCTTGATCCTACCCTCTTCGAGCAATTTGCTCACATGGTCTTCGAAAGTTAGTCTCGGTCTACCTCGACACCTTTTAATATTAACTTTCGCGCTATATATTTTCTTCACCATTCGGTCTTCACTCATTCGCTCAACGTGCCCAAACCACCGAAGCACGCCCTTATCAATTTTTGTGATAAGGTCATCTTTCAAACCTGCCATATTGCGAATCTCTTCGTTTCGCTTTCGGTCGGCCATGGTAACGCCGCACATTTTACGAAGAGATCGCATCTCCACTGCATTCAACTTACTTTTATGCTTCTTCTGGCATACCCAGGTTTCGCTGCCATATAAGAAAGTCGGTACCAACACTGCGTTATGTATTGCAAGGCGTGCACTCTTCGCTACGCCTTACCTTTTGACTAACGCAGTCAGGGCACCATTGACTTTGTTCCCGGCAGCTACACGCCTGTCCACATCTAAATCACATCTTCCATCCCGGCTAAAAGCACTCCCCAAGTATACAATTTCATTTACCTGTTCTAGACATTCCTGATTTACCCATATTTCACACTTCGTTCTCTCTTCGTCCCTTTCAAATACCAGAACCTTAGTTTTATTAGCATTCAAACAGAGACCTTTAATTTCACATTCCTCTTTCATACACGTGACTAATGCCTGCAGTTCTGTCTCTGATGGTGCAATAAGCACCGCATCATCAGCATACAGCAGACAATTTACTTTTATGTCACCCAATTTCACACCCAAACAGCTATCTTTCAGCTTCTGTAAACAGCTGTCGAGATACAGTATGAACAGCCAGGAAGACATGACACAACCCTGCTTTACGCCCGTTTGGACGTTAAACATGGGTGACAGGTCATGCCCTACCCGCACACAGGTTTTACAGTCACAGTAAAGAGACTGCACAGTCCTTAGCAATCGACCATCCACACCATACCCCGGCAACAGTTCCCACATTTTCTTCCTTACAACCTTATCAAATGCTTTCTCAAGATCCACAAAAGCACAGAAAATCTTCTGGTTAGCAGCCAGAAGCTTTTCCGTGATCATGCGGAGAGAAAACATTTGATCCGTGCATCCTCTTCCAGGTCTAAATCCGCATTGTGCCTCCCATAGAAATCTTTCCGATTTCTCTTGCATCCTACGTTTCAAAACCTTCGAGTAAACTTTACTTGCTAAACTGGTCAAGCTGATCGCCCGATAGCACCCGCAGTCAAAATGTGAACCTTTACCTTTATATAAAGGCACAATGACTGCGGATCGCCAATCATCCGGGACATCCCCCGTCCGCCAGCACAAATTGCACAGCAGATGAAAGCTGTCCCAGACGCGAGGCCCACCATACTTGACCATTTCAGCAGTAACTCTGTCTAGTCCCGCAGCTTTACCACATTTCAAACTTCGAATCGCACGTTCAATCTCTTTCATACTGATGATCTCAGTGTCATCGAGGTCTGGGTCTGGCGTACCAGTCACGGCGTCATCCCCGGATCCCTCACTAAGATCATCATACGCATACATTTCTCTATAAAATTCGCTCCATCGCTGCATGACGTCCGATTTTTCTGAGAGGACGTCATTAGTTCTCGAAAGCACTTTGTTCATTCTCAAGGCCGTCGCACCACTTCGGGTCCTTCCAACCTCTTTCCAGAAGAGTTTGGAGTTCTCCTTAAAGTTGTGCGACAACCTTTCGTCTGCTTCCATTCTACACCTTTCACGCACTTCCTCAATCAGTGCTTTCGTGTGAACTTTCTGCAGCCTATATCTTTCTTTCATCTTCTCTCTCATATCCTTATCATTACTAGAGTTAAATTATTGTTAATATTCAATTGAAAACTCGAGTTGCGCTGTTTGACCTTGCCCGTTTCACTATTTATTATTCTCCAGGTCATTTTAATTTTGTAAGATGCAGTTTTAATTTTTTACTTAAATGTAAAGCCTTAGCTGTGGAGCATACTTTTTAAAATATTTTAGAATATGTTTTTACATAATCTCTAAATATAACACTACTATTATATGACCTTTTATTATAAATCTCGTATAACTTTCACCTACTTTTATAAATTCCTACTGTCACCCATTCATTAAATGATTTGCGACTGTTAAAAGAGAAAAATTTTTAGAAGTGAATATCCTACTAAATTCACAAGCTATAACTTTAAATACCCTACCATACAAATAATTAGCACTATTTTTAAATGAAAGTGCTGGAAGTCTTTTTCAATGAGACTCAGTGAAGTGTGCTAGCACAAGGTTGGCATGCCCACTGCCCCGCAGTGACCTCACCGTTGCTCTACACGAGTATATTCGTTTCCCAACTGTAAGATCCAAAATGTGATGATATTCCAACAATATTATATTTGTAAAGCTCAGTTAGTAAGTGATCATCGCCGCCGCCTAACGACATCTACAAAACCAGGAAAATTGCAGGTGCCTTTTGGAACGGAGATCGTTTTGAAAATCCCAAAGTCATTTCGGACGGAAAATAATTTAAATTTAAAATTTTGTACAACCGACTTCAATATAAATTATAAAGAATGACTTATAAACTATTGGTCAGACCTTGGACTTTCAAATAAAAAAAGAATCATCGAAATCGGTTCACCCAGAAAAAAGTTATGAGGTAACATACGTAAAAAAACATACAGTCGAATTGAGTACCGTTTCCTTTTTGAAGTTGGTAGAAAATAGCTGGCGACGTTAAATTTCACAAGGCGTTCGTAAAAAATACCAAAACTATGGTATTCTGGTAAACCTATGAAACACGTATGGTTGAAAAAGATTATTTATCTAAAATGACACACAAATCATAGTAACGATACGCCTCTAATACCATTTTAGATCATTGGCTCACGTCCAAATTGTTCAGTTCCGTGTAGCGGCCACTTTAGTTAAAATTCAATAGAGAACAACGAAATCTGTGCTAACGGGCGAGGTCTTATTATGAGGAACGATTTTAAAATTATTTATTTATCACTGACTCGTATTGGACATAAATGCAGATACGGAGTCATATTAAACATTCAATATATTCGCAGGTTCACAATTTTGAAATAATATTAAAGAGGTGAGAGCGATGTTCGTTAGAAGATAAATGAACGATTTGTGTGTGAAGGTGGGGGGAAAAATTACACTTGACTACGTATTAAATGAAACTAATGTTACAGATTTTATCATATTTAATTTAAATTTTTAATTCCTGACGTTTTTGGTACAACACCTAAAACGTTTTTAGACGCGATAAAATCCGTAAAATCAGTTTTTTTTAAAGTGTAGTGTTCGCGTAAATATAAGAAATCATTACTTGACTACGTAGAAATATTGTTTATACTGTGACTTGACGTAAATACCTTAAAGTATAAAACAGTATCGAATTCGTGATTGCCTGTGCCTAGCGCTTATATTGCTCAATATAAGCGCTAGGCGCAGACAATAACGAATATAATTTAAAATTTTGTACAGCCGACTTCATTATAAGTTAATAATAATAACTCAATAACAATTGGTCTGACCTTGATCAAATTCATGTGGGACCACACGATAAGTATCAAATAAAAAAAGAATTATCGATATCGGTTCACCCTTTACCCAGTAAAAAGTTATGAGGTAACACACATTAAAAAAAACATACAGTCGAATTGAGTAGGTACCGTCTCCTTTTTGGAAGTCGGCAGAAAATAGAATAGTTTTATCCTGTAGCTAATGTATAGTGGCGACGTAAGATAAGAGGCGATAGAGGGAAATGAAAAATGGCGGCAGTGTCTTTCTGCTGACAACTCAAAATTATAAAATATTTGCGATTGCCAACCCACTTGCTAAGGGAGGGAACTATGGCAAATGTTCAAGCGGCTTCTAACCCGCCTCCTAAGCGTGGCAACTACAACAAATAACTTTTAATAAACTATGTATAATCTATAGATCTATGGATATGGATGAATCCGCAGTAGAACCAAAGTGACCGACATAGCCCAACGGAATACTAAGCTGAAGTGGCAGTGGGCCGGCCATATAGCTCGAAGAACCGACAACCGATGTGGAAAAAAGGTTCTCGAGTGGCGGCCTCGTACCGACGGACGAAGTGTAGGGTGTCCCCTCACTAGATGGAGTGACGACCTAGTAAGACATGCAGGAAGTCGATGGATGCAGGTGGCTCAGGACCGTGCTTTGTGGCATTCCTTGGGGGAGGTCTATGTTCAGCAGTGGACTTGTGAAGGGCTTTAATGATGATGATGATGAATCTATGGAGAAGGCTAATTATTAGCAGAGAAAATAGGCTGTAATGATGATGATAAGAAACATTTGCTAAACTTTGACTTGACTTTTATGTAATAAATACAGGAAGAAAATTCTGAAACCTTTTTTTAAATTTAGTGTTAAAGATATGTAGAGTATACAATGAGCATTCCTAAATTCAAAGATGCAATTCTTTTATAAGCTATAATCGCACAGTCATTGGCTTTTATCACACAATATTTTGTATTCGGATCTTAAATAATGAACTAGAGAGGTGGGGATTGCAAGTTTAAAAAGCCGTAGGTTTGAATCCAACATTCGACTATCGAAAGCGGCCAACACTTCATGTGGTACAGTGCTGTTATATATATACCGCAATACTTCGGAACTTTGATAACGTGATTTAGACTTTCAGTGCGTTTCAATTGTGGCGCGACGACAGCGCCGCTACACTAAGATTCTATTTATTTAAATATTGAGCTGTAATCAATATTTTATCGACAGCTGTAAAATATCCTGGTCGGCGAAGGGAACAGCGTCAAAGTAGTGAAACGTCTGGTACTGCCAATGTTAATTAGTTTGCCAAACATTCGTCATGCTCATGCGTCATGCTTAAGGCAAGTCTTCTCTACGACGTAAGTGACCCATGTCCAGTTGAGGACTTTTACGTGCTATAGAAAAAGAAGAAGAAGAAGAAGACGAAAAATAATATTTTAGGCATTATTGATAATATCGTTTTAATAACGTATCGTTTCAATATCGTTCTTCAAATACAATCGGTCTATAAAATCATCAATATTCCGCCGGCAATTTATGCAAAACGCGGATGCGGAAAAGGCTCCGGTCAAACTTTATCCGGATGTAGCAAACGATTTCTGTTGAATTCGTTTGAATTAGCGTCAAGTTAATAATTAACTACTTTGTTGGCTTAAATTTACTGTCATCTTTATTAGGTGATAGATAATGCTTAACAGTCTGCCTCAGTGCCGTAGATTAGTTTTGACGCCGCGACTAAACAATTCTGGTTCTTCCCTTTACCCCCGATATACCTTAAAATATTTAAATATTTATACGTACCTTTGACAAGTGAATTTTTAATAAGCAATAAAATCTGACTAAAAATAATAAAATAATTCTGGAGTCCATGATAGCCGCGTGAGATATAATTGTGAAAATATCGGTTTTATATCATTTAATTAGGAATGATGACAATACATTCATTGAAATTGAGTGATATATAACTTTCAAATAAATTTGTCCATACTACACGCGTGCCACCTTCTGTGAGTTACCTTCGCGTAAGTGCAAGCAATAAAGAAATATTATTTTATTTTAAATGACGTTTCATTTTAATAAACACTAGTAATTCATTTATTTGTATTTTTAATCAATAATATAATACGTTTATCTATAATAATATACTACGAAATGAATTTCGTTCCAACATTCGGTTCCGCGACCCTCACGCATGTTTTTTCTTTCTAGTTGTGTGAAGTTAGCTTTTACTTTTTATCAAAAGTATTTTTTTAAATGAATGAAACAAAATATATTTTTGAATATTTTTTAAACCATTGGAAAGTGCGTGTGTTCAGATTATCGTGTCATTATCGTGATTATCATTCTGCTGGTGCCGCATCGCTTAATGTAATGCCAGGAATTTCACTCTGTTTTTGATATTCCTTGTCCAAGATGTTTCTTGTCCATACTTCTCAGATTTTGTCGCTGCCTCCTCCTCTTGGTCTTTTCTGTTGCGAGATCCACTTAGAGAAGATTTTGGCAGTTCTGGTGCTATCCATTTTCCCAAGTGGTCCACCCAACTTTATGACATGCAAAGCCTGAGGAACGTTTTTTTATGCATAATTGCTAGGGTAGGCCAGAATATAGTAGACAGAAACTCTAAAATGTATTGAAACTGAGGTACAAAAGGTAGTGAGTCACAAAAGGTAGATTCGCGCTAAAGCTTAAAGCTGCAGCATGGTTGGCTCAACCAGGGAAGAACCTCGTTCATTTAGAATATCAGCGTGAAATAGCATAAAGTCAGGGACTTTAAATCTTCTATACACTAAGTCTTCATCCGACTTCAGAATATGAAGCTATTTTATTCTTTTTAGTCCTTTGAAGTCGATGCTTACTTTTAGTCGACCTATATTTAGGTGTGTCATAATCTCCTGAATACCGCCAAGCTGAGTTGATCCGTCAATTGACCTCTCGTTTGAAGTTGGAGTTGGACTTACCTAGTCGGACTATTCGTCCTAGGTAAACAAAGTCGTCAACAACATCGAGCGTAATGCTCCCAAAATCTACCGGCATAGGTGTGACATGGACGTTCCACAAAATTGCTTTGCCCATGTTTACCTTAAGGCCGTTGGAAGACATTGTTGATGTCATTAAGCATAGTGCTTAGTCGTCCAGAGATTCTGCAATAAGAGTTGTGATGAAGGTGAGTGATGTACCCGCCATTGACGTTAATACCGTATCCTTTCCAGTCCAGTAGCTTGAAAACGTTTTCTCAATGCAGAGGTGAAGAGTTTGCGGAATATTACATCATACCCTGTCTTACACGCCCCTACAATTGGATAGGTTTTGTACTCTGGTTCTGTACTTGGAAAGCCATTGTAGCCCTACTGTACAACAAACAATTCAGATCTTAGATATACCAACAGTCACTTGGCACCGCGGAAGGGACTGCAACGTCGCCTAAATTTCGACGAAATCAAAGGCTATGAGAAAAGTCCTCATACGCAAGCATACATCTTCTCGTCATGCATACCTCAAAACTTCATAACAAGATTGTATAACCAGTGCGTGTTGCTATTGATGACTTATAGATCTGAGACGTGGTCCTCCACTGCTGGCCTGGGCGGTTTCTCTGCGAGATAGAGAGAGAGAGAGACATAAAAACGAGGATATCCGCAGTAGAATATAATAGTATCCGAGTAACCGATATAACCAAAAGAAGGGCCGGCCATATAGCGCGAAGAACTGACAACCGGTGGGGAAGAAAGGTTCTCGAGTGGCAGCCTCGTACCGACAACAGAAGTGTAGGGTGTCCCCCCACTAGACAGAGTGACGACCTGGTAAGAAATGCAGGAGGCCAATGGATGCTGGTGGCTCAGGATCGTGCTTTGTGGCATTCCTTGGGGAGGCCTATGTTCAGCAGTCGACATGTGAAGGATTGTAATGATGATAATGGTTTTAAGTGAAACCAATATTGTCAGTCTTGACCATAGACGCAGAGTAACCAAACCTTTGGTATAATAGGCTAGATTTTGAGGCGTAAACGCAGGAAATACATAAGATAATTCTTTCCTTCCTCCATCCAACCATCCCGCAACCAGATATTAGGCGGGTCGTATGTGAATTACATATCTATGTTTCCAACTACACATCTCGGCAACAAAGGGCTGGAGACCACCTCTATGTATTCAACATATCACGAATTAGAACTTCGATTTCTTTCGCTGTCCAAAAAGCAAACATCATAATACTAATGGCTTGCCATCTTGATGTGAATTCGTAATTACAGAAGAAGGCTGCTTCTGATTACCTAAATTACACTGCAAATAACGGTTCTACATATCTAATTTCACTATTCAATACAAACATCTATTTAATCGTTTGATAAGTTTTTCTTTGTAGAATTAGTTCGACACAGGTCACAAGGTTCACATACATGTAGATTCAGAAAGATTCTATCCTCGATTAGGAATTTAAATGCAGATGCATTATCACTCCTAAAGACTAAGATGGAATGCCTCGCTTCCAGTAAAAATGGTCTCCGGTTTTCTATACTCACCAAACGAAACACAGCAGGACTTCTGTACAATTTGCCGAAGGGTGTGTATGTGGTCCATGGTACTAAAGCATTTTCGGAAACCGGCTTGTTCGGGAGGCTGGAAGTCGTCAAGTCTGCGTGCGAGACGATTCGTAATGACTCTCGAAAACAGCACGTAGATGCGGCTCAGAAGGGAAATTGGTCTGTAGTTCTTGAAGAGAGCGTTGTCACCTTTCTTGAAGGACAAGACCACCGCACTTCTGCTCCACGCCTTCGGAGTAGTGCCACCATGGAGGACGGAATTAAAGAGCTTCTGAAGGCTTCAAGTACCGGTTTTCCACACGCTTTCAAAAGCTCCGCTATAATTCCATCCTCACCTGGGGCTCTGCCGTTTTTAAGGTGCTAGAGAGCCATTCTAATCTCGCTCAAATTGACGTCCGGGATATCTTCGGAATAGTGTCGGATAAGACTCGCTCTTGGATCGTTACTCACACTAGCGTGTGGCTCCAACGATGACGTGTACAGCTGTTCATAGAACCTCTGAATCTCACTCAAAATCTCAGGTGTCCCGGAAACGATGCTTTCACACTCGGTCTTCAGCTTTGACAGTTGGCTCTTTCTGGCAGACAGATCTCTGACAAATACTTTGGAGCCTTGGTTCCGCTCGATTGCTTCTTCAATACAAGCAGTATTGAAGTTGCGTAAGTCCCGTCGCATGCATTTGGAGATCTGTCTGTTCAGTTGCCTGTATGCTGTCAAATCTGTTGAAGATTGTAGTTTCATCTCCCGTTTAAAAGCCATGAGATTAAGAGTGTGATCGGAGAGTTTGTGTGTACTTCTGCGGCGGGTATTGCAGAACTTAGCTCCGACCGCATGGACAGTTTCCACGAGCTTGTCATTCATATCGTACACTTCATTGCAGTCTTCTAGGCACTGAAAACGGTTTTGTAACTAGAGCTGAAAGGTTTCGGGACTTTGGAATAGAGCACGAGGGGGACGGAGCGTTGAATTCATTAGACTAGGCCTCTCCAACTTAACGTTTAGGTTCAGTGTGCCTCTAACCATTCGGTGATCGCTACCAGTTTTCACTCTCGCGATCACGGAGACATCACTGAACAGTTGTCGTTTGGTCGTCATAATGAAGTCAATCTCATTTTTTGCTGAACCGTCGGGGCTCGACCAGGTCCACTTTCTGTGGGGCCGTTTCTGGAAGAAAGAGTTCATCATGAAGAGTCCCTCTTTCTCCATGAAGTCGGCCATCTAGTGGCCCCTTGGGTTCCGTTGCCCTATTCCAAATTTCCCTACTTTCAGCTTACCGTTCTCTCTTGTGCCTAGTTTTGCATTGAAGTCTCCCATTAACAGTCCCAGTAACAGGAGGCAGTTTACAAACACAAATTGCACAAGGACAAACATCCAGACCCGGAACAATTACTTGTAGGCCATACAAATACTTGTTCCGTGCGGGATTCGAACCCGCGGCCCCCAGCGTAGCAACTCATTGCTAAGCCATTGCGCCACGGAGCCGTCACAAACAAATATTATTAATATGCAAATTGCCGTTAATAAACAAATAAATATTCAGAAAAGATTACTTATCACTCGAAAAACATTTATATACCTTATTCAAAACACTGAATTCCGAAGAAACAGAAAACCTCTTAAAGTTGATAACCTGAGAATGAATTGAAAAACTTACACTACACATCATAATACGTAAATGACGTGAATCCACGACTTTATCTGTCACCAGGGCGGCGCTACTAGAAAGTTAGGTATAATATAAATCTATGGGTAGAATCTACTAGTTATCTGTCAAATATTATACATATTTGACAGATTTCATAGCGGGGAAGTTAATTTGTCCGAAAAATGTAAAGGTTATTGTTTCTTTTTGCACTAATAGCTATATTTTATATTAATAATATTAAAAATAAATAAACACAATAACAGATATTCATAAAAGTAGCAAAATTAAAAAAAGTTAAAAATGTGCAAAAATAATTATAGAGCAAACCACTGACGTATTGTTTTGTGTATTAATATAATACTCTAGAAACTGATAAACTTTTATTTGAAACTAATAATCTTCCACTCACCAGAGAGAGACCAGACGCCCTGAGTTGCCCCGACAAAGGTTGACTGGACTAGGGCCCATGAGTAATTCAATCGACGGGCAACGGAGGACGGGGCCCAAATGACCGGTGGAGAATTATCCTACACAATAGATGTAAGGCTAGGTAATTAATAAGAACTTACCTGGTTCCGAATCGAGAACGACCCCAAGGCGTGGTCAGGCGTTAAGTATGTGCATGTAAGTAGTGTGTAGTAGTGTAGTAGTCGTTCAAAGTTCAATATTCAATGTTCCGGGTTCATTTAGCACAAAATTACAAACACTGGAAAGAACTCGGCCTCTTCTCGAGTCTCAAAGTTCAGCGTTCCACACAACAAGCTAAAATTCCTTCGTACTATATTAAATACCGATAGAAAATAGTCAACACACAAAAGGGCACCTAACGCAACGTTACAAATCAACATTAACTTCCAAAAACAATTAACCGGGCCACGTCTTGCAACGAAGTTACTTTAATTACTCAAATTCAATACAAGCCTCTTGTCACGAAACGTACAAATTAGACAAACCAATTCGAGGCGGTCTACACGAAGCCCTAAATATTCAATAGTAAATTAGACGCGCACAAAGTACTCAAATTCTAGACCATCAAAACCAAAATCTGGCCGCGCGCAACCGATCCAACGGTCGCAAACAATCCTAGTCGACGATGCCGCGGCGTTCAATGCATTGTTGCTAGCCCACGCGGGCGAAAAACGGGAAGCGGCTCACGCTCCCTCCCCCGGCGGCGTTTACCTCACCTCGATAACATCGTGTGACGCGCCGGGCGCGCATCTTGATGCAAGTTTTTAAAATATTACGATTTTGGCCTCAAAAGTGTCAGTTAATTGAGAAATTAGTTTTAAATAATAGTTTATCATTATCTAGAGTATTATATTAATACACAATAACACAATACGTCAGTGGTTTGATTTAAAATTTTTTGGACTTTATAACTATTTTAAAAAAAAACAGTTTTTAGTTATATTTATAGGTTGGTTTATTCACTTCTAATGTAATTAAATATAAAATATAACAAATAATACAGAAAAAAACCTTAAAGATTACATTTTACTAGAAAATTATTTTCCCCGCTATGAAATCTGTCAAATAATTTACCTCACTGTAAAGTGGCGCCGCCCTGGTGGCAGAAAAAGTCATTAAATGACAATGTGTAACAAAATACTTTACTTCAGTGTCAACTAGCGACATCTGGTGGGCAGAAAATTATTAGCCCTCATTACACACCATTTATATTTATGTATACATTAATTTTTTAACAGTGGTAGAGCTAAGCGGTAGCTTTTGCTGTCTCACGGATGGGCCAGCTCGAACCGGGGTGGTACCACAACCTCACAGAATACCAGCGTGAAGTAGAGGTTTACCTCTGCGTTGCGCTTGGTGAGTGCAGGTGGCCGGAGGCCCAATTCCCCCCCCCCCCCCCCCCCCCTTACCATCAACATGGCAGTGGAATTAAATAAAAGACTACCCCAGGAGAGGGTACCAGCACCCCTGGAGAATCCTTCGCTGAGCATCCACGATCAAACTACTTCACTCCTGAGCGTGGGTGCTCAGGCTGCAAAATTATTATCATATATAAATTCCTTAATATTATAATAACCGTTTTTATACAAATTTAGTTTATTAGTTTTTGAACTTAGAGCAGGTTTTGTATATTTTCTGGGATTTTATTAAGTTGTGTGTATATTGCGTGTGTGTGAGTGTATACATTAAGTTAATGCTCTCATTGCATAATATTAAGAAAATTGTGAACACAATAAAATATGATCTCAATTATCGAGTAACTCTTTATGGGTTTTGTTGATTGAAATTGACTTAAAAAAGTATTTTTTAACGTTAAATTGTTGAATTTTTATTTTAAAATAAATAAATATATTGCTACATGACTATTAATGTTGACAATTACTGTTTTTCATTAACATGGATTACCTATCTGTTTATGTATAAAGAACATACCAGATATCAGTACACAAAAAAAAAATAGCAGGTCAAAATAAGTTTCGGTTTCGGTTTCGGCCGAAACTGACACCTAGACCGAAAATTCGTTTTCGTTATACGGTTTTTTCTATAATGAATTTATATAATATACAGAATGTAGGGTTTCTAATGAATTTAAGCAAATTACATTGTTACGAAAAACTTAAAGTTGCGATAAGTTACGTTAGATCTGATTTGTTTATGATTTATATATTATGTTTCTTCTTAAATAAATAAATAAAATAACACGTATTATATTTAAATAATTAATTTATACATTTAATTCTTTATTCGTATTACACAGCCGATTACTATATATAACGCATGACTCTAAGTTAATTCACAATTAATTCCTATGAAATTGAATCTATTTACTTCTAACATAAATTTATTCTTTAATACTAATAAGAAATATTTTGTTAGTGTAAACTATTCTCAAAGTGTTAAATCGCTTCGCCAACAAAAACTATATGGTTAACAACGTTTTGTGTAAAAATGTATATATGAAACTTTCCGTCTAAGCCAAGTAGATAAATGAGTTATTCAATGTTGGGCTTATCTCGCATCTGGAACGTGACTTTTGCGCGTTCTGAGATCGGATAACGTATCGTCATCCACTTATGCGATGAACTGGGATGCTGGGTAAGGATAGACGCTGCATGACAATGAAAGTAATGGAGATGATTCCTACTAGATAAATTTAGAAAATCAGTTTTCTAAATAATTTCTGTACATATCTGTATAATGATTCGTTTATCATTCATTTCCGCCCATCAAAAGTCCTTCATAGATTCCCTCATACATTGCAATCCGTTCACCCTTTTAAGAGGGATATTTGCTATAGTTGCTACGTTTGGCAGGTGAGTTGGCAACCACAATTTTTTTTATGCAGGTAACACTGTAATATGTGATCAAATTCGTAAACACCTTCGATACTATATCAGATTTCACCCTGTCAATCGATCCAATCTCTTACTAAACAATATCGATTCTTACCAAGCCTGATTATTTAGGTTATTGAACATCACATTTCAAAGGATGAGATGGCTGGGTGCTATCAGCTTTGAGTCTAGTGTTTAATAAAATTAAATTCGAAATCAAGCATACCACTGCAAGAGTCCAATATACTTTTATTTATACAACTTCGACAAACTGAGTGATGCCCATAATTTTAACACGCGTAATTAACCTAAACTTGCCGTTTCAATCCCATATTAATATTTCGTGGGTGTAGTAAGAGGCGACAGAGGAAAAAAATCAGGAGATGGACAGCAGCGTCTTCCTAATAACGACTAATAATAAAAAAACTACGGTTGCCTCTTTAGAACGCTAGTCACGAAATAGTGAACGAACTGCAGATCCGACGATAATTATTAAATAGTTAATATTATAACATGTAGCTCGGGTGGGAGTCATTTGGCGTTAGAAATACCGTCCCCAACTGCATTACATTTGATCATTATGAATATATTTTGTAACCTAAATTAACATATTATATAGAAAAAAAAAACATCTGATTTTAACACGGCTTTATATAAATTCACATAATAGAAAAGGTCAACAAAACCAACCATGGTTCTCACCAGACTTACGCAATCCACAGCGATTAGCTTCCTATTTGAAAGAAGTTGAAACAGGTCTAAAAATAAAGGACTAGACAACATATATAGCAGGAAGTAGAGTAAATGGGGCTTTTCACTCTATTGTGAAAAGTCAGAATGTGTCGAAAAGGAGTTAGTTAGAGTAGTGAAAGTTGGGTGTGGCAGAAGAAGCACGAGAGTAGAATAAATGTTGTAGAAATGCGGTCATTAAGGAGTATGTTAGAGCTGAATCTGAATGACAGGGTGTGGTTTGCAAGACGAGACCAGGACTAAGAAAGGAATGGTTCGGTGGTTTGGTCATGTAGAAAGAATAAATGAGGAAAGTGTGACAACGCAAATTTATGTTGCAGAAGTGAATGTCAGCGTCGGGAAGAGACGGTCATGTATACGTAGATATATGGATGTGGAGGAGGCGAGAGAAGTGTGCCAGTTTCGCGCCAAATGGTAGCCCTTAGTCTCTGCCTACTCCTCTGGGTGACAGGCGTGAGTGTTTATGTTTATGTTATGTTACAACATATCTCGTGGAAGCCATAGAGCCTACGCATACATAATAAATATTAATAACAATTTGAAATCAAAAATTTTGTACAACTGACTCCAATATAAATTATTAAGAATAACTCAAAAACTATTAGTCAGACCTTAATCAAATTTGTATGGGACCACATGAAAAGCTCCAGCTTTCAAATAAAAAAGAATCATAGAAATCGGTTAACCCAGAAAAATGTTATCATGTAACACACAAAAAAAAGAACATACAATTCAAATGAGTATCGCCTCCTTTTTGAAGTCTGTAGAAAATAAATCATTTTATTTTAAATTTTCATACGATATATTGTTTCATTGTAGGTATTTTTTTTTTAATTTTTTTTTAATTTATTCAGGACAACAAACAATTACATAATAATGCTTAAACCAAATAACATTTTATAAATAACATTAGTCATTATGTAACCAGCACCGTTATCCACAAAGTAATATTAAATTGGTAACAGTAAATAATAAATGCACAATAAACAGAGTATAAGTAAAAAAGGGAAAATAAAATTGACAGTATTCAGTAACATAAAAATCAAAATGAGACAAAAGGGAAAAAAAAATTGCTAACAGTACAAATTTATCTTGTAAAATATTTTAAGATACTATTGAATGTCTACCAACTTTCTTAGAACGTTCTTGCGAAATTGTAACTGTGATGAGGTGAATAGATCAATATTTGAAAAATGCATGTTATATACTTTCATAATACGTCTTAATGGGGCACGTTCACCTGCATTGGTTTTACATAGTTTAGGTGCAAACAATTTATGTGTATACACGTCTCTAATGCGTTGAGAACGACTAGGGACACGGATATATATTTTGTTAAGTAATTCACTACAATCTGAATCATTTCGAATTATTTTGAATAATAGTATTACATTTATTTATTTTATTTATTTATTTATTACAAAGTATAGTTATTTAATAACATCCGACAGTACAAATAAACTTACAAAAGTTTTTCCATGTACCGCCAATTCGTAACTTCGATCATGTTCAATCGGTTCGCGTTGCGACAACTTATTTAATGACGTATATAAATGCTGTGACAAAATAGCAAGATGTTTTTTTTATCTAGGTGTGTACCAAAGCAAAATATGGTTAGTATTAAATGAAAATTAGTAAATTTTGTTTTATTTATGTATGTTATATTATTGTGTGTGTTAGTGTTATATGTTTAGTTTTATATTTTAGTTTAAGTTATTATTAGGTATCGTTAATAGTTTGTCGATAAAATACTGTTTAAGCATATATTTAATTTTTTTTTCAGTAAGTTCATTTTTTATTGGTTTAGGAATTTGGTTCAAAAGAGCGGGAATTTGATATTGTAATCTAAATTTTCCGTACATATTTTTATATTTTGGGATAATCATATATGGATTAAGGGCTTGTCGAGTAAGTTTTGTATAAATACGGCTAATTTTTAATTCTTCCTTGCCATAATTTTCAAGTAGCAATAGGTATTTCACTTTGTCGTGTACTGGTAGTATTTTGCAATGATGGAAAAGACCATAAGGATTTTTTTAAATATTTATCTTTTATTTTGAGAGGGGTGATACATTTAAGGATGCGCAACTGTAGCTCGTATATTTTTTCAAGGTGGGTTTTATAAGTGCGTCCGTAACTGCTCAACCCGTACGAGACTATTGATTCGCCGAGTACATTATATAGTAACAGTAACATCTGGTAAGGTACTTTACTCTTGATGAGATAAAATTTTGCAAGGATTGCTCGTAGCTTATTGCATACAGATTCAATGTGATCAGTCCATTTCATACGATCATCAATTATTAAACCTAAATACCTACATTTTTCTACTATTTCAATTTGGGGACATTCACAGTTGTTATTATGGGCTGAATTTTGGATATTATGAAGACATGTGTGATTATGAGCTATAAGAGTAATGTTATGTTTTAATCTATTTTGACTGGAGCTAACGTACATCATTTTAGTTTTATTCGAATTAAGTACTAGACCTGCGTCATGTGACCACTGCATGAGCTTCGTAAAGTCTTCTTGTAACAGTTTTACCGCCTTATTCATATTGTGGTGGGCTACCACCAGACATGTATCGTCGGCAAATTGGAAAATTTTTGAGTTTTTAATCAATTTATTGATATTATTCACGTAAGTGATGTAGTATAGCGGTCCTAATACTGAACCCTGTGCTGTACCTTCACTTACCAAAACTTTATTACTTAATGTATCCCCTACTTTGACATAATAGGAACGATTTTTGAGATAATCTCGACACCAGTCAAGAATTGGCCCTCTAATTCCACAGTCGTCTAGTCGCTCTAGCAGTACATCATGACGTAAAGTATCGAACGCCCTACTATAGTCGATAAATAACAGCAATACATGTTTTTTTTTCATTAAGATTTTCATATATGTTATCGGTAAATAGGGAAAGTAATTGAGTAGTGCTTTTTTGTGTTGAAATCCAAACTGTGTGTCATTTAGAATATTATTCAGACCATAAAAGTTATAAATTTGTCTTGCTATGTATTTTTCTATAATCTTGTCTATTATAGGCAATATAGTTATAGGACGGTAATTATCGTAGTCCTGTTTACTTCCCTTTTTGTATATAGATCTCACGATTCCAGTTTTCAATTTACATCAAAGTATATTCTTCTTGCTTTTAAAGTATGAATTGAAAACTTTTTTAATAAGTTGCGATACGATGATTTAGCGTGGTAACATTTGTAATTTATAAAACGAAGAAACTTTGCTTGTAATGATTCTAGAAGTTCACCGTATTTATTATAATAGGGATTCCATACTTGCGTTGCATATTCAATTTGTGGTCTGATAAGTGATTTGAAAAGTAGTAAATAAGATGAGGAGCTTTTAAAAAAATTACACGTTCGTGCAACAATTCCGTACATTTGATACGCTTTATTTGTTACATGGCTGATATGAGCATTAAAGGTTAGATTTGAATCATAAAGGATGCCTAAATATTTTATTAATGATAATTTTTCTAAGGGACTGTTAAGTAGGGAATATATGTAATTGTAGGTTTTTACGTTTTTGGTGAAAGAAATAGATTTACATTTAGGGATGCTTAATTGCAATTTATTGATTAGACAGTAGTTAGATAACCGGTCAAGATCTTCCTGTAGCTTCTCACAATCATTAAAGGACTTTACACTTCGATAAACTTTCAGGTCATCTGCATATAACATAAAATTACTATTTATAAAACAATACTGAATATCATTTATATACAATGTGAAGAGCATCGGACCTAGTATAGATCCCTGTGGTACACCTGAGGATACTAATTTTTCGCTAGAGGAGAATCCGTTAGCCACAACTTTTTGGGTCCTATTAATAATGTACGAAGAGAACCACCGCAATAAGTTTCCACGTATACCATTGAACGCAAGTTTTTGGAGAAGGATGGAATGATCCACCTTATCAAAGGCTTTACAAAAGTCTGTGTAAACAGTATCAGTTTGTATTCGATTGTCCATATTATCAAACAGAAAGTTTGTATATAAAATAAGATTACTGATGGTCGATCGGTGTTTTACGAAACCATGTTGTTCTGGAATTAGTAAGTTGTGTAAACTCGGATAAATTGAGTTATGTACTAAGCGTTCAAGGACTTTTGATAAGGCAGAAAGTAAGGAAATAGGTCTATAATTAGTCACATCAGTTTTAGAACCGTTTTTAAACACTGGGGTTATATTCGCAGATTTCCAGACTGTGGGCACTAAATCTTCACGCAAACTGCGGTTATACAAATAGAACAGAGGTACGCTTATTGAGCTAGCAGTATGTTTGAGGAAAAAAGGTGAGATACCGTCTGGTCCTGAACTTTTAGTTATATCTAAGTTTTTTAGACATTGTTCTATAGTGTTTTTTGAAAATGATATATCTGAGATAATAAAGTTAGTGTTTGATGAGCAAGGAAGTGAATCTATGTCGTACGTCATCAGTGAGCTGTTCTCATAAACTGAAGTAAAATAGTTAGAAAAAAAATTCACATATGTCCTCAAGATTATCGGTTTCATTTCCATTGTGAATCATTACGTTGGGAATACCACATTTTTTTTATTGTTTACAAAAGACCAAAATACTTTGATGTCTTTCTGCAAACTTGTTTCAATTTTACTTAAATATGAATTAAAGCATTGCGCGGAAAGTTGTTTAAATCTTTTTCGCAGTACAGAGTATTCCTCATAATCTAATTGGTTAGAAAATTTTTTCCACCTTATCCATGATTTTTCTTTATTTTTAAATATGTGTATTAGTGGACGTGTAAACCATATTGGAAACTTTTTAGATTTGATTGGACGTAAAGGTACGTGTTTCCTAATACTTACTTACTTACTTATCTTCACGCACAATCCCTGACGGGGTAGCCAGAGAGAACAGATCGCCAAGTGTCACGATCCTTACATATCTCTTTCGCTTCTTTCAGATTCATTATCTTCTTCATACATGCACGTCTAGGTATCCGAGTACTCTTGACCCTACCCTCTTCGAGCAATTTGCTCACATGGTCTTCGAAAGTTAGTCTCAGTCTACCTCGACACCTTTTAATATTAACTTTCGCGCTATATATTTTCTTCACCATTCGGTCTTCACTCATTCGCTCAACGTGCCCAAACCACCGAAGCACGCCCTTATCAATTTTTGTGATAAGGTCATCTTTCAAACCTGCCATATTGCGAATCTCTTCGTTTCGCTTTCGGTCGGCCATAGTAACGCCGCACATTTTACGAAGAGATCGCATCTCCACTGCATTCAACTTACTTTTATGCTTCTTCTGGCATACCCAGGTTTCGCTGCCATATAACAAAGTCGGTACCAACACTGCGTTATGTATTGCAAGGCGTGCACTCTTCGCTACGCCTTGCCTTTTGACTAACGCAGTCAGGGCACCATTGACTTTGTTCCCGGCAGCGACACGCCTGTCCACATCTAAATCACATCTTCCATCCCGGCTAAAAGCACTCCCCAAGTATACAATTTCATTTACCTGTTCTAGACATTCCTGATTTACCCATATTTCACACTTCGTTCTCTCTTCGTCCCTTTCAAATACCAGAACCTTAGTTTTATTAGCATTCAAACGGAGACCTTTAATTTCACATTCCTCTTTCATACACGTGACTAATGCCTGCAGTTCTGCCTCTGATGGTGCAATAAGCACTGCATCATCAGCATACAGCAGAGAATTTACTTTTATGTCACCCAATTTCACACCCAAACAGCTATCTTTCAGCTTTTGTAAACAGCTGTCGAGATACAGTATGAACAGCCAGGAAGACATGACACAACCCTGTTTTACGCCCGTTTGGACGCTAAACATGGGTGACAGGTCATGCCCTACCCGCACACAGGCTTTACAGTCACAGTAAAGAGACTGCACAGCCCTTAGCAATCGGCCATCCACACCATACCCCGGCAACAGTTCCCACATTTTCTTCCTTACAACCTTATCAAATGCTTTCTCAAGATCCACAAAAGCACAGAAAATCTTCTGGTTAACAGCCAGAAGCTTTTCCGTGATCATACGGAGAGAAAACATTTGATCCGTGCATCCTCTTCCAGGTCTAAATCCGCATTGTGCCTCCCATAGAAATCTTTCCGATTTCTCTTGCATCCTACGTGTCAAAACCTTCGAGTAAACTTTACTTGCTAAACTGGTCAAGCTGATCGCCCGATAGCACCCGCAGTCAAAATGTGAACCTTTACCTTTATATAAAGGCACAATGACTGCGGATCGCCAATCATCCGGGACATCCCCCGTCCGCCAGCACAAATTGCACAGCAGATGAAAGCTGTCCCAGACGCGAGGCCCACCATACTTGACCATTTCAGCAGTAACTCTGTCTAGTCCCGCAGCCTTACCACATTTCAAACTTCGAATCGCACGTTCAATCTCTTTCATACTGATGACCTCAGTGTCATCGAGGTCCGGGTCTGGCGTGCCAGTCACGGCGTCATCCCCGGATCCCTCACTAAGATCATCACACGCATACATTTCTCTATAAAATTCGCTCCATCGCTGCATGACGTCCGATTTTTCTGAGAGGACGTCATTAGTTCTCGAAAGCACTTTGTTCATTCTTAAGGCCGTCGCACCACTTCGGGTCCTTCCAACCTCTTTCCAGAAGAGTTTGGAGTTCTCCTTAAAGTTGTGCGACAACCTTTCATCCGCTTCCATTCTACACCTTTCACGCACTTCCTCAATCAATGCTTTCGTGTGAACTTTCTGCAGCTTATATCTTTCTTTCATCTTCTCTCTCATATCCTTATCATTACTAGAGGCCAAGTAGTCTAACCATGCTTTCTTCTTCTTCTTTACAGCTTCTTTCACTTCATCATTCCACCATGCATCTCTTCTTTTACTACTGCCTCTTTTTATTGTTCCACACACTTCTTCCGTTGCACTTACCATTCCATCCCTAAGGTTCTGCCATGTTCTTTCTACACATTCGTTTCTGCCATCGATGGTGTCAAGCTTTTCGGCTACCCTCGCATGATATTTGTCCCTAGTATCCGCTTCCTGAAGCTTCCAGCTTCGGATGCGACAGACCGACTGTGGTTCTGTCACTGTCGTCCGGTAGCGCCAACCCGCGAACAGACCCCTAAATCTAGTAATCACTAGATAGTGATCCGTTCCCAGGTCAGCACCCCTGAACACTCGCGTATCCATAACCTGTTTTCGCAGTCGGTCATCCACCAGGAACAAATCGATCATACTTCTCTCATTCTTTCTTTCTCTAGTATACATATGGATTTTCTTGTGATTAAACATAGTGTTTGTCACAAGAAGACCCTTTTCTTTGCATACCGCCAGTATAAGCTTGCCAGCATCATTAACCCTTTTATCGCCAAACTTTCCAAGTACCGACTCGTACCCTGGTCGAGCGGTACCAACCCATCCATTCAAATCACCACATACAACAATCCTTTCGTTTCCCCTAGCCAAATCTAGAACTTCTCTTACACTCTCCCAAAACTCCTCCAGCTCAGCCCTGGACGACGAAGCCACCGGCGCATAAACAGCCAAAAGGAATAACTTCGTCAGTCCCAATTTAAAGCGAACCCAGAGAAGTCTTGAGTTCACAAACTTATATTCAGTCATAACATCGACCAACCGAGAAGACAGCAGCACCCCCACTCCCTGGCAGGCGTTCTCGCTCTCCGGGACTCCGGACCATAGAGCTAACGCCCCGCCAGGGAGCTCTTCAGTACCACTGCCCTTCCGTTTGGTCTCCGACATACACACGACATCTAATTCTCTTTCTTTCATTATTTCGATCAACTCATTCGTCTTATCTCTCATGCCTCCTCTAACATTCCACGTGCCAACTCTGCACTCCGTCCTCCACCTTCCGCCGTGTCGGGCTGTGCGTGACGGGTGGCGGTCCCCATCGCCGCTTTGCGCGCTGCATTCCACACCAACGGGGACGAGCTGGTGTGCGTCGCCTTGGGGGGACGCCCTAACCCTCGTTGACATGGGTGCGCAGCTGAGTAGAATTGCAGCCCTCAAAAGGGCTGGCAGGGGTCGCGACGAGCACGCTTCTACAATGACCCCCTAATGATTTTATATATATGTGTTTCCTAATGATTTTATATATCTCCTCATAAAAGTGGTTGGTGGCAGTGTCTAAGGACGGCACCTCTAAAATACTTGCCCAGTCTACACGTTTAATATCGTCATTAATATCTGCATATTTACCCTCGGAGAATCGATATTTTGGTAAAGTTTTACGCGCCAATTGCATGTATTCTACGTTAAAAAATATCTCGGCGTTAAGTGGTGGATGGAAGACGTCTATTGGAACTAAAGAGTTTAGTGGTGACTTACAAGTACTTGTATCATTATTTGAAATGAAAAGATCTAAGATGCGATTCTTATTATTTTTAATTAAATTAAATTGTTTGCAGCCTACAATTGATAAAAAATTTGAAACGAGCAAAGTCATTGGATTTTTGCAGTAATGTGTATTTGGAGTACATGTATTCCCGTCACACTGCAGCCACTCAATGTGGGGTAGATTAAAGTCCCCGAAAATATATATTTTTGTATTTTCGTTACACATAAGCTCATTTTGGAGAGAGTTAAAAAATAATTGATAAGCAGTTAAAGGTTGATTTGTTGGTATGTAAACACCGCCAACAGCGTGATATTCGTTATGTTGCTTAGAATAAAACTTAAGTATCACATAGTCAATATTTGATGGGACATTTATAATTTCGTCTTCACAGTGAAAAGTGGGCTTTAAAATACATCGAGTGCCATTTAGCCCCCTGCGCACCGCAATCAATACACCTCCACCGTCTGTTTTACCACATAACTCTCGATTTCGATCGCATCGGTAAACTACATAACGCGAATCAATGAATTCACTATCTGCAATATTCGAGGTCAACCACGTTTCCGTGAGAATTATTATATCATAATGGTCCAACAGTATATTATTGAATAAAGTACTCAACTTTGTCCTCAAACCTCTACAATTCTGATAGTATACCTGTATTTTATAAGCCATCTTCATAAATAGTATACGTTTTAAGAATTACTAGCAATAATTTAAAAAAAGAAAAACATATGAAAAAGTGTAAAATTGTAAATAAAAAACATATGGAACTATATATCGCAAAAATTTGTTGGTGTACAAGATTGTTTAAAAGTAATTTAGTTGGTAATAATTGTATTATGCTATTTGTTAGAAAACGTAAATCGTGAATTGTATTAAAATGTAAACACAAAACAGTCATTGTGACGGTGACCGCAGAAAAATATATGTGGTAAAAGAATTGTCCCAGTCGTAAACAACACATAGAGTAATGCAACACTAAGAGCTTGCAAATAAATCTTATAAGAAGACGTACCTTGTTCATATTATTATTTTCAAATTTGTTATGTGGTATCATTATGTATACTTTTCGATAATTGATGTTGTTATCTTTGTATAGCATAAATAGCAGATGTTTCGCTTGCACAAACCTATTACTAATAACTATTTCACAAGTAAATCCATCATTTGGTATCCTTTGGTTTAATTTTCGAAAATATATCTTGTTCCCTTCGTATAGCAAAAATAGCAGATGTTTCGCTTGCACGAACCAGTACAGTTCCGCGCTTGATCCACACAAATCTATATCCGTTCTGTTTTGCTGCTTCACGAGTTTGACGAAACAAATTCTTACTTTGAATAGTTAAGTGCTCATTGATATATATATTTTGAACGGCTCCATGCATATTTATTTGCTCTGTTGTGATTCCTTTTGATAGTCTTGCTGCAGAAACAAAGTTGTCACGCGTTGCTTGATTGAAAAATTTTACAATTACTTCTTCGGGCGTGAAATCTTAGGGTTCATATGAGGTACACGATGAATTGTAACTATGTCTTTAGTAGAAATTGGTTGCTTTATAACTTTAGCAATATTCTCCAATATTTGTATTAAGTTCTCGCTTCGTTTTTCAGGCAGATTACTTATCTCAATATTACAATTTCGAGATTTTTGTTCAAATTCAGCCAGTTTAGTTTCTAATTCAGAGATACGTGCTTCGAAGACCGGTGTGGATTTCAGCTGCTGTTCTATTCTAGATACGCGCTTGCTGACATCATGAGTTCTTTTGTCTAAATCATCGTATTTGTCACTGATAAATTTCAGCGTGGTTTTAATTTCGTCGAAGTCATTAAGAAGGGTATTAAATTTTGTTTCTTGTTTTGAGAACCAGGAATCAAGCCTGTTAAGTAAACTGCTTTGAAGAGTTTTAAATTCTTGTTGTAGATCGGAAATTGCAGGAATCACGCTACTACCTTTCCGATATGTTATATATGGAGGAGGTGATTCATTTTCAATAAATGACTCGTTAACACTCATCAGGTATTTATTATATTTTAAATGAAACTAATTTTTACAGATTTTATCGCGTTTAAACGTCGGGAATTAAAAAGTTAAATAAAACGCGATAAAATCCGTAAAAATTAATTTCATTTAACGTGTAGTCTTCGCGTAAATATAAGAAATCATTATATTTATTATATTATTTAAAATCTCCTGATATTGGAATAGAGTGCATATGGCAGTCGTCGATATAACGGAGTTCTAGTTAAAATTATGATGCGATGGCAACGCTGTAGTGCATAGTACAAGTTACAAGATAGCGATAGTAAAACTTTAACTGTGTAACAATTACTTATGTTAACGTGAACTCATTGAAACATATTATATTGATTTTATCGCATTTAATTTAGTTATTTTATAAAGTATGTGTCGCAACTACGGCAAATATTTAATGAGACAATCTATGGGGGAGGCTGCTATTAATGAATGAGTACGTCGTCTTATATTTTTGTATTACATATACAGGGTTATATTTCAAAGAGTAGCCAAATTTTGAACTCATGTTCAAATATATAAACAATTATATATCGTTATTGCAGTTTTTAAAAAAGGGAAATATATAAGGCTTCCATTTTTATTTGAAATTATTCCAAATCAAATGTCATTTATGGGCAACAACGTTTTTAACTACCGATCGGCCTTTACAATTGTGTGCGTGTGCAGTAAAATAATGCATTACCACGCATTTTGAATTTAAAAGATAAAAAGGAGAGAATGTTTGAAATCTTTTATTATTTTTTTTCTTCAACATTTGCCTATATTAGATACTTATTCTGAACCTTCTCTGCAAATTTGGGCGGTTATTGCAAAATAACCCTGTATATGATATAGTGCTGGACTTTTACGCTCTAATCTATAAACCTAATCGCTTATGACTTCAGCCACAACCAGCGTACTCGTTTTATAAGTGGTAGAGGAAGGATCACTCGATAGATGAGAACATCCGTAAATTCGCATCGGGTTATTTACGAATCCGCTTCCAGCTTGAAGGACCTCAATTGCGTTCATATGTCCGCTGCATAATAGCGCTTTACTGATAAAAATCACTTACGTAAAATTATTATAAAAATTTCCCTGATTTGCATGATAGGATTTGTAAAGCAGAAGCTATTAATAATTATGAAGAATTTTTTTGGGTAAATCATGAGGGTCCACTACCCCATATCATCGCGTGGGAGTCTTATGAGGTGACAGAGGAACACAAAACAGAAGATGGGCAGCAGCATCTTTTTTTTATAGGAGAGGGGGCAAACAAGCATGCGGCTCACCTGATGGTAAGTGACTACCGCCGCCCAAGAACAACTGCAACACCAGAGGAATTGCAGATGCGTTGCCGGCCTTTTAAAAAGGAGTAGGCTCTTTTCTTAAAGGTCCCTAAGTCGTATCGGTCCGGAAAAATCGCTGATGGTAATCGATTCCACAAGGAAGTTGTGCGAGGAAGAAAACATCTTCTAAATCGCAGTGGTGGACCGCCAATCATCCAGATGGGGTGGATGGTATCGGCAGTTCTGCCGCGATGTGAGTTCATGAAATCTTTCTGAAAAACACTCAAAATAATATAATTAATAGAATCAGGCGTTATTTTGAGAAAATTCGCCATATTAAAGATGTTAAAAATAATTAAGCAAAGGTCCGCGCAATAAAATATAATGATGTGTCTTACCTAATTTGAAGAGTGAAATCCCAACACCACAATTGTTCATGCCATTGTGAAACTACTTCCAGATACGAGGCAGATTATCAGAAGTCTTGGTTAGTGCACATGCATTCCTCCACATCCATCCTTTAGCTCGGATTTAGGGACATTTGCAGTATCATACAGATAGATAGATAGATAGATAGATAAAGCATTTATTTGTTTCTCCAATCACACACGTAAATTCAGTAACTAAACTAAGTACAAAGTAACATATTACGAAAAAAAAAAAATTTACAAAAACTTAAAATCTAAATGTACATGTGTGTTGCAGTTTGACAAATGGGTCCTAGCTCAGCGATTAATATTGCTCAGAGAGCAAACACTGATTTTCAGCTATTACCCTCGAGATGACGAGAAGAAAATGAGCACAATAGTTAATCAGTGTAAATATGTATATTTGAAAGATGTGTCCTTTCAGCCCTACGATTTGCATCCTGGGTTTAATTTAGTAAAATTACTGAAGGGGCGTGTAAGTGTGTAAGTTTGCGTACAAATTAAAAGTAGTACCTAAAAGGCGTAGACAGCCATGATGAGTTAGTAGGAACAAAAAAATGCCGTGGTTTATAGCTGGCAAACAAAGTGTTTGGGAATACCTTGTTTTTGTTTATCTAGAAGATATGTTTTGAATTTATTTTTGAAATTGTAATTGGTGTACTAAATACAGTCCGTAATCTACATAAAATCATCCATTTAATAACTCTGAACCAGCAGTCATCCGTAGGCTTCGACCAGGTAATCCTACACGTGTCCCCCCAAGTGGTGCTAAATGAGCGACAAAGCCGAAAGGAGAGACTCGGCTTCACGCCGTGTGGTAACAGCGTAAAATATACCACCCCTAGTTTCACACCATGAGGCAACGAATAAAGAAGTGACCCCAAGTTCCCGGTACCCCATTAATGGGGCGGGAGTGCGAATAATCTCTGCAAGGAAATCCGGCGACGAGGTTCGCCATTCGTCACGTTCCGTCACCCGCAGGGGCGAAAAGTGGTTTGGGATAGCCCGTCTGGCTACGCTGAATGTATGTGGAGCAATGAACTTTAAAATAGATGTTTTATGCGATATGATGTATGATAGAGGAATAGGTCTGTTAAGTATAAATGAGACGAAACGGGAGGTAAAGATTGCCGCTACACATGGCATGTATACCGCGAACTGGTCTGGTGTCGATGAGACTGACTGGGCTGCCAGGGAGTCGGTATCATCCTTTCGGAAGGAATGGGTTAATGTGTGAAAGAGTATGAATGTGTAAGCCCGAGACTGCTATCAATACGAAAAGTGGGCTTAAACAAGCTGTTTGTTCTAGGGGTCTACGCCCCAGACATGTCTAAGCCCAATTATGCAGAGCAGTTTTGGGAAATAGTAAGGATGGTGTTAACGAAATGTAAGGGAAATGAAAATATTGTTATATTAGGAGATTTTAATGGAAGGGTTAAGGGTTGGGGTGAAGAGGTTTGGTTATGAAAGAATATACGGAACGTTTGGTGATGAAAGTATAAATGAGAATGGTGAAAGTCTCCTCACCGTATGTGTAGAAAATAATCTTTTTGTAACGAACACTTTCTTTCGTCAAAAGAAGATTCACATGAACATATATAACATAAACACTCACGCCTGTCACCCAGAGGGGCAGTGGCGGCGTAGCGTGAGTTGGCACCCAGGGTGGTTTTTTACCAAGCACCCCCCCAAATAAAATGCTAAACATGCTTATCGGACTTTTTTTCGCTATATTATTCTATCCATCATCATTATCATTAGAACCCTTCACAAAGGCCTCTCCCAAAGATTGCCACAAAGCACAGTCCTGAGCCACCGGCATCCATCGACTTCCTGCCTGTCTTCTCGTCACTCCACCTTAAGGGGACCGCCCCACAGTTTGCCTACCGGTACGAAACTACCACTTGAGA
The DNA here is from genome assembly GCA_963668995.1 of Parnassius mnemosyne. Classification (NCBI taxonomy): domain Eukaryota; kingdom Metazoa; phylum Arthropoda; class Insecta; order Lepidoptera; family Papilionidae; genus Parnassius; species Parnassius mnemosyne. Next base: position 34,431,182 of record CAVLGL010000084.1, read on the forward strand.
ACCTTGCTCTCCAATCGGTTTGTCGGTTCTTCGAGTTATATGGCCAGCCCATTGCAACTTCAGTTTACTAATCCGTTGGGCTATGACGGTTACTCTTTTTCTACTGCGGATATCCTCATTTACAAGTTTATCACGCAGAGAAATCCCCGACTTTGAACTTCCTCATACGGCCAGCAGTGAAGTACCACATCTCAGATCCATCAGTCATCACTACACCAGGTATACTTGACGACAAGATGTTTCGTAATCTCCCGAACGCTGCCTAATGGAGTTGAATCCGTCGATTTTGAACTTACCCAGTCGGAAAATTCGTCCCAGGTAAACATACTCGTCAACAATTTCGAGCGTAGTGCCAACAACTATCGGCATAGGTGTGACATGGACGTTACACATGCTCTTTGTTTTGTCCATGTTCATCTTAAGACCTATCCGTTGGGATACACTATTGAGGTCATTGAGCATAGTGCTTAGGTTTCCCGATTACTAGCTTTTATTGATCAGAAATTTAATCTTATTTGTAGTTTTCCATTAAGTCTAATATTTTTAATCTTCTGATGAAAAATAAGCTAGTTATCGGGGAATAATAAATGTTTTCTTGCTCTCCTGTATTTTTTTGAAAAATTGGGGTTCGCCCCTTTGCAGCGTCAACGACGAATTAAGGAGCTTCTGAAAGACTTCAGTTACTGGTTTTCTACCCGCTTTCAGCAATTCCGTTGTAATTCCATCCTCGCTCGGAGACTTCCCGTTTTAAAGGTGTTGGAGAGCCATTATAATTTCGTTCAGACTGACGTCCGTGATGTTATCGAAATAGTGTCGGATAAGACTTGATCTTGGATCGTTCTTCACACCTGCGTGAGTCTGCAATGATGACGTGTCCAGGTATCCCGGAAACGATGCTGCCACATTCGGTCTTCAGCTTCGACAGTTGGCTCTTTCTGGCAGACAGATCTCTGACAAAGACTTTGGAGCCCTGGTTCCGCTCAATCGCTTCTTTAATACGAGTTTTTGTGTTTTTCTGCGTTTTTTTGAAAAATTTCCATCCATGTCTGAGTTTTTGTGTTTTACAGAAGATATTATATATTTATGATTTAAAGCCTAAAGAGTTGCTGCGACAAAAATTTAAGGAAATTAATGTATTAACTTTGGCCTCTCAATATACTTATGAAAATGTGTACGACGTACACAAAAATAAAAGTAGTTTTACAAAAATAAGTGTTATTCATTCTGTAAATACTAGGAACAGACACAAGCTAGTAGTACCAGTTACTCGAGTCCATCGAGTCAGTAATTCATTCTTGGGGGGATGTATACGCTTTTACAACAAAATCACAGAAAATATACAAAATTTGACCTGCTCAAAATTCAAAAACTTTATTATACTAAGTTTGTATAAGAGGGTTATTATAATATTAAGGAATTTATGGATGATAATAATCGCATGAATGAAGTGATCGCTACCAAGCTATTTCTAACTTGTTTTGTGTTGTTAATTGTGATTACAATGACATATGATGATACAAATTTAATATTGGTGGAGGAAGCTTCTAGGAGATTGATATTGAAGTCTTCACATATTACAACAAATTTATTCTGTTTATTAAGCTTAATAAAAACTTCCTCCATATTTTTTTCAAAAGTATCATATATACAACATGGGGGTCTACATGGGGGGTACAACATAGACGCTCACAACAATGAGGTGCTCAAACTTAACACATGCCATTTCTACAGTTCGCTCAACAGAGAGGCTCACAATGTCTTTACGTTCTTTACATGATAATAATTTACTAGCTAATATTAACGAGCCACCTTTTAAAACCGTTTCTCTATTGAATGAACTGACCACCTGGTGATTACTGAAGTTAAACATTAAGTTATAAGCTTTTAACCAATGTCCAGTAACACATAAAATATGAATATTGTTGCTATTTAAGAACAATTCTATTTCTAGCTCTTTGCCTATCATTATATACTTGGTATAGCCATGGCGAAGTTACATATATTAGTAGTATAGTTGTAGCACAAATGGGTCGGCTCCATCGGGGAAGGACCACGCTCTCACAGAATACCAGCGTAAAATGGCAGCTTGATACAGCTGTGTTTCGTATGGTGAGTGTAGAGAATTGGAGACCCATTTTACTGGAAAAGAGGCATTCCATCTTAGTCCTCACCGGTGACAACGCATCTGCATTTTGATTCCTAATCGAGGATAGATGTAGATGTCTATGGACCACAGCATCGACTTACCATCAGGTGGACTGTGTGCTCGCTTGCCACTCTTATACTATAAAAAAATCATGCTTTGTATATTCTGATGTACCAAGTGTAAACAATTTTTATTATCACTTTGTGGAGTCTTACAATAAAGGATTTGTAAGCTACATTCTAAATTATTTAAATTATTGTAACTGCTAGAGATTACCTCTATTGTCTCATTTTCTAATTTAAACGATTTGGAACTGATTCCAAATTACATATTAAGTTATTATTAGACTGCTCAATAGAATAGCCAAGACCTTGACTGAGTTAATATATAAACAATCAGATAGCACATTTGCTATCTGGCTTAAATTATATTTGGATAGATAATACCTATCTCTAGTCAAAAAATTCTTTATTAAATTATTTATGTCTATTAAATTAATTCTATTATTATAATTATAACAATTAAATGTCAAGTTTAAATTGTTATTACATGAAAAGTTATTCATTAATAAATATAAATTGTATATTATTTTATTTACCTGTGGCTAACCTTGTATGTAAGGCAATGTAAACAAGATAATTTTATGTACATTTAAAGTATTTTGTTTGATTGAGTTTTGTTTACATTTCTTCTTCTCCCAACAAGAATTATTAATGTGCTATTAGGGCAAAAGTAACTACTTAGTTTAAACTTTATTCATTATATGACTAAAGGATGCTCCAGGCATACAATAATTACTAACCAGATGTCCTTTTAAACAGTTATTTAACGTCATGCCCAAATTTTTGCCTATGTCATCACAATACATAATAACTTTATTTATTTTTTTAAATTTAAATTACTTTTTAAGTTAATATTTTTTGTCATGGCACTGTTATAGAGTGTAGGTGAAAATACTGAGTCCTTACTGTTATCATTATTATTTAGACCTATTGTTCCCGATGAACCTGGTATGGAGCGCTGATACTCACTCTGATATTTTATTAAGGAGTTAAAGTGCTCATCATTATACTTACATGACTTTACCAGATCATTCATGGCCAATATGTGTTCTAAATGGATGATAATAAACCCTGGGAATGAGGTGATCGCTACCAAGCTATTTCTAATTTGTGTTGTGTTGTTAACTGTGTAACATACATGATTGTAAGCTATTAATTTAAAAAAAACAAGTCCGGCTAGGTTTCTTGTTGGTTCTACCCAGGGCAGAGGTTTCTTTTTTCGAGCCAGTGGTAATTAAACAAAAGAGTGACTTTCAATGAGTATTATTTATAATCTATATTGAATAAAATATTTTCTGTTTCTGTATATTATACGTATATTATGTATTTCTTTGTATTCAAATGTATTTGTGTAATTTATGAGCGTAACTTTTTTAATTTGTTTTATATATATTTCTGTTCAATATAATTTAGTTATTTAAGGCACCTGCCACTATTTTTCACCATGGGTTGACTGGCAGAAAATGCTAACTGGCATTAAGTCCGTCCTTTTTAACATTTATGGTTAATAAATGAAGTTTTTAAATAAATAAAATATCCAAACTTTCCGTCAAGATGGATAGCGTCAAGAACGTAATCTATGGGCTAGAACAATATATGATCTACTTATTTAAGTACCTTTTTACTTATTCATTATAAAAGAATGTCATAGATGTCACATTTGAGGGCTAACGTGCCTCTCAATCCTTAATTACACCTTTAAACCTGTGGGCCTTAGCACTAGTTTTTGGCGTCTTACGTTTTCGTCATTGATTAAATTGTATGGAAATAGGAAGCGTCCCTATTGGACATAAATAGAATAATGTTGTGTCACACATTGACACTCCATGGTGATACAAACAAATATACTCCTACGCACATGATTATATTTTTAAAATAAATATAAATTTCAATTAAGAAAGCAAATTTTCGTCAACTTTTGACATGTTAAGTTTCATTGATCACCAAAGTCTTCCATTGCCTTATTTATCTTTTGTATGTCAGTTAAATATTACTTAAAATATAATTAAGAATAGGGAGACATCTTGTGTTCGGAGACTAAGGCAACGATCCAGTTTCTTCTATTTTGAGGTGGTCATACTTTTAGAAAAGTAGATTTTTACGTTCATTAGAATTGGAAATAAGTTAAGGCCTGTGTTCAACATGCACGCTGAACATCGTTTTTTTTTTATTATCTTTTTTTATTTAAAATCTTTTTTAGGCTCTTATAACATCCGTTTCTTCATTACACTGTCCTGAGTGGCGGCCGCGTCGAGTTACATATCACATGCACCGCTATATTATACATACGTTTTGCCGAACGAATCAGGAAGCTACATCATTATGGTGTAAAAAACATAGCGCTTAAACTTATTATGTCATATCTATATATAATACTAGCTGGCTAGGCAGACGTTGTTCTGCCATTTTCGACGACCCTTCATATAAAAAATCCTTAAATTCGTAATAAGAAAATATCGAGCGTCACTTATCAGAATAAAAACTATCCTATCTCTCAAGTTGGACCAAACTGCACAGTGTGCAAAATTTTATTGAAATCAGTTCAGTAGCTTAAGAGTTCATCGCGGACAAACAATGTGACACGTAATTTTTATATATAAAGATAACGAAAACAGTTGTTATTAATGGAAGCAGTTTTTCCGAATCGGTAGTATCTATGGATGTTCCTCAGGGCTCAGTTCTTGGTCCTTTTTTGTTCTTAGCGTATATTAATGACTTACCTTACTTGGTAGGGAATAACTAATATAGTATTATTTGGTGATGATACTTTGTTGATTTTCCGTCTAAATAGACAATTACTGAAATATGACAAAGTGAATAATGCTATATCAAAAGCAGTACACTGGTTTAACGGTAATAATTTGCTTTTGAACGGTAATGAAACGAAATGTATTAGATTCACTACACCTAATGTTAAACAAGTGAATACCAGTGTGCTGTTCAATGGCGAGGAGCTGGGCCTTGTTGAATCCACTGTTATTCTCAGTATTACAGATGTCGTGAAGCTTCAATGGGCCCTCATATATCTAAACTACGCTAAGCTAGCAAACATAATTCTGCAGTATATGCTGTAAAAAGATTAGATGCCTTACATGTGTTGAAACAGGTAGATTAGTTTATTTTAGTTATATCCATAGCATAATGTCATACGAAATCTTGCTATTCGGTACTGCGAATGACATTGAAAATATCTTTGTTTTGTAAAAGACATCCATAAAAGTAACTTATAACCTAGGGAATCACTTGGAGAAAAAGAAAATTAAAGAAATAAATATATGTAGGAGAAAGGGGTGTCGGCCAAGCTGAATAAGAAGTCAGGGATTACAAGATAATATTCAGTTTTATTATTTATAAATTGCACCAGGACACTTTTACAATGAATGGTAACAATTAATTTTAAATTAATAATCCGTGAGCGTCTAGGATTAGCTAGCTTGGTACAATCAGCGCACCGAGTCACGCCAGAGCCTAGACTCCCCGCTCCGTTTTTTTGCGTCCAGAAGCAAAGTAAAGGACTACCCTCCGAGAAGCGAGGGAGGGAGGTGGTGAATGCTCTTAGCATACCACGCAGCCGACTGCCTGGTTATGTGGGACTCACTATGAAAACCTAAGTGCTTACCCACTAAATACCACCTGGGACTGGCTTTGGCCTGGAGGGCCTTTCTGCCGTATCGGAAGTGACCCCCTTGGTGAAAGGGGGCGCAATTCCCGCTCCGTTTTTTTTTGCGCCCAAAGCAAGGCTACCCTCCGGAAGCGGGGGATGGAAGTGGTAAATGCTCATGTTATACCACGCAGCCGGCTGCGGGGTTATGTGGGACTCACTTTGAAGAAGTGAATTACCCACTAAACACCACTTGTGGGACTGACTTTGGTCTGTGTGACCTTTCTGCCGAATCGGATGCGACTCGCTAAAGGGAAAAGGGGGCACCCCCCACTCCGTCGTTACGCGGTCGTTTTATACCCGTTGTAAAACGAGTCAAGTAGTGGGGCGGTGGGGGAAAACTAGTGTCACACTGCACTGGGTGGCGTGATCGGTACACGTGTTTTTTTACAATTTTTGCTGTGCCGGCGTGCTACGATGCCCCCGTCGTGCCGTCATACGTTAACTTTGGCTTCTTAACATATTTAGAAGAATTTAATATATGTAAACAAAAAAATAGTATTATTAAAAATAGTGATGTACACTCTGTACATACTAGGAACGCACAAGTACTTATACCAGTTATTCGACTCCAAAGAGTCAGTAATTCTTTCATGAGGCAATGTATACGCTTTTACAACAAAGTTCCAGAAAATATGCAGACCTTATCTAGCAAAAGGTTTAAATTATTTAATAAGCAAACATTGTCTAGTAAGGGTATTATACTAATAAAGAGTACATGACTGATAATAATCACTGGGAATGAGGTGATCACTACCATGCTGTTTCTAAAAGTTTTCATAACAATTGTATAAAATATTATATTATAAATTATACTTAAAAAAAAGTCCCACTGGGTTTCTTGCTAGTTTTTCCCAGGACATATAGGTTTTTTTGCGAGCTAGTGATAAAAGTAAAAAAATATTTATAAGTATTATGTACTATAATTTATATTTAATAAAAATTATTCTATTCTATTCTATAACGCTCTTTACTCGAGTATTACTTGGCTTATATAAATAAAGAATTTTTAATGGTATATACGTAATTTTACCGTTACCGTTACCGATACCGTTGCAGGCTATTAAAAGTGCACTGCTGAATATAGGCCTCCCCATAGATTGCTTTGTCGGCGTGATATTTGCTATAGTTGACACGGGACACGTTACTGATGATTTAATAATTTCACCTCTCTGTGTGTCATGTGCTCCTGGTACATTATCTTCTGTACATCCATCACAGCCTATAAAGTCCACTACTGAACATAGGCCTCTCCCATTGATTGGCTCATAGGGAGGATATTTGCTATGGTGGACACGCTTGGCAAGCGGGTTGGCAACCGCAGTATTTTATATTTGATTGCTATTAGGAAGAGGTTTCTGCTCATCTCCAGGTCAGTTTCCCTCTGTCGCTGTCGCACGGGACGATATAAGGGAGTGGATATTGTTACATCTACCATCCATCACATGGTCAATAAGGGGTTGTCAGGCGAACTCTTACTGATGTATTGACTCATAGTTTGATTTCAATAGTTTGTTCTGTGAAATTTGTTCGGTATTGTAAAGAACGTAAATATAAATTATAAATGTTGTGTAAAAATAAAATGTATATGTGTATAGTAAATTATAAAAAGAAAAACAATACCGACACAAACAAGAATCCCAGCTATTCCAAATATATCTATCGGCTAAAGATTACTTTCAAGCACGTACAGCTTCTAAGCTAGCTCGATGAAATATTTCTTGCACAAATTCTGTGCAGTGCAAACAGGATATTACAATTTTATTGTGTCAATATGCGCATGTGTTTGGTTTTTTGTATGTGTGCGGACCCGATGCTGACGTCGTACACAGCTCAAAATATAAAGTACGTGCCTTCGAGAGAATTCAATTCCTTGTATTCATTGGAATGAAAACAAATATATTTTTCCATCTAGCGTCTTAAAATATGGCCGTGTTATACACCGTGATGAAGTTTTTAAACGTGAGGGTCTGATTTTACTCGCCTACGATAAAGTAAAAAAAAAAACTATTATTACACTGTTTTAAACAAACAAACAAGGTTGGCAGACGAGAAAATTTCTCCTGATGGCACTTGGCAATTGGATTGCAAGTGCAGAAAGTGTGATGAAAAATGCAGTCACCTAGATATAGGTGACTGCATTTTGCACACTTACTATCAGGGGCGTAGCTACCGCCGTATCAGCCGTATCAATGATACGGGGCCCCCGGGCTACAGGGGCCCCGAACGTGTGTAAACAAAAATTCCAAGGATTTCTATGTAACAGGAAAGGCTATCACTATTGTCTATATAAGCAAAGAATTTAGTAAAACTGAAATCGTCTTCAGCTATGAATGCCGCCGAATCGTCTTCAGCTATGTTCGCCGAACAAAAGGCAAGAAGAGTGTATATTTGATTTGAATTGTTTGGCTAGCTTATAGTTTCTAGGAGTATTAATTGTAAGTAATAATTTAAAATCAATATATAATAATTTTAATTCAAAGCAAAAACGCTTGTTTTGTTCCTTTTATGAAATCTTTACTCTTCATTGGGGCCCCCCAATAAATTTTGATACAGGGCCCATCTAAGGCACGCTACGCCACTGCTTACTATACTCTATTAATAATCACAAGACAGGCGCGTTGTCATTCGTTAAGGTTAAAATGACATGTATATATCGTTACCAGAAAAAGCCACCATATTACCATACTTAACTTGACGCTGATATTCTGTGCGAGGGTGGTCATTCACCGTTCGAAATTACCTATTCATAATGTAGCTTTAATGTGCTGGCTGTAACGGTAATACCTTTATCGTTACAGCCTATAAAGTCCACTGCTGAACATAGGCCTCCTCCATAGATTGCCTCAAAGGGGGGATATTTGCCATAGTTGTAACGTTACTGTTGATTTAATAATTTCATCTCTCTTTGTGTCACGTGCTCCTGGTACATTATCTTCTGTACATTCATCCATCACAGCCTATAAAGTCCACTGCTGAACATAGGCCTCCTCCATAGATTGCTTCAAAGGGGAGATATTTGCCATAGTTGTAACGTTACTGTTGATTTAATAATTTCATCTCTCTTTGTGTCACGTGCTCCTGGTACATTATCTTCTGTACATCCATCCATCACAGCCTATAAAGTTCACTGCTGAACATAGGCCTCCTCCATAGATTGCCTCAAAGGGGTTATGTACCATAGTTGTAACGTTACTGTTGATTTAATAATTTCATCTCTCTATGTGTCATGTGCTCCTGGTAGATTATCTTCTGTACATCTATCCATCACAGCCTGCCTATAAAGTCCACTGATGAACATAGGCCTCTTCCATAGATTGTCTCCCTCATAGGGAGGATATTTGCCATAGTTGCCACGCTTGGCAAGTGGGTTGATAACCGCATTTGTTTTTATTTTTAATCGTTATTAGGAAGGCGCTCCTCCTGATTTGTTTCCTTCTGTCACCTCTTACGACACCCACGGGATGGTAGGGGATATTAGATATTCTTACATCACCAGTACCATAAGTTACATCATACGTAATACGCTGCATTGTAGATCTATTGAATTGTAACAACAGCTTTAATCAAATTGCTTTAAATTCAGTTCAATTGTGGCGGTAATTTCTAACTAATATGCGTAAAATCCTATTAGACAGTAAACACAGCTTAGAAGTCGGAGCATTCGCCCACTGACGGGTCTAACGGGTCTTCGATTCGTCTTTTTTGTACCTTTAAGAAGACGACGTAGCAGGTGATGTCGAGTTGCTACTGCAATACGTTCATACCTGCAGTTAACTTCAACTTCTAAGTCGGTTCTCTACTTTATACGCTTCAAACCTGTATAAAACAGAGGATGCACTACAACAAAATAGGTTAGTCCTTCAATTTTATAAGTCCATATTTTACCAGTTGGTGTCAATATTTATAAGACATTTACGACTAAGAGCTCGTAAATGTCAAAACTTCATTATTTTATAAAAGCAGAAATTTGTACAGCGTATGCTCCCGACATAGGTAGGTTGGGTTACTATGAAGTTTGGATCATCGTGGCTTTGGCAGGTAACCTATAGCAAAGGCGTATAAAATAGCAACTTAAATTTTTCAAAATATAAAGCGTAATTTTTTTCGTAATAATATTAGAAATTACGTCATCCGTTGCCAAACACTTAGTATCGTAGCAACCTCTTGCCGGACACCCTTAAATTTTAATAAATTGTAGGCATCGATCACTAATAAAAAACTAGATACGCAACCCCATGCAAAAGTTCTCTAAAAACTGTCCCCAATAGTTTTTACGTAATTCTAGTTGAAATAAATATACATTAATATAAATTCTACATTATATGCATTGTCTAAAGTTGTATTCAGAAAGCATGCAGAAATTAAAAGCACACCCAAATGTTCGAGGGGGCGCTCATTCGGTAAGGTTTTTATCACTGATTGTGTATGTAGTTTTTTGTTAGTGATGATTGTAGGTAACTATACTCACGTTATAGTATAAAAGCTGAATTTTTTATATGTTACTTATGTAACAATAAGAAGATAATTGCTCAGTAGCCAGACAGTTTCGATAGTTCTGACACTTGGCTACTCAAACATAGGGTAGCTTTAGGTGCGAGCGCAAGATAATATATCCGAGTGGATGCGAGTGAGACAGTGAGTTAGGTCTTTTGCGACGCGTTTAGGCAGTCACGTGTGTTAACGCATAGTAAATGTTTTACCATTTTTATGTGACGGTTTATAAAATAAACGTGATTCAATTTTGATAAAAAATTGTGTTATTTGTAGTTAAAAAAATAATATTATTTTCTGAAGATAATGAAAAAATGTCAATCAATTTTGAGACTTCGAATAATACATAACCTCAAAAACAAAAACATAATGTTACCAAGTAAATATACGGACAGTGGTTATCACAGGGTATGATGGGAGCATGCCCTGAGAAATTTTCAGATTTTATAAAATAAGCAAGGTTTGGCGATCACGGGCTCTTCGCTCTATTAGGTTATGGATAAACTGCGCTGTTTCTGTATAAACATTTTCATCGGAGACTCGAATATGCTAGGTCGTAGTTATATTCCAAGCTTTCATATGATATAGAAAGAAAAAAAAATATATTTCGTCACATAGACACAACGCCATATTGTACATAGCTGTTTTTCATTTTTAACGCTATTATTAATAACAATATATTATAGACGTTGCCGAATGTGACAAAAAGGGGCCGCACTCAAAATTTGGCGTGGCGAACCACCGTCCTTTCATCTCTTTCGAGTAGTTCGAGTTCGAGCAGTGCGTGCGTGCGTGGGTGCGTGCGTGCGTGGGTGCGTGCGTGCGTGGGTGCGTGCGGGCGTGCGCGCGTTAGTGCGTGCGTGCGTGTGTGTGTCTTTTCTGCCGACTTCCAAAAAGGAGACGGTACTCAATTCGACGCGTATGTATATTTTTTTATGTGTTACTTCATATCTTTTTACTGGGTGGACCGATTTCGATCATTCTTTTTTAATATGAAAGCTGATATTTCTTGTGTGGTCCCATATGAATTTGGTCATGGTCAGACCCATAGTTTTTGAGTTATTTGAGTTATTCTTAATAACTTATATTGAAGTCGGCTGTACAAAATTTTTAATTTTAAATTATGTGATGGTCCAATGGGTGTAATTTGTATTCAATGTTAAAGAGGTTATGCATTAGTTTAGCATTGTATATGCATTGCGCATAAAAGATAACGAAGGTGCCACCGTGGTTGAAATTAGCTATTCATAATTACCGCTAGTCCGCTAGTTTGACGTTTTAGTTTTTTTTCTCTAAAGCATTCTGTTGTATAAAGGTGTACAACAGTGAGTTTACCGAGTACATTGCCATTGTAATGCAAGCCTCGAATTTATTACAACCCTACAATATTATATGCTTTTCATTATATTTTTGTAACGGTGTAACAGATAGTCATCAATACTAAAGTCGGCGTAAAACTTCTAGCGGAAACACACATATATGCTCTCGAACGTGTGGTTGCTGGTTGTTGCAGAGCCATCTATTATAAAATGCAAAATCTATATCTAATAATCGTGTAGTGGCTATGCAAGAATATGCTCATCTCCACATTTGTTTCCCTCTGTTGCTTCATACGACACCCACAGGTCGATATATGGTAGTGAACATTATTACACCGCCACTACACGATGGTCATCACAGTCCGAAAGAGGTTATCAATACAAATATATGAAAGTGAAGTGTCTTCTTGTAATATCAAAATAACAGCTTTTTACTAAATTCATATGAAAATATATACGGTACTTATAACAAAAAAAACTTTTTTTTTAATTTTAGTCTGTCTGTTTGTTCCGGCTAGTTTCCGAAATAGCTGGACCGATTTTGACGAGAGTTTCACTGGCAGATAGCTGATGTTATAAGGAGTAACTTACGCTACTTTTGTTTTGGAAAAAGAATTAGGGTTCAGCGTAAACAAACTACAACATATAAAATACAATCGTAATGAATAAACATATAAATTAGTGACCGACCGAAGATTCGGTTTCGGTTTCGATTTCGGCAAAAAATCTAGTTTCGGTAATAGTTTCGGTTTCGGCAAAATATCTGGCGAACCTTCAAGGCACCGAAACTCAGTGTTCGTGGATTATCGTGCGTCGTTCGGATGAGTTCGTGATTCGTATATTATTCATAATTATACAGAAACAGAAACAGAATCACACAGGTGGTCGGAGGCCCTTTTTACTGGAAATGAGGCATTCCATCATAGTCCTCACGGGAATAGAATAGAATAGAATAGAATGATTTTTATTCAATATGGATTATTACATAATACTTATTGAAACTCACTCTTTTGTTTAATTACCACTGGTTTGAAAAAAAACCTCTGTCCTTGGAAGAACCAGCAAGAAACCCAGCGGGACTTTTTTTTAAATAACAGCTTACAATCAGAGTCGTAGCCTGGACTAATATAAACGTGCGCGAAGTTGCATCAGCGAGGCCCCTTTTCTTTCGTCCTATGGGTCTACCGAATAGATCTATCTTATCTAACATGCATTGATGAATAGATGAATAGATCTATCTTATCTAACATGGGTCGATCAGCTGGTGATCTTCTGGTCTACTTAACTCATAGATGGGCGTTGGCAGTAGAGTCCAAGGGGGAGGCATTGGCCGTTAGTTTGGACATTGCGAAGGCCTTCGATCGGGTTTGGCACAAAGCGCTTCTTTCGAAGCTCCCTTCCTATGGGCTTCCCGAGAAATTATGCAATTGGATCACCAGCTTTCTTGCAGATCGGAGCATCAAGGTCGTTGTAGACGGTGCATGCTCCGACTACAAGCCTATTAACGCTGGTGTTCCACAAGGCTGCGTGCTATCACCAACGCTGTTTCTTCTGCATATCAATGATATGTTGCAAGCTGGTAGCATTCATTGCTATGCAGATGACAGCACTGGTGATGCTCTATACACCGGCCGTGCCAATATTTCTCGGGAAAACGTCACCGAGTACCGGAACAAACTTGTGTCTGAAGTCGAGTCTTTGCTGGACAAAGTCTCGGATTGGGGGCGACTAAATCTAGTCCAGTTTAATCCTCAGAAGACACAAGTTTGCGCGTTTACCGCTAAAAAGAACCCCTTTGTCGTATCTCCTCAGTTTCAAGGTACTCCCCTTGTTGCCTCAGCCAGTATCGGAATCCTCGGCGTCGACATATCGAGTAGCGTGCAGTTTCGTGGTCACTTGGAAGAGAAGGCCAAATTGGCCTCTAAAAAGCTTGGCGTGCTCAGCAGAGCGGGACAGTATTTCATGCCGGCTCAACGCCTGCAACTTTACAAGGCGCAGGTTCGGCCTCACATGGAATACTGTTCCCATCTCTGGGCTGGGGCTCCCCAGTGCCAGCTTCTTCCACTTGACCGCATCCAGCGCAGAGCGGCTCGAATCGTCGACGACCGAGTCCTTTCCGATCGGCTCGACTCATTGGCACTGCGAAGAGATGTTGCATCTCTTAGCATTTTCTTTCGCATTTACCATGGGGAGTGCTCTGAGGAATTGTTCGGATTAATCCCAGCTGCCAAATTTCACGAACGCACATCGCGGCAGAACTCCCGATACCATCCACACCATCTGGATGATTGGCGGTCCACCACTGTGCGATTTAGAAGATGTTTTCTTCCTCGCACAACTTCCTTGTGGAATAGTTTACCACCAGCGATTTTTCCGGACCGATACGACTTAGGGACCTTCAAGAAAAGAGCCTACTCCTTTTTAAAAGGCCGGCAACGCATCTGCAATTCCCCTGGTGTTGCGGTTGTTCATGGGCGGCGGTAGTCACTTACCATCAGGTGAGCCGCATGCTCGTTTGCCCCCTCTCCTATAAAAAAAAAAAATTGACACGACATACGAGGGCGACACTGAAAGTTTTTAGAACTGGCCACTTGTAAACGATATAAAAAAAAAACGTTCAAATTTTGAAAATGGAACTCTTTGCCAATATAATTGTGTATGTATTTTATTAATTTGTCATTTGTTTACGATTTGGTGGCAAATTGAAAATTGTCTGTGTCACATTAGCATGAATTTAACGCGAGAAAATTTTCCTACACTGATTTTTTATTGATAATAACCCCTAGGAATGAGGTGGTCGCTTCCAAGCTATTTCTAAAATAAGTTTTGTACCAACCATTAATGTAAAATATGCTTTAAAAAAAGTTCCGCTGGGTTTCTTGCTGGTTCTTCCCAGGACAGAGGTTTTTCTTCGAACCAGTGGTAAAGTAAATAATGACTTTCAATAAGAATTACACATGTGATCTATATTGAATAAAAAAAATATTCTATTCTATTCTATGCATTTCGATGTTATTAAAGTCAACAAGAAAGATATGACATAGACTTCGATAGGCCATTCACGATGCAGCCCCATCTCGTGCCACTGTTTATAACTTGTTTAATGAGTTTAAACGTGGTCGCACTAATCTCACCGATGATCTGCGTGAAGGACGGCCATTGATTTAGTCTTGTATAACGCAATGGGGACGCATTGAGTTATACAAGATTTGCAGATTCGGACAAGATAAGGCATCGGTATGAGTCAAGTGCACAAAATTATATTTAGCAGTCAGGAAGCTTTGTGCCCGGTACGGATACCTTATAACATGACAGAGGTCCAAAAACTCCGTTTTGTTGATTGGTGTCGTGAAATGGTTCAAACATATAATGGAGGTGACTCAAATGCTGTGTTCGACATACTTACAGGTGACGAAAGCTGTATTTATTGTTATGATCCTGAAACTAAGAGACAGTCTGCTGTCTGGGTGTTTCCTTCCGAGGAGTTGCCAACTAAAGTGAAGAGAAGTCGAAGCGTGGGGAAAAAAGATGGTGGCTTCGTTCTTCGGAAGTACCAAGCAAACAATCGACTACTTGGCGACGTCAGACGTGGAATTACTGGGTCACCTGCCCTATAGCACCGACCTCGCACTTTGCGATTTTTATTTATTTCCGAAAATAAAAGAAAAACCTCTTAAAAAAGATGTATATGGACACTATTTTGAAAAGATATAATAAGAGTAATAACTTGCTAGTTTGTTCAGTTTTTGATTGTTTAAGAAATTTTAGTGTTACCCTCGTACCTACTCATATCTATTAATTCCTGACAAGTCTCATATTCCGTCAATGTAACAATCACGGTCTTTGAAGTAAGTTTCAAAGGCCTTGCATTCGCATTTAAGTGAGCTTCTTGAGAGGCCCCAAACAAACACATTTTCACTTTTTCAAGGGTAAAAGTGATCAAATTAATTAGTCATCTGTGGTAAAGTCTGGGGGCATCGCATTTTAGGGGGTCTCGCGAGGCCCCTTTAAGTGCGAGGCCGTGCGCGAGGGCCCACTTCACTCACGCCTAGCTACGCCACTCTTACAATCATGTATGTAACACAATTAACAACATAAAAGAAATTAGAAATATAGCTTGGTTGTGATCACCATAGTAGGGTTATTATCATCCATAAATTCCTTAATATTATAATAACCCTTTTTATACAAACTTAGTTTATTAAAGTTTTTGAACTTTGAGCAGGTTATGTATATTTTCTGGGATTTAGTTAAGGTGTGTGTATGTATATTGTGTGTGAGTGTGATATATTAAGTTAATGCTCTCATTGAATAATATTAACAATATTGTAAACACAATAAAATAAGTTTTCAATCAGCGAGCAACTTTTTATTGGTGTAAATGTTGATTTTTTTTACAAAATTGACTTAAAAAGTATTTCTTAACGTTAAGTTGTTGGTTTTTACTTGAAAATAAATAAATATATTGCTGCATGACTATTACAGTTACTGTTTTTGATTAACATGCATTACCTATCTGTATATGTATAAAAATATACTAGATTTCAGTATATAATTAAAAAAAATTAACATGTCTAAATAAGGTTCGGTTTCGGTTTCGGTTTCGGCCGAAACTGACTCCCAGACCGAAGGTTCGTTTTCGGTTTCGGTTCCGGTTGAAAATTCTGTTTCGGTCGGACACTAATAAAAATACTAATTACTAAAAATAATAATATTCTAATTTTTTTAATTTTTTTTTTCATTTATTTATCACATCAACAAGCATTAAAAATATTTATGGTGATAGCATATAAGAAACCACTAAGGTTTATACCTATGCTATCGAGAGTTTACAATTTTATAAGATAATAGCGTAATATTGTATTATAGTTACTGTAAAAAGGATAAAAAAAACATGCAAACATTCAGAGAGAAAAAAAAATATATCGGAAAACACGTTATAATAACTTAGGAAAATGATCCTTTAACTTACACTTAATGTTATTTTTATTGATCTTATCCAACTATTCTGACGGCATATTATTGATAAGCCGAGGTATTAAGTAGCTACATGTCCGCTCACCGTACGCATTGCAAGCACGCGGCTCGATGAGACAGTTCTTAGAAATTGCTCGAGTGTATACATAATGCTCGATCGGTTTTCTTAGCGATTGATTAAAAAATTGTTCTTTTAATAAAATATTTAATACTTGTATATGTATTGGTAAAATTTTACAGTGTTTGAAAAGACCACTGACGTCATCGCGTAATTTATTTTTTATTTTATTTGGAACTATGATTAATTAAACGCTACCCCTACTCTAGAATTTTCTCATGTATCATGGAGGCAGTTTACAAACATAAATTGCACAAAGACCATAATATCTAATATAATGAACATAATCTGTTTCACAAGGATGAAAATGCTTCTTTACAGTTTTTATGGAAATTTAATGGATTATAAGTGATAGGACCACCTGTAGCTATGTTATGTTTGTAGCACGAATGAGCGTGAAATGCAACAAATAACAAATACTAGTGCGATCAAATCAAGTTAAATTCAAATTGCGTAAAAACAAATTACTGCTCTTTAGTTCAAATACAAATAACAATACAAATAACACATCACGGTCGATCAACAAAAATGCCTAGCTCGGAAATCGACCCTTCGATAAGTAATCCACTACAACTATCCGACAACGATAATTAACCGATTACGTGATAATAACCATCTACCTACATGACGTATACCTCTAGAAAAACTCCCGCTTGCGCAACCTAGGGCGCGGCTTTTCAATCAACCCACTAACCAAAAAAAGGCAAGCAACAAAGCAAAATAATTTTATTATTACGTACAAAAAAAATATTTTTACGTATTACGGGCGGGCGTGATTGTAGATACAAATTAAACCAATCAAACCAACGCTCCCTGCCACCAGAATTGTTTAATTTTTATCAAACACTATGGTCGGGATCGACCGGGGAATCGAACCCGGAACCGCGCTCTGCTACCAGTTTGTTACGGCCTACGGCTGCTGCCATAAAGGTCAAATCCTCAGGGGCCCATTCAGCTGAGTTTCGACGAGCAGACGTAGGTCGGGCCTCCTAAGGCCACAGTGGAAAATCTATAGTTACACTAAACTATATTGGGGAGCGTTCTACACTACGGCCATTCAATCGGGAGAATATTAGACGGAGCTTACTTACCTATATCCAAGGCGACTGGTCCCTCCGGAGTCGGTCAGGTCGCATGTGGTTGTGTAGTGCAAGGGAAATAAGGTGCTGTGATGTGTATCTGGGTGTGACTGATGGTGATTGACCTTAGTAGACCTTGGCCGTCGGCAGTGAGCACCGCTCCAAATTGAGGTAATCTTCCGCGGCTTTCCTCGTTCGTCACGATGACAGTTCATTAACTCTATCGTACTATTAACTAACTTATAGAAGCCACTAACTCTCGTTTGTTATAAAGCCTAACACACAAAATGAACAGGGAGTGTCCGGATCAAAGGTCACTACCGCTTCGCGTAGCAACAGTTATTTCTAGACTATCAAAGGCCGCTTTAGCTAATATTGTCGAATGCACTTATACAGATTCTGAGTCCGACACAATGAGTCCCTGGGAAGCTCTCCAGCAAGGAATGCGCGTCACAAATCCTAGACAGAATTTATATATATATTTATTTATTTACTATCCGCGCCTAATTATTCCGAGTTCCCGAACAAAATTGACAGTGTGCTGACGTTAGCACAGCTGGCAGACGACTGCCGCGCTTGCGCGTTCTACGCACGACCGAAAGTCAAACCGGTATGGCACCGAGCCGCGCGCCCTCTGGCGTTAGCTCCTGAAATTAGCGTTTGGCGCGAACAAACCCTCGTCCCGGACATAAGGACCTATGTCCGCGAGCAAACCGGCAAGCGGGACAGGGTCGCGATGGCACGTTGCAAGACCGAATCTACACCAAAACTAGGCCACCTTAGGCACCCCATCAGATCTTGAAACCCTAACCAACGCCTCAAAATTACAGCCCCAACGTGGGCAAACCGGAGGGTTGAACTGGATGCCCTTCCTGGACATCGCAGCCCATAAATAAGTCCTATTCCTAGACAGAAGTCCGACGACCTCCTTGAAACACCTATCTGTGCTCCTATGATTAGTTCCGCAATCCGACCGGATCAGGTCTGCAAACAGCGACGCGACACGAAGTGGCCCAGAATGACCTTCTAAGCTTCAGTACAGAGAGCACCCCCAAATTCCCCATGAACGTCGTCTGTGGAGAGCCGAACGAACGCACAGATAGTCCCTAGTATGAATTTTCAAACAAGTAGGCATAGCCAAGCCATCCACCATATAATCATTTACCAAATGGTGTGACAGCTGATTTCTATCTGATAATCTACAAACTAGCCAGCCTGTTAGACAAGTAGTCCTATGCTCATATTTCAACTAATTTTTCAAAGCATCAATGACCAACTATAGAATTAATTCAAACAAATTAATCACCGATGCACATAGGTCAACTTGCAAATTAAACAAAACAATAAAAGTAAGGGACAGCCCTACTTCTCATTTAAATAACTTAGACAGTGCCAACCAAATGTAAACCAAAGGAGAATTGACTTTTATTTACTTCGGCACAAATAGGGTTATCTAATTTCAGCCTTTCCTTTCACAAAGCAAAATGATTAAACACTATAACAAAACATATACATATTTTCCAAATAGCGCGACATTAAATTTCAAATCAATTCAAACTTTCTTTTCAGCAACCAGGCGCAACAATCAAATACAATTACAAAGCATACGCACAAGCATTCAAAAGGGCCCATAATTCAATTTCAATTTTCCGTGCAGCAACAAACAGTGATTAAATATATTTACAAAACATATGCAGCAGCATTTAAAGGAGTAGATTAAATTCAATTCTTTTAATCACAACCGCTACAAATATGGAAATTTCGCGGAAAACCCAAAAGCATTTTTAATTTTAATTTAAAGAATTTTAACTAAGTGCTCGACCAAACCAAATCTAATACCCCTTGACAGCGTGATTCAACGCTCCAGGGGGGCCCTAATCTTCCCACCACCAAGTGAAGGCCACACGGCGTGAACCCGAGACCAATAGAGCGCAACCGCTAACAGTCGCCACTCGGGTTGTACGCCTTCACTGAGGCCGTTGGCAACAGAACATTTTGACAAGTGGACTGTTGACGGCTTAAGGCTCAGTGGAGGCGGCCGTGGTGGGATCTAAGGCGGCAGCTAGCCAGGGCCGCCTCCATCAAATGGGGAATAGTGGTACACCAGTCGCGGCCACTCAGCTAACGGGAGTAAGAAGGGTCCAGCGGACCGATGAGTGGAAATGAAGTTCCTCTCCACACGCTGAGGGGGGTTGATGACACCCCCGCCCCTGGGGGAATTACCCCCGACTGGTCGGGGGAGGGACCCCTTCCAAACCTAGGGGCCCGGTGGCTGGCCGGCGGGCGCCGAGAGTCGCCCGGCAGAAGGCGTGGCTGAGCGCCCCCGCCCGTGGGGGTCGAGGGCCTGGCAGAGCCCCGAGAGGAGACGCCGTTCGCACCCAGGCACAAAACTACATGGTGATTGCCCTGGCAATGCAGACAGGGCCGCCGATGCGGACAGTCTCGCTGGAGGTGCCCTTCCAAACATGAGCAGCACCAGCGGCGCTCCTTGGCGATAGTTCGCCTCGCCGGAACCGGATTACCTAATAATTTCGGGCACGACGTTACCCGGTGGGTAGATGCTCGACAATAGGAGCAGGGGGGGTTGACGACGACTTGCCTGGCGGATTCAGCCTCTCACTGGGCACGGCTCGTAAGTCGTCAACAGTGCCCGTCGCGTTCTCGATCTGCCGGCACTGCTCCTCCAAAAACCGCAGCAGGTCATAGAAGGGCGGAATATAGGAGGCTTCGTCCCCGCCGTATCTCTCCTCAAAATGGATTCGAAGGTCGAGAGGTAGACGGGACAGCACGATGCGGAGCAACAAAAAGGCCCATTCGCCCACTGGTAAATCCAGCCGCCTCAATGTATTACAGGCCACTAGGACTGGATCCAACAGGTCCGGACGTAGTCTGGCCCGGTCACTAAGCAGCGGGAGGCTTAGAAGTTGCTTAACATGTTCGTCCGCAATTCGCCGCACGTTGGCGTATCTTCTGGCTAGGAGGTCCCGAGCAGTCTGAGAGGCGTCGTCTGACAACCTCAAGTGGCCGACGACGCCCAGGGCCTACCCCTCCAGTGAGGCCAGGAGGTACGCCATCTTTTGGCTCGGGGTCAAGTCACTTCGGTCGTCCACTAGGCTGTCGAAAAGACCAACGAAGGTCAGCCATTCTGAAAGGACCCCGGAGAACCTTGGCAGGTCCAGAGTTGGGAGCCGTCCCAACAGCTCCGGCTGAAGCTGCTTCCGAAAGGCAGGTATGCCGAGGAGGCGCGTGAAGCCTTCAAATACAATACAAATAAGATACACATCACGGTCGATCAACAAAAATGCCTAGCTCGGAAATCGACCCTTCGATAAGTAATCCACTACAACTATCCGACAACGATAATTAACCGATTACGTGATAATAACCATCTACCTACATGACGTATACCTCTAGAAAAACTCCCGCTTGCGCAACCTAGGGTGCGGCTTTTCAATCTACCCACTAACCAAAAAAAGGCAAGCAACAAAGCAAAATAATTTTATTATTACGTACAAAAAAAAATATTTTTACGTATTACGGGCGGGCGTGATTGTAGATACAAATTAAACCAATCAAACCAACGCTCCCTGCCACCAGAATTGTTTAATTTTTATCAAACACTATGGTCGGGATCGACCGGGGAATCGAACCCGGAACCACGCTCTGCTACCAGTTTGTTACGGCCTACGGCTGCTGCCATAAAGGTCAAATCCTCAGGGGCCCATTCAGCTGAGTTTCGACGAGCAGACGTAGGTCGGGCCTCCTAAGGCGACAGTGAAAAATCTCTAGTTACACTAAACTATATGGGGGAGCATTCTATACTACGGCCATTCAACCGGGAGAATATTAGACGGAGCTTACTTACTTATATCCAAGGCGACTGGTCCCTCCGGAGTCGGTCAGGTCGCATGTGGTTGTGTAGTGCAAGGGAAATAAGGTGCTGTGATGTGTATCTGGGTGTGACTGATGGTGATTGACCTTAGTAGACCTTGGACGTCGGCAGCAGCTTAGGCGTCAGTACCGCTCCAAATTGAGGTAATCTTCCGCGGCTTTCCTCGTTCGTTACGATGACAGTCCATTAATTCTATCGTACTATTAACTAACTTACAGAAGCCACTAACTCTCGTTTGTTATAAAGCGTAACACACAAAATGAACAGGGAGTGTCGGGATCAAAGGTCACTACCGCTTTGCGTAGCAACAGTTATTTCTAGACTATCAAAGGCCACTTTAGCTAATATTGTCAAATGCACCTATACAGATTCTAAGTCCGACACAATGAGTCCCTGGGAAGCTCACCAGCAAGGAATGCGCGTCACAAATCCTAGACAGAATATTTACTATCCGCGCCTAATTATTCCAAGTTCCCGAACAAAATTGACAGTGTGCTGACGTTAGCACAGCTGACAGACGACTGCCGCGCTTGCGCGTTCTACGCACGACCGAAAGTCAAACCGGTATGGCACCGAGCCGCGCGCCCTCTCGCGTTAGTTCCTGAAATTAGCGTTTGGCGCGAGCACCTGTAGTCGTCCGAAAACTTTGGTCGACAATGACGAATTAAAGACGATTTTGGAAGCTGATGATACTCAAATTACGACTGAATTAGCGGCTGTCAACGTTACTATCAAAGCAATATTGGTCCATTTGCGTCAAATTGGCAAGGTAAAAAGCTTGACAAATGGGTGCCCCACGATCTCAATGATCGACAGCGCGAAGTACGCGTCACGAAGTGCCTTGCACTGCTAAACAGGCACACAAACGAAGGAATTTTGAAAGTCAAAGTCACGTGACGGCTCCGTAGCGCAGTAGTGGTTATAGTTTGGTCACAGCGCTGTAGGGCTGTGGGTTCGAACCCAGCAAGGAAAGTGGTATTTGTGTGACTTACAAATAACTGTTCCGGTTGTTTGTCCTTGTGAAAATTATGCATGTAAACCGTCTCCACAATACATGTAGGAAAATACGAGTATGTCATCGAACCAATGCAAACGTAAATTTGGGAAACTCAAATTCAATCCTCGCCGGCAAGAGACACCACACAAATTTTTATTGCAATTTGAATTATCAATTTACCACGTTCTCGGTGACGAATGAAAATATAGCAAGGAAGCCTGTGTGCATGTGTGTGAAGTTAGAAAACATTTGAAATTTTTTTTATTTGTGAAGTCACTCATCGCACGTCAAGTCACCCAATGCGGCCCGTACCTATGTGGGAAGTATGTGGACTACTACTTTAGTTTTTGAATTGAAAGCTTCTTTAGAATCGTAGTGATTTGATACTCGATGAAACGAAAAAGCGTCACTAAAAAGAGACAAACATAATTGTACATCTATGGGATTTAGGCTAGGAGAGAATAAGATAGATATTAAACTAGTTGTATTAAGGTCATCTAGCGCCTTATTTACGTTCAACTTTGAAAGTCAATCAATTTTTGGAATGAAGTTCCTTATCGGACGTTTCCTAAATAAGTTTCTTTTTCTAGTTTTTTAGTTTAATCGTAGGTACTATTATATCCTTCACATAAATATCGACTGATGGATGAAAGACATCTTCATTTACTATCGGTACTTTAGATTTTACGATAGTTAATGATATATTAGAGAAAATTAAATCCAGTATATTACCATATGAATTTGATAAATAATTGTGTTGAGATAAACCGAAATATGAAGTATTATTAATTAGATCAATAGCAGAATTGTACATATCGACATATCCCGTTTTAGTATTATAGGTTTCTTTAATTTCGAATTTATACAAGGCAAGTTAAAATCACCAATTACTATAAAATGATTATCTGGTTTTGAACTAATCGCAGCAGTAAGTAATTGTATAAAATTTTGCATATTAAATGCAAACGCAAGGTTTGGCGGTATTATATACCGCCAAACCTTGCGTTTGCACATATCTTTGTTTATTTATTTATTTATTCAGCCAAACTTATCACTAACATTATAGGATCTAATGACCTAATGCGCTAGTGAAAACAGTAAACATTTTAATTATTGTAACATATTATAAATAATGCAGCTCTTGTGAATTCACTCATACATATATGTCAACTTCCTCATGGATAAGGTTAGCCCCTTCGCACACGGCGTCGTAACGTAAGCGTATCGTAATACGCGCGTAGGACGAGAGCAATACGAGCGCGTACATGTTCAATCAAGTCCGCACACGAAGCGGTGCAGCAGCGAATCGTAGATGTTTATTGTCATTACGACAGTCGTAGAGTACTGGCGTAAAAAAGCAAGCGTAAAAAATTAACTGTTCATTAATTTCTTAATTTCAATAGGTATGAATAGGACTGAAAAGTGATTGAATTTGTGAAAGTGGGTTAAGCGTCTCCTTGTCTATATAATCATTCATTAAAGTGAATTCAAGGAAAGATGTAACGTATAAAACTTGGGCAGAAATATCGTCATAAATATCGCTTTCTACTTCGTACATAATCAAACATTAAAAAAATCCTCTTCGTCTAAAGAGAAAGTAAGATAATCTATCAATTCACCCAACACATCTGGCACCGTTGACGCCATGATTTCAACTGAGATCTTACAAAACGATACGTCTACTCGACGATTCGTTTGTAGAACACTGCAGGTCTCGTACGCGTTGCGTCGTGACAATACGCTTACGATACCACTACGCCTTAAGTAGTCTGGTGGCGCGAGTGCGCGACGCCTCTCGCAGCAAGTTGGTGCGAGCGCGTGGTACCGCGAGCAGCCGCGGCCGTCGCCTTCGCCACACGTATTTCTCCGGCACATTCAAATATATACCGTCCAAGAAATAAGGATTGTCTATAAAGATAGACAATCCTTATTACTTGGAGAATATATAACCTAACACGGAGTTCATTATATCCCACTATACCTAAAACGAATAAGGTTGGATATTTTAGTGGACAAAAAGGATATACGCCATAATATTTGAAATATAGAAATCTAACAAATTTGTTTTGAATTCTTTCCAGCATGAGACTATATTTAGTTTCATGTGGAGCCCAGATAACCGCGTTGCACTCAAGCTGGCTCCTAACTAAGGCGTTATACAGTGCTACAATGGCTTTAATGTTAGTGAAACAACGAGCCCTGCGCAGTATAAAACCTAAGTTGCGATACGCTTTCTTGCAGATGTCCGCTATGTGATTTTGGAAATTAAGTACTGAGGTGAAACGAACACCCAAATACTTAACCTCGTTCACTCGTGGCATAGCTACTCCATCCAGTGCATACGGATTGCGTGCGCGAGTAAAAGTTAGCGTTACACACTTAGATGAATTAAACTGCAATTTATTATCCTCACACCACGCTACCACCCCGTCAATGTCGCGTTGTAACCTCTCACAGTCCTCCGGTTCCCTGATCGGTAGATACAGCTTGAGGTCGTCAGCAAAAAGCAAACATTTAGCGTCAATCACAACACTCGGCAGATCGTTTATCATTAATGTAAACTCAAGAGGACCGAGATTGCTGCCCTGACTCACACCAGATCGAGTGTAATATGGTTTCGATACGAAACCAGCGTATTCCACCTATTGTCGCCTGTCCCTCATGTAACTGGCAAACAATTGTAGTAAGTGTGGAGTAAAACCAATGATTGTTCACTTTTTAAGTAATACGTCGTTATCGACCAAGTCGAAAGCTTTTTTAAAATCAAAATAAGCAACGTCCACTTGTCTAGACTCCACTGTCCACTATCGGCACGATATCAGCTATGTAGTTCAGAAGGTTGCTTGCGGTAAAAGCCATGCTGAGCATCTGTCAGCTGGGTGTTTACCTGCGAGAGTACATTCTTATGTATAGCAGACTCCAACATTTTCGCCGGTGTTGACAGGACAGCTGCAGGTCTATATATCCTTCTACTTTAGTTGATAAACCTTTCTTGGGCACCGCCACGACTCGTGTTATTTTCCACCTCTCGGGAAACACCGCCGACTCAATGCAAAGGTTATATATGTGAACTAGAGGTTCAGCCAACACTTCCCTAGAGTCCCTCAATACGTAGGGAGGTATGCCGTCCGATCCTACGGCAGACTTAGGCTTTAACCGCTGTAGCGCACCCTAATTTCTTCTAGTATTAAGCGGTCTAGATGCACGCGCGCACCACCATTACCTCCACCAGCATTAATGATACTCGCGTTCACGTCCAAGTCTGCCTGTTTCGTGCTATACACCGAGTGGAAATACCTCGCGAATTCTTCAACACTTTGTTGACCCGTTAACGCCTCCCCATCATGTAATATTGACCGCGAGTGTCTACTACCCCTTTGAGATTTTATGTCGTACTAAAATGCCTTTGGTTCTTTATGTAGGTGATTTTGGACGCGGTGCTGATAAAGTGTCTTCTCAATACCTATCATCTTTTTTACTCTCGCTCTACACTGCAAGTATTTACCGTAATCTTCCGCTAATCCACTCCATTTATACCTTTTGTGCAGAATCGCTTTTAAATTTGTTGCGAATTATTTCAGGTGTGAACCAATCGGGGTAATAATACCTCGAGCTCACAACGTTTCGCTTTTTCTTTGGAACGAAGTCATCTATAACTGAATAAATAATGTCATAAAAATAATTTAAGCTCATTTCTAAGTTAAGACCCCACATAGGACCCCAATCTACAGCTGCTATGGACGAATATAGTTTTAACAGATCTGCTTTTTTAAAATTCCATCGCTCCGGTACGTAATATTTGTTATGGTTCGGAAAAGAATCACCAGCGTCGGCCAAGTCTGGTGTCAAAAAAAAGGGTCGAGAGACACGAGTGGAGGTGCCGCACTCACGCACACACCATCCCACGTACTTAACACTAAATCTAAGCAACGACCAATACATTTCTCTATGCTGTTGCTCTGAGTGAATCCACAATAAGCCTGAAAATATACATAATAATCATTAACAGATGACGGACAAGAATGTAAATTAAAATCTAATACTACCACAGCGCTATACAAATCACAAAATTTTTCTATTATCCTAAATAACAATAATTAATATTATAAAGTTTTAGTAAGTGCACACTAGATCAGCTTCTCTTTTAATTTGTCCAGTATCAGGCCTGCTGGAAGAAATTTCAATATGAAATAAGCAGTGCCTTTGTACAAAATATCTTTTTTTTTCTCTTCCTTGTAACATTGTTTTGTGTGTACATAAATTGTTAAATAAATAAATAAATAAATAACATCATATAATCAGTCTCACTACTTTTTGGAGGTATATAAATAAGGAAACATAAAAATTTCTGATGTAAATAAACAATTGCACTTGCGAATTCGAATACACAATTATCTACGATGACGTCACCGAAAATCGCCACTGGTCGCAACTCGAACCGCGGTGTGGCCACTAAACATGCGTCGCCTTGTTTACGTCCGTCTGCTCGGTCACTTCTAATTATAGTATAACCAGACGGAATTATTTCAGCGTCCCTAATTGAATTATTTATAAATTCAGTCCGGTAATAGCGAACAAATCCGCTTCGTGTATAAATACACCTTCACAAAATTCATCCAGTTTTGTCCTAAGGCCTCTTACGTTTTGGTAGAATACCTCGATACATTTATTGGTTCTTTGACTTATTGGCTGGCTTGCGAAACCACACCCATTCACAAAACTCTATATTCACCGCCCAATTTTCTGGTTGACATAGTAATTGATATTTGCTCTCTGGTACACCTATTATGAAGGATGCATAATCTCTTTCAGATTTATGTTTAATTTTTTCCACCTTGACAGCTATATCCTGCCCACAAATTTTTCTTACATGCGTATTCTGTGGTTCTTGAGCCTCAAGTAATGTAAATATTTCTTCCGCTCTGTACCTTGAATTTCTAGCGAGGTTGTGTTATCTCCTCTTTTGACTTCACCGTTCGAGTACCTATTTTTTTTTCCTATGAATGACTGTCCATTCTTCACTTTCTTTTTTCTTCTCTGTCTTTTTCTTCTTAATTTCGTCATCCGTATTGGGTTTCATACTGCTTATTTTCTCGGCTTTTACCTCTGTGATAGCAGATGTCGTGGCCTGTTTCGTGGCCACAAATTCCTTTGCATTTTGATTTTGTTTGACAGTACTTGCAAATGACTTTGGTAGTACTGGTGATAATTGAGTTGCTTCTCTATTATCCTTAATATTGG